>CM040122.1:422231426-422831426 GCA_022559845.1 Amorphophallus konjac | reverse complement strand
ATTTACTTGGTTTTCAAAGCCATTTGGATTCTAAACTCTCTCTTCATCAGAAGAGATAGAAGAGGCCAATGGCAATTAGACCTTCAATGGAGTTCAGATTTGAGTGTAAACAGGGGCCACAACTCTCTTTTTTTTGTTTGAATAAACCCCTGCAAAGATCATATTTTTTCCTGAAGACCCACTTCCTGGCAGAGGGGACTGGGCTTGGTGTGGTTTTACTGCTTCAATGTTGATTGAAACTGCCCCCTTTGACTGGCGCAAACAAGGGTGCTTCTGCTACCATTGTTCCTTCATCAAGGGAATATTCTTACCACACCGAAACCTTGAGAACATGCATTGAGATAATATGTTTTGAATCATCATTTTAAATCAGAAGCTCAAACGTCCAAAATTTCATGCTTGCATTAAGGAAAATTTTATAGAATGGTTGTGAGATCTACTTTGTTATATGATACCGAGTGTTAGACAATAAGAAAGGAACACATTCACAAAATATGTGTGGTGGAGATGAAGATACTGACATGGATTGTGTGATAAACTAAGAAATATAAGATTAGGAACGAACGCATCCGTGAGGACTTAGATGTTGCTTCAATTGATGATAAAATGGGGGAAAATAAGCTTTAGATGATTTGGTTGCAACTTGGGCACCGACTTTCAGGAGAGACCTTAGGTGTACGGAGATGGAGCAGCTCCAGTACCTCCTCCTTACCCTCTTTGACTTTGCCCCGCACCCCATCAGAGAGAATGTGTGGGTCTAGAGGTGGGATAGAGAGGGGACCTTTTCAGTTAGATCTGCCTACTCCATCATCTCTGATGGCAGGGTGCCGCACAGTCTTGCTCCCTACATCTAGAGACCGAGGAGTCCGTTGAAGGTGAGGTTGTTGATTTGGAGGATTTCCCACAGGAGGCTTTCCACCCGAGACAGGCTCCTCTCCTTCCTACCGGATATCCAACCTACCTGCTATTTGTGTGGCCAGGAGGATGAGTCTGTGAAGCACCTGTTTGTTGGCTGCCCCTACTCGCAGGCTGTGTGAGGAGGCGTGACTACGAGAACCCGGTGTGTTCTCAGCTGACATACTGAGGTGTAACCATTCATTGGTTCCTGGGGTAGGAGTTGGCCCTACAGAGGGGATAGTGTGGTTTGATGGCTCATTCTTCATGCCACTCTCTGGTCCTTTTGGTGTGAAAGCAACAATAGGATCTTCAGGAGGGAGGCTAGAGTAGAGCACTCTCTTATTTCTTTCATTTGTACTAAAGTGAGGGAATGGGCGAAGTTGATGTGTAATGTAAATGCCCTCAGCTCACCTCTTTTGCTTTTGTTGGAGGGGGGGGGGGGGGGGGGGGTTAAACCGCCCCACACCGCCTTGGTGTGGTTAATTTGTATAGGGTCTCTTTTTCGGAGCTCTTTGTCGACACTTGTACATCTTCCTTTTCATTTAATACATAACTAACCACTTTCAAAGAAAACCAGAAGGGAGGTGTCCTCCAGGGCGCCAGGTTGACCTTCTAAGGGAGTGACCCAAAGGCACCTCTCCATCCACACTAACGTATCAGCCACTACCTCAAGGGGTAAGGGAGAGGCCTCTACTATCTCTGCCCTCCAATCACCCCTGGAGACTACCTCTGTGGAGGTTTCAGAGGGCCACCCTAGGAGCTCCCTTCTCTCCACCCATCCAAAGTGCCTCCCTCGCACAGCCTCCTCACATGTCCTTCCTTGCCGTAAGGTAAACATCAGACCTGAAACCGATCACTCCGCTGGGTGTGCCCCTACCGTAGACACAGGAAGCATGCTGGCCCCTAGCTCCGAAGACCCATGTAGTCAGACATGGCCGCTGGACAACAGAACATTGTCTTCCTCTGCGGAGCATCACTCATTGGCTGGCGAGAAGGCCCTGCTCCCAGAGGCACCCTGTTCGCCCCGGAGGCAACCCCAGGAGCACTCATTCCCTATCAGTTGCTATTCTCATTGAAACTAGGGGGGAATCAAAGAGTCTTATTCCCACTTGTATTGGGAAACATCTTGTAAATTTCCATATATATCACATTGTTGCCCTTGTGTTCAATAAAGTAGCTTCTGTATTTCCCTACACCATCTCTTGATGATTCTTTTACTTTAGTGATATTGTTCCACTAGATTCCCATTCATTTACTGCCAATTCCCATGTCTTATAGCATCCACATCACTATTCCTTTCTCCACTGTAAACAAACGTAAAACTTACAATTTTCATGAACAGATATGACCCCAAAAAAAATATTTGAAAATTTTTAACATGCTAATTGCAAATATGATCTTATCGCAGTCGTGTTGGTATATTCTTAGCTACCGTCACAGAATTCTTCTGTGTACATATTTTGAGATCCGCTCGGTCATTTAGAACTAAACTTTTCATAACAAAAAATAAATTTTGCCTTACCTGCATTTCAGTACCATGATGAACAGAGGATTTCCAAGCCTCACCACTAGATTCCAACTGTTTTGCCCAGCTACGAGCTTGCTCCCAACGGCCATTTCTCTCTAATGTCATCAAAAGTGAAGCGTCATCCAGGCTTTCATTTCCTAAACACACATCACTCTCACTGCGCAGTGAAGGCTCAGCCAAATTAATTTTCCAGTATTGCCTCTGAAAACATGTAGCTGCAGCCCCCCCATCTCCAAAATCTGCAACAGCCAGAAGTTGTAGCAAGCATCTTTTCTCATATGCTGATGGACATGTAGACAGTACTGCATCTGCAGCTTTTACAGCAGTAGAGCTTATCCATGTTGTGCTGATCTGTCCATCTCTTGTGGCACCTAAGTTCAAATGATAAGGTTCTTCCTTGATTCTTGTTGAAAATGATGCCAAGTGAGCTGAAGCCTCCGAAAGTCGCATTTGAGAAAATGCCTGGTGCCCATGAAAAGAAGAGAAACAAGGCATAAAGATGGAAAAATTGGAATTCTCAGATGCTGAGAAAAATGATATATGATAAAATTTATTTAAGTATCTATTACAAAATATCTGCAACATTCCTACATACCTGAAGGAAACGAATGAAAGGGAGGAGAGAACATGAAGGCAGAAACATTTCAAAAGCTCTCAGCAAAAGAAGAAACAAGTGTTGCTCGCAAAGCACTGCAACCATGTTCGAGAGAGAGAGAGGTGCTTCTTCAGGATCACTAAAAATTTTTGCTTGTTCATTGGCCACTGTAAATCTTTCTCTTTCAGAAGCAGTTACTTGAGGAGCAGTAACTTTTGAGAAAATGGAACTCTCGGGAACATTTGAAGGAGAAGCTGTTGAATGTTCTCCTGATGTTGGCTCCATCTGGCGTCTCCTTTTTGGATTCCTTCGATTGTAACGAAATGTAACATCTCTAGTGCTGGTTGACAGTGCATTATTTGCCTCCACTGCGGCTCTAGTATTCCTTACAATTTGGGAGGAAATGTCATTCACCTTCATTGATGAAGTTTCCCTGAAGAAGGAACACAGAAAAGAAAACATAAAAATGCCTAATAAGAAGCATACAAAGCAAAATAGCTAATAATCACCTGCAGAGTTGCACTGAACAGGGACAATGATAAGATGCTCGACAGAATATGTAAACCCCCTCCAAACCACAACCTCCCCACCTAACCAATTGGCTACAGTCATTAGCTGGACAGGGTTTATTGATAGTTTGACCAAATTTTAAAACCTGGAAAGTAGGTACCAATTACCAAATGGCATTCTTGAATAATTTTCCCAGAACTATCTACAAAGCAGAACTTGCTTTCTGTTTATAACAGAACATATGTGTGCAGACTTCTATTTTAGCTTTCAGAAGTATTTTACATAAGATTGCATTAATGATAGAAAACCATGGTCATGGAGATGCTAGTACCTTGCTGCACTAATCTCCAGCCAAACTGTTAAGCAGGACAGAGGAGACACATCAGAAAAACATGAAGCAACCATTGCCAAGAGAGACCAGGATAGATCCTTCGCTTTTACTAAAAGAGCCTCGCCAGGATTCTTCTGCTGTTCACATTCCGCAACAAGAGCAAAGAGTTCCACAGGGGTCATACTGCCATTTTTGGTGGAGGGGATTTCACTAAATTTCCTTGTTGATGCTGAACTTGTTGGGGAACTAGCTCTCATTCTTATTGATTGCATACTTCTGAGAACTGTTAGTATGTGGATCCTGAGTCGTGGATCACTGAACTCCTTATCTGCCTAAAAGATCAAAAGTAGACAGGACAAAATGCAGATAAACCAAACATGAGATTAAGGGAAGAACATGTTTAGAAGTAAAATATTCATTACTGTCAAATCATGGTTAGCCAGGTAAGGAATGGCAGAGCACAGAAATGATGATGTTACGCTGATCACCGCACACAAATTTGATTAATACTTACAACTTGGATGACTGTGTCAATTGGGAATCCTCCATGTTGTCCTTCGGTAAGAAACCCAACCTACAAAATTCTTCTGAAATGAGTATTGGTTGAATGAGCTTAGCTTCCTAGGACCAAAGAAGAAAAAGGACATGGAAGTACCCAATCATTGTCTCTTGCTAGTAAAGCCAAATATTTTGTGCTCAAGGGAAGATGATGCATCTGACAAAATGCTGCAACTAGACACCAGTGCTGACTCTCAGCTTTTTGCCGAGATCGAAATTCAGTACCATCACCATTCCCATTTTTCAGCCATGATCCACATGTCCTGCCCTCATCCAATGATGGCAAACTTGCTTTCTCCAAGTGCTGCAGGACAGTAACAAGAGATCTAGGAGGCTGTTTACTGGATCCGACAGGTGCATCCTTCTGCTGAAGGATATCAAGATCCACAACCTGCAGGTAATCATCTGCTAATGCTCTAGCAAGAGAAATAGTAAGGTCACCTTCATGGGGAACAGGATGAAAGGCAGTAATCATGTGCCCAACATGAACATAACATGGGTTGTTCTTCATGGACTTGTAATAAGAAGAAATGCGCTGCAGTGCTGCAATGTCAATGTGAAGCATGCTAGCAGAGAGACCAAAGAGCTCTAAGAGGAAAGCACATGTGGCAACCAGTGAAGAATCCTCAAAGTTCATTATAGCCAGTGGCATGACCTAAAATTTATAAGCACAGTATTTAGTCAATGCCAAGAAGGACAAACAAAAATGTGAATCATAGCAACCCAAAAAAAAGTCCAATAGATTATTATATATATAAAGTTACTCAAGATGCGTCATCTATACGGAAGAAAGTCTATGAGATGTCAGTAGTTTAATACTGAAATGGTGAAATCAAAATGAAGCAATCTAATGCATAACTCTGACAAGCTTTTTTCCTCAGAAAAGATATGACTTGACATACAGGTTATTTAAACTCTAAGACACTAACATTGGAGATTAGCATTAGAAGAACAGAAAATGCAAAAAATAGCAAGCAAAACATACAGATGAGATGATTGGTCTTTCATCTGGAGTCAAAGGTTCAAGAAGCATCTGAACGTCAGACTGTATGCTAGACAGAAAAGGCGCAGAACCTCCAGATAGTTCCCGATAAGCATGAGTTGATTTACACTTCGGAACTCGTAAACCAAGGAGATGGTTGAATGCTGCAAGAGCACGGCCACGATGCAAGTGATGCTCAATGCCAAACTTATTTCCCTGGGATGTGCCAAAATAGAAAATGAGCACAAACAACAAAGATAGCGTAACATTAACTTACAGTAACTACAAAAATCAAAGGCAAAGAAAGAAGATGATCAGTTAAAAACATGTGTTCTCTAAATTCACAGTAGATATATGACATAACTACTGTCAGATTTTAACTCGAATATCCAAACACTGCAAAGGCTTTACCTAGGCTGAGAAATTTCAACAGACAAAAGCATCCTTTCTGGGACAGAGAACATAATGGTATGATAGAAACAAAAAGGAGGGCACCATGTGCTTTCCCGGAAACTCTTGCAAAAATCAGCATCATTCACACCTAGCCTAACCTTTTGCTTTAAGAAAGTTACTCAGTTAAAAACCTTGAATAGCATGGCTCAAATATTACATTACCATGGGGAGGTCACGAAAGGACTTGAAATTTGGTTTTCTTGGTTCCCTCCCTTCTCTCTCTACCCACTAAAAAACACAATAAATGAAAATTACAAAATTTAGATCACTTATGATTCTGGATGACATGAAACATAAAATATATAAAAGATTTTAAAGAAATACAAATAAGGCATTGTGGAAGAACTGTTGAAATGACCCATTGAGGTAGAAATTGAAGCAAAAGCTAAAAATATTCAAATGTTCTTTTCTATTAGATCTGAAATCCTTTACAACAAGGAACCTAGGTTTGGGATCAGGCTTGGGATTGACCAGCCCTTGATCTGATGCAAATTGGCTGATCCAGGCAACTCCCGCCAATGATTTTTATTTTACATTTTTAAGGCATATATGTATAGATAATTGTATGAGGGTTTATGTATACTTCTACCACCTACTCCTTTGACTTTTCCATACTCTCGCCAATGATTTTTATTTTACATTTTTAAGGCATATATGTATAGATAATTGTATGAGGGCTTATGTATACTTCTACCACCTAGTACTTTGACCTTTCCATACTCTCCCCCCCCCTCCCAGTCCTAATCTCACTCGCAGGAACCAGTAGCATAGGTGGCAGGAGTAGTGGGAGAAGAGGAGGCATTGGCAGCATGGGGGGCGGCGGGAGTCAAGTGTGGTGGTGACATTGCACCAATGGCAGTAGATGACTACCGTGCATTTCTCCTCCTCCTCCCCGTGGCTGGGAGACCAGAGAAGTGAGGGATGGTATGCAGAGCAGAACCAAAGTGGATGAGAATGAATCTGATCCGATCACTTGATTGGGCCGTATCCGATCCAATTTTTGTATCCTTGTTTCACAACAAGGAAGGGCAAGAAATTATTGTACTCAGTCCTGCTTGATACAAAAAAGGGATTATTTGTGATAGGAAAGAGGGATACAGGGATTGGCTTCTGACTATAGAAAGGAGCAGAAAGCCACTGCAATCCCACATTTCTATTGTGACTACAAAGAAAGAGATCAAGAATGTCATCCATTGTCACATGCCCTGCACACCAAATCTGAGGATATATATAGGTGGATGTGCATCTCTCATGACTTATGACTGTTAGAGATGTCACACATCTCAATGATATGATATAGAAAGTGAATGACAAACAGCAACACCCCGATTCCAGAAACTTAGATCATATTAGATTTTATGATAATAGTTCAATAGGTCGGCAGTTAGTTAGTTGAATCTCTTAATATTAAAAAATTATTTAAGCGAGGAGTTAGCCATTTGTAGCATAATTCTGTATAGAAATGACCGAATAGGGTGAAACTAGGCTCATTGGAAAGATGACATAATTATCCACAAGTTTAGTGTTGAACATTTTTTGGGTTCTATCATTTAATAGGTCAGAAATGCTATGGATGGAGTGCAATGTTGGATGGAAACATGGGCGATGAAAGTAAACGATATGCGATGAATAAATAGACGATAGATGACGAAAAGTGGACGGACGATGACGAAAGTAGACGATGTGGAAAAGAGGCAATGCCACTTAGTTATCCTGAGAAACTTAGATGATGCTGAGCAAATGTAGACGATGCCCAGAAGAATTAGACGATGAAAGTAGACGATACATGTTAGGCGGAGTAAAGTGGGCGAAGCAAGTAGACGAAGCAGAAGTTAGGCGATGACATTTAGACGATACGAAAAGTAGACGATGGCTTAGACGATGGAAAGTTAGGCGATGACGTAGACGAAATGAAAGTTAGACGATGTGAAAGTAGATGATGCAGGAGACGAAATAACTTAGACGATGTAACTTGGATGATATAACCTAGATGATATACACTTAGACGATATGAACTTAGACAATACAAACCTAGACGAAGGAACCTTAGACGATGGAAAAGTAGACGATTGATGTTGGCTTAAAAGAATTAAACGATGTGATGTACTTAGACGATGACTTGACAAAATTAGACAATAGACTTGAACAATGCACAAAAGTTGGACAATAGGTTAGATGATGTAGAATTAGACGATGGCTTTCTAGATGAAGTTAGATGATGGAATTAGACGATGGATTCCATGCGTTACAAAATTAGACAACAAACTCAGACGATGAAAAATTAAATAATAGACGTTAGGCTTCGGAAAAATCGACTGAGTGGTGTATGACAATTGTTAGTGATGAAAGACAGATGTGAGTGGTGTACGGCAGGCGTTGGATGTAAATAAGATATTCTACAACAGGTGCAGAGTATTCTACAACAGATGGAAGGTTTCGCACTAGCACATGGAGAGCATGGGGATTAGCGGAGGATGTTGCTAGTGGAGGAGCTTAATTAAATAATTATATAATCTTTTGACTTCCATCTTGATGGAGTTATATTCTTCAAACTAAGGATGTAACACAAACAGGTCACTGCATTTCTCATGATAAAGGTACGCGATGTCCCTTTTGGAAGGATGGGTGGTGTGGCCATTCTGGAAGACAGGTTTTCCCAGTACCCCAGCTCTACAAAGTAGCCACAAACCCCTTGGCAGTGGTAGCTCAGTTGTATAATGGCGGGCCTTGAGGAGGATGGGCTCCATTGCTCAAGAGGGACACGACAGATGAAGAAATCACACAACTAAAGAGAACTTCTTTTGCTTCTTCAGAGGCAGATTTTTCACTACAAGATAGATAAATCGACCTGGAGATGAGAGGGTAATGTAAATTCAGCATAAACTCTGTAGTGCAGATGGGACTTGACACTCTTTGGCCAACCATGTGTTGGCTTCCTAGGAGCCCTTTGAAGGTGAAGTTCCTCATACAGAGAATATCACATAGGAGGTTACCTACTTGTGAGCAACTGAGATGTATCCTGGAGAATACTATGACTGTGTCATCTAGATGGAGAGGAGGAGTAAGTGGATCATTTTTTCACTGGAAGCTCTTTTGTTCAGAAGGTATGGCAGCAGATTTTTGATAAAATTCATTCTGCACACTGGCTCGAAAATGGAATGCAAAGGCTTCTTTTAGGATGGAATGAAAGATAAATCCTCGAGTGTGATCACATAATTTGGTGGCTGATTCTTCATGTGACACTTTGAGCTAGGTGGGAGTCCCAGGAATGGGTGAATTTTCAAGATGGACGTCAATATCTGGAGAGGATAGTTAGTTTTATGGGTGACAGCACTGGTAATGGGCTAAGAAAGCTGCAACATGAATGAGCTCAATTAATCAATATTTGTACTTCGGGGGAAAGAGGGTGAGACACCGTCAAGGTGTGGGCCTCCTCTTTTTTATGGAGCTTTCTTTTGTTTTTCTTGAGAGAGAACATATGGCTTCTACACTTGTAAATTCCCTTTTTTATACTATATAACAAGCTTGTGGTACTATCTACTTATGAAATATGATATAGAGTTGAAGTCTGTCTTGGGGATCATACGAATAAGATCTAGATCATTCTTCTTTGTGTTTCCTGCATCATACATCTTGGACCATGTATTGGAATTAGTCCAGCTGTCTGAGATCAGACTGAGATCCGATGAACAAAGCCAAACTAAAATTTACTCAAAAACAATTCCACATCGCCTATCTAACTTGGATCAGGATCAGAGTCTGCAGCGGCCAATCCATTTACCTAATTTCAATTTAAATTTCTTGTATTGACCAGTCATCTTTTCAAAATTTAATGCCACTTCTTTTTGTAGATCATTCCCAGGTGATTGGTGAACACAAACTGTTTCTAAATCAGAACAGGAATGAAAAAACTAGTGACTGCATTGCCCTACCAAATTCCCAGTGAACGCATACACGTTTTGCAACTGTAACATACCTCAAGTGAAGAATATAGCTCTTCTTCCATTCTTTTCTCTATAGCCACTTCCCAAGACACACCACTGAACAGTGTATTTCTGTTTGTGTTGACAACAGAACCATTCTCTCTCAAAAGAAAAGCTTCTTCAGCAGGCAGTGCACCTGATAGCATTTGCCATCCAAGAGGACCCTGAAAGAACAAGTAAATGGAGGTCAACCAATTATATTAACAACTGAAGTGGATAATAGCATTTATAATAAAACAATTTCATGAGATACCAGAGATCTAGCTTTTGCATATAAACACAATGGAAAGGAAACAAGAAAAAAAGAGCAGAAACTAGATGCAACTCTTAAAAAGAACCAAAAAAAGGAGAGATGAATTATTAAATCCTCTCCCACAAAAGTGCCAAACTAATGAAGGCACATGAATGGCGTTTTCGGCCGAAACATATCGGTTTCGGACATGGACGATCCGAAACCGGAGCTGCTCACTGTAGCAGGTTTGAAACTTAAAAAATAGTATTTTATTATGTTTCGGGCGAATCGATTCCGGTTTCGGCATGATACGTTTCGGTTTCGGACCTCTTATCCTAACGAAAAATATTATTTTATTATGTTTTGGGCGAAACCGAAACTGCCATCCTTGTGAAGGCAACCCCTACGGTTGTTGTAGTCATCATAAAATCATAACCACCATCAATACATTCACAATCTGTGGTCAACTAAAGAGTCGGAAGCACAAAGCTGAAGAAATTATAAGTTTTCCCGGCTGGCTGCCATCATATGCCTACCCCAATTGATAAGCACATCTGCGTGGATGTAACTTGGCAGGATTACCTTTAGAAGGAGATGAATCAACAGTCCCCCTCCTTGCATCTAAAAAGAAATAATTAGTGAATAACACGAAATGCTTTGACAGCATGAAGCACCTCAACAGTCTTGGAGAACAAGGAAGGATTGTCATGATACATTTGTGGAAAACTTTGCCGATCTAAAAAATTTCCTCATTCTGCAGATTGAAAGTAATATCCTTGAATCTGCACCACTGCACACAAACAGCAATACCAGCAGATTCTTCCTCCATCTATGGCCTCCTCCAGGACATCTTTACTCCTTTAATACAAATGTTTCTCTTTAAGACACCGTCTGAAATCCACTCTTAAAATGAAAATTGTAGTGGCAAAAGTGGGGGCTCCTGATAGTCCGACATCGGTTGTTGAGAAGATAACCATGCACTTGTAAGGCAACTCTGCACTCCTTATCCAGAAGGCACCTTTTCCACAAAAAAGGACAGAACCCCATCTTTGTTCTGGGGAATGGGAACTATACCTCTTGTGTGGTGCAAAATCTTCTCGCAACATAGGCGCCATTTGTGGGAACACCATCTACAACACATGCCCATGTCTGAGGGGGACTGCTGTATCCAAGGTTTACTCCCATATTGGATACAAGCAATGGCGACCATATGCTTAGAAAGCAGGTCCATCCCCCACTATTGAGGGCCCTTTTCCTGTTAAAAAAAAAACAAGACTCTACCTCTGCTCTGGGGACAATAGCTTGGCAGCATGGTATGCAGTACCGCCCGGTACGTATCATACCAGGCCGGAACATACCGGTACCAGCCTGGGCCGGTACGATTCGGCCCATTTGATACTGTTACCGGCCAGTACAGACATTAAGAAAAAAATGGACGGCCGCAGCAGTCGCATCCCCTCCGGACTCTTGTCTCGCTGTTGAGAGAGAGAGAGAGAGAGAAAGAGGCAGGGGAGAGAGAGAAGATGGGTGGGACTGAGACACGATAGAGAGAGAGAGGAACCCCGGCCGCTCGGTGGTGTGGCAGTCGGTGGCAGTGAAAGCGGCTGTGGATGATGGCAACGGCAGGTGCAGACGATGGCAAAGGGGGCTGCAGACGGCCGGCACGGTGGCAAAGGCTGTGTGGGTCGACAGCAATGGAGGTGTTCGTTGGGGGAGAGAGAGAGAGAGATGAAGAAGAAGAGTACCGCCGGTTTGTCGTCGTCTGCTGATCGCTGCCATAAGGGAAGCCATCGTTCGCCGCTTGCCGAGGAGACGCGAAAGGGGGGAGACGTGAGAGCGGGCCGAGAGGGAGCTAGGGCTCAAACGGTGGGGGGGTGAGGGGACTCTTTTATCGCTAACCGGGTCCTTATCATGCCAAGTTGCTTAGGCCCAAGTCAGCCGAAGCAGGTGGGGGCATGCTGGGCCGGTGGGCCCAAGTCATTCTCTAACTATATTAGGGGAGGTGAGAAAACTTTTATGACCTCTTCTCCCTCAAGTCCATCATCTAATGATACCTTCACCGTTGATTGCCCAAGCAGATAAGATAATAATTAGAAAGGATTATCTTTCTCTAGTCTTTCCTCCCCATGCCCTTGTTTAACTCACGGAATTTAACAGATAGTTAATTAGGGAGAGGGGGATAAAAAAAGACAAAGTTGCTCAACACATGAACACGTTTGTGTATTAATCATGCGCATAAGAGCCGATTACGGCCTATGAGTTATTTATTTTGTGGATTGAGATTATTAGACGATTAGGGTTCAGGTACTAGACAATTATCCACCGACCGCAGCCAGTGTTTATTTACATCGGTACGAACCCAAATACCCTTGATTAACTGCCAAAGAAAATCCTCAGTTTACACAAAGTTAGTTGTGAAGCTAAAAAGCATTGCCCTAGGCGCCAGGTCGTGCAAGTCAATGTCGGATGCTGGGAACGTTTCAGGAGAGACTACAGACTCGACCGACGTAGTCACAAGGACTGATGGTGGACCCCCAGACAAACAATTTCAAGGTTCGAGGCTGCTATGTGTTGGCCATTTGACCTTCACGTGGCTAATTTAGTCGCGAACCTCTACGATTATCTCCGCGTAATGTGAGGCATGGTGTCTCATGACTCGAACATTCACAAAATTTTGTAAACTCATGCTCACATGGCCATAAGTATATTGCATAAAGCGTTGTAAAGTATACAAAATATTGCGAGAACATAAGTATGGACTTGTCGACAAGTTTTTTTTTTGATCATACATGACCTTTTGTTCATAAGCAATTAGGGTTTTGATTGTACATGCCCCTTTGCTCATAGGCAATTAGGGTTTTGGTTGTACATGACCTTTTGCTCATTGGCAATTAGGGTTCTGATTGTACATGGCCCTTTGCTCATAGGCAATCAGGGCTTACGCAAGTGTCCTGGCCATACCCGGGTGTTTACATAATCACATCACAAGACTTTAAAGACTTATCTATGGAGAGAGATCTTCTCGTCTACCCATATGGGCGACACAATTCACGAAAGGGGTTGTGATGCACATGGGTTTATGACATACCCTCACAACACAACCACAACACGAGGCTTTCAAACAAAGCACAAGCTCCGCTCCTTTTGCTACGCTTCGTGTTCTCTTCTCCTCTCCGTCTGTGTGTCCTCCAAATGGACCCCACTGGGGTATTTATAGAGCCTCGAAGGACTCCTGGCAGTTACGCCCTCCGTTCGGGCCAAAATAAGGGATTTGAGAGTTGATCCAGGCCAAAACCCATGTGGGGAGGATGGAACCGGTCCAAAACCCCATATGCGGGGTGGAACCAGACCAAAACCCCATGTGGGGGGTGGAGCCCGTCCAAACTCCCCCATATGGGGGTGGAACGGGGCAAAACCCCCATATAGGGGTTGGACCCGGGCCAAAACCCCCATATGGGGGTGGACCAGGTCCAAACCTCCCATATGGGGGTGGACCCGGTCCAAACCCCCCACATAGGGGTGGATCTAGGCTGCTGCTACCCCTTATGCTTCAGTAATAAACCTCGGGCTTAAACATCCTTCTGGAGAATGTGCATTGGTAAGATTATCTGAATAAATATTTGAACTGTTGGAAGAAAAACTTTCTTGAGGAAAAATTCTGTAGTAAACTATTCTCAGTTTGCTGAAAGCAGATACTACTTGGACCTCTTGAAGATGCACCCGGAACTCCTATATTCTTTCTCTTACCATACAGGCCTAGAACATCCAATAAACTTCCAGGTCTATCATCAGCATCTTCAGCAAAATGACCAAGACCATGACCACTGGGAATTCCACCAGAATTAGAAGAGCCAATCGCACAAGGATGTTTAACTTCTGAAGTAAGTGGATTATAGAAAGGACAAATGCCTGTTTGTGGGACCTGACCACCATTATCAGTTATCCCTGCCATACTATCCAAAGATAGCATGTTGGCCGCTTCCATTCTCCTCTCATCAAACCTTGGCCCAGCTCCGGAATTAACAGATGATGGAGGTGTCCACACATTCCCAATTTCAGAAATACCATGATTGTCCTGATTCATCGTGGGTTCACTGAAGCTTGGACCTCCCATGTTCCCGCTGCTCAAGTTCTCTGCTTTATGGCTGGATTTAGCACATTATTCCAGTAAACTTCTGATCAAAAGAAGAGCTATTGCTGGTATTATGTTGTGGCCGCGGCTATTATGTTGCTGCTGTTACACTTGTTGTTGCTGCCATTGAGCTGCTGCTGTTGCTAACCTTGTTAGCTACTGCTGCAGCTAGTTTAGCAATTAGACTGCTGCTTAGCTGCTGATGCTACCTCTGTTAGTATGCTTTTTTGCTGGTCCTTAGTTAGGAAATTAGTGCATTGCATGCTAACTAGGGTAGAATACCTATTTAGGGCTTAATCAGCCTATTTAACCCTTAATCAGGCCCCAAAACCTCTTTAATTTAGTGTTTAGGGTGGACCCGGGACAAAAACCCCCCCTTGGGGTGGACCCGGGGCAAACCCCCCTTCGGGGGGGCGGACCCGGGGTAAACCCCCAAAAGAGAGTGGACCCGGTCCGAAACCCCCTATAAGGGATGAAAAAATGCTGGCTGCCCCTATAAATAGCTCCTCCAATGTTCATTTCTCACATGAAGAAAGGGAAATTGACGTTTCCCATGTGTGTAGTTTGGTGCTTCTGTGCTCAACACTGTTTACTAGGTGGGAAAGTCTTCATGTCATTGAATTTACCTTCCTCACCCATTTCACTCACCATGTATATTGTGAAATTTCAAATTCCTTAACAGAATTTAACCACTCTTGGGTGTCTTTTCCCCTAATTACTTTGAGGGGATAACAAATTGGTTCAACAGCCGTCTCTGAAACAAATTAGTTATAGTGTGCTCCTGGTTAAAGAATCCTGAACCCCCCAACAATCAAGGAGAACTTGAACTAAGGATATTCCTAAATTGGGGAGATTTGGCGGTGGTGTTGGAAACAGGGAAGGGAAGGGAAGTTGATTTGGTTCAGTCCTGAGAGAAGCTAGGTGGGCAGTTGGTGATGCTCGATGCTGGTCAGTAGGCAGGGGATCCTTTGAGGAAGATAAACATTTCAATGAACAGAACAGATATGCAGGCATCAGATAAGTCACCAGGCTTGTTTTCTCAATAATGGATGTTGTGGAATGTGGATGGGTCAGATCCCAGGGGGCTCGTTGGAAGTCAGGGTGACTCGGGTGTTATTTACCGAGCTCCATCTCAAGTGCACTTTTTCGGGACCCACCTACAAGATAGCTCAAGGGATCCAAACCTATTTAGTTTTGAAACCCCTAAAAATGCCTAGACGGTGCAAGTCAGCTGAACCCGTGTCTAGGCAGACTGCCTAGGCGGCGAGGCGGGCGCCTCAATTCTGAGGCAATTTTTTCCTTTATTTTTTTAATTTCCTTCATACATCCTCTACAAATGATAATGCTATTAACTATATACATCTCTCATTTAATTATATAAGCAACATAATTTGATTAATACATTATAAATCTTTTTTTTGAAAGTGGGTAGTACCACTAATATATTAAAAGAAGAGGGTGATGTACAAGTATAATCAATGAGCTCCCAAAAAACCCTGTACAAAAGGCACATCAAGATGGTGTATCACAAGCTAACCCCCTAACAAAACAAAAAGAGGGGAGTCGAGGGAATTCACATTACAAGTCAACTCTGGCTATGCTCTCACTCTAGCAGAAATGAAAGATATAAGAGATGCTTCCGCTTACGTCTCCCTCCTAAAAATTCTATTGTTCCTCTTAATTTGGTGCATCTATGTTTTGAAGAATACTAATATATTATGCATTAAAAAGCAAACATACGGATGATGAAAGAGTACATAAACCTATAGCTCAAAGGATAGAGTGTTGGTCTCATTAGTCATAATATGGTCAGCATGTCACTATCTTCTTCTAAAGAGTAAGGCACCCGATATCCATCAGCATGGGATGACAAAAGGGAGATCAAAAATCACACGAAGAGGGAATATTATATTTTTCTTGAGGAAGAAGTGTCGAACCCTAGTTATCTATGGTGTCAGCAGACTAAGAGATTCATTGGGTCCACAACATATAACAGAGTGGGGGAAAAATAGGAAAAAGAAAAGAAGAAAACCATAAAGGCAACAAGGGAGAGGAGGATGGGCAAACTTGTGAATGTAATTTCTGAGGCCATACAAACTAACAGGGTTATCATGGTCACCCGTGAAAACCTTGTGCAACACAACAAGGCTGAAACCGCCTAGGCAGGAAAAAGCCGTGAGTCATCTAGGTGGCCCAATTAATCGTTTAGGCAGCCAATTTTTGAAACACTGCCTTCAAGTGTCCAGTGATTGGAACTTCAGAGTGTGTAGGATGAATATAACACAATCATCTTTATTGTATAGAATGGGGACTTAGAAGAGGCTTATTTTATAATAGTTTGTCTTCATAATTCATGTATACAGGACTTTATGGTGGGATCAGGTGTTTCTCTACCATATTGGTAGACTTCGTTTTGTTTCTTGTTGTGTTGTTGGGCTCTTTGTGCTTTGTAATCCTCCACATTTTTCAATGAATTGTGTCCTTTTAATCACCTTATAAAGAAAATGATACTCCTAAATAGGTCAAATAAAAGTGCCCATCTTCATTTAAGGAAATGAAAATGTTTATATAGATGATAGGTCATTCTCCTAGTAAACTTTACATACTTGCACAGTCTTCTTTGCATTAATGAATTATTAAACTCTTCTGCCTTTAAAAAAGCAAGAGATCAGTTTTGCTTGGGCAAACTCATGTTGACGGGGACGACAGTCGAAGCCACGGCTCCTCTGGCGCAGCACTGTCAAAGGATGAACGCGGTCCTCAGTAGGGGCATGTTCTTAGATGAACGCGGTCTACAGAAGGTGCGCATTCTGGTCGCAGCTACTGTGGAAGTCGCATTCTCAGAGTAATTTCAAACTCGCAGCAGCCAGTCGTCCCGCCATTCAAAGCTCGAGATCATCAATGTTTTGCTTTTTCCCATGTAATAATCAATGTAGGAGGTCCTCGTGAATGATCTAGTCCCTTGGGCTTTCCAATGGGACCTTTCCCCTTCCCCATCCTCCTATATGTATCCCCCCTTCAACCATGAAAAGAACAATGAAGAGGAAGAAGATGAATCATCTCATGCTTTGTGTTTTGTCCTGTGGGTGCAATGCCCTTCGGCGAGCTGTGAGAGCTCCTCCTTCCATGGAGGCGGAGTGTGATGCCCCAGGAGCAAGAAGCCCCTTCGGTTGCGTCGTCCCTGCGATGGGGACGGATGTGAAGCCCCAACCGACCTATCCACTGCCCCTATCAACCACCGCCGCCGCTGTTCCCTCACCCTTTGGCTTGCCACCGCCCGCTCCGAGCTGCCGTCACCCCATTGGTTGCATCGTCCCTGCGAAAGAGATGCGTGAGATAGCCCCAACCAACCCCCCCATTCCATCTCCCATACCACCATCCCCCCTGCTCCAACCCTCCACGATTTCCTCTCCCTTCTACCCTACCAATTGAAATCCCAGCTCCATCCCCTTTCTCCCTCCTCCACCCCTTCGTCTTCTTCCTCCTCACAACAACCGTAGCTCTGCCAGCCGCCTACGGTCGCCACCGGCAAGGAGCAGAATAGAGCACCGTTCGGGGAGCCCCTGTCCAACTTGCAGGGCTAGTTTTGAACGCGATTACCCGATAGGGTACCTTCACACTGAGATCGCAGTCTCTCAAGAGGACGTGTTATTAACGCGAGCTCTGTCCTAACCGTCTTCTCAGTTGAAGTTTGGTCTTCGACAAACAGTGCGCCCCCCCCCCGGTTCCGATAACCAAGAAGACCCCTTGATTCGTCCAACGTCAAATTGGTATCAGAGCTTAAGGAACCGATTTGTTCTATCAAATTGGGGTTCTAGCCTTTCAAGATTTGAGGACGAATCTTCTCCAACTGAGGGAGTTTAACAGGGACGATAGTCCAAGCCACGGCTCCTCTAGCACAACATTGTCAAAGGATGAGCGTGGTCCTTAGCACTCATGGATGGCAGTATCGGCCGAAACCGATACGTTTCGGCCGAAACGTATCGGTTTCGGTCGATACCGAAACCGAAACGGGCCTTGTCACTGTAGCGAGTCCGAAACCGGACCGAAACCGAAACCGGACCGAAACCGACCGAAACCGGACCGAAACCGTCTGGTTTCGGCCGAAACTAGACCTGCTCAATACATTTTTTGCCTTTTTTGACTGTTTTGAACCGGTTTCGGCCGAAACCGAAACCGAAACCGATACGTATCGGTTTCGGTACCGGCCGAAACCGATACCGAAACCGATACTACCATCCTTGCTTAGCAAGGGCGCGTTCTTAGATGAACGCAGTCTAGAGAGGGTGAGCGTTCTAGTCGCGGCTACTGTGGAAGCCGCATTCTCAAAGAAATTTCAAACTCGAAGTAGCTAGTCGTCCTGCCATTCAAAGCTCGAGATCATCAATGTTTTGTTGTTTTCCCATGTAATAATCAATGTAGGAATTCCTCGTGAATGATCTAGTCCCTAGGGCTTTCTAATGGGACCTTTCCCCTTCCCCATCCTCCTATATATATCCCCCTTCAACCGGAAAAAGAACAATGATGAGGAAGAAGATGAATTAGCCTATGCTTTGTGTTTTGTCCCGTGGGTGCTATGTCCTTCGGCGAGCTGTGAGAGCTCCTCCTTCCATGGAGGCAGGGTGTGATGCCCTAGGAATGAGAAGCCCCTTCGGTTGCATCGTCCCTGCGATGGGGATGGATGTGAAGCCCCAACCGACCTCCTACCTATCCATCGCCACTATCCACCACCGCCGCCGTCGTTCCCTCGCCCTTCGGCTCGCCACCGCCTACCCCGAGCAGCCATCACCCCACTAGTTGCATCGTCTCTGCGAAGGAGACAGGTGGAATAGCCCTAACCCCCCCCCCCCCAATTCGATCTCCCATACCGCCATCCCCCCCTTCTCCAACCCTCCACGGTTTCCTCTCCCTTCTGCCCTACCAACTGAAATCCCAGCTCCATCCCCTTTCTCCCTACTCCACCCCTTCGTCTTCCTCCTCCTCACAGCAACTGTAGCTCTGCCAGCCGCCTATGGTCGCCACTGGCAAGAAGGAGCAGAACAGAGCACCGTTCGGGGAGCCCCTGTCCAGCTTGCAACGATCGTTCTGAATGCGGTTGCCAGATAGGGCGCCTTAACACTGAGATCGCGGTCTCTCCAGAGGATGCGTTCTTAATGCGGGCTCTGTCATGACCGCGTTCTCAGTTGAAGTCTGGTCTTCGACAAACAATGCGACCCTCCCACATGCCGATAAACAAGAAGATCCCCTGATTCCTCCCACATCACATGCCTTCAGTTACACAAGAAAATAGTCATTAAAACACACCAATGCCTAGGATTCATGTACAACTTGAAATGATGTGGGGTGAGAGAAGAAACTCCAACATATTAATGCTTGAGATTGATGTGCAACTAGAGAATAATGGCAAAAGGAAGAAACCTCGACAAAGAGTTTGACCAATCTCCTTATGGACTTAGGGAACCAGCATGGAAGCATTTGTACCAAAGAAGTGTCACCTCCGGAAGAAGAAAAGACATTACCACGCCAATTCAAATAATCTGACAAAGCAGATTTGCCAAGCACTGCAAAAAGAAGACACTTGTTCAAACTTGCACATCCTTAAGTAAGCATAAAAGACTAGCAGATCAAGCATACAGGACAGAAAAATGTAGACATGGTAAGAAGTTAACCATTGTGGTAATTTGTGCTTGAAGAACGGGCATCTGCATCATGTCCAAGGCATGCTGCAACAAGTGCATGCCAGAGTGTAGGGAATTGCTGGAGACCAGGTCGTAGATTTTCTAATGTGCATTGATATGAAGAACTAGGGTGCCTGCTCACACTGCCACAATACAAGCACTTCTGTATAGGAACAGGTGCATACATTAGGGTAGCTAAAGCTGCCATTTCCCCACCTCCTTCAGCCATATCATCAACTGTACGTATTATTTCATCAGCATCTAGAGCATTAAGGTTGCCATTCAGAACTGTATGGTTAGATAAAATGGAACGAGCATTAGAGAATGATGCATCATATTCATGGCCTTTGACTCTTGAAAACAGCAACCATTTTGCCCATTGACAACCATCCTGAAAGCCATCAGAACATTACAGATAACATAGTTCTCACTAAATTATAAAACACAGCAAGCTGAAATGAAGTCTGAAACAACACCTAACCCCATGAACGGAAAAACATAATACATGCTGCAGAAAACATACACCACCTAAATAATGCGGTGGCATTACAATGCTGAACAGGAACTTGCTCAGAGAATGCAGAGTTGGGGAAGAGGGAGTAACCAACAGATGGATGTTGCTTAATAAGATGCACTATAAAACTTCTGGACAAGAACAATAGCTAATTAAAGGGCACAATTGACCCAAAAGTGTGCTAGCAGAAGGCGGAGGTCCCAACATTGTTTAGACGAGCAGTGCTTGTGAACACTCAGTGTGCAACTAAATGGCTTTTGCTAATGCCCCACACTACAATGGATGCAGATTGAGCTGCATAGTAAGCGGTACATGTCAAACTACATTAAGGCCAAACAAGGGAAGCTGGCACAACCAACTCAAAGACATATAACGAGGCAAAGGTCCTGACATCATAGAGGGGCAGCACGCAAGAACACCTTGTGTGGGACTAAACAGCTTTTGCCAATCCAGACTGAGCTGTATGGCAATAACCAACGCAAAAACACATAAAAGGAGGTAGAGGTCCTGATGTTATAGAGGGACAACACTCAAGAACAGAACACCTAGTGTGGGACCAAAAGACTTTTGCCAACACAAACAGAAGACATTTAACCCCACTTCAGTTAGATATGTTCACTTCAAGTAATACAAAAACCTACATATATGTGGATATGGACATGAACATCCAGCTATTTTGCCTCATGGATGAATTGAAAGACAACGTTTTATACCTTATAATACATTATAATCAACATATTATTGGTTTCTAAACTAGGCACTCTTCTAATCAACATCAATACAGCAGATTTCATGAGCCCAATTTCCTCAGAATTGTTTTGATTCACCTGGTATTTCCCATGTATCTGGGTGGAGGATGGAAGTAAAAGATGACAACTCTCTATGATATGATGTAATGTCCTTGTCTTGGCAGTTTCCCTGTGAAATGGGCCCATTTAAAAGGCACCTAGAATCACAACTGCTGATCTTCCCAACCTGGCTGCGCTAGCACTACTCTATTACCACCATAGTGTCCCTTTCTCAGTTCAACTCAAGCAATTGCCCTTCACTTCAATATGCTCAATGCCTTCTTGAGACTTACAGGAGTCAGGAGCCATCATCCCATGAGGGCAATGCAACTTCCATTCTCCAACCGAACTTCATCTACACTCAACAATCAACATGCTTCTCTTCTCCCTCTGTTCCTTCTCGATGTGGAAGCAGCCTTAGCCAGCCTACCAACATTTTCTTCCTGCCCAACATTCCAAGAAGAATTGCCAAGTCCAGCCTCTGTAATCCTCCCAACTCATTCACTTCCCTACCATCCACCCTGTTTGTCCAAGGTTTTTTCGCCCTCACCTTTGTTTTATTCAGGTTGGACTGGGAGATATTCCACCTCCTGGTGCTTTCCTAAGGATGAACCATCTTCACAGAAATAAAACCAGTTCTACATCCTGCATTTTTCCCTTCAAAAAAGAATGAACAATGACTGAAGACTTGAAACAAACTGAAGCACATGAAGCACTTGATGATGAGCTAGGGTTGTGGTGCCAATGAGCATGACCTTGAAACTCTTATCCTAAGAAATATGTGTGAGTTTAGGACAATTCAATAATTTAAGCAAAATTCTATAGCTAGCTGGCAAGTTTTTTTTCCCTGAGAGTTTCTACCACAACACTTCATCTCATTAATAGAAAAAGGAATAAGATTACATAAAATTTCACGGTATTGGCTGTCAATGGCATCAGCCAAACAGGAATTGATCTAAATTGCTGGTCAAACAACTTTTAAGAACAAAAAGAACTGTCACATAATGTACATGTAAGCTGTAGCTGTATACCATGTCAACCTTATCATAATATCTCTTGCTGTGAAATGTTTCTTATCTTTTGTTGCTAACCAGTTTGAAAAATAATCCATTGAAAATACAGAGCATATTTCACACAGTACTGGTGCAGGTGTCATGTAAATGCAGACTCAGAAAGTTCAAGTTTTAAAATTCAAGAATTCAAATAAGTATGTCTCTTGCATGGGGAGGCATCTAAGAGGAGGGAGGTTCTCAGGTTCAGGTCTGAGGTGAACACTCAGATGTCTGTTTAGTCTGCCCTGCCCTGGCCTAGTCACAAGAACAACTAGCATAGAAACATTGGAGCTGGACAGAAATAGAGCTTCACTGGGAAAGAAATGGGACTTATTAAGTTACAGATAACTTACAGCTGCTTCCTTCAGTGAACAAAGAGAATCCTTATCAAGAACCAAATTCTGATGGCCCAGATATAGGTCCATGAGACTTGGCAACTTGTACTGTGCACAATGACGAATAACAAGTCTATGCAATGCTTCTGCAGTGTCCTTGATAACATTTCCATTGATATTCAATAATTGAAAATCTGAAGAATTTTTAGGTGATTCAGCTTCAATAGAGACTCCAAACATCCCATTAATTAAGCCTGCACGAGCAAGAAGCGAGATAATTTCGGAAGTACTTTCCCAGTACTCCTTCAGAAAAATAACCTTCTTGGCAAGCTCCTCCTCCAGAAGCATCTTTAACCAGGAAGAACACATATTGGCAACTGATAACTTGAAAATTTTAACATTTGGTATATCCATACACACAGGCTCCAAATCTTCAGCAGGGCTTGTATATGTGGGGTAACAAGTATTCTCACTGCCATCAGCATATGCATCAGGATAAATGCTATCTAAATTTATTCTGAGGATTCCATCTGATAATGTGGACAAGGGAATCATGTCTAAGAGCTTCTGAATCTCATCCCAGTCATTGTGCACCATATGGTATATGAATTGTGATTCCCATGGCACATGAATTCCTAAAGTGAGAGGTTGATCAAGCACTATCTGCACAAAGAAGTCAAATGAGATGCAATTCATGGGCATAGGTTGCAACAATTGTCTAACAAGAAGTATTTAACATAATCAAAATTCAAGTGTCCTATCACCATTCTACAGAAGCAAGCATGTATTCAAGAGAAATCAGTCACTTTCATCTTGAAAGCTATATATCAATTGAAGAAATTATTGACTTAGTCAAATAGTATAAAGATTTTTTTGTTTGAGTATGACTTTCAAACAGTTGAATTCAAGCTTTCTACTCCAACCTATAACACTAGATAGAGCCATTAAGAACACTGGCACCTGGGAATGATGATAGCACCTCAAGCCCCACTTTGTTTCAGGATTAACCCAGGGTTACCCATCCTTTAATCCCAAGTTAACTCTATTTACTTTGGCAGCCCCAGATTTATATAACCCGATTAAATGTGAGTTAACTTGAGTTAACTCGGATTAACCTACCCCTCCTCCTGAGGTGGGGTAAGTTAATCCTCCGCGTAAAATCCCGCCTTTGCCCTGCTTTTACTGCTCCCACCCACCTGCCACACACGGAGCTCGAAGCAGCACTGCGATCGATGCCGTCCTCCTCCTCCTCGCGACCAGCAACTTCGTCTTCGAAACCTTCTTTCCGTCTGCAGCAACCTGCAAAGAGAGGACCTCCCAGCCACCGCCCTCGCCCTCTGTCCCCCTCTGGAATTTATTCCCCTTCACCAACCTCTCTGCCATACTTCGTCCCCTCACGAACTGCTGCTTCATCTTTTCGTCCAAACCCTCTTTCCGTCTGCAAGGTTGGACAGAGAGGACGACCTCCCAAGCCCTGGTCCTCTGTCCCCCTCCGAATTTTATGCCTCTCACCCACCTCCTCTCCATCAACCAACACGTACAACATAGTCTTCGTCCCCCTCCCGAAACCCTCTTCTCCGTCACGAAACCCTCCTTTCCGTCACGAGAGGGAGGGAAATCTTCACCCTTCCTGTCCAATTGCTTGGAGGAAGAGGGTGACACTGTTCATGAAGCAATCGTAGGCCCTAGGTGCATCAGATGCTGGTGATTTGCAGTGTTCCATCCCCTCCAGCTGTAGGCTTTGCACCATCCTCGTGATTCTATAGTAGCTGGTAGTCGGCTTTAAGAAAGGCCCTTCCCTCTGCTCCGGTCGTGCGTATGGAGGGCAAGCCATCTACTATGGTCTGGTGGGGGGGAACGCATTGCTTCTACACAGTCGGTGGTGGGAAGGTATGTATGAAAATGTTGTTCATTTGATTTGATAAAGAACTTGGGTAGCCATAGTCGACCACAAGTCTTGATTTTGTAGTCTGTTTGGTGTGTTCTTGGGCCATCTTGATACCTCTTTACTTCCTCGGCAAACCTTTTCATTCACTAGAGCAATCGACGGTGTAAGGATTGTTTAGAGATTGTTACTTTCATGTTGTCCTCTTGATAATCTTGTGGATTCGTATGAGTTTATTTTTGTGGAACGAGGCTTCCTGGGAACAATATCGGGATCTTCCATGGGAGCTCTGCGCAGGAGATCTCTGGGCAAAAATTCTTCCATAAGGGAAGCTATAGAAGGACTGTGAACTAAGATAGCGGGAAAAAAAAGGAAAAACTGTGGAGAAGAATATTTCTCAATCTTCGTTAGTCTCCTCTGCAGCGGCTACTAGCTATTTATAACACTTTCCTACTGTAGGAGGGCCCTGTCACCCCCCCTAACTAATCCCACTTTGACACCAAAGCTAATCGAGATTGCTCTACGACTACACCAGCTAACAATCCTATTTCTCTTTTTTGTTTTTCTTTTACAAATACATAGCCGACTATCCACCCCTTTGGCTAACAATTCTATTTTACATAGCTGACTATCCTCCCCTTTAGCTAACAATTCTATTTTACATAGCCGACTATCCACCCTTTTACACAACCTGAACCGCCTGGTCACCGGCCGTTTGTCCGGTTCAACGTCTTCGATCCGGCAACGAACCCGGTCTCCAGCTGATGAACATGACATTTTGCATCTCATCCTAACTAGAGAAAATGTTGCGAGTCATTTGCAGGTTTGTCTCTCAACCCAAATGTGTCTCCATCTGTGTTGCCTTTTTACTTCTTATACATGTTAACCAGTCCTTGTTTGCCACAACCAAGGAATGTTCAATAAACTGAATCAATGCTTGAGTTTATAAATCAACGTCAAAACATGCTTTTGCAGAAATAGAGACATGATAAATGCCATCTCTGCAATTCTGTATTTATCTGTTGTGTTATGCGAAGATCTACATGCTATACCAAGATTGTATCCATGCCATATGATTGTGTGTCTTCCTACCCTGGTATGATCAAGAATCTGAGAAAAAATTGATATAGTTTGAAATTTCAAATTTGACTAATTTTTTGAGAGAAATATGCAACATATGACAGTGTCCTTCTAAAGTCTACAGTCATAACCTGAGGCATTGGGCAGCCAGTGGTAAGAGTCTGAAACCTTCTCATGAGATATGCTGGAAAGAAATTGAGTGGTTCTATATAGGAGCTATCTGGCTCTTATTGTTTGCACCAAGTTTTTTGTTGAGTTTCAGTTATAAAGGTGGTTAATTATAGGTGTTTGAAGCCTACTAAGATGTTGTTTCCATATAGAATGATCCAAGCTGATTCTGCATAATATACTCATATACAATCCATATCCAGAAGGGAGAATAACTATATTGCAAGATAGGCTCGTTGTGCTTTCATATATCTTTTCCCACATAAAGCTCTTAAGAATGTCATTAACGGTTCTAAAGTGTGCAATGAGTTTCCTTAGGTTAGTGAAATGTTATCTAATTCAACTTAGGTTAGTGAAATGTTCCTGCTTTAACCAAAAGAAGCAATATATATAGCCTTAAGTTATGTAATTCACCTTGTGTCCATTCTGGACTGGATTCTGTAGTTTTTATTGTAGGTTATTATCCTACCTGTCGCCTCTGAAGGTGCTCAGCCGAAGGTGCTATCATCCACTTCCCAGAAGAGTGTAGTGTTAGAAAGCTACAACCAAGTTTGTATAGAACAACTGTTCATGCTGAATTTTTTTGATTTAGTATAGAAGATTTCTTTTACAAATATTTATGCCCCTCTCTAACTTTCGTGATCTTATCTCATATAATGGATCTCATATATTTATCTAACAAAATTCAGTTGATATTTTAAAATATTTTTTATAAGTGAAGCACATGACAGACCCAAAGGCAAGTCAAGGGTGACAAATTGGAATACCAAAGAAGACAAATTCCATTTAAAGCTCTTAATTGATGAGTACCACAAGAACAATTGCAACCAAGGAACTTTTAAGAATTATATTTGGAGTGACATATTGGGACCCTTTAATCACGAAACACATAAGAATGCTGACGTAAACAATTTGAGCAATAGGTGGAAGAATTTGAAAAAGCTATATCACTTGATTGAACAATTGCTCTCCCGTACGGGATGGGATTGGGACGACACTACGAAGATGCCCGTGTCACCAGATGAGAGAGCGTGAGCAGAGGCCATCGCGGTATCAGGTATGTAGTCTAATCTTGTCAGTCAGTGTGTATGTTTCATACCTTGCAAGCTAGGAGATAACCTTTGTTTGTAATTTCCATAGTCCAATAATGGCTATAAGAAGATATTGGGGAAGCGATTTGAGTACAAAGAAGAGATGGATCTCTTGTGCGGCAACACCATGTCTAGAGGATGTTTAGGCTTTGAAACAACTATGGAAAATGACTTGTCACGTCAGAGGTCCTGGGGTGATCTCGTGACACCCCCTGATCATCCTACATTCTCACAGGGTTTAACTCGGCAACGGCTCACTGGCCTAGGCCTTGATTGCAATGCACCGCCAGTGGACTTGGGAAATGATTTCGATCCCTTTAACTTTCCAGATTGCCACAACCAAATGACAATACCAACGCAATTAAGGCCCTCTATTCCATCGTCAGTGGGTGGATGTAGTCATATAGGGGATTAAACTCCTCTATCTGAAAGTGACCCAGTGAAGATGAGGCAATCTTCCCTAATAAGAGAGGGACCTCCGGCACCCCTTCATACAACAAGTTGAACCGGAAGCGCAATAAAAGGTTGGAGAAAGGGATCGATGTGTTGAAAGAATTTTGTGCTTTAAACAACAAGAGGGCGGAGTTCCAAAAAGTACTAGGCATTCCTACGGCTCCTTCCAACCCAGAACAACAAGTGACTATCACAGAATGCATCCAGAAGTTGAAAAATATACCGGAATATACTATTGATATTTTACACACTGCAACAACTCGCTTCCAAGACCCCAACTTCCGATCTGTCATCATGGCGTTGGATGACAAGGACATGCTAGGATGGGTCTTTCATTAGCGATGACTTGATTAAAGTTGTCGCCTTATCTGATGTGTGTCATGTGTATGCATGTTACTTTTGTATAATCCCTTGCACGGCATTATCATGTGTCATCGTGCATTCATGTACTGATTATTAATGCAATGTCATGCTTTCATGCTCTTTTCGCATTTAAATGAGTCCGTTGCAGGGTGCTCTGAAAGTTGAACATGGGGAAGTATACATACTACGTGGTGTGGGTTGGCCGTTGTCCAGGTGTGTACTACACTTGGGAGGAATGCTATGCACAAGTAAATGGATATGCCGGTGCAAGGTTCAAGGGATTTAGTTGAACATGGGGAAGTATACATGTTACGTGGTGTGGGCTGGTCGTTGTCCAAGCCTGTACTACACTTGGGAGGAATGCTATGCACAAGTAAATGGATATGCCGGTGCAAGGTTCAAGGGATTTACATCTTTAGAAGATGCACAGGCTGCGTTTCGAGGTATTACTGTCTTAAATCCAAGGGCTATCTTATTCGAGAGGATTCATGACGGGAGGGACTGAAGATGTGGCACGACCGGTCCAAGTGCGGGGGAAATATACCCCAATAATATTACAGAACTTGGCTATCATTGTCATCATTCTAATTGTACTTGTGTTTCTTTTCGTTATATTGGTAGGCATGTTTGTCCTTATTGTACGTGGATGCCTTTCATGGATAACTTGGTAATAGGTTATCTTTATGTACTTCTCATATGGGATCCAAAGATCTTGTTGTATCATTTTAACTTGGTATTAGGTTATCTTTATGTACTTCTCATGTTCCTAATATCCAAAGACCTTGTTGTATCATTTGATGGGTGGTATTATGAGGACATGTTTGCGCCCATTTCATAATTTATTGTGCTTCATATATGTGTAGGGCACGGAGATATGGATGTAAATGAACGTATCAGAGAGATCGTGCTTGAGGAGATTGCAATGTTTCAATTTATGGCCAATCTCATATGGGACAAAATCATGGGTAATGATAAAGAAGACCAAGTTGTGCGTGTGACAAGGCCCATGCATACGTCTCGATACACAGGTCATGCGTTAGTCCTAGACATTTTGAATGGCCATGAAAGGCGGTGCTACAATTTATTCAGACTCAATCCCACTATGTTCATACGCCCGAGAGATGTTCTTCTGGAGAGGGACTTGATTAAAGATAGCAGGGGTGTGACTGCTAGTGAGCAATTGACAATGTTCTTGTATGTCATGGGTCACGGTGTCACCACAGATACCATGTGCGAGCACTTCCAGCACTCGTCACAAACAATAAATTTTTATGTCAACCAAGTGACTAATGCCATAGTGGAATTTAGGCGTGCTTACATCCAACTCCCCACTCCCACTAATAACGTGCACCCCTTCATTCGCGACAATGGCAAATTCTTCGCCTACTTTAAGGCAACTTACACTCATGCTCACCTCATATGTTAGGTCATACTCATTAGTCTAATGCAAAATAAAATGTAGGATGCTCTCGGCACAATTGATGGGACCCACATCCCTACCAATGTTCTTCGATTCAAACACCCACGATATCGAAATCGTAAGCAGCATATTACTCAAAATGTGATGGTTGTGGTTTCGTTTGACCTACAATTTTAATATCTGACTATCGGATGGGAAGGGTCAGTGGGTGATCAGAAGGTGGTGAAATGGGTCCTAGAACGTGGTGGCTTTAATTAGGTAAGTTGGTTAGGGATTGCAACCAGATATTCATGTTTCTATTGTCTATATGAACATGAATGTTCTGTAATATGACATGTATTATTGTAGGCAAATATTATCTTGTTGACCTTGGGTATGCTAACACTGGTATCTTCCTAACGCCGTACCGAGTTGAGCGTTACCACATTTCACAATATCGAGGCCGGGGCATGGTGGCTATCGAAACTTGCGAGACAAGTTCAACCATTATCATACTCAGATGAGGAATGTCGTGGAGCGAGCTTTTGGGGTAGTAAAGATGCAATTTGCAATACTTAGGGAGGGGAACATATATCCATACCGCACTCAAATACTTATTGTCGTTGCATGTTGCGTTGTCCAGAGCATGGGGAGGACTACTACTTCTTAAATGCCCCAGATGACGTTAACGATGCAGGTGATGTCAATGTTGACCCCAATGTGCCCGTGGCATCGCGTGACATTCACGAGGGAGAGTTACTTAGAGACACCACTGCTACGTAGCTATGGCTTCACAACTAAATAATTTGAAGCATGTTTGATTCCTCTTTTTCGTTTAGTGTGGGACTATTTATTATGTATCGCCTTCCGCTTTGTTCCTATGTCCTTCGTTCTTCTTTCTATCTATGACACTTGTCGTGCAGTTTACATTGTGCTTTCTTTTCGTAATGTATAGTGGTATCTTAATTCAGGACTTTACTTGTCATTCACCTTCCTTTGTTATCTATGCTCGGTTGCAGGTCTTCTCTTAATACACCCCTACATAGGTCTCCATGTTTGTTGCCCCCGGTGTATGCCCAATTGTCATGTGTGTGCATGGATGGGTGTCGTAGATGGAATAGCAATGCAACTCCACCACAGACAGGTGCCTCATGATATTTGGGTCATTGCACCGGATGAGGCGGCATCGTGTGGTGACCTGCTAGGAGGTGGGAAAATGATGAGTGGATTCCATGACTGTCTATGATGGTTGGATGTCCACATGTGACAACCCCATCTTAGAAAATGATATCACATCTTGCTTGAATTCTGTCTAAGCCCACACATTTCAAAAATACATGTAATACACCCGACGATTGAATGTCGTGCACTCTTACTTTAATAAATTACTATGACAATTGCCTTAAGTTCAGGGTGACGGAGATTTCAATTCCATTGAATCTAAAGCTTTATAAAGGTATGCTATTATTTAATTTCTACATTTTATTACAACTGACAATTGGCATTCAGTTTAAACACATGTTGTATGTTTTAACTTTGGTAATTTACAATGACCATTGCATCTGATTCAGGGTGATGGGAATTTCAATTGCATTGAAACTGAAACTTTGTAAAGGTAATGTCATTCTCCAATTTCTATATCATTTTAAGTCTGGTCCAAATGACAAGCTATTAAAAACCATTTGCAGTCTCACATGCACGGATTTTTCTGTGACCCCACAAACTGCAGTGATCATTTCCTGTCTTTATCATAAGTGATGGCAGCGTTAGCATTTGCTTCAATTGGGAGGTTGCTTGAGAGTTGATCCAGAAAGTACCTTACATTTTTCCTTCCATAAAGGGGGGGAGGGAAGTACTGCAAACTCTAACTTGTCATTCCTTAATTTTTTATCAAATATTCTGCTAGTAAAATTTGATTGCGTCACTTGTTACTTGCATTTCTATGTGCTTCACGGAATTTGCCGTTGGCCAAGTCTCATTCTCCGGGGCTCCTATTCTTATCAAAACTTATTTCCTTCAAATGTTCTGGACCGGGTTCAGAGTATGTCTATTTTAGTTAGTCATTACCTATACAAGTATAGAATTTGTAAACTCAAATATAGATTTTTGCATATAAATCATCATTAGATATAAAATATAGATTCATCACTCCTTTATTTGTGTTTGCATACATATCATTCTTGTATTAGGTCTCAAATCATCATTACATTTATCCTCAAGTACGAAAGACTGGGATATGCAAGCATAGAATTTGTAAACTCAAGAGAATCCCTCAATCCCTAGCCTATAAATAAAAACTGTGTCCATTGATCATTGATTTATATTGTTGAGTTAGTCTTATAGTTACTGTAATTCTGATCTAGATTGCACGGTTCAACTGGGAATAAATCAACAGAACACAGTTGGTTGAATAATAAAATAAAATGTTTCTATCTTCCATGCCTAGCCAACAATCATCCTTTCGAATTTATGGGAAAAGCTCTTCAGGATTTCATTCTTTCAAATTTTAGTCTGCAATTTAAAATACCCTGCCACTTCTGGTAACAGTGTTTTAATTTGGATGTATGCTTGTAGGTTTAGATTTTTATGATCTGACATGCTAAATTTGACCTTTATGGCTCTATCATTTTTTCAAAAAATTAATTTTTACAATCTCTACGTTAATTACTTTCATCTAGGTTTTCAGTAGAGATATGGATATAGATACAATGTCTACATCAGACAATTTTCTAATCATCTCCAATTGCTGTCATCATTGCACATAGTGTCCATTCCAGCACTCCAAAAATTGACATTCACTGCCACATCCAATGATAGATTCAATTTTATGACTTCAACCTCAATATTCATAAGGCACATTTTCATGATCGACATTTTGATGCTGCACTTCAGTACAATATGTTGAAAAAGTCTATACACTATTATGTTTGCAGGTAACCCATAGTTCACATTGCCTGAGTTTGAGACCAAAGTTCAAGCTGCTTTGAAGGCGGTCAAAGTGGTCCTAGAAGATGCATTTGGTGCTTTTTTTTTGGGGGGGGGGGGTGTAACCTCAGTGGAAAACTTGTTGACAATGGAAACAGTTTGATCTTCTTTTGTTTGGATCTTGCTTTGCAAAAATCTTGTATCATATTGAAAACATTGTCAATAAGGAAAACCTTGTATGAAATTTTCTAAAATTGCATGTAAGAAATGTATGTCATACTTGTGAATTGTGAATCGGTTGAGAGATGCCATGGGTGATTTGTAATGTTTCCAAGTTGAGAATGATAAACAATGTGTGCAAAGTCAAAGCAAATGTCCTCTTTTGAATGAACAGAGAAACCATGTTTCATAAATATTACTTGATCGATATGATGAAATTATTTTTAGTCCGGAGAAAGATGACATCAAAAATCAAAGCATGTATTACAAATGAATAGCCTGGGCGCATGAATGTTGCAGTGAAGGGAGTGGCAGCATTGGAAAAAGTAGAACCAGGGAGGGGCAATTATGATAAATGCAGCACCCATTTGAGTGGATTAACTCAAAGGCAACCAAACCACATGGATTTATCAAGGGTTAACCTAGCAGGGTTTTTCAGATTTAACCCACTGCTACCAAAGAAAAATGGGATACAAGTGGGTTAACTTAGCACACTTAACTTAATACGGATTAAATTTAATCCCCAACCAAAGTGGGGCCAAGAGAATAATGAAACATTGAATAAGTCTGCAAGGATCAATAGGATAGCTATGCAAGAATTAGTTGTCACAATAAAGCCAACAGCAAAAGAATAAGAGCTCCACCAGTATAAGTAGGAAAAAGCTAATTTTTAAGCAAATGCCAAACAGGAAACATTTCAAGGCATAGATTATGTTAGTTTGAGAGGATGCAGCTAAGCACAATAAAGCTTCCATATTTGACAAAACTCATTGTTGTAACCGGAAAAATATACATGCAAGCACGGAGGCTTCATGCTATCGGCGTCGGCTTAGTCCAACCCGTTCTACTCCATAGAAGCGAGAAGAACCCGTGATAAATCCACGGAGATTATTGCAATCATGTGGTTCCGGGTGTAATCAACAAAATCAAGCCCTAGGGGCAAGAGAACGTGCTATGCACACCTTTTTAGTATCCCGACGGTGTGTATCACGTCTCGCGGGATCAAAAATTCCTCCCCCGTCGGACAAACGATGCGCGGAAGACGACGAACAAAGCTCGGAAAGAAGTTTCCTCTCTTCCACGTGCCCGGACGGAGTCGAAGATGCAGAAAAGTCGCTGTCGAAGCCGTACGGACGCTTTTAAATTGGAGATTGGACCACCCGAGGAGAGGGAACCCCGCCCGGGGTAAATCACCCCCGGGCGGTTCCCCGCGGCCGCGCGCGGACGGGGCAGACCCGCCCGGGGTGCTGCGCACCCGGGCGGACCTGCCCGGGGTCCCGCGCCCCCGGGCGGACCCGCCCGGGGCAGGACAGGCCCGCGGCTTGTCCACATCAAAAAAAATTTACAAAAAAAAAGAGAAGAAAAAAAGGGAGAGTGACCTGCCCGGGGTGGTCTTAACCTGCCCGGGTCCGACCCACCCCGGGCCGGTCCCCTACCTTCTATAAATAGCCCCTATGGGGTCCCATTTTAGGGGGAGAGAAAAAGGAGACTTAGAGTTCGGCAAGGAGAAATTGTTCGTTGTTTTTGCCCACTTGGGGTATGTCACTTCCCCGGGGTTTATGTATACGCCCCTTTGCGGGCGATTGTAAGTTTGGTTGGCTTTTCCCGTTTATGCCCCTATGTGGACTCAACGGAAAAACCTATCTTATGTGTGAGTTGTATTTATGCCCCCATATGGGCTTTCTAACGTCGATCCTCCGGGTCTCGTTCTCCGTATGTCAAAGAAAATGGATGGACATTTTATTAGTCATTAAAATGATATAATGACTAAAATGCCCCTCTTAAAGACATCGGGATCGAAGCATACCCGTTTGAGTGTGACGGCTTCTTGTACAGTTGACGATTCGTCGACGCTCTTTTGTAATGTTACAAAGTTTCCTTATAATGCGGCCCCCGGTGCGTGCCAGCTTAACAAGTTACAAATAAACCCTCTTCAATGAAAATTGTGTATATCCCCCTGTGGGGCATTTAATCATGTATGGATGTTTATACAACCTTGGACATTCTTCCGGCTCCCTGACCTCTATGCCTTCATGACGTCAACACCATTCAATTACCAAAGTACCCCTAGAGCCTGGGTTAGCAGCTAAGCTCTAACGGTCAACTTTAGCCTGTTCAACCAGGTCTCCTACTGGCTTCCGCCTTCTCCACTTTGCAGTCACCCGCTGGGAGTTAAGAGCTTGACACGACATTTTAAGCAACATACGTCCTCCCTTTTTCTTTGAACCCATGGGGTAGATCTTTAAGCCTTCTTATTGTCAATTAAACAAAGGTGTTCGGACATTACGCCGATGTAAATCAACACTGACCACGGTCAGTGGGGAAAGGTCCAGTGCTCGAACCCATGTCGCCCGATACAATGCGCACCCCACAGGACGGATATCGGTCTTTCATGTAAGCTCTACATGTATACCCTCGCCTCCTCAGAGAGAATCCATCCCGTGATCACAGGAAACTTCTAAACCCTAAATGCATAAGATCGCTCGGGGTAATAAAAAAAAAGGAGTATCCGTTCATAACAGAAAACGCCGTCCATCATAATCTCATAATACAGTGAGAGCGACGCGCTTTCGTCTTGATAAAACAGACTGGCACGCCCGGTGGGACCTTTCCCGCCTTTCTTCTCTTTGACAACAGAAGGCTTAAACCTCTTCGAGGTTCTTATTACTCTCTCTCTTACAGGACGAGGGAAGGACGATCTGCTTGTCAGTTTCAAGCACTTGAACATCGCAATCAAGGCAATGGCAGCGGTGACCTACGGACCGCAAGTAATTGCTAACCACGCCAGGTTTGGCTACCTGGCTACACCGGTCGCTTTTGGCGATTTTCCCCCGGTGGTCGGGTCCCCCTTCTTTTTAGGGGTGGTCCCGGTCGCTGAGAGCGACTTAGTTCCAGCTGCTGGTCGGACTGTTCCGGCCAAGAAGACCGCGGTGAAGGGTGTCAGGCCCTCTGTTCTTGCTGTCGGCCGGGCTCGCCCGGTCCATAAGATGTCAGCTGGGGGTGTTGGGCCCTCAACTACTGCTGCTGGCCGAGTCGGATCGGCCGTCTTGAAGACGGTGACTGGGGGTGTCAGGCCCTCTACGCCTATAACTGGCCGAGCCTGGTCGGCCAGACACGACAACACGACTGGGGGTGTCAGGCCCTCGACATCCATTATAGGCCTGAGTTGTCAGGCCATCAAGAAGCCTATGACTGGAGATGTCAGGTCTTCAGTCCATCCGGTCGGCCGAATGTTCTCGGTCAACCACATTGCTGTTGATGTCGCTCCTCCCCAACGGGGACAGCGCCGTCCACGTCGCCGAGGTAGCCGCACCGAAACGGCCGCCCCTGCTCAGCGGGGGCAACGCCAGGCAAGGAACAGAACTCGGCCCGCCGCGACGGCTTCGCGTTCCGGCAAGACTATCCTTGTTGGGGACATCCGTATTAGGCTCAACGGAGGTGAGCCGGTTATCCCTAGGGACAGACACGTCCCCACCATTCCGACCTCCAACAGGTTCGAGCTCCTCCGGAAGGTCCGGGAGGAGGGAGCAAAAGCGAAGAACTCCGCTGCGCTCCGACCCAAGGTGGCGGCTCCCAGAGTCAGGTCTGGGGGCAATCCAATTGAGGAGCGGCAACTCCATATGAAGAAGATTTGGGTCACAAAAGAAGAGGCTCAGGCGATAAAGCGCGCTCGAGCGGAAGAAGGCCCTCACCGGGTTAAGTCACATTCGGGGCAAGGCTTTCCTATTCATGAGCAGGCCGAACCCTCCTCCCTTCATAAGACAAAGGTTCGCCGGCAGCCAAGGCAGTCCCGCACTCAGCCCAAACCGGTGCGCTCAACTTCCCCCTGGGCCAGCTCAGGAGATTCAAGAGGGGGGGATACCCAACAGCACCCTGTCCCCGAGCGTCTGTTTTTGACAGCCTGGGGGAGATGCCTACTCCGGCGCGACGCCCGCCGAGGAAGAGGCGAGTGACTCAAGTCACAGATGACACTGTCAGGGTGTTCACTTGCTACGTCTCCTCTACCGACAAGCAGCCGGAGACCCCTCAGGAAGACCTCAATCAGCCTTTGCAAACTATGAGGAGGTCGAGGCACGTCTCTCGGGTCGTGGCTCAGTTAGACCCGACCCTTTTGCCAGGAACGTCACAGCCTGACCATGTACAGCAGGAGGAGCGTCAGAATGGCGTCCACGGCGTTGGTCGAGATGGTGATTCCCCCCGTGAGGAGGGCCCGACTGACGAGATTCAAGCTCTCACCTTAGAGGAACTCCGGCGTGAGAACCAGGAGTTGAAAAATTTGTTACAAACACTCCTGCGTGATAAGGAGTCTCCTGCCCAGCCTGCCGCAGTACCTGCCAGTGTTGAGCCGCAACCGTCTCCGGCTCCAGTCATCATCAATGCATCTGCGATGGCGGCCAGGCCACCTGTGGCTCTGGAGGTCGAGGTGCCACAGCAGGAACCTAATGTGGGGTATTCCACTACTCCTGCTGACAGCTTGATGACCCAGTGGCAAATGATTGAGCGAATTGTGGAGGCAAAGTTCGCTCAACATGGTGAAGGAGTGGCCACTGTAGATTTATACAGTGTGCCTTATCCCCTCCACCACCAGTTCAAGAAGCTTCCTCCAGACTGTCCTAAAGCCCCGAAATTGCAAAAGTTCAATGGGCAGGGTTCGCCTCATGAGCATCTGGCTTCCTATGTGACCGCCATGGGCGAGTTGGCTTTGGACGAGTCCTATCTCCTGCGATATTTCGCCACTTCTCTGACGGGCACTGCCTTTCAATGGTACTCCCGGTTGAAGCCCAACTCGGTGACCGATTGGGCAGATATGCAGAAGAAGTTCGTGGACCGGTTCCAAACCGCTGAACGCAAAGTGTCCCTGGCGGAACTTTGCGCTTTGAAGCAAAAAAGAGGTGAGACAGCCCTGGACTTCGTTAAAAGATGGAGGGATGTTAGCATGCATTGTGATAACCCTCCCACGCCAGAGGATGCCATCACCATATGTCGCCGAGGCCTAGCGGCAGAAGTCAGTGAGAAGCTCTTGGGTTCCAACATCCGGGGCTTTGACCAACTCAATTCGGTGGTAGCGGAGATCGAAATGTTCTTCGCGGATCACCCGACACATCCTTCTGTTAAGGGTAAAGCACCCAAGGATCGCCCGGCTGGGGGGAAAGAAGTCAATGCAGTTGATTTCTCCCCGACAAATGGTGAGAAAGGAGGCACCAAGGCGAAAAGCAGTGGCAAGAAGTCGGATGCCAAACCAACCAGTAATGCCTTGGCGGAGAACATGAAGAAGCCATATTCCTTTAGAAAAGAGCATACAAAGATGCTCTTTGATTTGTGCATGCAAGAGAAATTGCTCTCCTTGCCAGAGCCGCGGAAGCCGGAAGAGGTAGACAAAACGGATGACCCCAACTACTGCGTGTACCACCGGAGGTTGGGGCATACCATTGCGGAGTGTTATGTCTTTAAAGACATAGCTGAAGACCTTATTCAGAAAGGTCTGATAAATATGCTTGGTCACGCGGTTGAGCCTCCGCAGCCGCATCACTGGAGTCGATCAACCCGATCGGCCAATGTGGTCTATATGGCGGCGCCGGTTTCAACTTCGCAGGCCGTCGAGGCTGGGTCATCAAGTCAGCGGCCTCGAGCCATTCTCGAGTCGTCGCGCTGGCCGAGGACGGAATGCCTTGCTGTTAGAAGACTCCTTCGGAAGATCCGTCGAGAAGTTTATCAGTTGAGACAGGAGCAGCGTGAACTGTTGCAATTCCTTCGTTATTTGGATAATCAACTGGCTGCTTTTCCCCAAGTCCGGGATGGACAACCCGCGAATCTCCGTGGAGCAGGGGCAAGTGCTCCTCCGCCGGTCCCGCAGAGGCCTGGCTCGAACGGCTGGTTATCAGAAGACTCATCAAGCTCGTCAGAGGAGACAGAGTCCACAAAGTTGTATTCTTTTCACCGCGAGCAAACTTTGCAGATTTACTTTGCATGTTGCCGTGCTGAGCTGGTGACCTCTTCAACGGTGATTAATCACCAGCGGCCTGAAGCCCGATTTTATCAAGATTATTGTCCTTATCATGAGGCGGCGGGACATATCATCTTCAACTGTCAACCCTTTAAGGACCTTGCAGAAGACTTCATTAAGCGAGGGATAGTTGATATGGGTGATGCCTTAGTACACCCTCCACAGCCACATATGCAGGGGGCAATGACCTTCTCAGTCAACGTCATCCATACTCCTTTGGCATTCCGTCTGCCTGATTCCCCCACAGGGGAGGACGACTCTCAGCAGCCCGGGACTGAGGCTACGCTCTGGTACCCAGCCTGGCGGCCTTCCCATCAGTGTTCTTTTCCTAAAGGAGACACTGAGAAGATCTTCGACAAGCTTCTAGAAGATGGATGGGTGCTGACACATGATCCCCCGTCTTATTATAATGAGACGGCCAAGAGTCATCCCCGCTATTGCAAATACCATGCGAGGGTGTCTCATCCCACTCGGCATTGTGAGGATGTTCAGGACTTCATTGAAGCCCTCATCCGAAGAGGGGTCATTGATACCCGAGGGAATTTTATGGCGAGGTTACGTCTCGCAGAAGCCGCCAAGGAGACTCTCCAGCAGATTCGACGGGAAAATGAGGCCTCTGCCCGATTGGCCCGCCCAAGTGAGCCTGAGCAAGATGATGAGTTCCCGTTACTCACCAAAGACAGGACCACTCGTGAGAGGCCTAAGACCCAGAACCCGGGAGGCCATGTTATGGGACGAAGCTCCAAGGTTCAACCCAAGCCGAGCCAGCCCGGCGTTGTCATAAAAGAGAACCCTCGGCCAGCTGATAAAGGAAAGGCCAAGGTCCTGGATCTCCGGGATAAGCTCCCTACTAAATCAACCAAGTTACAGATCTTGGAGAAGCCCCGATCTGCGGAGATCATCAAAGGGCCGGCCAAAGCCCCTACCCAGTCCGGCTGTCGTGAGAAGATTGCCGCCAACCATCCACAGGTCAATGGCAAGGGTAAAGACAAAGTCGCAGGGGTCCAGCCTAAGGCTCAACTCTGCACCAAGCAGACAAGCTCCCAATTGTCGGCGAAGAAAGAATTTGCTATGCCACAGGACCCTTTGGGGTTCTATTTCGACCAGATGGAATTCCAGGAATTGCCATCGGAAATAGTTGCTCAGGCGATTGATGCTACTTTCCAGCCTTCTCTTGAGGCAGGGGAGTGGACTCGAGTAGGCCCAAGAAAGAGCCGCGAAGGTCAAAATACCAAACGACCAGTGCGACGCGGGAGTCAAAATATTGGCGGCAAACAACTTGGTTTTGCAAAGCCATCTCCCCCTTCTTTAGAGGAGGTCGCACGCCTCAGGAAGCAAGAAAAGAACCGGAGAAAAAATTTGAAGAGGAGGCTTAAAAAGCAGGCGGAACAGGTAGCTGCCATAGAGGCCTCCAAACAACTCACTCCCGTGCAGCGGTTGCAAAAGCTCATAGACCAGCTGGAGGAATATGTGCCGTCTTGCCCCACCGGGATGGTCACATTGGATAAATATATCCCCTGGGAGAAGCTTGGGCACAAGACCCGGCTCCTCAATTGGCTACGGGAGACTCTACATCGTCTTGAAGACGGCGAGAAGATTCCAATTCCGGAAGAGTTTTTGTTATTTTACAAGGACGAAGAGCTCACGGTGGAAGCCCTCGAACAAGCTATGCAGGAGTTGTCATGCAACATGGTGGCTATTCCACCTCCGGATAATATAAATGCCCCTGGCGAAGAAAATCATGCACCCATGGCTACATATCAACGCCGATCAGGGAGGAGTCGGCGGGCTCGTGGTCGAGGCCGCGGTCGAGGGCGAGAAAGTCCTTTGACCCTCGACCGGGTTATAATGTTCAGAGGAGAAAAATCGGGCCCTATTCCTGCGCCACGAGTACGGGGTGTTCCCTTCATCCCTACATCCTCGGAGAATGTTGATAAAACCCCGGAGAGCCGAAGGACAGGCGGCGTCCCTTTTATAATTCACTCCTCAGAGAGAGAAGAAGTCCCCGCAGGTGATTCTTCGTCAGCTCCGACTCAGGAGCAGGCGGGTCCTTCCAACGATACTTCAGGAGAGGGTCCCTCAGGTCATTCTGACCAGGACGAGTCTCAGTCCGCAACGGACGAGTCGTTGGCGCCACTCTTTCAAGAAGGAGCAGAGATGCAAGATGAAGGCCAACGTCCGTTTAAGCGGGAGAAGCCCTACGGAGCTCCAAAGACTCTGGAGAAACTTATTCCCCCATTTGACAAAATCCGTGCTAGGGCGGACCGCAAGATCATACAGCATATGCATCGGTTCCCGACCAGCATTACTGTATGGGAAGCTATCGCCTGGAGTAAGGACCTCCGGGAGGCACTTGTGAAAGTGCTTCAGGACCCCGAAGCTTATGAGGCTCATGTGGCAGAATTACAAGCCCAAGCCTATGAGGCTCTTGCAGCCAATATTATTTTTACCGACAAGGATATGTTGCTAGCCTCCCCTTGTCATAATCGCCCTTTATACATGAAAGGGACGATTAATGGTCATGAAGTCAACCGAATCTTGGTAGATGCAGGTGCCGCGGTAAACATTATGTCGCTGAAGACGTTCAAGTCTCTTTATTTGGCACCTTACTTGCAGAAGGTCAGCGCCGTCAAGATTTCGGGGTTTAATCAGGGCTCTGAGGAGGCCCTTGGTCGTGTCGAGGTGAAACTTGTCCTGGGCGACTTCACCACCAAGGCGACGTTTTATATTATCAATTCTGACACTTCTTATAAGGTGTTGCTGGGAAGACCCTGGTTGCATGAAAATTGGGTCGTACCGTCAACCCTGCATCAGTGTCTTAAATATTCCAAAGGGGGAAAGCAGTATACTGTCTTTGCAGACCAGGCTCCCTTTCACCCCAATGAATGCCATTTGGCGGATGCCTCCCTGTACTTCGGGGAGCCCACTATTTCAATCCCTGATAAAGTCCAAGATAAGGGGAAGCAGAAGGTGGAAGCTGAACCGGAGAAAGGTCAACTCTTCACGGTCAACCTTGAGATGCTGAAGCTCCATCAGTTGAGTCTCAAGCCAGCGTCGAAACCCACTCAAGCAGAAAGACGCAAGGTCGACTTCGAGGCCAACCTCATTAGTCAAGCTATTGACTATAGTGTTCCTCTGCCCCCAAAGTGCATCCAACTTCCCTTTGTGAAGGAAGAGCATGGTGTGGAAGAGTTGAAGACATTTGTGGTTTCTTATAGACGCAAAGGTCGAAGTAAAGACGGCCAGCCGCCTCAGCCGATTGTCTTTTACAGAGGGGACTTAATACCGCCAAGCCCGCCGGAGGACGACTTCGGGTGGATGGCGCCAGCCAATGAAGCGCCGGAGCCTATCCAGGGAATGGCCTATATGCCTCCCCGACTTAAGCACATGTGCACGAAGCAGGGAGTTCCACAACTTCAAACCCATGCGCAGAAAACATATTTTTCCAATCTCTGGAATCCTCCTCAGGCCAGGGGGCAACCACCCTTCTCTCGTAAAGACACTCGAGGATTGGGTTATGAGCAGGAGCTGGAATTTCAAGTCCATTATGCAGTCAATGCAATAGGACTTTTACCATCCACTGGCGAAGAGGCCCAGAAGGAGCCTGCGATTGAAGAACTCTGCCATGAGGCTAAAGAAGCTATGACGTCTCCTCTGTCAGCGCCCATCAAAAATTTGCAGGCGGGGGAAACTTCCTCAACTTCCACCGGCGACTTGGCAAGACTGGAGGAGTTCGAGATCTGCGAAGTCAGCACTGACGAAGATGAAGACTTCGTCGATCTCCAGCCAGCTCCCCCGGAGCTAGAGGACGGGGGACAAGCAACCGTCGATGAGTTAGTCGAGGTCAATCTCGGCACTCAGGACGACTACAAGCCCACTTTCCTAAGTGCCCTCCTCAGCGGGGAAGAAAGACAGGCATACCAGCAACTCTTGAGTGAGTTCGGAGACTGTTTCGCCTGGACATACAAAGAGATGCCGGGCCTTGATTCCTCCGTGGCGGAACATGAACTGGCTATACTCCCTACAGCCAAGCCGGTTAAGCAAGCCCAGAGGCGCATGCGCCATGAGTTAGAAATCAAGGTGAATGCGGAAGTCGACAAAATGTTAGACGTGGACTTCATAGAGCCATGCATGTATCCTGTGTGGCTCGCCAATATAGTCCCCGTCAAAAAGAAGAATGGCCAAGTCCGGGTCTGCATCGACTTCCGGGACTTGAACAAAGCTTGTCCAAAAGATGACTTCCCTGTCCCGATCATCGAGACAATGGTGGATATGACCACCGGTCATGAGGCCCTGTCTTTTATGGACGGGTCGTCAGGTTACAACCAGATACATATGTCCATCAAAGACAAGGATCATACAGCTTTCAGGGCCCCGAAAGGCATCTTCAATTATAAGAGGATGCCATTTGGCTTGAAAAATGCCGGCGCCACATATCAAAGGGCAATGACCAAGATCTTTGACGAGATGTTGCATGATGTTGTTGAGTGCTATGTCGACGACTTGGTCGTTAAGTCAAGAAGGCGGGCTAATCACTTAGCTGATCTGCGTCGAGTCTTCGAGCGACTCCGACAATACCAGCTCAAGATGAACCCGATGAAATGCGCCTTTGGGGTCTCCAGTGGCAAGTTCCTCGGTTTCATCGTTAGATACCGGGGGATAGAGATAGATCCTGACAAAATCAGAGCTATCAAGGAACTTCCTCCACCCAGGAACATAACGGAGCTCAGATCTCTGCAGGGGAGACTTGCTTATATCAGGCGGTTCATCTCTAATCTTTCAGGAAGGTGCATGCCCTTCGGCAAATTGATGAAGAAGGGGGCGCCCTTTATCTGGGACGAGAGTTGTCAAAAGGCTTTTGAGCAGCTCAAGGAATACCTTTTGACCCCACCAGTCCTGGGGGCACCTGTCAAAGGGAAGCCCCTCATTCTTTATATTGCAGCCATGGATGCTTCTCTTGGAGCTCTCCTAGCCCAGATTAATGAAGAGGGTAAAGAGCAGCCGCTCTATTATCTCAGCAGAAAACTGGTTGGCCCCGAGTGTCGCTACTCACCCATGGAAAAGATGTGCCTTGCTTTGGTATTTGCCGTCAAAAAGTTGCGGCACTATCTATTGGCGCACCGAGTGGAGCTCATTTCCAAATGGGACCCACTCAAATATCTGCTCAACCAACCTGTCCTCTCTGGGAGGTTAGGAAAGTGGGCTCTCATTTTGATGGAATTCGACATCACTTTCGTCCCGCGTAAAGCAATCAAGGGACAAGCAATGGCCGATTTTCTGGCAGCACATCCTGTGCCGGAGGAGTCCCCTCTCAACTTCGAGTTACCAGACGAGGAGAAGCTGGGGCGACCATCTGATGCAGAAGAGGGTGCAGATATCTCGCCCCAGCCTAAACAAGATGTGTTGTCTCTGGACACACCATTCTGGGAGCTATATTTCGACGGTGCATCCAGAGCCGTCAAGAAAGCAGACGGTCTCACAGGCTCTGTAGCAGGCGCTGGCATAGTCTTTGTATCCCCTCAGGGGGGCATACTTCATAATTCTTGTGCCCTCATGAAGTCTTTGACTAATAATGAGGCAGAGTATGAAGCGTTGATCATTGGGCTGCAGTTAGCGCTGGAAATGGGGCTCAAATGTATCAAAGTATATGGGGATTCTCAGCTTGTTGTCCGTCAAGTCCTGGGTGATTATGATGTACGGAAGAGGGAGCTGATCCCTTACTATGAGGCCGTTATGAGGCTTAAAGAGAAGTTCTATCTCTTTGAAATAAGTCATGTGCTGAGAAGCAGCAACTCTCAGGCAGATGCGCTGGCAAAACTAGCGGCCGCATTGAAGCTCCCACCTGAGGGAGAATTGAACATAACGGTCAGGCACCGAAGGCTCATGCCCAGTGTGCTGGACCAAGAATCTGGCCTCACTATTTACGAAGTTCATAACCTCGAGGAAGGGAACATTCCCGAGGGAGAAGATTGGCGCGAGCCCCTTATACAAATCAAGAACGGGCGGCTTCCTTTGGAACGAGCTCGAAGGGTACAATTGCTTCGAAGAGCTGCATCATATCGATTGATTGACGGCACTCTTTTCAGGCTTGTCCAGGAGAAGGACCACCCAGTGCTTTTGCGATGTCTCTCGCCCAAAGAAGCTAAAGCCGTTATGCGGGAGGTCCACTCCGGGTTATGTGGAGCCCATCAGGCTGGGACAAAGATGAAGATGAACATCAAACTCAAGGGCTTCTACTGGCCTACTATGTACGAGGATTGTAACCAGTACGCTCGCACCTGTCATCAGTGCCAAGCCTTTGGGCCAATCCCTCGGAGGCCTCCAAATTCTTTACACCCGACAGCCCCTACATGGCCGTTCGCAGAATGGGGTATGGATATAGTGGGACCATTCCCCCCGTCCTCCCAGGGACATAAATTTATTTTGGCGGCCACAGATTATTTCTCCCGCTGGGCTGAGGCCATCCCTCTTCGAGAAGTTACGGGCGAAGCAGTGGCTCGCTTCGTAAGATATCATATTATATATAGATTTGGCGTCCCTAGCCGAATTATTTCAGACAACGGGACGCCCTTCAGGAACAGGACAGTGTATGCACTGGCAGCTAAATTCCATATTGATTGGAGGACCTCCTCGGTTTATAACCCCCAGGCTAATGGTTTAGCTGAGGCCTTTAACAAAACACTCTGCAAGTTGCTGGCGAAGATCATAAATGGTCGCAAAAGAGATTGGGGAGAGAAAGTCCACGAAGCCCTCTGGGCCTATCGGACTGTTTATAAGACCCCTACGGGGTGCTCCCCATTTTCTTTAGTATATGGTGCCGAGGCGATCACCCCCATAGAAATTGAGTTGGCCTCATATCGGGTGGCGGTTCAGGCAGGTTTGCCTGGCCAAGAGCAATCTGAAGTTGAAAGAAGGCTAGAGGAATTATCCTCGCTGGAGGGCAAGAGGCTTCAAGCCTACCAACATTTGCAAGTATACCAAGCTCGTATGGCACGCGCCTATGACAAGCTAGTCAAACACAGGGCGTTCAAGAAAGGCGACTTGGTCATGCTCAAGGAAAAGGAGGTCTTAGCTGGAAAGTCGAGTGGGAAGCTCCAACCGAATTGGCGAGGGCCTTATATCATCCAGAAGGTATACGAAGGAGGGGCCTATACGGTAGTCGACCACAAAGGCAATAGTCCCTTCCCTCCTCTCAACGGCAAGCACATGAAACTCTACTACGCGCCACAGCAAGAGTTTCCCCAGCAGTCCTCATACGACAATACCTCTCCTCAGTGAAGGTTTCAAAAAAAAAAAAAGGGGGGTTAAAAACGTTGATGCCCCGGCGGACTCAGTTGACTTTCGAAGGTCGACTGAGGGCAAAAAGGCCACAAACCCGGCTGAGGTGAAAACCCGAAAGGGCGCCTCAGGCAAAAATGGGTAACCCCTCGGTGTGAAAACCCGCAAGGGCGCACCGGAAAAAGCTAAAGGGGGCCAGCCTCGGCGAAAACCCGAAAGGGCGGTGAGGTTGGTAATGTGAAAAAAAAAAATTCTCTCCTTATCTATTTAAGGGTGGCTCTAAGTCAATGACTCCACCTCGTCTCGACCAGAACATCATATTGATGTCATGGCTACGCCTTATATGTTATTCTATGACACCTAGTCCCACCGACATTCTGAGGTTGTCATATTCTGCCCCATTGGGCTCAGCCTACACATGCCCCTTTCGGGCTGCCAACCCACTATTGCCCTTTGTGTCCCTCTGGGCTCGGCCTCCGTATGCTCGCTTGGGCTGTCACCCCATTATGGTTTTCGGCTCATTTTTATCCCACCAGGTTTGGCCTCAGTATGTCCCCTTCGGGCCGCCAACCTATTCGCCTCTAGGCACATCTTGTCCCACTGGGATTGGCTTCAGTACACCCTTTCGGGTTGCCAACCTACCATGTCTATCGACTTGCGGTTTTGACCTCCATATCCCATCAGGGCTGTCAAAATCTACCTTTGTCACACCGGGTTCGGTCTCAGTATGCTCTCTCGGGCTACCAATCCATGTTGTCTTTTGACTCTTTTGTCCCATCGGGCATGGCCTCAGTATGCTCTCTCGAGCTGCCAACCGATGTTACCTTTGGACTCTTTTGTGGCCCATCGGGTATGGCCTCAGTATGCTCTCTCGAGCTGCAACCGATGTTGTCTTTTGACTCCTTTTGTCCCATCGGGCATGGCCTCAGTATGCTCTCTCGAGCTGCCAACCGATGTTACCTTTTGACTCTTTTGTGCCCATCGAGCATGGCCTCAGTATGCTCTCTCGAGCTGCCAACCGATGTTGCCTTTTGACTCCTTTTGTCCCACTGGGTGACACATGCGTCCCTAAGAGAGTGTCTAGTTCTCTGCCCTTGGGCATTATAGGTTAAAAAAAAAAAGGGGTAAAAAAAAAAAATTTGATACCCCAGCAGACTTGATTAGTTACCTCCATTAGGGAGGGGCAATCAAGGGCAAAAAGACTTCAGCCCGGCTGAGGTGAAAACCCGAAAGGGCGCCTCAGACAACAATGGGCAACCCCTCGGTGTGAAAACCCGCAAGGGCGCACTGGAAAAAAGCTAAAGGGGGCCAGTCCTGGCGAAAACTCGAAAGGGCGGTAGGACTGGTAAAGTGAAAAAAAAAAAACAGTGGCAAAGTCTTCATGTCTGCAAAGGAATGGCAATTAAATCAACAAATGTTGTTCTTTATTCACCAATGCCAATCAGAAGAGTCCCGAGACAAGCCCTCGGGAAAGCTATACATGGCCGGGGTCTAAATGCAGCCCCATTCAAAAAAAAAAGAAGAGAGGAGACGAAAGCCGTCAAAGGGCGAGATCAGCCCGTAGGTCAGCAAGATGTGTCTCTCGCTGTGTCAACACCTCCTCGACTCCACTGAGCTCGCGCTGGAAATCTATCACCTTCGCCCTCAGAAGGTCTCGAGCATTCTGAGCCTCTCGGGCTCGCTGCTGAAGAGTCTCCAACTCCCGTACTAGCTCATCAGCGTAAGATGAAGCAACCTGAAGCTGCTCCTGTGTTGCCGTCGCCTGGGCGGATATATGCTCCCGTCTGGTGCGGAGCTGAGATACTGCCTCCTCCTCTTGCTGAATTAAAGACTGCAACTGTCGCCGCCTCGTCTCAGCCACGTGGCGGCAGGCAAATTCAGCCCACAAGTGCTCCAACCGGGACATCCAGGTAGCTCGGGAGAACCCGAACGCATGATACCCCTTGGTACAGGTGGCTAAATGCTCTCTCATGGCTTCTACTGAGGGGAGCGGAGTCATCTGTAGAAGGAGTTGGAGGTTTTCAATGAGCCCCGCCTCTAGGGCGCCGCCTCTAGGAGCCACCAGGAATTGGGGTCCCTCTGGCCACTCCACTCCCAAAGCTGGAAAGTCCGCTGGAACTGACGGAGTCTCCTCCCCAGCACCTGAGAAGACAGCGGAGGGAAAATAACATATCAGTCCCGGGCAATATAAAAGGAACAAGAAATGACTCAACAAGAAGGCTAGCCAAACACCAAACCTAAGGGAACCTCTGAGGCAACGCATGTAGCGACCTCCGGCGCAACATGATTACTAGGCATGGGCGCGCCATCTGCCCTCAGTGGCGCCTCACTTGCCGTGACTTTGGGTAGTTCTATCTCCTGGGAAGTTGCACTCAAGTCCTTAGAAACCGCCCCAAGGCTCTCTCCCTCTATCTGAGAAGCCAGGACGGTAGAATCTGCGTCTACCCGGCACAAAAAGCAAGAGGATGGTTGATATGATATAATCACATGAGTAAAAGAGGAGCTGAAGTTTGTACATCAAGTAATACCTGATGGTACGATTGCAGCAGCATCTGCCCTCACTGGCTGATCAGCCCCTCCATGTGCAAGGGCCGGTGACCTCTCTTTAAGGGGGACTGTCCCTGGAGGGGGAAGATGAGTGGGTGAAGTCACTGAGACTTCAACTGCTGCTTAGACAAAAGTATGATTAGTTCTGTAAGTGAAACTAATCAAACAAACGGCAAATGCAAGGGGAAATAGAGACACACCAGCGATGTCCCTCTCCTCTTCCTCGACCGGTCTGCCAACAGGAGGTAGTACACCAGTGATGTCTCTCTCCTCTTCCTCGGCTGGTCCGCCAACAGGAGGTAGCAAATCTGGGGCGAAACCGGGTACCCCGGTATGATAAACCCCGACTGCCGAGGATAGTACTCCTGGGGCCCCAACAGAAATTCCTAGGTCAACATCGTAGGCCGGAAGCTCAGGGGCAGTGCCGGAGGAAATCAATTTAGCCAGTTCTGCTGTGGAGGCGGCTAATTCAGTGGCTGCACAGAACAATTATCAAAGGGTGGAGTAGTAAAAGCAGCGATCAACCGCAGAGGAGATCAAAAGTTTCGTGGTATACCAGAAACGGTGCCCATACCACCTCCTTCAGAAGAGCTCGACAAGGAGATGGAGGAGTCTGTCTCAGAGCTAGTGCTGGAGCTGCTACTGCCCGAGGAGGTACTGGAATCTGTAGATGTACCAACCTCTTCCCCCTCTCTGAAAGCCTGCTGCTCTCTTTCAGGCTCTGGTTAAAAGAAGGGTAGGGTCAGTTAAACAATGATTCCTCATTTGGCTCAACAAGCAAATAGTGAGGAATTGTGAGTTAAATTCACCAGATGTGAGAGAAGGTCTATCCTCTCCTTGCTGGGCAGCTACATCGGCGGGAGGAAAGTCCCCTAGGGGTTGATCCAAGTCCTCTAAATCAAATCCCAGGTCGCATGACGTATCGGCTACTGGTACGTCTGTTGGAGAAATATTCGCAAGACCTGGTGAAAACTGCCCCTGTAGCCTCGTTTCAGGAGGAGCTGCACATAAAGCAATTCTCTTAGCAAACAGAGATATAGGTACCAAATGATACAAAAAAAAGGAGGGGGGACTTATAGCCCCAACTCACTCGAGGGAGCCCCGTCCCTTGGAGGGAGCGTGTCCACCCGAAGGCGAGATGAAGGCTGGGCATCAATATCTAAGCCTCCGCTATGTCGCCGTTTTGCCGCCAGGCTAGCACTACCAGAAGAATGGTCAAGGGGAACCCCTTCCGGAAAAGGATGACCAGCAGCCTCAGCTGTCCCTATAATTGAAATACAGCAATCAGCAATCAACCACTCCAAAATATATATATGACAATGACAAGGGAAAAGCCGGAAAGGCCATACCTGTCGCTCCTGCATCAAGATGAAGCCGGGGAATCAATTGATTGGAGTCAATTCGGAGAGCTCGTGCTGCCTGTTCCACAGCATCTCTCAGTGCCTGAGGCGTGGAAGCAACCTCCAGGGCTGAAACATAGTCCAGCAAGCCGGCGCAGCCCACTGCATTAATCACATGGGCCTTCCAAGAAGTGAAAGCCGTGCCCGCCAGTGCTCCTTCAGGGACAGCCTCAGATAGCTGAGAATCGTGGGTCAGACCACAAGAGACCCTCAAGTCTCCCCACCAGGAGTAGCCAGAAGCAGAGCCGGAAGCGCCTCTACGGCGCGACCTCGAGAGGAGGCCCCGTCAGACGCTGGCCTCAGGGGTCGTAACGCTCCTGTGTACTGACTCCGATCAATGGGCAATGAATGCCCCTGATCCCGCCATCGGGTCTCAATATCCCGAATCACTGAAGCCAAGCTGGAAAAGTGGGCCCTGACAAAACCGGGATCGAGAAAAAGAGGAGGCAGGTCCTCCTTCTTCAGGCGCTTCTCTTCTGCTGCTCTAATAATGTCTGCCCGCTCTCTGAAGATGTTGCTGGATTTAAACCACCAACGGGCATAATGGATGTCAAAGTGCCCCACACGGGCCTGGGCTGGAATAGGGATATGCTCCCTCACACCTCTGTAAAGAAAGTCCTGCCAACAAGCAGCTACTAGATGCACGTCCTTTTGTTTGTACTGCCTCGAAGTTAGGGGAAAATCAGCATTAGGTGGAATAGCCTGGTCATAACCAAAATTACGCGCAAATCTGTGCGGATAATATGGTTCAAGGACCACCGTACACGAGCGCCGATAGACCAGCACACCGGGTCGTATACACACGACCCAATCTCCAAGGCATGTGGGGAAATAATACCCTCAGAGGATACTTTGCAGACCACTGAGTCTCCTTGCCCCTCCAGAAATGGGCGATAGAAACGGGAGCTATGGTCAAACTCCAAGCTCTCGCCCCTTTTTGCGTGAAGGAAAGAAAGAGCCCGCCGAGCACCTGCAAGCTGAGCAACAACATCCTGATCCGGGTGTCCAGCGAATGCAAATATAAGCGGAGCCTTAGTATTGGGGATAGGAGACCGCTGAGATAGCTCTGGCAGAAGCAGTCCAGCCCAAGAACTCAAATAATGAGTGGGCAGTAAAATCTTCTTGTCGCGGGGGCTGGAATGCGAGCTCAAGGCACCCAGAGAATGGTAAATATTGGCCAAAGCAGCCGGGGCCAAAGCCAGTCGACGTCCACATGCCAGTAAACATGCTGGATAAATCACCTCAGCTCGTAGCAGCTCTTCTTCCCCATGAGGGAAGACAAATGTGGACAGCCAATATGCTAAATAGGCAGCCAGGTATGTCAAAGTAGGCAGCCTCCTGGAATTCCAGCCCTGTTCCGGAGCTGGCAAATGACGAGGGTTGGACGCAAACTTTATAAGGACCTCCTTGCATTGGTCCCAAGTGGTGCCGAATGAAGGAAACTCTTCATAAAAACAATATGGCCCGCTGTAGAAATACATGATCCAGGCGTTAAGAGTAACTCTGGGTGTTCGGGCAGTCTTCTCTTTGCCCACCAGGGCCAAATCTCTCCAAGTCTTCATAAGATACCGGAAGCAATATGGCAAGAGATACTGGCCCTCTCCATCTGAAGCATATAGATGGGCGTCGTCAAGGCATAGCTCCTCATAGGCCTGACCGCTGATCGGTAGGCCTGAGATGCGATGAAAGGACCACAGGTCCAAAGAAGTCTCTCCCTCAGCGGTGACGACGGTGTTCCAGCGTCTATTCCACCTCTCCACCATAGCCTGGAGCAAACCCGTATGACAGGGGTATGAGTACAGTGCTGCTGTAACGGCATGGCGAATCCCGGCTCTGTCCAAAGTAGCGTCGTGCACGGTCAATATCCCCCACAGCCATTCACCTGCACCTCTGCGGAAACAATGGGAGGGGACGACGGACCAACTCCCATACCAGCTAGGAACCTTCAATGAAAGGATTCCTTTCAGCATACAAAAGTGGTCATACCCATCGTGGACAAAACGAACCCCGGAGGGAGCTAAATATATCCCGTCAAGGACCACGTCGGCGGCTTTATGATGACCCGCCAAATGCCAAACTGCAGGAGAAGAAGGTGTCGATCTGACCACAGAAGCATCCCACTCCTTGAAAAATCCAAGGCACTTGCTGTCAGGAAATTGTGGCTGCCGTGTAAATCCCCCAGGGAAGCTGGGATATGAGTAAGAGCAGGTGCCTCTCATGCTGTCCCTGCCGGCTAGAATAGCCCCCTCCAGCCGCCGCCGCTGATCTAGTAGGACTGGGTCGTCACTGTCTAGCCCCGGTGGAATGAAGCTTTGCACAAAAGCAATCAAATGACGGTCTACTGGGTAGTGAGATGGATACCCCCCAGAACGGTCATATGTATAGAGTCCACCCCGGCAGCTAATCCGGGGAACATCAACCACGCCTTCGCTGACAGGGACATCTTCCGTTGGGCCTTCAGCGACCCAAGAGGTGCCTCGATCAAATGCATCGGAGCTGTCAGAAGCGACACGGCGAGGAGGCAAAGGCGGCATGGACTTGTCAGTCCGTTGCACATAATGTTCGTTAGGGCCGGTCGCTCTCGACCCCCGCGCGACACCTCGGCTCCGGCTTGAACGAGCCATACCTGTAACTTCTCAAAAAAAAAAAAGAAGAGAGAGAAGAAAATAGAAGAGCATTAGAGATTATGGTTCAAGCCATCTCGATGTAGGAGCTACGCTCCAGACACAAGTTCCTCAGTGGACATGTCACAATACATATGAAAATGCACGGGCCCTCCGCCCCTGCCTCCGGCTGTCCCGGATGTCCCGTGGGGGGCACTTGTTGTAACCGAAAAATATACATGCAAGCACGGAGGCTTCATGCTATCGGCGTCGGCTTAGTCCAACCCGTTCTACTCCATAGAAGCGAGAAGAACCCGTGATAAATCCACGGAGATTATTGCAATCATGTGGTTCCGGGTGTAATCAACAAAATCAAGCCCTAGGGGCAAGAGAACGTGCTATGCACACCTTTTTAGTATCCCGACGGCGTGTATCACGTCTCGCGGGATCAAAAATTCCTCCCCCGTCGGACAAACGATGCGCGGAAGACGACGAACAAAGCTCGGAAGGAAGTTTCCTCTCTTCCACGTGCCCGGACGGAGTCGAAGATGCAGAAAAGTCGCTGTCGAAGCCGTACGGACGCTTTTAAATTGGAGATTGGACCACCCGAGGAGAGGGAACCCCACCCGGAGTAAATCACCCCCGGGCGGTTCCCCGCGGCCGCGCGCGGACGGGGCAGACCCGCCCGGGGTGCCGCGCACCCGGGCGGACCCGCCCGGGGTCCCGCGCACTCGGGCGGACCCGCCCGGGGCAAGACCTGCCCGCGGCCTGTCCACATCAAAAAAATTTGCAAAAAAAAAAGAGAAGGAAAAAAAGGGAGAGTGACCTGCCCGGGGTGGTCTTAACCCGCCCGGGTCCGACCCACCCCGGGCCGGTCCCCTACCTTCTATAAATAGCCCCTATGGGGTCCCATTTTGAGGGAGGAGGGAGAAAAAGGAGACTTAGAGTTCGGCAAGGAGAAATTGTTCGTTATTTTTTTGCCCACTTGGGGTATGTCACTTCCCCGGGGCTTATGTATACGCCCCTTTGCGGGCGGTTTTTAAGTTTGGTTGGCTTTTCCCGTTTATGCCCTTATGTGGACTCAACGGAAAAAACCTATCTTATGTGTGAGTTGTATTTATGCCCCCATATGGGCTTTCTAACGTCGATCCTCCGGGTCTCGTTCTCCGTATGTCAAGAAAATGGATGGACATTTTATTTAAAATGATATAATGACTAAAATGCCCCTCTTAAAGACATCGGGATCGAAGCATGCCCGTTTGAGTATGACGGCTTCTTGTACAGTTGACGATTCGTCGACGCTCTTTTGTGATGTTACAAAGTTTCCTTATAATGCGGCCCCCGGTGCGTGCCAGCTTAACAAATTACAAATAAACCCTCTTCAATGAGAAATTGTGTATATCCCCCTGTGGGGCATTTAATCATGTATGGATGTTTATACAACCTTGGACATTCTTCCGGCTCCCTGACCTCTATGCTCTTCATGACGTCAACACCATTCAATTACCAAAGTACCCCTAGAGCCTGGGTTAGCAGCTAAGCTCTAACGGTCAACTTTAGCCTGCTCAACCAGGTTTCCTACTGGCTTCCGCCTTCTCCACTTTGCAGTCACCCGCTGGGAGTTAAGAGCTTGACACGACATTTTAAGCAACATACGTCCTCCCTTTTTCTTTGAACCCATGGGGTAGATCTTTAAGCCTTCTTATTGTCAATTAAACAAAGGTGTTCGGACATTACGCCGATGTAAATCAACACTGACCGCGGTCAGTGGGGAAAGGTCCAGTGCTCTAACCCATGTCGCCCGATACAACGCGCACCCCACAGGACGGATATCGGTCTTTCATGTAAACTCTACATGTATACCCTCGCCTCCTCAGAGAGAATCCATCCCGTGATTACAGGAAACTTCTAAACCCTAAATGCATAAGATCGCTCGGGGTAATAAAAATAAAAGGAGTATCCGTTCATAACAGAAAACGCCGTCCATCATAATCTCATAATACTGTGAGAGCGACGCGCTTTCGTCTTGATAAAACACTCATAAAGAGCCCCTGAAAGAAAGATGGAAGATAGAGGAGTCAAATTACAAAAGAGGCATCCTGATAAATACATCCATATTCTAATATGATGAACAGGATCACAATGCACATATTTTAATATGATGAACAGAATCTAGAGTACCTTGGTGTCACTAGGGCACTCTGCCATCCTGCAGAATCAGATGGACTAAAATCTTAAACTACCAAAAAGTGTATTGTGGGACTCTCTGGTATAGAAAAAGAATTCCACAAATCTGGATATGATACATAACTAATACTATGCATGATGCAAATGTAGAAGTGCAGATTCATGGCAGAGACAGAGAGCAGAGCTGTAGACAATTGTGAGCATGATCAGCTGAAAATATTTCTGATCAACGATAAAATCAGGGTTACCATGTGGCCCTTAAATTGGATGCTGTTGGTTACAAGTCATATATCAGAATTCAACCTGAAGGTGATCATACTTCACATATCCACTCAGTTACACAACCAAAGGGGGAATATGAAGCTTACCCGATCTATGGTAGTTAAATCCCATGAGTCAGACCAAATGGCAGCACAAGCCCAGTAACCTGCACGAGCTGTATCTTCATCAATCACAGCAAAGTCAGATGCTTTTGAAATGGTTGTCCAGGAGCCAGTCACAACACCATCAACCTCATCACATTCAATGGAGTAATTGATCCACATATGTAAATTAATCAGCAACCTAGTTTTCTCTGCTTCAAAGGAGGTTGAAGCAACTTCATTCAGTTGTTTCCATCTTTCATAGTATGTCCTCCAGAAGCTGTTACTTGGATACAGCCTCTTTACCACAGAATGATGAAAATAAGAAGTTCAATGAAATGGAAAAACAAGTTAAAACTGACATAATGCATGAAAAGATAAGAAATTCAAATAAAACAAAAGCACATGCTAGAGTTGACATGGTGCATGATAGAAAATAAAAGGAAAACACAAATAAACATACCTCAATAAGAGATAATCTCTCCAATGTTATCCATTCACGTGGTTTCAAATATCCAAATCTTTTCATCTCCTCGGCAACCTGTGTGCGAATGGAGCTCCTTATTGTCCCAAACAATAATTGGCGAAGGCTGGCTTCCATGTCCTCTCCAAGTTTCTGCAGTGTTGATATAGCTAAGCCACTTTCTCCCTACCAATAGCAACGATACAGAGTCAGTGCATTAAAAACATTAAGTCAGTTTTCAAATATATTGACCCATAAACTACCTTCAGAAAGAGGTCATAAGCAATGGCTCTTCCAACATCGCGCACTTCACCAAAAGAGTCATGAGGCTCTTCCTCAATGACCATGTCTCTCAGACGTTGAAGGTGCAGCTGAAGAACTGCTAAAGGAAGGCGACCAGAGCGCAAAGCATCTTCCACAACAGTTTTCAAGTTGAAATTATCTACTTCCCAACGTGCAATCATATCCCTGGAATTTTCCCTAGGAATTAATCTCCTTCCCTGCACTCCAGTTGTGGCAATAGGTAAGTCAATCTCACTAATAGCAACTGAATGTTCAATAGTTGATAAAGCAAGTTGGTCAGCTCTATCTGCAATGCCACCAGATGGTGGAAGAGTTTTTTCTCCCATATTTTCAGCTTCTGATGTGTCCACAACTGATGAAACACTATCCAGAAGAGATTCATCCTTCAATGCACTTGTCTCTACAAGATTCAACACATCCGCCCAATCTACCTGATGAAACAAGAAAGAAGAATATAGTCAGTCTACCAAACTAGTTTCTTTAACCAATGACAAAGACAACTACTCAGAAACAATACCGTTCCATGGCTGGGTTTTCTGCGTTTTAGACTCAATTTTTGCTGGAGATTTCTGATGATCTCCAGATAGCGAGCCATTTCTTCCAGCCTTCTTGAATTGCATATTTCAGCAAGTGTCTGCCGCATGGACATGCTATCTCTCTCGAGTTCTAATAGCCCATATCTCCGCACCATTTTGGTTGCAAAGCAGGCAGCAAGAGTCAACAACCTGGAACCATAAGCACAAAAAGGCATGAACTGAAGATGTCACATGGTATACCTGTCATAAACCTTATCGGCATATCCCTCAATCGGGATATAAATTTAAATGTTTTGAACATAGTCTTCAGACTAAACTGTCAGCTAGACACCAATGTCCCATCTGATATGCTATGATCTAGCCAAGACTAGTTGTTGGGAATTGAAGGTTTGCCTTTAAATAAGAGACCGTGATGAAAATATATGAGATAAAGAGGAAATGGATGTTCTTCAGTGTCATTTAGAAAATAATCTGTAGCCACAGAGATCAATGGAAGGCATAGATCTGTGTATGATCAAGATTAGGGGAAAATGGTTCAAAAAAGAGCTGACCATAGAAACATGCTGAGACCAAATAACTGAAAATACACCTTTCACTTTGAAGGTCTATATTTACAGCAGAAAATAAAAAAGCAGTTGGCTTTCAAGGTAGTAGATGGTCCCAGATCAACAAAAGGATACAACATTTCAAAACATTTTTAGAAACACACAAAACCTACCTTATGGTACTTTAAAATCACTTCTCCCTCGAGCCCCACTTTTGGTTCCAACCTCAAGAGAGCCATCAAACTGCCCATGATCCATGCTCTACCCTCTCTGCCCAAGATTTTCAAGTATTCTTTTCCCTTCTCCCCACACCGTCTCCTTTCTCTCCTATACCCAAATGGATAGCCCCGGTCTTTCAACTACCAGTCCTTATCGTCCATGGCAGGAAGGCCAAACCCTGCAGCAGTTGATCCCATCTTGTGGACAACCCACCTACTCCATCATCCTTAAAATGACTTCTCCATAGACGAAGGGGAAGTCCAATAGTATTAACATGAAACAGCTTGGGTTCCCACAGCACACTCACTCCCACACCTGGACCCCCACCCCTGAACCTCAAGATCTCTAGGATTTAATATTACTGGATGTTCTTAGGATCCCTTCAGCCATTTCCAGGCTTGGGCATCCAACCAGCAGACTGTCGTCTCCTAGATTCCTCACTGTTCAAGAATGTGTTTCCCCCATTTTGATGTAAATGCCCTTAAACCAGCCATGGAGGCTCACCTTTGCCTCTGATTCTAATTCCTATGTGCTGTGTGGGAATACATCTCATCCGACCTTCCAATGTCTGTCTCCTCTACAAAAAGGCCAAAAGGACCTCCCTCACTGATGCATGTCTGCCGCTTGACTTTTACCTAGCAGGAACAATGAGCCATAACAACACTGACCTTAAATGTACTAAGGTACAGCCATCCTTTGGATACTCTCTCTCTCTCTCTCTCTGAGTTCTCGTGACTTCAGTGAAATCATGATCAGCTATTTAGAAGGGTCATAGCTCTAGCAGCTTACGCACCATGGTCTTAGTGTATTTCCCAGAGTGTCTCAACTATACTCGACATATAGGCTGACTGATGAGTAGCTTAATAAGGGCACATTCTTCTGACATGCTTCTACAAATTTTCTGATAATGTAGAATTTTGAAAAGACACATTCAGGCCTGTATATAGGGACTTTATGAGGTTGCAAGCCACATTATTGCAGTTGTCAGCAGTTTCCTATATTAATAAATTTCCAGCCCCATTCACTTTTGAAAATGAAATCTCTGTATGAGCTCCCCACGCTGATGTCAATAGATGTACAGATGGAGTTAATGATGGCATTGTGTCAAACAAGTTAGTGACATGGGTAGGTGTCAGTATAACCATCTGATGACTTAGCCTTAGTGTCCTCAGATTGATAGCTGTACAAATGATGTTAGTAACGCATGCTGCCAAGAAAACAGGTGACATGGGTGCCCCGGGTACTTTCAGAAAAGGATCTGGGTGTCCAAAGTCAGAAACACAAACCACATTCTTTTACTTATCAGCTCAGGAGATTTCATTCAGTTCATTTGCAGCCATCTGTCAGAACATGCACCATGTACCTTGTATATTTCCAATGGACAATAGCATACCAACAATGCAGCTAACAAATCAGATCCATGAGGAACTGATAAGATCCAAGAGAAAAGTTGAATCTACAGTATGGATCTATAATATCCTGTGGTTAAGCCTGTAATCCGTTGTCGTCACTACTCAAGAGCCCTTTCTTAGCAAATTGGTAGTTCTCCTAAGTCGTGTGGCAAAAGCATGGCACAGAACAATTTTGTGAGGGTGGTAAAAGGCAACCATCCACAGGCATCCTTGAGCTAGTTTGTCAATTACATGTGTGGATTTCAACATTGTGAAGATTGCAGGGAGGAAGAACAGTTGTGGCTACGGAAGTGAGGAGATAGATCAGTGGTAGCAACTGCCACACTTGATGGGTAATACCACCCACTCAAACCCCAAACACAATAAGGCAATGTGATTGCAATGTTATTAAAACCAGAAAAACTGACATGGTAAGAAGCAACAGCCATGAAAAACATGTCACAGTTGGATGACGACAGCAGCTCCAATCAATGTAACCAAATGCATTCAGCAGAAATGATAGAGGTAAAAATCATCTTCATCTATTTCAGACACGTGGATTACCATTGTTCGAATAACAAATGGCAAAGAGTCAAAAGAAGTGTTCAAACCGAGTGAAATGGTCTATTTTAAGTTCTTGCAATTTCTTACTAATTCAAGAGATCTGATTGTTATAGTTTTAAGTTGCATAAGACTCCACTTCAAGTAGATTAAATAGCAGGCCCATACATATTTTTGAAGTAAAAAGTTTGTAACAATGCATTGAGATCAACTACTTTAATCCAATATTGGCAAAAAAATGATGTGACAACAGGATGAAAGCCAGTCAAATTTCTTGCCAGATTCTCTTGGATGTATCACCCTAGATGGGCATGATTGTTAGTGGAGTTGTTTCTTCTCTCTCTCACCGAACCTAGAGTGAGAAGCTCTAGGGATGGTCTGGCCGACTGGCGCGAACCGCGCCCCCTTTGGAGGCAGATGCCCTCGCCGGACATCCCCCGGCATACTATTCCCCGGGGCGGAGCGTGGGGGTGCAGGCGGAGGAGGAGGAGGGGCCAGCCGAGGGCCAAGGTTGGGGGGAGCGGACATGTCTGCTACCGATGCGGGCGCAGAGGCCATATGCAACGTTCCTGTACGGAGAGGCCTGCAACCTTTCCGAAGGTTGTGAAGAGGGGGGGAGCCGGAGCTGCAGCCCAAGTTGGGAAGAAGAGAAGCAATCGATATCGGACGCCTTTCCCCAGAGAATCTAGCAGGCAGGGTGGAGTAGTTAGAGAGGTGTGTGTGGGTCTCTCCTCTGCAAGGGGAGCTAGAGGTGGAGGCAGCTAAGGAGGCTCTCAATGACAAGTGGGGGGACGGGAGGTCCATGGGAAGTCAAGATTATACACAAGGAGGCCCTCCTGATCATTGCATCCTGCACAGAAGGAGCGAGAATAGTGGCGGATGCAGGGTTTGTGGCGGCTGGGGGAGCCATCCTATGGATCCGAACCTAGAACCTGGAAAGAGGGTGCTTCGACTCCCCGGGAAGAGTGGCCCTATGGGTCAAGTTCACAGGGATCCCTCTTTGCTTCTGCGACGACGCTGGGCGGCCTAGCCAAGAGCTTTGGGAGGATGGAAGCCAGCTCTACACGGCTGGTTCAGGAAGGAAGGGTAAATATGGTTCTGGAAGGCAGATGGTGGCGCAAAAGCTAGGGTGACCACCTGAGAGGCTGAAGGTTTAAGATGAACCCAGCCCACCCGATTCAAATTTGGATTGGGGTCAAGCCGAGCAGGGCGGTGAAAAGCTTGGAGGACCGACCTAGGCGAGCACTCCTGGGCCGCATTCGGGTGGGGAGATAGGGCTGGCCCAACAGTATCGAGACCCAAGACACCACCCACTAACCCGCAACTTACCCAAATCAGGGTATTGTGAGTTATAGCGGGTCTGATCGGCTTCGTTAGGAGTTTCCTTCCCCACCCGAACCCTGTGTGGCACAAGGGGAGTCTTCCCACGGCGATCGTGAAACAGAGGCCGGTGGCGGCGGGCAATGGCGGCGACCTCGTGTCAGCAGGCAGCAGACAACAGCAGTGATCTTCAATCAGCGGCCATCGTTAGCATCAGCAATAACATCCACAACACTATCTAGAGACCACAACAGCTAGAGGACTCCGCAGCGGTGGCAAGGGATGGTGATCAAGGGATGCCGACAACAGCCCGAGTTGTCAGAAAGGTGCCCATCCCCATCCGGCGACCCCGACAGCACATGGTGGGCCAACCTAACCGGCCTACTAGGGTCGGGTCCCCTGTCCAGAGGCCGAAGGAGTCAACCAAAGCCAATCTCCAAGTTCCAGTGGCGGGCTTCCAGAACCAGGGCTCTCTCGAGGGAGAGTCAAGCCAATCTGCTCCCCGATAGGTGTTGCGGGTACATGAAGATCCCGAGGTGGCCTTGGACAGGTTGTTGGAAGGTGGCTCAAGAGATGATTCCGTGGGCGATGACCTACAGCCAGATGGGGATGACATGATCTCCGAAGGTGAGGAAGCCATTCTGGAGACACTGAGAGGGGGTGAGATGAGAGATGAAGGGTCGACCGAGGGGGATGATCTACCTTTTAAAGATAATCTTGGAAGGGAGGAGATGAAGGAGTTGGTGGGGGTGGTGGAGAGTTTGACGGCGGCTCAGGTGAAGGAACTTGCAAAAAAGGTGAGCATTTCCTTTGTTGGGCTGGACAACGAAGTGAAAGGGGTGTTCACCAAAATAAAGAAGAGATTGGTATGGCGAGGGTGACCAAGGGAGGGAAATCTTTGAAGAGGGGGGAAAGGGGGTGGATGGAGGTGACAAGGAGAGGGACGTCCAATTGCCTTCATGAGGAACATCTCATGGAATGTGAGGGGTATATGTGGAGGGAAGAAGAGGAGGGCCGTAAAAGAACTAGTCAGGAGGTGCAAGATTGATATCTTGCACCTACAAGAGACAAATTGTAAAGGGAACGGGGAGAATATTATGAGGGAGATTGGGGGAGCCACACTAGCGAAGGGTGTAGCATCAGGGGGTATTATGATCCTCTAGAATCAGTTCGAGATAGAAGAGGTGAAGCAAGATAGGCAGACTAGCAAAGGGGTCATTTCCCTTCATTTTCGGAATGTAAGTGATGATTTCTCTTGGGACTTCACGGGGTTGTACGACCTCCAACGCAGGGAGGAGAAGAAGCTTCTGTAGAATGAGTTGGCACATTAACATCTAAGCTCAGGCCGACCTTGGTGTGTAGGGAGATATTTCAACGTTGTTGTTGCACCATGGAAGAGGTCGGGTACCTACTTCTATTCGGGGGAAATGGAGGACCTCACCAACTTTATAGAGGAGGCAGCCCTGATTGACAGTGGAATGACTAATGCTCAGTTCACTTGGTCTAAACTGAGGGCAGAACCAACATGCTCTAGGCTGGACAAATTCTTGGTGTTAGTTGATTGGAAGGATCACTATGCTCATATACAAGTATCGTCATTGGCCAGAGCAATGTCGGACCACAAACCTCTTCTGTTGAAAATCGGTAGCTCACATAGGAGGAGGAGGAACTTCAAGCTTTAGATGTTCTGGTTCAGAGAAGCTGATTTTATGGCTACTGTTAGACAGGCATGGCATGTGTACAGGTGCGAAAGGTCTGCTATGGCTAAGCTAGTGGGAAAAATGAAGCAGGTGGCACAAGCTATCAAGGTTTGAGACACGGAGAAAACCATACCTAGCAGGGCTCCAAAAGACAAGATACTACAGTAGATTGAGGGACTGGACGGCTTAGAGGAGGCAGAATTATTGGATGACTCACACAAAAGGCTCAGAGACACTCTCAATGTGTATTTTCAAGAAATTCTCACAAGGGAAGAGATAAATTGGAAGCAAAGGTCGAGGGCATAGTTGTCAAGGCGAGCTTGGGGTCCTCGAGTGCCTAAGCGCTTAGGCGCCTGCTTAAGCGGCACTTAGGCGTCAAGTTCATCAAAAATATTATCATTAATATACACATAATTTTTATATATAAATTAATCATGATTGGAATATTTAGGATTGTTGCAAAGATTTGGTATAACTATCTCTTGTGCTCGTAATGTTTGTATCATGGTTCGGTGGATTGCTCCTGCAGCAGGTTACTCCTTAAATGTTGATGGTGCAAGTAAAGGGAACCCTGGTCCATCCGGGGGAGGAGGCTGTATCAGAGACCAAAATGGACAGCTTATTCTGGGGTTTGCATACTATTATGGCCTTGATACTAATATGGTCGCTGAAGGTCGAGCATTGCTAGATGGTCTTCGTCTGGCTCAATTCCACAACATCCCTTTAGCAGTGATACACACGGATTCTCTTGCTCTGATTGGCTTACTGAAGTCCAAGAAATACCCGCCCTAGACCTTTCTCCCTTGGTAGAAACAATTGCTGCAGCTGCACCTTACATTTCAATGTCCTGTCATACATTTGTATAGAGAGGCTAACCAGCTCGCAGACGCTTTAGCTAACCATGCAGTTTCTGTGGAGAGTAATGTAGAGTTTCACTCCATCCGCGAGCTGCCATTGTTTGCTAGGGGTTATGCTATAGCCGATGCTAGAGGCTTACCCAATGTTAGGGTGAGACATGTATAGGCCTTGTTTCTAGTTTCTACATTACTTGTAGATAAGAGGCTTGCCTCTCTCAGATGATGTAATTCTTTCTGGAAATGCAATAAAATTAACATCTAATGGTTGTTAGGTGGAGTGAGAACATTCCCTTCATCTGGAATGGGGGTGCACTCTCCCTTATATTCCATTAGATGTATGGGTTTATAAAAAAAAATTAATCATGATCATTACAAATATGGGAAACAACACTAGTATGAATATAGAAATAAAAATTAATAGAAATGACATTGCAATAAAATATCAAAATTTATTTTGAGATAAAATTAACAATTAAGACATACAAAATTCTAATTAAAATTTAAAATATTTTATTAACAAATTAACCCCGTTATTAATTGAAAGGGGGGAAGGCAGGATAGAGAGAGAGGGACTGAGAGAGATAGTTGCGAACTGTGTGTGTGTGAGAGAGAGAGAGGAGGAAGGGTGGAGGAAAGAGAGAGAAGGGGGCAAGGGGAGAGAAGAGATAGATAGACAGACAGAGATAGGGGGTAGGAGAGAGAGAGTGTGGGTCTCACTGTGAGTGTGAGAGAGAAATAGAGAGAGTGTGTTAGAGTGTGAAGCCCGAACTCGTCATCGTGCGCCCTCGCACGCGGATCGACCTGCCCGGTCAGGTCACGGGAGTCAAGGGGGTAACGCCCCTTGCGGGAGTTTCCGGGGGCGGAGCCCCCGGAAGAAAATTTTTATTTATAACAGGAGAGAATAGGGAGACGAAGGTAGCAGGGGGCGCCTAGGCGCCGCTTTGGGCGCCTAGGCCGCCCAAGCAGAGCCTAGGCGGCGCCTTTTTCAGGGGCAACAAGGCGGGCGCCTTGCTCCCAAAAAACCGCCTGCCCGCCTAGGCACCGCTTGCCCGCGTTAACAACTATGGTCGAGGGAGAGACTGATAAAAAAAGGGGACAGGAACACTTCATACTTCCAGCACATTACATCTGGAAGGAGAAGAGTAAATTACATAACTTGTATTAGAGTGTGAGATCACCTCTTCTCTAGAGATGAGGAGATCAGGGAGAAGGCAAGAGACTTCTACTCTAGGCTCTTCACAAAGGAGGATACCAACAGACCGATGATTGCCACAAACCTCCTCCCATGTCTTTCCCCTATTGATAGGGAAGCTCTCTCCCAAACCTTCTCTAAGGAGGAGGTCCACCATGCAGCCTTCTCTCTTACAGGTGATAGGACGTCAGGCCCATATGGATTCCCACTTACTTTCTGGCACAAGTGTTGGGATATCATTAAGGGAGACCTTATGGTAGCTATGAGGGAGTTCCAAGAGGGAAGGGCACACGTAAGGGGGATAAACCATACTCTCTTAGTCCTCATCCCCAAGAAATAAGGGGCACAATGTTTCTAGGACGTTAGACCCATCAACCTCCTCAATGGTACATTCAAAATTATTACGAAGTTGCTGGTACAAAGACTTGATAAAGTGATTGGCAGGATAGTCAATGGCTTCCAAGGGGCATTAGGGGCAGACACATCCAAGAAAATTTCTTGGTGGCTCATGAATGTCTCTTTGCCATAAGGCTCAGAAAAAGAAAAGAAGTGGTGTTGAAACTGGATTTGAGAAAGCCTATGACAAGGTCAACTGAGCATATTTATTTGATGTGCTGGAGTAAATGGATTTTGGTGACACATGGATTGGCTAGATACGTGCTTGCATCTCCTTTGCCACATTTGCAGTCTTGATTAATGGGAAGCGGACTGCACCTTTTCACAGTGGTAGAGGGGTCCGACAATGAGACCTCATGTCTCCACTTCTCTTTGTGTTGGTAGCTCATATTCTGAACAAGATGTGGTTGAGCGCTACAGGACAGATCAAAGATTTCTAGGCCGAGAGAGGGGGTGCTATCATTACTCATCTACAGTAGACGGATGACACTATTTTGTTTCTAGCAGAAGATGAGGACCAGTTGTATGGGGTTAAGATGATACTTGAGTTGTTGGAGGAAGTTTGCATTCTCAACGTTAACTTTGATAAGAGTCTCTTGGTGGGTGTGAATATGGAGGATAAGGCCCTTGACATGGCGACATTCATTTTGGGATGCCAAACGGGGGTTTCCCTCTTTCTTACTTGGGACTCCCACTATCTCTAAGTGCCTTGCATTGTAGGGATTGGCAGTCAGTGGTGCAGAAGTATGAGCCCAAACTAGCAAGATGGAAGACAAGACTCTTGTCCTATGGAGGAAGACTGGTATTATGTAAGCCGGTCCTTAACAACCTACCTATCTACTCTTTGTCCATCTATCGGATATCGAAGACGGTAGCTAAGAAGATTAAATTGATCCAGGCAAGATTCTTTTGACATAGTAGTGCGGAGAGGACTAGGGCATGGCACCAAGGTTGGCAGTTTCGGACCGAACCGATACGAGATTGGACATGCTCACTATAGTAGGTCCGAAACTTTTAAAAAATACTTTTTTATTCGTTTCGGGTGAAACCGATACCAGTTTCGCCCGTTTCGGCCCGATACTACCCGATTTCGGCCAGAAATCGGACGCAAACTCCCCTTAAGAGGGGAGTTCAGTTCCGCCCTCCCCTCAGATCTGAGAATCTGAGGGGTTGCAAGTCCAGCCGTCCAAGAGCTTGCTGCCGCAGGCCAGGTAGAGGAGCATGTTGCAGTCGCCATCGCCGTTTCTTGCTGTTTACAGCGTGTAGTCGCAGCCGCCGCAGTTTCTTGCTGTGTCGAGTGCGTAGATTCCTCAAAGATTTTGTAAGTTTTTATTTTTTCCTTGGTTTGATAGTTTTTTTTGTTGTAGGTAAGGTTCTCTTCAATATATTAATTTTCATATGTTAAATCTTCAAATTATGGCCTAATTAGAATTTAAATTTGGAGCTTTTATTTAATTAGGTAAGTTTAGCATGAATCAAAGCTTAATTAAACTTTATTGAATGTTATCATGCGGGAGCATGCTGCTAATTATATTAGACGCCGAGTAATTAGAATAAATCTCCAAATTAGGGCCTAATTAATGATTTTTATTTGGGATTTTTGTCTAATTATGTTAATTTAGCATCAATTGAAGCTCAATTAAATTTCATTGAATATTTTAGAGTGAGAGCATACTGCTAATTGTATTTCATGTCGAGTAATTGGGGAAAATCTCCAAATTAAGGCCTAATTAGGTATTTAAATTTGGGACTTTTGTTAGATCAAGTTAATTTAGTGTTAATTGAAGCTCAATTAAACTTCAATGAATATTTTAGGACGGGAGCATGTTGCTAATTGCATTTAATGAAGGGTGATTAAGGTAAATCTCTAAATTAAGGCCTAATTAACTATTTAATTTGGGACTTTTGTTAGATTAGGTTAAGTTAGGGTCAATTGAAGCTCAATTAAACTTCATTGAATAATTTAGGACGAAAACATATAGCTAACTGCATTTAATGAAAGGTGATTAGGCAAAATCCCCAAAGATGACTTTAATTAACGGTTAAGAATTAGGATTTTGACTAATTATCTCAGTTCAGCATAATTTGAAACTCAATTTTACTTCATTGTATTTTTTCATTGTATTTACAACCATTTGTCTTTGACTGTCTTAATGCAGCATCATGGGTAGACGTGAACAAGGTCAGGAGCAGCAAGGGCAAGACAATCAGGGGTGGGCCCACCACTCCTTAGTTGATGCTGGAAGAAGAAAAGTGAAATGTAATTATTATGGTAAGGAGATACATGACAGAATTAAAGTAACATTTGGCAGGGATAAGAGGAGAGGTCAAACAATGCGACAGATGTCCCCGAGAGGTCCAAGAAGAAATGCGCCAGTACCTTCTGAGAAAAAAAGAGAGGATGCAACAAAGGATTGAAGTTCAAGCTGAAATTGCTGAGGAGATTGCAGACCTAAGGGGAAGAAGGAATGATGATGATGAGGAAGGCACTGAAGATTCAGATCCAGAACTGACTAAAGCAATAGAGCGTGAACAAGCCACTCGAAAGAAAGGAAAAACACCGATAGATTCAGGGACATACTCCAGTACAGCTGGTGTAGCACGAGCTGCACGATGTCCTGACATTGGTGCAACCCCGCAGAGAGTAGGCCCAATGGACAACTATCTGCACAGAAAGCAAGGTGCTACACAACCAAAAATCAAGTAAGCATTGAGAGGGGTCAAAAAATCAGCTGAAGTTGCAGGACATGCATTTAAAAGTATTTACAAATGATCTTTCCATGTAGGTGTGCCTGCACATGCAGCTGAATCAGAATATTTTCAACCTATGCTAGATGCCATAGCAGATGTTGGCCCTGGCTTGAAGGCCCCGTCACGTCGAGACATATACGGGCGTGGCCTTGAGGGAGAGGTTAAGGAGCTTCATCAGTTAGTTGAAAACTTTAAACATATCTGGATAGAGAGAGGATGCACCCATATGTATGATGTCTGAACTGGTACCACGAAGAAGTCCATGATCAACTTTCTAGTTTATTGCATTGAAGGTACAGTCTTTGTGAAATCAATTGATCATCAAATTATGAAAAGAATGCAAATTATTTGTTTCATTTGATGGATAAGATGGTAGACCAAATTGGAGAGGAAAATGTTGTGCAAGTAATCACTGATAATGAAGCCAGTTATAAGGCTGCAGGGAGAAAGTTGATGCAGAAGTGCAAACATTTATATTGGCTCCCATGTGTAGCACATTGTCTGGATTTGATACTTGAAGACATTGGAAGGAAAATAATGTGAAGAAGACAATTGAGAGGGCACAAAAAATCACTCAGTATATTTATGGCCATCCTAGGATATTGAACATGTTCAGAGAGCATGCAAGTGGGGGGGGAGGCGAGATATCATCCGTGCAGGGCCAACCAGATTTGCTTCGAATTTCATTTCTTTGGAGTCTTTGCACATGTATAAGAATGAGCTCAATTCTTTCTACTTTATCCTTATAGATATCATCCGTATTTGATTCGAATTTCATTTCTTTGGAGTCTTTGCACAGGTATAAGAATGAGCTCAAATCTTTCATGTACAACAATGCCATGCGGGAATACATAGACAAATCTAATGTCTGATGCTCATATGGATTATTTGGATGTCTGCCACATCGTGGAAGATAACAAATTCTGGGCCAGGGTCTCACAGTACATGAAAGTAGTCACACCCCTCGTGAAGGTCCTAAGAATGATGGATGGTGATGAGAAGAATGATATGTGATATCTATACGAGGCCATGGACCATGCCAAATTAGACTTGCATAAATCCCTTCCCAGAGAATATGAAAAGTGGTGGAAAATTATTGACCACAGATGGGACAACAAATTACACCATGAATTGCATGCAACTGGCGAGTGATTAATTGTATTGATATAAAGTTCATTATTTTTTAGGTTAATTTACATTTAACATTTAGTTAACTATACACAAATGCAGGTTATTTATTCAACCCTCGATTTATGTACAATACTAATGCAAATGTTGACGGCGAGATGCTTCAAGGCACTTTAAAAGTCATTGGTCGTTTATCGAGGACACCAGAAAAGAGACTTCAGGCCGAGCTAGAGATTGGCCTTTATTGATTTTATCAATAAGACGGAAACAATTTACTTAAGTAGTTATGTTACTCTATTACTTTATCCTTATAGATGAACAATTATAGAATGAGGACTGGGACACATTTTGACTCAATTGCAATACGTTGTGGGAAGAGTGAGCCTAGGTATACTACATCTTTGTGCTTAAATTGAGTCAATATGTATTAGTACATCATGAAGAATTCATCTTTATTTACATCTTATATTTATTTGTTTATGGTTGGTGGAATAACTAACTGGTGGGTAATGATAAATAATAGAGATTTGGGCAGCAATGCATTGACTTTCATTGCAATTAGGGTGCTCAGCCAAACAACATCAACAAGTCAATGTGAAAGAAATTGGAGCACGTTTAGTCTTATACACTCAAAGGTTCGCAATCGGCTAAAAGGTGAACGGTTAAAAAAAATGGTTTATTGTCACTACAACGTGAGACTGAGAATAAAGAACATGAAGTTGAGACAACAGCTAAGGGACAAATGCGTCGCAGAGGATACAACTCCAAAAATTGATGTGAACACATTATTTAATGATGACAATCCCTTGCAGTCTTGGATTGAGGTACGAGAGCAGGTTGATGAACTCATTTTTGATGTTGATGACAGAACATAGACAGAGGGCATATTAGATGAATATGAGTCAAAGGATCTAGAATTCAGAAGACCGACAAAGAGGGCCAGAGAGACTCATGTGCACCAGAGAGCGCCAGTGCCTTTGTTTGTTGACGACACCGAGTAGCAGCCTAAGTTTGAGCCACCTAGACACTCAGAATCAGATAGCAGACCGGTCACTCCTAAAATGGTCAAGTCACCTCCATCCTTAAGAAGAAGTACATCAATACATGGTATGTTTGAGAGGTCTAGTCCTGTTGCTCGAGAGGACCCGACAATTGAGCAGTTGAAACAAATTTATGTGAGGCACACGTCAAGGGAAAATGGAGTCCTTTCAAAGATGAATGAAATTATCACACCAAAAGAGAAAAAACAGAGCCAAAGGTTAGAAGGCGATTTGTTTCTTATGGTTCTGATGATGATGATGGTGGTGGTGATGATAATGATGCACCAAGTGATGATCCCAGTACAACTGTAGGTGCTACTACTGGTGGTGGCATGTGTGCACCTACTTCCTCCTTTCACACTGACACGGGCAGAGGATACATCATAGTAAAGGAGGATATGATTCACAGAGTCAATATGGACATTCAACAAGTTATGGAGGTGGCCAACAGGAAGTAGGCATGTATGAGTGAGGCCATCAACCAGCATTCTAATTTCATCCACTTCCAGGCAGTAGCAGTTATGGGTCAAGATCCTCTTCCAATCTTCAAGGTTCTGCCTCTTATGCTGATTTTGGATCCCAATCAAGGCAACAACCATACTCCAAGAGGGATCCAAAGAGGGATGCACGACTTGGCTACATCATTATTTGGTTACAGTGAATATACAGAATATATACAGCCTTTCTATGGGTATCAACAACAGAAGCCAGACGATGAGGGAGAAGGTTCTTCTAGCTATTATCCATACTAGTGCATCATTATTTGGGTAGGGATCATTTTATTTCTATAACATTTATTGTCTTTGTAATGTTTATTATACTGCTTCAACCTACTTCATGTTTAATATGTAGCGAATATTAGTTTAACATGTCCAATGCCTACTTTATGTTTATTGCACTTAATCTAATTTCTTTACAGTCAAATGCATGTCTAATGAATTTTTTCTGATTTTCATCTGATTTTTTATAATTTTTATAATTTTTTTCAGATTTTTCTTGATTTTTGTAATTTTACTGAATTAGTTTCGGCCAAAACCGAAACCGAAATTGAGTCGTTTCGGTTTTGGACCCGGCCAAAACCGAGTCCGAAACCGACACCGCCATCCTTGGATGGCACGATATCTCTTGCGGGAAAGTCGTCAAAAGCAGGGACATGGGAGGTGTGGGCATCAAAAACATTAGAGACTTTAACATGACTCTCTTGTGCAAGTGACTATGGAAGCTAGCGATGGGTGAGGAAGGACTGTGAGCACATGTCGTCAAGCAAAGATACTATGGCAGAGCGAGGGCCTGGGATATTTCCCCTACCTCGCAATACAATATCTCATCTATATGGCAGGGTATTCTCTCATGTAGGGGACTTCATTTTTGCTAGTGTTCGGGTTCGTCTGGGATGTGCTCTTTGCAGTTTCAGCAGCACCTTTGGCTTCCGTTGCTCAAACATTTGACTGTCACTTGTCAGGTGGAACCTGCACACCGCCGTTCAGAAGGGACCTTAGGCCAAGGGAGATAGAGGAGCTATAAGACCTCCTTTGCTTCCTTCTTGACTTTGCACCCATAGCCCGACACAGAGGTCCAGTGGTGGTAGAGGTGGGAGAAGGAGGGTTCTTTCTTAGTTAGGTTAGCCTACGCCATCATTTCTGATGGAGGAGTGCGCCATCATCTCGCCTCTCAAAGCTAGTTTCCCATAAGCCCTCCAAAGGTGAAGCTTCCAATTTAGAGTATCTCCCACAAGCGGCTGCCCACATGTGATAGGCTTGCCGCTTTTCTACCGAATCTTCCCACCTTATGTTGCCTGTGCGGATAGGAGGATGAGATTTGGACCACATGTTTGAAGGATGCTCGTACTCACAGGATGTCTGGGGTGAGATTGCTAGCAGGGCGCATGCGGCTGTCAGATTGTATAAGAGTGTGCAGTAATTTATTGGCTATTGGGGCCCAGCTGGAGTTGGACCCTAAAAGGAGATAGACCGACCTAGTGGATTATTCTCCATGCTACCCTATGGGCCTTATGGGGAGAGAGGAACAAAAGAATTTTCAGACGGAAGCTAGGGCTACGGAAAGTCTAGTTTCTTTCATTTGTAAGAGAGTGGTCGGGCCTGCTTTGCAATGTGAATCCGAGAAACTCCTCTATTTTTGCTTTGTTTTGGGGGGGGGGGATGTAGTTCGGCTCAAACCACCTTGGTGTGGAGGGGTTTTTGGTTGTAAAGAGCTTTTTTGTGAACAGAGAACGACTCCACTTGTATATACCTCTTTTCCTTTTAATACAATTAGTGGTATGAACCACTTTCAAGGAAAAAAAAAGTATCATCGTAGATTAAAAAAATTGAGAAGACAGGGATTATAATTGATTGATTCATCATGGTCCCTTGTACCATAAAATCACTAAAACACAATAATTTCAGTAGAGATGACAGAATTCGAGCAAGAAATGCACCTTGATGCTGTGGCTACCTCATTCTCGCTGCCAACTTTACAGAAGATCTTATAAGCAGATGTCAAGAGCAACTTCAAGGTGCCTTCTTCGGCTAAATTCACGTCTGCAAGCATATCCAAAGATCTGTTTCATGCATTGGGAGAAAAGAATAAACAATCAGGAAGGTATCACATCACGATAACACTGCCATAGATTCAATAACACTAGTTTGGTATAATGGATTCTTCATGACCATTGTGTATCTTTTGTGTCTGGGTACAAGTTTGCATAATGGATTGTTAATACCTTTTCCCTAACCACAACAACTAAGCTTTGACTGCATAGTTAAGCGAAGGAAAAGGACAATGGTAATATCTCACCCTTCTATTTCCTCCACTTTCAGATAGCACAAGGCCAGCTCTAGGCGACGCATTCGAGCAATTTTCAAGCCCCATCCTGCAACAGTATCAATAGATCATAAGTAACCATTGGAATAAATATGTCGGCATCAGAATTAAGCATGCCACAGATTGAGAAGCGAGCTTCACTGCAGTCTGCAGCTGCAAATGAAGGCTCACTGTTAATGGACATTAAAGAAACAAGTGACAAAAAAATGCAGCTGCATCACCAAGGGGAAAAAGAAAAAGATATACTTTAGATGCACTAGGAGATACAATCAAACAGGAAATAAAAAAATAAAAAATAATGGGTGCACCCTCACAATTCTAAAAAACAAAGACAAGAAATGCCTAGGGCATAGATTATAAGGCCAAGTCAAAATGCTATTAAGAAAGGCCAATAGAGGCTAATGGGCCAGCAATCCCATTGGTCTTGCAGGCGTAATCCACCTTCCAGCTAGGGCAGATCTGATAGGCCCACAGCCTAGTAGCCAGATGCCCAGGCACGAACAAACTGGACTGCACTCGTCTTGACTAGGATTCGATAACTAGTATTATATAAAATATTTTCATAAGAGAATTAGATTTATGTAGTGATCCCAAGTCTAGGGCAGTGTCATGCTCAATTCTGAACACACAAATTTTGAATGGCCTCATGTGATAATTGAACCAAAAAATGGAGTTGGTGACATCAAGCGACATTACAGTAGATGCAGGAGGAAAAACTTTATAGTAAACAAGTGGTTGTTTAGGTTCAAATACGCATTCAATTAGAAAACATCCAAACCATCTTTCCTTACCATTTCTGCTGCAAAGGGTATCTGCCTCCCCCGGTCCTTCATATAAAAGAGTTCTATCTAAGACCTCTAGTTGCCAAGGTCTCAAAACATCTCTGCATCCGTTGCTTCCCAATGTAGCTTCTGTCTGACACATGCCTGTAATACTTGACTGCCAATAGCTGATTGATTCTCTTGGCATGACATTAGATGAAACCGAAAATGAAGGTAGAACAACAGAAAGGCCCTCTTGTGTCACCAAATACAGGAATCCTTCGAAACAGCACCCAATTGCTTCAGAACCAAGAACGAATTCTTTATTGACAGATGGAAAACATCGAGAGTGCAAACGATTGTTCAAAACCCTTTCATCATAAGCCGATGTTGCTGCATGTAAGCAGGTATGCACTATTTTAGTTTTGTTTTTGCTGCTTCTTACAAGTTGCATGATCCCAAAAGGAGAGAAGCAAACTGCACCTTCCATATTAAATTTGTATGTAGGAAGAAGTACTTTACGTGTATATATAGCTGGTAATTTACAATGACATATTTGACAAGTTTCAATCTGTGAATGAGCAGAAAAACCATTGGGATAGGAAACCATGTGACCCCTCTTAAATTGAATATATTGCCTTTTGTTTTTCCTACATCCAACTTCTGCAGTGCTGTTTATATTCGAGAAACTGCCATCTGAACGAGCCAAAAAATTCAAACTTTGATCACTTAAACATTCCGAAAAAGCTTTCTGACAACCAATCTCCAGAGCAGCAACCTTCGAACATGCTAATGTACCAAGATCAAACTGCCAAAAAGGTTGCATGAACTTACATAAACCATTCTTCTCTAACTTATAATCATCAATGGAGATTAAATAGATCACTCCATGCTCATCTATAGCAGCCAACAGTTGCGAAAATGAAGTGACAAGTAACCTCCTGAAAATCTTCTTAGGGGCAACATGATTTTCTGAATGTGTTCCTTTTCTGTTGCAATCATTTATTTGCTGAAACTCGGCAGTAGATTTTTCCATTACAGTGGAAGAGTTACCCTTCATAGGATACATTCTTTGACCTAACTCAGAGTTCACCTTTAAATGCACATCACAATTCTGCAGAACATTGACACATGAAACAACGCTACCAGTTTTAGTATCACACATATAGACTAGACCAGAAATGCTTAGGCAAACAAGGAAATTATTTAAGAATTGGAAATCTGCCCATTCTAATACTGGATAAAAGTTTGGACAAGATTCCTGTAGATCCACTGAACAAACCCATTGCATGCCCAAGTGGGAGACAACAAGAATTATCACAAAAGTCTTTGGAGGCATGATACTTTTGCAACTAGCTGAATCTCCATCATGTGTCAAAACTAAACCAACACAATGATTAGATGAACTTGAGAACACCCTAGAACATTTATACAGGTTACGTGCACAGCCAACCACATCATGTTCACGTACTTCTGTTCTAGGGGATTTAGAATCAGTGTCAGAACTGTTATGTTGAACATATGATATCGGATCCTCACAAATGGACATAGAGACTGGAGATTCTGACTCATCTTCACATGCACAGTTCTCTTTACAAGGACTAGACTCTTTGTGAGCCCGAGACTCTAAGAAATTCAATATGCTATCAAAAATGCTGAAGGACACAACCTCCGCAAAATGAGGAACCAATGATTTTACTGGAAACCTGACCACAAAGTCACCCTCAGCTTCAGAGGGATCCACGTCAAGTAGTAAAGTCCGAAACCAATTGCTTGTTGTAGAACCAGCTTCAGATTCAGAAAACTCAATCCCGTGGGGAATATGCTGATTTTTCTCAGTACCAATAACCTCATTGGTTTCGCAAAAATCTCCATGATTGGTGTCTGAATTGAATTTATTCTGTGTTTGTTCATTGTGATGGGGACCCCACTCCACCCACTTACCACACAAAATCTCACTTTTGAGTAAAGAATCAATCTCTTGACCAACAGTATTTAGGTGACTGAAAGCATGTACAGTGATGCCATGATCACCTGACACAACAAGAAGTTCTCTAAAAACAGAACCCCCAAGCTGACCATATGTATCCCCACAATGAACCCAAGCCAATGATTTCACATCACAAATAATAGCAATCCGCTCAAAGAGGGAGCTACTCCCGCGTGGAAAACTGCTACTTGATTCAGTTCCAACTGGTACAGTACACCATGGAACATTCTCTTCTGAGTCCACCAAACAAGAGTCTGTCCTCTCTGGATGGCTAAATTTAGAAGTACTTGGCTCCCAAAACCCCTTGCAAAGCCTGTCTGAACAATATTTACACATTAATAAACATGAATACCCTCTCTTTCAAACAGAAAATACACAAGTATAAACCACAAGAAAGTTGCAGGGAACAAGGAAATGTGGTGAGGTCAGAAAGGAACACCTTTATCCAGTGAAATTAGTAATGCTTCATGCTGATATGAAAGTAAAGCCAGTAATTTCCGTGTTGGAGAGATAAAAACTTGATGGAAATCTGAAAGTTTGGGTCGGAAGTGACACCATCTTCGCAATTGCAATATAGCGGCAAGTTCTCCAGAATCAGAAGAAGAGGACATCACCGTCGTTCTCTCACCTGTGTGAAGCAGTTAGACCTTAGATCATTATTAAATCAATGAAAATAAAAAAATATTTTTGGGAAGTAGGCACAAGGTTTTTCTGGTAGAATAGAGAGGTGGCTGACATAAATTCCAGTCATTTCCGCCTTGTTTTGATTGTATTTTTTAATTTTTAAAAGAATAAAACACCTTTTTATTGTCTTTTAACTTAAATAGAAATATATATCCTTTTATTCAAAAGAATAAAAAGGGAAAACAATAAAGGTGAAATTTAAGTAGATCGTGAAGGTGAAGAAACAGAAGATATTCAACAATATCTGGAATCTTAAATGAAAAATGGATAGCATAAATATTCCATGAATCCTTCTACTACCTATGGTAGCCATCAAAGTTCAAAAATAAAGATTATGCTAAGGTAGTAGTACAGTAATTTGTGTCATTCATTCAATATTTGTGACACGCTGATGCAGTAGCCCCAGAAATCTACAAAGTACCTGAATTAGGTAAAAATACCTATAGCCTAAGAAAGCATCCAGCTCGAAGTTTTTTTTTTTTTGAAGTGGGTAGTACCACTAATGTATAAAATGAAAAAAATTGTACAAGTATAGGCTGTAACAACCCCAAAAAATAGCAAACCCCAATATCCTACACAAAGCAAGTGTGAAACAAACTAATCCCCCAAACAACCAAAAAGATGTGAAGTAAGAGTATTCACGTTACAAATAATAGCAGCCCCCATTCCCTTACTCTAACACAAACAAAAGAAACAATTGTGTCCTCAGCACGAGACTCCCTCCCGAAGATCCGACTATTCCGCTCCCCCCACAACATGGATGGCAGTTTCGGCCGAAACGTTTCGGTTTCGGACCGAAACGATCCGAAACTACCCGGCCGAAACCGGGCCGAAATCAAAACCCTACAGTTTGACAACAAATAATAATTTATTTGGTTTCAGAGCGAAATAAAAATGGTTTTGGTTTCGGCACCGGCCGAAATCGACACCGAAACCGACACTGCCATCCTTGCCCCCACAATGTCCACAGGGTGGCATGAAGAATGAGCCACCACATAGTTCTGTCGCTCTTGACGGGCCAAGGCCTATCCCAATGCTTAAGTAGGTGGCGGGCGAACCTCACTATGTTAGACAAAGATGAAACTGGTCCTCCTACCAAGCTCTCTCCACACCCCCTGAGAGTAGGAGCAACCTACAAACAAGTGGTCCAAGGTCTCGACGTCTTCTCCACAAAGACAACAGGTCAACTGGATGTCCGGAAAGAAACGATGCAGCCTGTCCTGAGTCATTAATCTCCCATGAGAGATCCTCCGTACTAGGAGTTTCACCTTCAGCGGGCTCTTCGGTCTCCACACCTAATCATGAAGGTTGTGTCGAACACCTCCATCCGAGATGACTCCGTAGGCAGATCTAACAGTGTAGGCGTCGTCCTTCCCCCACCTCCAGACCCATTCATCCTCTAAGTCAGGCTGAGGATGAAGGGGTAATAAGAGGGAGAGAAGCTCCTCCAACTGGAGCACATCCTCCTATCTAAGAGCCCTCCTAAAAGCCAGAGCCCATGCCCCTCCAGGTAGGAGGAAGTCGAAAGCTTGGGAGATTGATCCCAGGTGATCTGCAACAACCGCAAAGAGGTTAGGGAACAAAGTCTCCAGAGAAGACTCCTCGCACCACACGTCCTTCCAAAAAAGGCTCTTGTCACCTTTTCCCAATCGATCACGGACACCGGAGACAAGAACATCCCTGTAAGAGAAGAGATCCCTCCAGAGGGGGGAGGTCCTATATAGAGGCATCGGAGCCAAGTCCCAGACTCTCTTCCTATCAAAGTATCTCAGCTTGATCAACTATGCCCACACCCCCTCCTCTCCATCCATGTCCCAACCTCCACAGCCACTTGCACAAGAGAGCCAAGTTGAAATCTCTGATATTCTTGATCCCTATTCCTTGCTAGTAACCAGTCTTCCCCATGCAATATCATGCCAGCCCTTGCATCTCTCCCCACTCCCATATCAAAAGAACCTACACCGAATGGAGTCAATTTTCTTTACCACCGACTTAGGGATCCGGAACATGAAAAGAAAATAAGTAGGGAGACTGTCCAATACTGATCTACACAATACCAATTTGTCCGCATAGGATAAAGCTCTAGCCTTCCAACCCACCAAGCTAGACTTATACCTCTAAATGATGGAAAGCCAATCTGTACACTGAAGGAAACCCGAGATAAGCGGGAGGCCTAAGTAGAAGAATGGGAACCCATCAATCTTACACCCCAGCAAGCAAACCACCCTCGAAATATCCCTATCCTCCAATTTCACTCCTACAATAAGACTTTTGTAGACGTTAACTTTGAGGCCAGTGACCTCCTCCAGCAACTCCAGTAAGAGCTTAGCCATATAATATTGCTGCTCACTCTCAGCCAAGAACAAAATTGTGTCATCTGCAACCTGCAAGCTATGTAGTCTGAGGCGTGAGACGGCCGAGGCGACCAGGGGGTCGCCTCATGCCTCAAACGCCTAGGCGATGGCCTAGGCGTTTGAGGCGTTTGAGGCGAGATAGAAAGAGAATGAGACAAAAAATAAATTATATGTCTAAATATCACAAAAATACCTATATAAAGTCAATAAACTTCCTAAATTCATTCAATCCTATGATTCAAATCATTATGACTCACTAAATTCACATAGAATTTAACAAACCACTGTCAAAAACCAAATTTTGTGCATATGTGAGATAGAGAGAGAATGAGACAAACTGTGGTCAGAGCGAGGCAAGGCGAGACGACCTGGGGGCGCCTCACCTCTGAGGCGCGCCTAGGCGCGCTTCAGACTACATAGCCTGCAAGTGAGAAATAGAAGGAGCACCTCTGCCCGCCTGACAACCTCTAATCAAACCAGTAGCCTCAGCCCTCTGCCACACCCTGCTCAGAGCATTAGTCACAAGCACCAAAAGAAGGGTAGACATAGGATCCCCCTGGCAAAACCCCCGATTGCTGTGGAACCACGAGGACTGCTTTCCATTAATGAGGACCACGAAGGTAGACGAAGAGATACAATCCCTAACCCATCCAATCCACCTCTCACCGAAGCACATCCTCTCCAACACATCAAAGAGACACTGTCAATTCACCCTGTCATAGACTTTCTCAAAATCCAGCTTGAGTACCACCCTTTTTCTCTGATTCTTCATAGCAAATATACATTCATGCGCTACCAGGAAGTTATCCATAATATGTCTCCCTCTAATGAATGCTCCCTGAAAGTGACTGACCAGCCTATCTATAACAGAGACCAACCTCCCTGCTAACACCTTAACAATGATTTTATAAGTATCATTCAACAAATTCATATGTCTAAAGTCCTAGAATTCTTGAGCGCCAACCTTCTTTGAGATGAGCACTAGGAGGGTTTTATTAATACCCCCCAAATAAGCCCTCCCCTTTTAAAACTCTCTCACAACTGCCAAAAGGACACCCTTGATAATCTCCCAATATTTCTGAAAAAAGGTCAGCGGGAAACCATCCAGCCTAAGAGCTCTGTTACTTGTAAGAGAAAACACCGCCTGGTGGACCTCCTCCTCAGAGAAGAGCCGGGAGATATCCTCCCTCTCCTCCTAAGAGAGGTTGGGGAGAAGATCATTTGCAATCCTCGACCTACTGTGCTCATCCTCAGTAAACAGCGATTGTTTCACTAAACTGGGATATTTCTTGGAAAGTTGCATTAACTCATGATATTAACATAGGTGCCAGATGACTACTCTAGACTTTACTTGGGTTAGAAGTAGCATGGCATGAGTATATCAAAGCTACGAAATGTGTAAAACTGCCGCTCCTCTTCTTCGAGCAACTCCAAACCTTAGCATGCAACAAATGTTTCAAGAATGTCTATGTGTCGAAAGGTGGCTGTCCCTGTACTAATTAGGAAGACTGCCTAAGTGACAAGACAGATGCATCACAACAAAGGCAGTTATTTTGTTCAAATTTTCAATAAACATTAAAATTTTTGAACAATACAAGTGCATGTTTATCCATCTAAATGGAGTTCTTAACTACATAGACATAGCAATCTGATTGTTCCATATGAAGGGAGAGGAGAGAGAAGGAGAAGGAGAAAGCTAAGGAAGAGGAAAAGGATGAGGATAAGGGAGAGGAAATGATAATGATGGAGAAGGAGGAAGAGCAACAGAAATGTCTCCCCAGTCTGTCTTCAGGATCTCTTCTTTTTTATCCATAGACAGGCACACCAACCCGAGATGGCAATCCTTGACTAGCAACATAAGTTCATGCCATGCTATATGTATCCTACGGTTATTAGAGTAATTAACTAATTACATGGTGAAACAAAAACTGATTAGAGAAAACCATCACGAAAAAGGCAGAGGCGGCAATTGCTAAGGCGAACAACCAGTCCAAGGCATCCACGTGAGCTACCTATGCGCCTTATGGCCCTTTTTTAAACTAGTGTGTGCAGCAATTGAAGATCCTGGTGATTAGACCTAAGCTTCCTAGTGATGTGACTCTGTCAAGTTAACAATTTGGTGATCTTCCAACAAGTTGAATAAAAAACATGGCTCTGTTTATCTTTACTCTTAACAACTGCCATTATTCTTTCCTAGCAGATCCTTCATCTATTTTCTTTCATTCATTTACTAGAATGTACCTGCAAATCGGTTATTCGATGTTTCAGACAATAGCACAGTAGTATCACCAGCCTTACGCTCAGATTCCAAACCACTATTGCCAACCTTTCTTCAGTCTGTAATATCCCCTGTATAAGGAATGGCCAGGTGTGCCTTCCAAGTAATCACAATAAATTTAGATGTTCCAATGGTGCCTTCTCCAAGCAATAGGCTCTTCGACACCACTCAACAAGGCATGTGGAAAACTTTGTCTCGGCAAGCATTTTTTCCCTCGGCGGTAACTGAGGCATGTGGAAAGTTTTTTCCCTTCATACTTCTGGCGTAAGCATGTTCACGGTAATTGAGCCTCAATTGTTGAAACTTAATGCACTGGTTTCAACTCATATTCGCTCTCAGTCGGATCTTTATCATAATTCTAATCTGAAATTTTCCTTTTTGTCTACTGGGTACTCTAATTTCTTACCGTTCCTTGAAAATGGACCGGGTGAAGAGAGGGGAGAGACCGCCCCCGCCATTACCGTTGTGCCGTTGCCGGACGCCACCGATCCTTCAGCTGCCCGTGAGACGGAGAGGAGAGGAGACCGGCCGTCGCCGGACGCCGCCGATCGGCCGAAGTGAGAGGAAATGAAAAGGGAGAGGCGAGGCTGTTAGGGTTCCACAGCGAGGATAGGGAGAGAGAGAGAGAGAGAGAGAGAGAGATGGGAGGGGAGAAGGAGGGGAAGGGAGAGGGGAGAGGACGAACAGAAGCGCAGAGAGGAATAACCGTACTTACGGAACTGTTTGGATGCAGCTTATGGAAAACGCGGATGAGACTGATGAGATTACAATAATTTTAATTTTATAATTTTATTTAATTACGTTTACATATAATTTTTAAAATGTTATGAGATCATTAATTTATGTAAAACGTCATATTTCATGTGTCATGCAGATACATCATTTCACAGTATTTTATAATATTTTATGGCAAAATAAACGGTCCCTATATGTTTGTAAAGAATATCAAAACAATGCATATATATGTTAAATAATATTTACTGTACATGTGAATTATCTTACGACTTGTTAGACTCCCGGAAAATTATACATGAGTAAACAATTATTTTGGAGAATTCTTTGCGTGTGCTCCTTATTGAAAGAGTCTTTGCAAATTAATGCACCATGCTTTTGGGTTTGTCTGTAAGAAAAAAATATTTGTTCAAATAATTTATTTTTTTAATTTTTAATTTAAATATGAATGTAATAGATTTGTGTTAATTTCGATCCAACTGGTAAAGATAGTCTTTAAGTTGGTTTATCAAAAAACCATTGTAGAAGAATTTTGAAATTTTTGATAAACAAAAGTAATACAGAATGAAATTATGATGTCTTACTCTTCCATGAGTGCACGAAAAAACTCATACAATTAGAATACATTGTAATGATTTATGATGTCTTACTCTTCCACAAACAATGAACACGATTGAAATGTACAATTAACTCAAGTTATATCACTCATGATCTTCCCAAAGTAATACAGAATGAAAAAAAATGCATACAGTCTATGCAAGTGGTTCTAACTACGGAAAAAAAAATCAAAAAATAGATACGTTGGACTGGTAGCCGGAGGCCGGAGATGGGAGAAAAGCCGGAGATGGGAGAAAAGCCGCAGCCGGAGGCCGCGAATGCCGCCGTTGTGAGATCGCAGCCGGAGACAGGAGAAAACCCTAGAGGGAGGATCGACGATGGCGTGAGATTGCTCGCGTCGATGGCGTAGGGTTGCTCGCCCGGAAATGAGAGGATTTATGGCGCCCCGACAGCCGATCCGAAAATTGATATTTCGGATCAAAAACGTTTCACCCCGGATACAGTTAGAGAGGGAGATTTCGGATCAAATAAGTAGCTCCGAATCCGAAATTTGGATCTGAAGATCCATTGACACTCCTAAATTATTTGCAGGAAGTGTTTCTATATAACGCAAATGAGAGTGCTCAATAGAAGTTTCCAGTATAAGCGGATAACATTGTAAAACCGGCGACAATTAATTAGCACTCTGTGTCATGCCCCAAAATATTATTCCGAGGTCCTATTAGGAAATTATATTATTCCCAGGTCCTATTAGGAAATTAAGTGCTTTCAAGTTTCAACTCCCTGTTTTTTTTCCTGTGGGTTTATTTACTAGTTCTGACCGTTAGTAGGTGCTAACACATTATCACCTTAGCTTATATTATTTTAATTGTTATACATTATCGGTGAGTGCTAATGTAATAAGGTGTTTGTAATTCGTTGACACTAACGTGTTAACACTTGACATTGATAGTGACAGAGATAAAAAATAGATCCGTCTAAAAAATAAGGGACGGAGAGTGTTTTCCTGTTATAGACCTGAAAATAATGTCATAAATCTGACAGGGATTGCTAATTAGTTACCCCTAAAAAGTATTTTTTTCCTATTAACTATTAAAAGAAGAAAGGGATAATTACATATATACCTCAAAATGTATCTAACTCTATTATATATCTCATTTTTTAACATTGTGAACAATAAATTATGTTCTATCCATTATATATATATATATATATAGCCCCGTTATCATCTTCTATTTTTTAACTTAACCTTGGATAGATGGGGAAAAGATCAAGTTACCTTTTATTTAAGATTTTTTTGGGTAAAAACACCCTCCCTAAAAGCTTATAAGTATAGTTTTCTATCTCATCTGTACATTTTTTTAATAATGACTTACATTAAAACAAAATCAAATTTCTCGTACGGTCAACCTCCATTAAAAACAATACTTTATCCTCATTTAGGAAGAGATGTCTTTGTTGGAAATATTCCCATAAAAGGGAATCTTTTGACTGGCACATTGCACAAAAGGAAGAGAGGGGGAGAGAGAATATTTGAAAGAGACACTTTGATTTTTTAAAATCTAATTAAAACTTTATCACGATTAACTAAGAATTTTAATAGAAAGTTAGCTAACAAATAATAATAAATTTAATAAAATATTAAATAATAGACGGTGACGACATTGCGGTGTAACAAAGTAATTCAAAATAATATGGAAAAAATAAGACAAACAATTCTAAAAATGAAATAGTGTTTTTTTACAGAATATTTTATTTTATCTCTTCACACAACAAAATGCTCACATGTACATCTATAGAATCGTTTGTATTATTGAATAATGCCTATGAAATCTCTTCCTTAATCTCTTCACATAGTTAAAACTTAAAATGGGCCCATTTATTTCTCTAGAATCTTTTGCATTCTTTTGTATGTATCCCTCGTAATGTTTTATATTTTATACTTTCAACTGAACCAATTGTGAGGATACATACGATAAATATAGAGGGATAGAGTTAATGCACATGATTATAAACATACATGTAATTAGGTAACTAGAGATATTTTTAAGAAATAATTAATTAGGGCCCCAACAGAGATTGGCTTTATTTTATCCTCTTCTATCATAATTTACTTTACATCTCATCCCTTGTGTTTTCTTGTTCTTACGGAGCACCCTTTATTATATTTTCTCATACTGTCTAATTCCGTTATTTATAAAAAATTATTAAGTGTTAAATATTAAAATAATATTAATATATTTCAAGACTCATATCTACCCTGCGTAACATTCAAAATCTAGTTGTTAACGTTAAAATGTACTTCCCTGACCAAGAAAAAACATTAAAATGTATTTAGAGCGAAGAAGAAACTCGACAATTCACGCATGGATAACTGACAGGGTAAGAAAGTGGACTCCAAGCAACGCCATGGGATCAAATCAATTATCTTTATTTTTAATTTCCCAAGTTCTGGAATGATCTTTTGTGTTTTGGCCGCTTCCGGCGGGTGGTCTGTCTGCCAGGCCCGTGCGGGCGCTGGTGACGGGGCGGGGTTGTTTGGTCGGCGTCCCTCTCTATTATGTATCACCTCGTCGCTCACCTTATCTCCATCACACCCGGCACCATCACCACCCGTCTCGCTCTTCTTCCTTCTGCGCGCGGTGATCCCTTGGGACGCACGCGATCCTGCCCGCCATGGCCACCCACAGCGTCCTCACGACCGCCCCGCACTTGCGTCTCCACCTCCACATCCCTCATCCCCACCTCTCCTCTGTCTGCCCTTTCCAGACGGCCCTCCTGGGCCAGCCCCTGAGGATCTCCTCCTCCAGGGTCTCCCTCGCCGCCGCCGCCGCCGCCCCTCCGAGGGCCCTGGTCGTCGTCGCAGCGGCCCAGAAGGCCGTCGCCGTCCTCAAAGGCACCTCCCAGGTGGCGGGCGTCGTCACGCTACTCCAGGAAGATGACGGTGCGCCGCGCCCTCTCTCAACTGGTGTCGGGTGGAGGATTTGCCTGGTTTCGTTTCTTTCTTTACTGAAGCGGACATTTTTGTTCCGATTCCTTCAGGTCCCACAACGGTGAATGTGCGTGTCACCGGTCTCACCCCTGGCCTCCACGGCTTCCACCTGGTAGGTATTTGCATTAATGCCTCCTCGGGTTTGCTTTTATACCACATTGTTGCAGTTCGTTTTCTGCGTGCCTCAGTTCTAAATTTTTCATCTACGGTGTGCCTTTCTTCGCAGCACGAGTACGGGGACACCACCAATGGCTGCATATCCACTGGTTAGATTTTGAACAGGGGTTTTGCTGCGTTTTTTCATAAATTTAACCGTTGGAAGCTTAACTGTGTAATTCGTAGGAACTAATTTGGTAGTAACCACTGACCCCCCAACCTTCGCTTTGCTGCAGGGGCACACTTCAACCCCAAGAACATGACGCATGGAGCACCGGAGGATGAGGTCCGGCATGCGGGTGACCTGGGAAACATAGTTGCTAATGCTGAAGGTTACATTCGCATCGACCTTCTTGTAATTTGTTTTAAGGCATATCGGGGTTGCTACACTTCAATTTCTCGTTACTTTTTTTGGTTACAGGAGTGGCCGAGGCAACAATTGTGGATAATCAGGTATCGCTTTTTTACTATTTGCTGCCACTGGTTGTATATATTGCTTTAGATTTAGACCATATGCTGAGTATACTAGCGATGCCTTATCGTTGATCAGGAATGTCCTGTGAAAAAGATTGTTTTTCTTTTTGGCATGTTGTGTTGATGAAGTAATTTGGTGCTACATTATTTGGTACATGTTTAGATACCATTATGTGGGCCTAATTCTGTGGTTGGAAGAGCATTTGTGGTGCACGAGCTCGAGGATGACCTAGGGAAAGGTAAATGCCAGTGGCCATTTTTAATCGTCATCGTTTGATCTTAGCCTTTTGTCGATTCCTTCTAAGTCTTTGATCTTGTCCTAATCATCTTTCATGCATGTTTAAATAGGAGGTCATGAACTTAGCCTCACCACAGGAAATGCTGGTGGCAGATTGGCATGTGGTAGGACAAAACTCTGACTTCCCCTTTAAATGGAGTCCGTGCATTTCCTTTTTGTTTTTATGTGCAATTCACTACTTGTTAATCTATTTCCCAGTGTGCAAACTATAGTTGGAATTTATGTTCATGCATATTCTGTTTCCATGATTTGTTCCACAAGATCAAGTTTTGTGTCAAGAGATATTTTTTGCTATGTACCTTGAAGGTCTAATCATATAATTTGACGTAGACTTGTTTATTGAAAATGTTTATCCTCTTTCTTCATTGTTTCTCCTTCTATTTGTAGCCAATTTCCTTGATTCTTTTGTCTTTGGTCCCTTAGCTGCTGTTTCTTTTTACCCTCCCTTCTAGGGATTGAAGCATGCTTCACTTATAGGGTGTTTGGGAGCAGTTTTTTTTTTAAATCTATTTCTATCTAAAAACTTGTGTCAACATAATTTTTGACTTAAATTTTAAAATTGATAAAAACAGACATTTTCTGTTTGGCAGTAGTGTCGTAAATTTTAAAATTTGTGTAAATGTGTTTGTCAGGGGTCTTCCTCTCCGGGTAGCCTCCGGCAGTTGCAGAGAGAGAGAGAGAGGGGGGGGGAGCCGCCGGGGGAGGGGAGGTCGCGCAGGGAGGGGGCCGCCGTCGCGGGAGGTGAGGGGGCGCCGTCGGGGGGAGGGGAGGGTGCCGTAAGGGGGAGGGGAGCCGGAGCAGGACGGGGGGGAGGGGAGGGGGGAGGGGGTGCGCAGGGGGATCCGTCGCCGGAGGGGGGGAAGGGGAGGGGCTGCGGTCGCGGGGGGGAAGCCGGAGGGGGGGGAGGGGAGGGCGCAGGGGGCCGGAGCCGGAGGGGCTGCCGGGAAGGGGAGGGCGCACGGGGGGGAGCCGGCGCCGGAGGGGGGAACCGGAGGGAGGGGGGCCTGCGCACGGGGGGGGAGCCGGCGCCGGAGGGGGGGAACCGGAGGGGGGGCCTGCGCACGGGGGGGAACCGGAGAGGGGGCTGCGCACGGGGGGAACCGGCGCCGGAGGGGGGGCCTGAGCACGGGAGAGCCGGAGGGAGGGGAGGGGGGAGGGGGGTGGGGGTCGCGAGTGGGAGAGACAGAGACGTGGTGAGTGTTTTTTAAAAAAAAATTGGTAGAGTGTTATTTTTTTTTTGAGGAAGATTTATATGGGAGTATAGTATCTTCTTAAAAATTAGGAGAGGCATACCAAACGGGGTTATAAGACCTCTTCCTCTTTTTTTTTAAATTGAGAGAAAAAAGAGGTAAAAAACTGCAACCAAACACCCTATTAGAAAGTTCAGTAAAAATGTGGGATTTGCTTTGACATTTATCTTAATGTTGATATATTTTCTTCTTCTTGGAGAAGATAGCACCTGGCTGATCCCGCAGCCTGATCCAATCTCTTCTATATATGACATATGATGAAAAAGGAGGTCGATCACTAGTTTTTGTTGGTTGTTGACAAGTACCTTGGAGAGGGGGATTTCTACAACCCACTCAAAGAGCAGTCCAACAAGACCCAACAGGGTCCAACGAGGCAAGCTCACCTGAGTGACAGCCCACAGGGCCCACTTAGGAAAGAAAAGCCCAATGAACAAACACTCGAGGAACCAACTCTCCCCGGCGGCCCCTAGGCTCGGAGGGCCCGAGTAATGGTCAGGTCACAAGGAGGGTCCGGCCCAAGCCGTTTCCCCGCCCGGGAGAGACAGGCATTCGCTGACCTATCCAACCCCTCTTTCGCCGAGCTATGCTCATCGCCCGGACAGGGCTGGCGTTTCAGAAGCTCGGCCAGACCGGATATTATCCGTTCGTGCTGCCGTTAAGAGTCCCCAACGGACAGGGGAATCAAGAAGCCGCCGGACTTCGAGGCGATAACGTTCCCACGATAAGGCCATGAAAGCCCACGTTGAGGACGTAACTCCCGCCGGAAACCCCTCAGCTTGCAGGACTCCTGAAGGCGGCGTACTATTTAAACCAGGGATACCCTCCGGTGGAAGGTAAGGGCCATTAAGGCACTCATACACCCAAACTCCTGAGCACAATCCGCTTCACCCCTCTGGTGGAGAGGAATCTCGCGCACTAGTTTTTCTCCTCCCCATTATTGCTTCCACCACAGCTCTACTGACTTAACCATCGGAGGGTTTTTCCCCAGGGAAACCCCCTGGGCCCTCTGATACGTTTCCCTGTCTTGCAGTTCATCTTCTGGTGATCCACAGCCCGCTCAGGACACAGCGCGAGATTTCGCCTCTTCATCTGGCGCCGTCTGTGGGAAACGCACGAAGAGCCAAGATGGTGAGAAGAAGCTCAGGGAGGAGGTCCGCCGGCGAGAGGGGTAAGGCCATGGTGGCGGCAGGAGATGGCCCCTCTAGGGCCTCACAGAACCCTCCCTCCAACGCCAGCGTCCCCACCAACGGGCCGCCGCCCCCTCCGACGGCGACAGGGGTACCCCCCAACGGTGGCGACGAGGTCTTCCAGGCCCTCAATAAGAAGCTTGACGTCCTCGTGGAGCTCATGAGGGCCCAGGCGGCAAGGGATGCCAGGTCCCGCGCCCCGTCCGGGAGCCCCCCCCGTCGAAGTGCGTCCCAGCATACCGCCGGGGGCCGCTTCACCCTCCGCGGTCAGCAGCTCATCCGCAACAACGTTGGAGGACCCTCGCAAGCTCCGCCCCCGGAGCAAGAGGCTTCCTCCACGCCCAGAAAAGGGAAACAGGGGGCGAGGCCTCCGCGCCCGGGCGCTGACGTTCCTGAGGATCGCCACGACGCTCCCCCCAGTCCCACGGCACGACCGCAGCCGGAACTATCCCTCCGACTGAGGGATTTCGAAAGACGTTTTGCAGAGCAAGAGCGCGCCCTCCGCGCCCTGCAGAAAACCTCTTTCCCGGAGGACGAGGAGAAATCCCCTTTCTCCGAATACATCTTGAAGGCAGAGGTGTCTCCCAGAACCTCCATTCCGACCTTCAAGCTCTATGATGGCCAGGGCGACCCAGCCGACCACTACGACAGCTTCGACGCCCTGGTAACTCTGCATGGAACGCCGGATCCTATCAAATGCCGAGCCTTTGCGGCCACCCTGGTCCAAGGCGCTCAGGCATGGTTCCGGGCCCTCGCCCCTGGGTCCATCCGGGACTTCAGGCAATTCGGGCGAGTCTTCAAGGAAAGCTTCGCCGGGAGCGCCCCCCCAAGGTCAGTAGCGGGGCTCCTGGCCCTCAAACAGGCGCAAGGGGAAAGGCTCCGGGCTTATGTCCACCGATTTAAATCGGAAGCCCTCAGAATTCCCCGCCTGGATGTGGCCTCGGCCACGACCGCTCTGACCGGGGGCACCCGGGACGAGAATCTCCGCCGCGAACTGGTCCTCCACCCTCCCTCGACCCTTGCCGAGCTAGTGACTCTGGCACTGCGCCACGCCGAGTGCGAAGAAGTACTCAGCGCTTGCCGAGACACAACCGGCTCGGGTCGGGAGGGGGACAAGAAGCGGGCCTCCGAGCCAAATCCTGGCTCGGGCAAGAAGCGCGATCGGGAAGGAGAGCGCAAACGGAAGTATGAGCGATACACCCCGTTGACCGCGCCAGTCTACGAGATCTATGAAGACATCAAAGACTCGGGACTCCTCCGCCAGCCCGAACCAATGAGATCGAAGAACCGCAAGCGCGACAGGCATTGCCTGTTCCACGGCGACCACGGGCACCACACCGGCGACTGTCACCAGCTCCAAGACGAGATCGAGCGTCTCATCCGTCAGGGGCACCTGGCCCGGTTTGCAGCCGGGCGCAAAGAAGACCGAGACGCCGCCGAGGAGATCGACAACGCCCCCCGAGGGGTCCACATCAACGTCATCTCCGGAGGAACGGCATCGGGCGGCGACACCAGCCGAGGAAGGAAGCGTCATGCCGAGCGGGCCAGCCAGGCCTTAGAGCCCTCCAGGGGCCCGCCGAGGGAGCCCCAGGTCATAGTCTTCTCCGACCAAGACCTGGAAGGGCTGAACACCCCGCATGATGATGCCCTCGTTATCTCGGCCACAATAAACCATTGTAACGTAGATAGAATTCTGGTTGACAATGGGAGCGCCCCCGATGTATTATCTTATGACTGTTTCCTCAAGATGGGGGAAGACCCATCCAAGCTCCGCCCGATCCGAACACCCCTTTGCGGGTTTAACGGCCTGGCCACCTACCCCGAGGGAGCCCTAAGCCTGCCGGTCACCATCGGCACCCCACCCAAAACCGTTACGGTCATGGTGGACTTCATAGTGATCAAGGGTATGATAGCGTACAACGCCATTTTCGGCCGGAAAATCCTCAGCCGAATAAAGGCCGTACCATCTACCTATCACCAGAAAATGAAGTTTCCCACCAAAAACGGGTTGGGGGAAGTCCGAGGTAACCAGGCCACGGCTAGAAGGTGCTACAACATCTCGGTGGAAGCCTCAAGGCCGGACGGGAAGGATAAGGGCCCCAAGGGAGTCGAAGGAAAGACCGTAACCACCGAGCCCGGTGGCGAATTGCTAACGGTATTCCTAAACGATGACCCGGCCCTCGGAGTAAGGATCGGAGCCGACCTACCACCTAAGGAACAGCAGCAATACAAGAAATTTCTTTCTGAGTACATTCAGGTCTTTGCTTGGTCCGATGATCAACTCCCTGGCATACCAGAGAAGACCGTGATGCACAAGCTCAACCTCGACCCCACCGTGAGGCCCGTACAGCAACGGAGAAGGAAGCATGCGCCCGAGAAGCAGGCGATCATCAAGGCGCAGGTCACCAAGGGACAAGAGACTGGCCTCTTCAGACCAGTCCGGTACCCAACGTGGCTAGCCAACGTCGTCCTGGTGCCAAAAACCACAGGCAAATGGCGAATGTGCGTGGACTTCACCGATCTGAATAAGGCTACCCCCAAGGACTGCTATCCGCTACCGAGCATCGACCAATTGGTTGATTCAACCTCGGGCAACGAGATACTCAGCTTCCTAGATGCCTATTCGGGTTATCACCAGATCATAATGAATCCAGAAGACGTCGAGAAGACCGCCTTCATCACCGACTGCGGCGTTTATTGCTACACCCGGATGCCCTTCGGGTTGAAGAACGCTGGAGCCACATATCAGCGACTGGTAAATCACATGTTCGAGGGACAGCTAGGTCGGAACGTCGAGGCTTACATCGACGACATGCTCGTCAAGACCCCCAAGGCCCAAGACCACTTCACCGACTTTGCCGAAACCTTCGGCACCCTCCTGAAGTACAACATGAAGCTCAACCCCGCCAAGTGCGCCTTTGGAGTAAAATCCGGGAAGTTCCTGGGTTTCCTGGTCACTCAGCGCGGGATCGAAGCCAACCCCGACAAAGTCCAGGCCATCTTGGACATGCGCCCGCCCACGTGCGTTAAAGACGTCCAGCGTCTGACAGGGCGTGTCGCCGCTCTCAGCCGTTTCCTGTCCCGTGCGGCCGAACGATGCTTGCCCTTCTTCAAACTGATGAGGGGACCCAAGCTAGCATCTGCTACGTTCGCATGGGATGAGGAATGCCAGACAGCATTCGCCGAGCTTAAGAAGTTCCTGGCTTCGCCACCGGTGCTCTCCAAGCCCGTCCCAGGCGAAGTCTTGCTGCTCTACCTCTCGGCGACGCCATCCACGGTCAGCTCGGTCCTAGTCAGAAATGACTCGGGAATCGAAAGACCGGTCTACTACACCAGCAAGGTGCTCAATGAGGCCGAACGGAGGTACCCCGCAACCGAGAAACTCGTGCTAGCGTTGGTTACCTCCGCAAGGCGCCTCCGACCCTACTTCCAGGGGCACCCCATCACCGTGCTAACCGGCGAGCCGTTGAAGAAGATTCTGGCCCACCCCGAGGCCTCAGGGCGACTCGTCAAATGGGCAATTATGCTCGGGGCCTACGACATCTCGTACCGGCCACGATCAGCAATCAAAGGCCAAGCGCTCGCCGACTTCATTGCCGAAAGCACCATCCCGGCCGAAGACAGGCCTCCGACCACGACCGGGCCAACCTGGGAACTGTTCGTCGATGGATCGTCCAATTCGGCAGGCAGCGGTGCGGGGATCCTCCTGAGGTCCCCCGAAGGGATAGAGCTACAGTACGCCTTGAAATTCAACTTTCAGGCATCCAACAATGCTTCCGAGTACGAGGCCCTTATCTCGAGAGCACGCATGGCCCGACGGTTGGGGGTCGAGCGAGTCAGGATCCACACCGACTCTCAGCTGGTCGCAGTTTAGGTCAACGGTGAGTACGAAGCTCGGGAGGCATCCATGATCAAATACCTTCAGTTGGTCCGGAGCCTGGCCCAACAGTTCGAGGAATTTGGGGTAGTCCGGATAGCTCGGGAGCAAAACTCTCGGGCGGACGCCCTCTCTCGATTGGCCTCCTCCCTAGACCCGAAAGGTACACGATCGGTCCTCCTAGAAGAGCTAGAGCGCCCGAGCATCGACACGGAGCTCCTCGCTGTTGACTCGGCCACTCCAAGTGACTGGCGCTCCCCCTACCTATCCTGGCTACAGGACTCCCAAGAGCCCTCCGACCCTCGGGAAGCCCGCCGAATGAAGTATCAAGCTCGGCGCTTCGTCGTCCTCGACAACACTCTCTACCGAAGATCGTTCTCCGGTCCCCTCCTGAAGTGCCTCGGTCCCGACGAAGCAAGCCGAGCCATCCAAGAGATTCACCAAGGCCTGTGCGGAGCGCATGCAGGAGGTCGGCCGCTAGCCAGGATCCTGCTACGGCAGGGGTACTGGTGGCCCACCCTGCAGGGCTCACGCACGGCTCACGCACGGCAGTGCGACCGTTGCCAGCAATTCGACCATTTGGTCCATCAGCCAGCTATGGAACTTGTCACCCTAGCCGAGCCTTACCCTTTCGCTCGGTGGGGAATCGATATCCTTGGGCCATTCCCGACGGCCCAGTCCCAGAAGAAGTTCATCATCGTCGCCATCGACTACTTCACCAAGTGGATCGAGGCCGAGGCTACGGCAAGGATCACCGAGACAGTCGTTTGGGGCTTTGTTTGGAAATTGATCATTTGTCGCTTTGGCATCCCCCGAGTGATAGTAAGCGATAACGGTCGGCAATTCGACTCTCGGTATTTTCGAGACAGATGCGCCGACCTAAATATCCTCAACCACTTCACTTCGGTCGCCCACCCTCAGGCCAACGGGCTGGTTGAAAATGCCAACAAGACTATCTTAAAAGGCATAAAAACCAGACTCGGCAAGGCTAAGGGCAGCTGGCTCGAGGAATTGCCTAGCGTACTATGGTCGCACCGAACGACCCCCAGGACGGCAACCGGTGAAAGCCCTTTTCAGTTGGTATATGGCACCGAAGCCGTCGTTGCATTAGAGATCGCCAATCCGTCTCTCCGAGTGATCAGCTTCTCACCCGAGGCAAACGGGCAAAAGTTGCTCGAGAACCTCGACCTGGCAGACGAACTCCGAGAGATCGCGAACGTCCGAGCAACGGAGTACCAGCGCCGCCTCACTCGATACTTGTGGACACCAAAAATTGCACACCCTAATATCACGCCCGGCCTCGCGTCAACAACGGCGTCGAGTGAAGAAGCCCCGGAGAGACTGATCGCCCGGGCTCCCCAAGTATGCATACTGCTGTGAAGTCGTCTCCGGAGTCACGCCAGTGAAGAGAAATCAACCACCAAGAGCTCCACAATCTATGGGCCTCGAAGGAAATCAAACGGGCCACAACTCGTGCCCACAACGGGCTCAAAACTGCACATCCAGCCCTCAACGGCACGCCCCCCGTGGGGAGCCCTTCAGCGGCACGCCCAGCCCCCAAGGGGCCTCAACGGCACGCCCCCCGTGGGGAGCCCTTCAGCGGCACGCCCAGCCCCCAAGGGGCCTCAACGGCACGCCCTAGTGAAGCTCTAGCGGCACGCCCCTTCAGGCCGCCCAGCGGCACACCCCATTGGGCTGCTCAGCGGCACGCCCCTTTGGGCTCCAGCGGCACACCCCCTTGGGGGGGTCGTCAACGGCACGCCCCTCACGGGGGTTCAGCGGCACAGCCCATCAGAGGCTCCAGCGGCATGCCTTTTTGTCTCCCCTGCGGCACGCCTGTGCAGCCCGCCAACGGCACAGCGTCAAGCCTTTTCAACGGCTAAACGACATGGCGCCCATGCCCTATGCATCCTTGGCGCGCAGTGAGCTCTATGAGGTGTCAACCATGGGTTGGGCCACGCAGGCTACCCCACTGACAGCCAGGACAGGAGCAGGTCAAACCCATCATCACAGCCGGCTTCCCGCCTTCGACAGTCGTGCTCGAAGTCGTCGGTGGCTGGGAGTATAAAAAGCCTCATGTTCGACAAAGGAAAAGGGGGGGATGCATGAGAAGAAGAAAGACGGAGGAGAGCTCAGAGGAGAGAACACACAGAGAAGGGAAAGAGGAGAAGAGAGAAGAGAAGAAGAGGCGTCCCGGCGGGAGCTTCCTCCGACGACCACCGGGAAGAAGCAAGAGTAAGAGAGAGAGAGCTTGATGTAATGGGAGGGGGGGGAGAGGGTCGGGGACGGTGGCCCATGTCTTAAGCCCCAATGCTTTCTTCCCTTTTGTATTCCATTCCTCCTCCCGTTCTTTGTCTTGGATTTTTCCCTTTGTCCATGGCCTCACGTGGGCGTTTTCTTTTGTAATATGCATGTAGGGCTACGGCCTTTTGCCTCCCATGAATGAAGAATCACCCTCCCTGGGTCTTTCTTGCAGTCTCTATTGATTTATTCCCGCCTTCGCAGTGCATGTGGTATATCGTTCGCTTTCTACGTCCCCCCGGTGTTTCTTTGGAACCTCCATAGCCATGTGATTTCTCCCATGAGCCTTGGCCTCATGGGCCCTTCGCTCCCCTCCATGGCCCTCCGTTATGTTCATTGGCCCAAGGGAGGGGGGAGACCCTTACCCTCTCTCCGAACACCCAGTGGCCAGTAGCCTACCCCCGTCGTTGAACCCCCCTTTTCTTTCCCTGAATAGCCTGCAGGTCTCCCAGCCCACACACTTAGCCGTGTTTGAGCCTCTAGCGATACACCTTTCCAGCCCTCAGCGGCACACCCAGTGGCCCTCAGCGGCACACACCCATTAGCCCTCAGCGGCACACCCCGTTCAGCCCTCAGCGGTACACCCTTCTGTCTCTTTGGCCGGCACACCCCATGGTGGCCCTCCAGCGGTACACCTTCCCCGTCAGGCCCTCAGCGGTACGCCCTTTTGAGCCCCAGTCCACCTTGTTTAGCCTGGGAGGCCTTCAGCCCGCCGTTGTTCCCTTCGTGTTTTCCGAGGTTCTATAAAGGTGTTGCTGCCCTCGGGCGCCCACCTCCAGTTGTCGGGTTCCGTCACTCCATGTGGGCGCGTTCCCTTTATCTCCCTTACGCCCCGGGTTAAGGGGAGATGCTGCCGAATTTTTGTGAGAAAATAACAAAACATTAAAAGAGGCAAAAGGAAGCAACAAACGAATGGAATAATCAATGAACCTCCCAGCCAATCAAGCCACTGTCGGCACCATGACGAGAACCGAACTGATTAACTACCCGGCAGCCCGAACGCCCGACCCGCAAGAAAGGAGGCTGAACCGAGCAAAACGGAGACAAGGGGGAAGTTTATATAAAATTACATGGAAATTAAAACAAGAAGAAAAGAAAAGCCTTAAAAAATAAGAAATTAGAGACTGATTGAACCTCCACCATCACGCCTTGATTGGCCCTTCAACGGTGCACCCCGGTTATCTTCCAGTGGCATACTCATCCAACCCCTTCGCCGGCACACTCCTCCCAGCCTTCAGCGGCACGCTTCAAAGCCTTCCCCGGCACGCCCCTTGAACCCTCAGCGGTGCACCCTTAATTGCCCATGGACACACCCTTCAGCGGCACACTCCTCCCAGCCTTCAGCGGCACGCTTCAAAGCCTTCCCCGGCACGCCCCTTGAACCTTCAGCGGTACGCCCCTAATTGCCCCCATGGACACACCCTTTAGCGGCACACTCCTCCTGGCCCTTTCAGCGGCACACTCCCTCCCTTCGCCGGTACACCCTCATCCACCGTCTCAACCAGATCCAGTGTACAGACTTGGCAGATGGAGGCACAAATACAGCAGCAAGCAATGTATAGACTTCGTATGTTGATTACATGGGCAATGTACAGACTTTGTACTGCAGTGTATAGACTTGGGGCTGGCCAATGTATAGACTTTGTGCTGCAGCGTATAGACTTCATGCTGGCCAACGTATACAGACTTCATGCTGGCCAACGTATAGACTTTGAGCTGCAATGTGTAGACTTCATGCTGGCCAACGTATAGACTTTGGGCTACAACGTGTAGACTTTGGGGCTATCAATGTACAGACTTCGGATCGCAGCCAATGGACAATGTACAGACTTTATACTAAAGGACGTATAGACTTTGTGTGCTGGCTGAATAGACAATGTATGGACTTTAGGCTGAGGAACGTACATACTTTACAATTATACACCTCCTTCACCGATACACTCTCCAGCTATAGCCCCAGCGGTACACTTCCTTCAGGACTTCACCGGTACGCCCCTTTAAGTCCTTCAACGGCACATGTCTCCAGCCCTTCGCCGGCAAGCCTGCCGCCCTCCTTCGCCGGCACACCTCTTTAAGCCCTTCGGCGGCACCCATCCCCAGCCCTTCGCCGGCACACCTTTCTGCCTACCTTCCTTCAGCGGTACACTCCCTTTTCAGCCCCCTTTTCAACCCACCAAGGGTCAACTCTCTCAAAAAAAAAAATGTAATAAACATATACATATATATAATACGTGAACGTACATATACATATACATATAGGCATCTAATGGCAGCACTGACAAACTAATAAAAGCCATGATGAATAAATAAACCTGAATATATATATATATATAAAATGATGACGGGTGAAATAAGAGGCAATAATAATAATAATAATAAAGGGGGGGGGCAATAATAGCAGTGAGCAAGACGAGGGAGATCACCCAGAACAGATGCGGAAAGAGGAATGAGCAACGGGATAATAAGAATAATAACGATAAAACATTACGAGGTATTAATAATTCTACATTGCAGCCCTCTCTCTCCGTGACTCGACGCAGAAGGAACAGTGATGCCGCCCTCGCAGGCCGGGCCCGAGTCTTGGGATTCGTCCCGACATGACCGTGCACCGACCTAGTCTTGGGCCAACATTCTAACCAGATCGGATTCATTCATCGCCCCAGTTTTCCGCCACGTTTCTATCACGGACCCGTGTCCGAATATGAAAAGGTCCACTAGTGACCGACATGGCCAGTGCTTTGCATCCTAATGTGTACTTTGGTGTGATTTTCTCCTGCCTCTTTCTCACGCAATTAGCATTATTCTTTTCGGCCGCAGGGCCCCTAATTTCGGCAATTAATCAATGGTATTCCCTCGTATGGGGGATGTAAATGACGTCGTGACCTTTATGGCGCGACGGGATTCGGTCCCGACACGAACCCCACAATCGTCTGACGAAGTCAGATCGAGCGCACCATGGGCTCCTCGGAGCCCGAATAAATTGTCACTCCGGTGACTGGCACGCCCACGCACTTAATAAACCCGCGCACCGCGCCAAGAAAGATAAAGAGAGAAAAAACAAACCGAAAGCGCGTCCACAATACTGCAACGCCAAGGTCCGAGACAGACGTTTCCAACCGGGGGGCTTCGTCCTCAGGAAGGCCGAAGCCTCTTGACCACTGGAGGCGGCGGGCAAGCTATCCCCCAACTGGGAAGGCCCCTACCGAGTGCTCGAGACGCTCGGGAAAAGTGCGTACAGGCTAGCTACAATGGAAGGGGAATCCATTCCCCGGACATGGAATGCGACCACACTACGCAGATTCTATTTCTAAAGTTGTATAGCAAGATTGAATGAAATAAAATTCCCTCTCCATTCATTCAAACAATTGTTGGTACATCAGATAGGCAAATGCCAGTACATCACATAGCAAAAAGTAAAAATCCGTCTAACACCGCTTCAAGAGGCCATCGCTCGGCTGACTCGGTCTTGATCTCCTCGCGTCCAGCCACTGACTCTGCCTCGTGTGGAAACTGGCTCGGACAAGAGGTGGTCGAGCCAGTTGGCTCAGGTGGCCCGTGACAAAGGTGACAGAGGGACTGCAGAAGGAAGGCCACCTTTAAACGTTGAGGAAGGCTACCTCCCAAGTTGGCAACAACCAGGAAAAAGGAGCGCCGTGAAGGCCTCCCCTCTTCCAATCTGCCAACTCCTTGGAAGGAAGGAGAGAGCAAGCAGCCCCCGAAGAGTGAAAGAAATGAAGAACAGAAGAGGGAAAAAGTGGCTGTTGGGAGAGGTTAGGAGGGAACTTGAGTCGCCTCCTCCCCTCACACGGAGGGGAGTGGCGGCAGGCACCCCTACTCCCCCCATCCGCCCTCCGCCTCGGCGTCCACCCGGAAGCCTCGCCGGAGCTAAGAAGAGGCAAACGGCGTGCTTCCACACGCCGAAGCCCTGCCCAGATCCGCGCGGCGACCGTCGGACCCGTCTCGTGCACGCGCGGCGACCGTGGGATCCGTTTAACATTCCAGGACAGCGGGAGCCCGCCGCTCCCCGTCGTCGGCAGCGTCACACTCCGCGGGACCCTCCATGCTTAGATTGCAGCGGCGTAACGCAGAGTGAAGAAGAAGGAGTAAGGACAGATCGTCGGCGAGAATCCTTAGCGTTAAGGAGGAAGGAGCGCCCTTCGGTCTCTCTTATAGGCCAAGGGAGGCCGCACACCTTAAATGACTCCCCCCTTTAAAGCACGCCAAGGGATCCCCCTGAATGGTCACCTCCAACTCCTCGATCCCCGCCCTAGCGGGATTCACGAAGCGGCCTGGCATTCAAAGCGTGAAGGAACGAAAGGACGCCCCGTCATAAGTCTACTAAATCAGCATGCGAAAACCGCGCAGAACATATCGGCACCTCCCAACTACTCCAGATACGTCAACCAAATCACGGCAAAGATGGTACTCAAACAGAGTAAGTCGTTCATTATCACACAAAAAGGAAACTCTCTAAAAAGAGGAAAGAGAGACAAAAAGGGAAAGAGGCGAAACAAGGCAAAATACATCAGGTCTCGGGCCCACTTTGACGCTCGAGAACGGCGGAAGGGGACGCGTCATCCCCGGTACCTTCGGTGACGGCCGGCTCGGACACTGACCTCGCCTGTGCGAGAACTGTCTCGGTCGTGAGCCCTCCCGAAACGCCCGGAGCCGGTGACCCCGATGGAGGCGACCCCTCCGAATCTTCCCCGACTGACGATGAGGAGCTAGAAACCGACTCATCCGAGTCATAACGCTGGCCAAAGGGGAACTCAATCTCGGAGTTTTGCTCGTCGGCGTAGTTTATCGCCCGGCGATAGCCCTGCTTGAACCCCTTTCGAGCGCCCCGGCGAAGTGCTACCTCGTAATAGGGTAGGGCGGCTTCCACCAGGTCGGCCGAGTAAGCATCCGAGCTCCTATAGCGCTCGATCGCCTCCGCCTCGATCTGCCCCGCCCTTCCGACGAGCTCGACCCGAGCCCGCTCCGCCTCGGCCGCACGCTCCTCCGCCCTCGCCAAACGCTCCTCTACCTCGACCATCCTCCGCTCGGCTTCGCTCGCACGCTCCTCCGCCCGGGCCCGGTCCACCTCAGCCTCAGAGCGGAGGCGCTCCGCCACCTCCGCCCGATCTAGCAGCTCGGCGCGTTCGAGCTCCCAGCGATTGTCTAGCTCGAGGCGACGCAGACGCTCCTCCTCCAGGGATCGGCTTGTCCTCTCAAGAGACTCTCGGGTCTTGGCGAGCTGTTCGGTCAGCACCCCGGCTTCCAGTCGGCTCGCCCGCGCCACCTCTCGGAACGCGGAAAACTCCTGCCGGAGCCCCTCATGCTCCCCCTTGAGTCGGGCCAGCTTCCTCTCGCATCCCCCAAGGGCCCAGGCGAGGTTCGACCGCTCCGCCTCCGTCCGGGCGTGCGCCTCCGACATCAAAGCTGCTGACCGAGTTATGACCAGGCCGCCCTCCATCAACATCAAGGATCCCGGGGGGGTATTGCGCCTTTCTCCCCCCTTCGTCCTTGCGGCGATCGACCGGCAGACCCGATACAGGTCGCCCGTAATACCGAGCCTTTCCAAGGGCTCCGGCAGAGGGAACCGCTCCGCCCTGGGCACCCCGCCAGAAGGCTCTGCTCGAGCGACGGAGCTGACCGCCTCGCGCAGCACGGTCGGTTGGGGTTGCGACGCCTCCCCGGGCGAACCCCCAACCTCGACCGGCGTCGCGGGATCGACCGCACCGAGAACTTCGAGCACTTGGGGCTGCAACGCCCTCGCGGGCGAACCTCCAGCCCTGCCTGTCTCGGCCCGCACCTCGCCGACCGAGACATCACCGACTCCGACCGATCCCCCGGTCTCAGCGTCAACTACTTCAACATCGGCCCCCTCTACCCCCGTGGGGGGGAGAGCCGACCCATCGCCGCCCTCTGAAGGGCCCCCGGTCTCCTCGGCCCTCTCTCGCCTGGCAGGTGGGGGAGCTGGCCCCGAGGGGTCGGCCCCATCTTGCCCCCGAGAGGGGAGCGCCGCCGAGCCGGAGTCACCCCCGGCGGTAGTAGGAAGACCTGCCTTCTTGGCCCGTTTCCTGGCCTTCGCGGCCTCCCGCAACTTTCCCGCCGTGGGATCCTTGCGCTTCGTACCAGTTGGTCGTGAAGATCCCTCGGGGGCCACCCCCTTGCCCTTATCTCGGGCTTGGGCGCGACCCGCAGAAGCATCTGGTTTGTCGGCCGCCGAGTCATCTCCCAGATCAACGACCTCAGCAGCTTCCTCCAGAGGTTCCCGCCTCACGTCTGCAACAAAGGAAGAAGACCCGGTCAGGAGAAAGAAAGTAACTACCACCCCAGGAGAAGAACCTCGAGAGCGGTACCTGTCGACGTCAACCGCGTAAGAAAACACCGTTCGATGTTCTCCGGCGTCACCAGCTCCTCGGTCGACTGGCTGTTATCCAGCAGACGAGCGGCCTGCCGCTCCACGTGGGGAGGGAACTCCTCCTGGCGAGGGGGAAGATTCGGATGAAAATTGGGCGAGACCAGACATCTCCAAGACTCGTCCGTCGCCTCCGCCTTCACCCAGAAGAATTGGGTCTTCCACCCCTTGTGCGAGGAGTCCTTCGCTGCGATTGAGATACAACTCTTGTTCCTCCTCGCCTGGATAAAGTAGAAGCCCTTCCCCGCCTACGGGTGCGCTTTCAACTCGAAAAAATAGTGAAAGAGGTCCAAGGAAGGAAAAATGTCGTGCTGACGACAGAGAATCCGAAAGGCGGAAAGAAGGAGATACGAGTTGGCCACCAACTGAATAGGCGCCAACCGGAAAAACTCGAGAAGCTTAAGTACAAAAGGCTCGAAGGGAAGGCGGAACCCACTCTTCCAAGCCAGAAGAAAAGTGTAAATGTGCCCCGTACGGCTATCCAGACTCGTCTCATACGGGGCGGCGGCAGCAAAGCTGTACCTGAGAGGCAAGCGAAAACGATGCTCCAGCTTCCTCACCTTGGCTTCCCCCAACTCACTGCAATTGGGGACGGGCTCCCGCCTCACCTGCTCGATTTCCAAAGGCAGATCCGCCATCGAGCTGGAAGATGATCCCTCGCGCGAGCTCGAAGACTCCGGGGGGGAAGGAAGTTGCCGGACCGCCTCCGCGGTTATCCTCGCCAACTCCTCAAACGCCGCCGCAAGACTTTGCGTCTCCACTGTGCTCTCACGGCGCATCAAGGAGTCCCAGAAGCAAAGAAACTAAGGAAAGCCTAAAACCCTGAGAAGCCTAGAATGACGAACAGCGCCCAACGCCTATAAAACCCTGGAGGAAGGCGACACGTTGTTCCGTGCTCCGAGAAAAGGGGGGCCCTTCATTTCAAATCCGTCAGGATCATCATTACGGGCTCAGGCGACCACTACACGTGGCTCCATAACGCCAACAGAATTCCACCCACCTGAGCCACGCCGGTCCAAAGTCTCAAAAACTACTCGACCGAGCCTCCATGGCTCGGGAGTAGGAGGGGGACAAGTGGAGAGGGGGATTTCTGCAGCCCACTCAAAGAGCAGCCCAACAAGACCCAACAGGGTCCAACGAGGCAAGCTCACCTGAGTGACAGCCCACAGGACCCACTTAGGAAAGAAAAGCCCAATGAACAAACACTCGAGGAACCAACTCTCTCCGGCGGCCCCTAGGCTCGGAGGGCCCGAGTAATGGTCAGGTCACAAGGAGGGTCCGGCCCAAGCCGTTTCCCCTCCCGGGAGAGACAGGCATTCGCCGACCTATCCAACCCCTCTTTCGCCGATCTATGCTCATCGCCCGGACAGGGCTGGCGTTTCAGAAGCTCGGCCAGACCGGATATTATCCGTTCGTGCTGCCGTTAAGAGTCCCCAACGGACAGGGGAATCAAGAAGCCGCCGGACTTCGAGGCGATAACGTTCCCACGATAAGGTCATGAAAGCCCACGTTGAGGACGTAACTCCCGCCGGAAACCCCTCAGCTTGCAGGACTCCTGAAGGCGGCGTACTATTTAAACTAGGGATACCCTCCGGTGGAAGGTAAGGGCCATTAAGGCACTCATACACCCAAACTCCTGAGCACAATCCGCTTCACCCCTCTGGTGGAGAGGAATCTCGCGCACTAGTTTTTCTCCTCCCCATTATTGCTTCCACCACAGCTCTACTGACTTAACCATCGGAGGGTTTTTCCCCAGGGAAACCCCCTGGGCCCTCTGATACGTTTCCCTGTCTTGCAGTTCATCTTCTGGTGATCCACAGTCCGCTCAGGACACAGCGCGAGATTTCGCCTCTTCATACCTGCTTGCTTCTTGGTTAATGACTGGTTTTCATACAGGATAATGAAGGATTTTGTGGAATAAGATGTCATACTGCAAGTCTGCAACATTTGCTTTTGCATAGGCAGTTGGATCTGAGTTCATGGGATTGTGTAGTCTGGGGTCATGACGGTGCAGTTTTTCCTGTCAAAACATTATACAGTACAATTAAAGCTCCAATCAATATATGGTAAGTTCTATGATGTCTATAAAGTCATTCTTTGAAGTTTGACTTTTCTGGTTAGTATGTGAAAAACAATCCATGCAAAAATTAATTGAAGTTATAGTCTTCCGGCATTGATCTTGTCTGCTCATTATGATGGATGGTTCAGGAAGATGCAGACCATTCGTTGTCATGTATCCTGTCAGTAGAAGAGTGTGGTGGAATATGGGTGAATCAGCACAATTCAAACAGCAGGCCTTCAACGTGTAATGTCAGAATAATAAATCAGGTGGACTTGGAATTCCTAATGCTATGTGCAGGTACTCTCAGAGAAGAAGAGGAATGAAATGATCTTTCATGTAATGCAAGCTTGTGTAGAGAGCATATCCAGATTAATATCTTTAGTTCTGGTGTGGAGTTTTCATGAGGGCTTATAATGTATATGTACCTCATTCCAGCATTAATTATGTTACCTGGTTCTCTTGTAACAATGGGAACTCTATTATATAAATACCCTGTCCAAGGCATATATGTGTTTTGGAGGCACCTTGCCTCCAATGTACCAGTACACCAACCATATCTCTTGAATAAAATTGGTGGCCTATCCCACCCTTAAGTAGTAGGAGTGGAGGATCAATGAAGAATGATTGATGAAAGAGGATCACACTACCGAATATATCTGAAGTTGTTAGAGGAGGAATCTCCCAAAAATTGAAAATGGAATTTCTGATACAAATTCGGATGAGGAGGCAGAAATAAAGCCACTTGAGGAGGAACTTAAGGAACCTATGTTTCTGCATAGAAGGTGAAAAATCAGGACTATAAGTAGATGATTAATAGCAGTGTCAGAATCCAGTGTCCTTCAAAGTGAGGGGTTTGGACATGAAAATGGGAATTTGGCTGGGCTCCTGCAGACATTTTTGCTGGTCTTTTGACTGTGTTAGATGTAGTTTGAATTGGTCAGTGTTCTACTCTGGCTACAAATTGAGTAGACAGATTCTAGAGATAGTAGGACCATTTTCAAGTTATTATGGCACCTTTGTATGAGATCTTATATGCACTTACATCAGGCCCTAGATGCAAAAGCATCTCATTTGTGAAGTGAATTTGATATGTTTTGGAAAATTGGAATCATCTTGCTCTTAAATCAGAATTTAAATAATGCATCAGAACAAATGGAGCCTTCTCATTATCTTTGTGTTTTCTGTGAAGAAAAAAGTATGGGGGGACCCGGCCTAGGTATCCCCGCCTAAATCAATCTCCATAGTGGCCTTGGAGGATAAATTGGTGGTGTATTCCGTCATTTTCCTTTGTTATTTGGTGGTCCTTATTGTTTGTATTCTCAACCTGTTTTGGTTATCTCTCAGAATCTATTTTGTTTATCTTGTTTACATGCTTTCAGAATTGGAATTTGGTCAAAGTTTCTGTTTTTCCTTCTTTTGGGTGGGGATTCCGGATTGTTTTTTCCCCCTTTTGGTAACATAACAACCAAGACGGGAAACAAAAGTGGGAAGCAAAGTCTGAAGCAAGACTCCTTATCTGGTAACATTTCTGATTGCAGGTTAATGTGAAATGAAAAAAAAAGAATGTAAGAAACAAGAAGTAAAGCTTGATATTTTTTATATTGAAGTTTCCATAACTATGTTAACAACAATGGTCCATGCTGAATAGAGAATAAAACATTCTTAAATAATAATTTATTGAGACAACTGGTATGCCATCACTCAAAACTGCTCAATTCTCTTTCAAAAACCGAAGCTCAGCTATGATTGGGCTGCTTGGGCCTTAGGCTGGCATGACACATTTCCTGGGTTGGATTATGGTCAGGCCAAGCCTGTAACAACTTAATGCTCAAATTTGAAATTGCCTTTTCAATTCTCATCTTCACCTCTAACCTCATGGCCTTAGTAAAACCTTTCTACCTTTTCATTTTTCTTGGTGGTTGTGAAATCCTAAGCCATTATGTTTTGTTTCTGGCTTTGACGTGTTATAGGTTAACTTCTGTGACATCCTGTTAGCGACTAAACACTCGAGAATTGATAGACTAGGGCTACTTTTATCCTGCATGACTATGTGTTTGAAAGTTTACTGTGTCAAACGATGTCAATATGGTCAAGAAAAGGCATGACGATGACGCAGCTAAGAACATGAGTTAAAAGATTTAGTTGGTATCCTAGCAAGACTATGCAGTTCATAGATCGGATCTATTGGAGGTTTAACAATTTCGTTTAGAGAATGGAAACTGGAAACACTTATTTGGGATGGAGATAATGTACAAATGCACAATTGTTCTTTCTTTGCTTCTGTGTAGCTTCTCAAATTTATAAGCTTTTTTTTTAGTGCAGAGGGCCTGCTCTGTTTTCTTTATGATCTGTTTATGACAATATCATACTTTGTGAACTCCGTTCTTTTGAACTTCCACACGGCTGATCATCATGGGACTTCATGCAGGTGTTGTTGGGTTGACTCCGGTTTAGCAACTGTCTTCATGTATCTTGGGTTTCACTCCCGTTTAGCGAGTCAACCCCATGTTGCTCTCCCCTTCCCAGTGAAAGTTTGTGTAATTTTGATGTACTCTCTGAGTGAGGTGATTTGCCTGAGGAGGTTATGGTTCAGTATTCGACATCAATAAGGCTCGTTTTTTAGCTAGTAAATTCGTCTTTGTTTGCAACTCGGTTTTGCTCTAGTTCCGATGTAATGATGAAGATAGTCGTGGCCCGACCCTATGGCGAGGTTTGTTCGGCAATTATTCTTGTGAGTTCTGCCCCTCCTCTAATTCATTAGCAATAACCCCATGACAGGGTATGTTAAGAGATCCAAAAATGTAGAAGATTGATTGTTGAAGTGATGAAGCAACGTTGTTGCTTATTTTATGCTACTGGCGGATTACATAGGAGATCTGCCATTAGTGCGTAAGCATTCCTCCTGAGATCAGTCAGGAGTAGTGATCGCATGTTTGGCTATCTGTATAGCATATTGATAGGCTTGTATACTTTGTGCGGCAAACGTTATTGCATACGCATTCCTATGAGATCAGTTTAGGTGGGGTTGTCACAAATTTGGAGATTTGTATGGAGTATGGAAAGGCTCCTTAATTGTGCGAGAACACGGTGCTCTCTCACTAAACTGCACTTTGAGATTATGATTTGTGTGTTGCATGTGCTTACACGTCCTCTTTGTGGATCTTCAGTTCCCTGACAATAAAACCTTTCATCAAACCAGATGGTTGTCAAGATGTTTTGTGGAAGATGTCTGTCAAGTGAATGCCTTTCAAACCTTGCGGAAACAATCGTGCGAGCGTGGCGCTTCAGAGAAAATTGGTTTTATTATGCGGTTCCCTTTTAAAAATGAGTCAGGGTAATGCTGCTTATTGTCATCTGAGGAAGGGAGGGAAGCCTTGGGTCGTGATGCTGGGCCTATGGTCCTGCAGAGATGCAGCTTGGGGGTTTCCGTGACACTAGCCCCAGATCCTAAGTATGAGTTCAAACAATTGGTTTCGGTATTGAAGAGACGAATCTGAGATGGTTGACCTCCCTTAAAAAATTTATTGTTAAGCGCGATCTGGTCTCCATCATCAGGGATTCGGAGGCAGGAGGGGGGAGTGCTAGCCCATGTTTTCTTACCAGTTGCATGTGGCGCACCCACTTGTGCGGGGCGGAGGTGTGATGTGTCAGTGATTGAAATAAGACGGCAGAGCAAAGTGATGGGGATCTAACAGGCGAGCGAGATCAAAATGGTGGTGCGTGCGGTTCTATGATTAGTTGAATTCACGAGACATAATCACTTATAAGGTTTTGTTTGCGGCAGCTTCAATCTAACCGGAAATATTTTTTTATTTTCCTTTGGCCCCCGCATTGTTTCAGGGTTAACATCGTGTTACTTTTGTTTGTTTAGTCTGAGTTAACTCCTTTCAGTTTGGCAAGACTGAATTTAGATAACCGGATTAAATGGGAGTTAACCCCGAGTTAATTTGGATTAACTTAACCCACTTTTGGAGGTGGGATAAGCTAACCATCGCTGTAAAAAGATCTATTTGTCCCCTCTCTCTCTCTCACCCTTCTTGTTACACTAGATCTCTCCTTCCTCTTCGTCGACGCTCCCCTCTCCATCTTTGTCGTCGGCGCGACGGCGCCGCCCCCTCTGTCACTTGCGCCACCCCCTCCCCCTCACCTGATGATCTCCCCCTCCATTGTCGTCCCCGCCTCCTCCCCCTTCCAGACCTTCCTCTCCTCCTCTGACATTGCCCCCTCCCCCTTCACCTCCGGCGTTTCCCCTCCCCCTCACCGGTCGATCTCCCTCTCCCCCTCACCCATCGACCCCTCCCCCTCCGTCGACGTCCCTACCCCCTCCCCCTTTGGTGCCGCCCCCTCCCCCTCTAGCGCTTCCCCCGTTCCCCATCCCGGTTGATCTCTCCCTCCCCCTCACCCGCCAGCCTCTCCCCCGCCCTCTCTATCGCCTCCTCCATTCTAGACCTCCCCCTCCCTCTTCGGCGTCGCCCCCTCCCCCCATTGGTGTTGCCCCCTCCTCCTCTCCTTGTAGATCACCTCTCTCTCTCTCTCTCTCTCTCTCTCTCTCTCTCTCTCTCTCATTTTTGTCATTTTATATAAAACCTCCCAACTTAACTCACTTTTTTATCAAATCACAATCCCTTTCTGGCAGATTAATTCACTCACTTGTAAACAAAGTAAATGTGAATAAATCTAGATTAATTTAATCTATTTTTTTAATTCGGATTAACTTTAATCCTCAATCAAAGTGGGGCTTACAAATTTTAGTTCACTTATTTTAAGGGAGAGGGTGTGCTATGCTTTGGAATGATTTATGACTTTTTGGCTATTTCTTAAATTCTTTGTCGAAAATTTGACATTGAAGTTTCCTAGACTAGAGTATCAATGACATTATTGGGAAATATTTGAATCATGTGACTATCCAAAAGAGTTACAATCACTTTGATTCAATATTATTCATATTGAGTATAGAAGTTAACTGTAACTTTCTATCAGAATTTTGTCGACACATCCTTCGTGCTGCAAATTTGATGAGTTGTTTCAACCAACCATGTTCATTTAGTTTCCAATTCAAAGTGTACTTCGGGTAGGTGCATTACAGCCATTATGTGGGCATATGCTCTCCTGCTAATTCTTGCTTATTGCCCACGGCGACGAAAGCAAAACGTCGCTTCACAATGAGGTTGGGATCTTCGCACTCTGGAAACATTGATACCCTCTTTATTTGCGCGATAAATTGGGTATCCCGTCAAAAGTTGTCACGTTCACTTTGGTTATTAATATCATATATTCTAGTTGAATCAGGATACATAGACTCTTATTCAGGTTATCTTGAGATAAGTTGTTATATAAAAAAGGTAGAACAAAGAGAGTTAAATTTTTTCAAATTTCTCGAGAAGATATCCTAAGTTATCTTATCTCTCAATCAAAATATTTTGATATATTTTTTAAAATCCACTACTTGTGATTTAACTTATCCGTTTAACCTATTATGCAATCAACCATGGCCCAAGAGATAGAAGTAGATCCAATCATCACCCACTCTTAAATAAAAAGATTCCCGATTCCAGCTATACTTAATCTCACCTATTAAAAAAGTAATGCAGTCTTTATGACAGGGATACAATCTAGCAATCTATCTATCTATGAGTAAGAGTCTCTAATTGTTCAACACATGAGAGTAGATGAGGCCATGAATGTTCTTTTGCAACTGATGAGAAGATTCCTTCCTTTCCGTAACAAATTGAGAGTGATAAGGATGTGTCACATAATCCTCCTAACAAACCATATTATTGGGAGATCACATGGCCAATCCCCTGTTGCATAGAACGATATATAACGCAGCCTAGGAATCTTCCCCTATGTGAAGTAGCTCACATGATCTAGTGTCGTGCTTTGAGCAATTTTCTCAGGCAAATGAAGAAACGCTCATGTGAATCATCTACTGCCTTCACCAGTATTAAACAGTGCTAGTTTGCCCGGGGAAAACGGCAGAGAAGACGAAAGTATTGGGCTGGTATCAGTATGCAGTGGCGACTTATAATTTGTGGAGTACCCAATGAACGCCGTATGCTATTATTATATAATGTGTGTGTGTGTGTGTGTGTGTGTGTGTGTGTGTGTGTGTGTGTGTGTGTGTGTGTGTGTGTGTGTGAGAGAGAGAGAGAGAGAGAGAGAGAAAGAGAGAGATGCTCGCTTCATCCACGGAGAGATCAAGGAAGTTCGATTGCCGACTTGTGTGTCCACATGCACCTCCCCATCACCAGTTAAGGGAGGCGTAGTCGACAAGACGTAGAAGAAACAAGAGCTTCCGGTTGGTCATTGCTTTGAGCCTACTAATAATCTTATGGGATAGAAAAAATGGTCCGCTGCATGTGAAAACAATCGAACACCACTCCTAGACTTCTTTGGCTTCATATCTCTGGCTTTATTATAGCGTACGAGTCTACAACAGCTTTGTTGTGTTGTACTAGGATTACAGTTTGGTTCAAATTAACTCGAATTGTTTTGAACAGAGATTGTCAATACACACACAGAATCCACTCCACCTGAGACCCCTTAACTCAAATCCAACTGTTCAAGCATCCTCTCAAATTGATCATATTTGTTGGAAATACGGTATGCAAGGCATGTACAACAATGAAAATTCACGTGCGATGGATCAAATATGACATGATCATGTCGATATTAAACACAAGGATCGATTCAAGGAGAGGTCAAATATCAAACACATGTATAGAAATAATACAACAAAGGAGAAATACAAGATTAGAGAATTTAGCCGAAAAGGAATCGCCCCCACAATATTGGTGCGTAGGAGTTTTCGTGACCTTCCCTTAGGATATGACGGCTACGACGATCTCGTGGATGTATTCCTAAGAGATCACATCTCAAAAATGACTTCATAAATCGACTTCCTCTTCCCACGAGCAAGAGAGATTTAGGGTGAGAGAAAGAGAGAATCATCATTTTGGGGAGCTTGAGATGACTATGAGAATAACTCTCATTCTCTCAAAAATCTTAGATCGAGGACTTTTTTCTCAAAGAGAAATAATTTTATCTAGTTACATCAAGAGTCACGCATGTTCGCGAAAAATTTGCTAAAAACACCCTTTATGTAACCAAAAGCAGTCGATCGCCCCGAGGGACATGGTCAACTGCCTGCATCTTCTGAAACAGTATTGCGCGTGCGGCCGACCGCCTCATCCCAAAACAACCCTTAACAAAAAGGAAATCCTGCGCACGTGAGGTGACAGTTCGACTCGACGTGACGTGGCATTGGGGTTATAACCACTCACAGATTTTTTTAGTTTCCAATGTAAGAAAAATATTTTCCACGTACCAACCAAGAGAGGAGTTCCCTTTACTGTGAAGGCATTGAATTCTCTCTGCCAACTTTAATATTTCCCCATAAATTCAATGTCTGAATTCAAGAAATCAGGAAAAAGGGAAAACATAATGTGCTTTCGATTAAGGTACCTTTCGAGTTTGAACCCTTATTTTAGTTATCCAACTTTTATTCTCACATAAATGAAGTGAACTATGTTTTGAGCTTGAATCTTCAATGTAAAAATGTCCATTGGCAACAACACATTAAGATCTTGGTCGTAATCTCCAGGGTTGAGGTCTTTATGGTCATATGCCCTTATCCTATTTCACGAGTGTTTTTAAGAATAACCTAATTCCCTTTACTATCGCAAATAGTTACACTCACATAGATGGACTTCTCCAAGAATGCACTGCTAACATCCTGTCTATATATCCAAAGTCGAACTCATTCAGAGTCTTGCACTCTTCCTATACTTGCAGTTCATGCACTATAAGGATTTTAGGGGATAGACACATATTCATAAATATTTCATAATGTCTCGTTGATCTCTCAACAATTTATTGTTACCACATTGAACCTACTTTGTGTGATCTCCACTCATATATGTTGGGTTGTCACTGCAAGAGAAACATCAATAAGTTTCAGTTCCATCAATCCCCATCTTACATTTCATGACAAGCTTTTTGTCTAATCCCTTAGTCAGAGGATCCACTGTGACTCCTTTAGTCACAAGTTTTCTCATAGATTTTAATCGGACTTGAGCATTCCTCCTCTACTTTTGGTTATATTTTGAACTTTTAATCTTAGCTATACAGACGCCATCAATAGCCAAAGGTCACTTGAATTGGCTTACTCATCAAGGGGATTTTTGATAAAAGCCCCTAAACCATTCAACCTCAATTCCATTAGTGTCTAAAGTACATAGCTCAGCTTCTAAGATAGGCTAAGATAAAATAGTCTATTTTGTAGACCTTCAAATGATAGCACCACCACCCAAGGTAAAAACATACCCTATCACACCGTTACTGGCTGAGTTCTGGACTATCCAACTTGTATCATTGTATCCTTCCAGCACGGCAGAATACCTCCCATAATACAAAGACAAGAAACTACTTTCTTTAAGATACTTAAGTATCATATCTAAGCCCTCCTAGTGAGTACAGTCAGAATAACTTGTGTATCTACTCATTCTAGTCATTGAATAAGAAATATCAAGTCTAGAATAATTTACAATATATATCAAGCTTCCAACTATTTGGAAATATTTCAGTTGAGACATGGGAACACCACTCTTATTCCTATAGAAAATTTTAGAAGGGTCATATGGGGTGCACCCATATTTATAATGTTGATAGTTAAATTTGTCCAAGATTTTTTTTCTCTAACATAATGAGACTGAAAAATTACTATGCCATGAGTTGATCTAGTCAACTTAAACGCCAAAGTCACATTAGGTACACCATATATTTCCTCGAGCTTACTACTTAAGAAGGCCTTTGTCTCAATCACTACCGTAATGTTGGTTCTAAATAATAAGATATCATTTACGTATAGGCATAGGACAACACATGCATGTGGGGGTGTTTTTTTTATTACCCTTTGTTTTATTGGGTTTATTAGGCGTGCCAGTCACCGGAGTGACAGTTTATTGTGCGCTCGACTTGACTCAATCAGTCGACTGTGATATTTGTGTCGGGACCGAAAGTCCGTCATACCATAAAGGCGATGACGTTAATTACGTCCTTCCAAAGAATGATAACCCTTGATTAATTGCTAAGAAAGGATGCCTCGGGGGCAAAATGAGATACGACTGTTACGCTACCTCCGCTGACGGGATGCGAAACATGCATAGAAAATCGTGCTACGCGGGACATGATAACAATGTTATAACGTAAATCCGACAGCACGTCCCCTTATTTTGGACTATGCCAAAGGGGGAAAATAGGTCATCCACCCACGGAATGCCGGGATGGAAGCCAGAAGAGAGGCGGGCGTAGCCCTGGATCCAAAAAAGATTTAAATATGACGGGACAGTGTCCGCCACCATGTCGTTTGTTAATATTCCCCTTAAAGGACCATTGGAGGACATGCAGGGGCAGAGCTCCGAGGGTCAATGGGGTGATAGAAGAAACGTCGTATTCGGTATAATGTAGGGGTAGAACCCCCATTGATATATCTCCGTGGGCCCGGGTGAAGAACCATAGTTCCCTCGTGAGGTGACGAAGGTTAACACGGAAGTTGATAAGGAATGGACATTTGAGTTTGGACTGATTTTGGATTTAATGGGATTGTTAAGGTATCAGGGTTTGAATAGCACCTGTTGATAAGGTGAAACGGCACGGATAGGAGTCGGCGCGGGGGGATCCCGGCGCGACAGGCAGACGGCGCGAGAGGGTTCCCGGCGCGATGGGAAGCTCAAGGGCAATCGGCACGGTAGGCAAACGGCACGGCATGACAAACGGCACGGCATGGCAATCGGCACGGCATGGCAAACGGCACAGCATGTCAATCGGCACGGCATGGCAAACGACAGGTTTCGGCGCGCCCCCCACCCGGCGCAGGTTTGGCGCCGGAAAGGGGTGGCGCCGGGAGGAGGTGGTGCCGGGAGGTATTGGCGCCAGGAGAAGGTCTTGTTGGTTTTATTTGAGGTATTATGAGGGTTTCTTGTGAGTTTAAGGGCATCCTTTGCATTCACTGGGGAGTTCATGGTAATGAGTGGGTGAGATAGAAGATGAGGGTGGATTCATTCCCAGAGGGGTTCAAGGAGACCATGTAACTGTAAGGTATATTCCCTGTGGTGGCCAAGATACCATGAGATGATATAGCTCAGGCTCTTGCCACGCAATTAGGGGTTAAATACACAATTTCGATGAAAAACATCACACTAGACGATCGAGCAAAACTCTGAACAGATTTTGACAGCACCTCCCCTTATTTTGAGAGTATGCCAAAAGGGTATTATAGGCTAGCCACTCACGAATTGTCGGAGTGGAAACCGAAATGAGAGCCGGGTGTAGCCCGAGATCCAAGGGGTCCAGATCATATGGGACCTCATCCCTTTTGTTGTGATATCCCCGGTACAGTCAACGGAGAACCTGCAATGGCGGGGCTCCATGACTTGATGGGGTTGTAAAATGTGGGGGATTGACCCGTTTAATATAGCTCCTATGAGGACAGAGGAAAGGGTAATGCATGCCCATGGGACAGGATATGATGGGCAAGGTCTGCATGGCTTGACGGCATCGCCACGAAGGCATCAGGATGGCCAGAAGATGTAAAGGTATCAGTGCGGAGAAAAGGGATAGGTCTCGGCACAGCAACAAGGTGGGCTCGGCGCGATGGGAGAAGTCCAACCGGCGCGGCAAGCCCTCGGCGCGAGACTTGCGCCGGGAGGGGCTCACGCCGGGAGGCTTCCTGAAGTAGGATTTTTAGGGGGGTTTAGAGGCAGAAGCTTTGGGCGTTTGAAGAAAAGGGGTTTGTTCACCAATCTAGATTGTTTTGGATGATCGTAGAGAGAAGACTTCGAGGGGAAGAACACCTTTCCTCTGGGGCCTCACTAGGAGCAGAGCCGTGGACGGGAACTCCTGAACGTATCCCTCTTTGTTTCACATACGAGGAGCCATGAGATAGACTGTCTCAGGCCCTCGAAATGTGGCTAAGAGGTGGAGAAGAACAGTGGCCAAGAAGCTTCAGCAGACGGAGGCAAATAAACCATAAAACACTCACGGCTGGCGGTAGCCGTACATGGGCTAAACCTCGGATGCAGAAAGGAAAGAATGATCAGAAATGGCAGAATTAAACCCATTCTTTTATTAACTACTTCACCCAAACGGCTTACACTAGCTCAGCTCGGGAGGAACATCCCGGCGGAGAGAATAACAAGGAGACGCACGCCGGCACAGTCCCTGAGAACAGGGTTACATTGGTACTCGATGCTATCGAAACAACGATGCTTGAAAGTAGAAATACAGAAAGAAACTAAGGAAGAAGATTCAGATAGAAACGAGGGGGGGAAGGGAGAATTGCAGCCATTCAGGACGTCGAGCAGCACACCCCACCTGGTTCCTTCCTTCGAGCCTCTCTCTCTCTTTTCTTTAGCTTCTATGAAGGGCTCTCGAGCTCCCCCTTTCTTTCAGTGGCTAACTCCTCTATCTCCTCTTTTTTTTGTATGTCTCTCCTTTTCTTCTTCTCTTTCTATCTATCTGTCTATCTATTTGTTTTTTTGTTGTGTCGAAAGGCAGCCTTCTTATAGAGGCCAGGCCTCACACTGTCGGCGTGAGCTCCCGACGCGCCGACATCCAGCCTTCCGGAGCAGGCAGCCCTCAGCGCGCCCGTTTCATATTGGGCTGGGCCCCTTTCCCTGTCATTCGGCATAGGATCCACTTAATAGACTCCTTCCGGCAGTGGGCTTCTTAGCATATATATATCCAGACTTCATGGGGCTTGTACAACACCTTGTATTCACAAGCATGTGTGAGACACTGTACATCCCACCTTCTAAGAATCAGAATTATCTGAGCATCCCTTCTTAGCAGACAGATGATTGCCTGAATGTTGGTATGGTTTTATCAGCCCGACTACCTTAATGATAGCCGTACTGGACAGCGGCCTAGCCAGAGATGGCTTTAGCCGAACAAAGTGTTAGGAATAGCGAGTCTCTTCTATTCTGATTCTCGGAACTTCCGGGGATGGTACGCGAGCTGTGCCCTCGACTGATCTTCAAAGCTGTGAGCCTGCTTTGGTCTCTTCCGGTATATTTTAGGTGTCAATAATGCATCACCTTTAACCTTGTAGTATATACATTTATCAAGTTCATTAACTGTTAAAAAATATCTTTTCCCACAAATTCATTATTTTGAATTATGATAAATAAATTTATAAGTAATTATTCATTCCAGTTTGGCTAAGTTAGTTTACAATAAGTTTAACATAAATTCAGGTCTCTATAAATCTAAAGTAGGATCAATTAAATATCTAGGATAGAATTAACTAAGTAAATTTGAATATTGTCTAAGCAGTGTTAGATGATACATCGTCTAATTAGACTCAACATAGATAATATTCCGTCTAATGAGCAAAACGACAAGAAGCTGAATTAGATGATAGCCTTAGTATAGGCGAAAGATTAGGCAATACACCGTCTAAGTAAAAGCATATAGACAATGCTCCATTTAAAAGGGTAAACCAGTATTAGACGATACTTCTTCTAAAGTCTCAAGTTAGACGGAACATTAGACGATACATCGTCTAAGATAGGAAGGATAGACGATCTCAGAGCTAATAGACAAAACATCGTCTAAAGAGGAAAACAACAAAACTCAATAGACAAAAATTTCATCTATTTCAGAAAGGAGACAACAATATATGGTTCATCATATAAGGCAATAAATGCTAGATGATAATCTGTTTAAGAGGAAAATGACAAGAGTCACGATAGACGATACTTCATCTAATCTTGGATAGTTGAAGCAATAAATAAATGATAGATGATATTTCATCTATCTAAAAAAACTATGAAACCAAAAATAGAAAATGCTTCGTCTAATGTAAAGAGCAAGGTAGAACACTTAGATGAATGAGTAGATGATATTTCGTTTACTCTCACTAAAATCCAAAACCTCATCGCCTTTGAGGAGGGGAAAGACTACCTGGCCCAGTAAGGCCCATCTTAGTAGCCCACCTTTAAGTCCCAGCATTGAGGCCCACTTCCAACTACCTCAGCCCAGCACGTGACCAGCGACGGCTTGCCACCGCACTGGCCCAGGTCTAGAGATCGTACACACGTGCACCTTCATCATCCAATAATAGCGGCGCATGCCTCTAACGGACCTTGCCGTATTAATGGCGGAGCGTCACCAGTCCGACGAAAGGGGAGGGAAGGACGACGCCCACTCCATTCCCACTGACAGAACAGCTCCCATGCCTCCGACGAGCCTTGCCACATTAATGGCAGAACAACCACCTCCAGTGAAGGAACGGCAGGTTAGCGCTCACGCCCCCTCTGCCTTTTCAGGCGAGTAGGTGGGCGGCTCATGTCTCCATGGCTAGGGTAACCCAATGTCTCCCAGGTAGACGACGAATGTCAACCCCGAGGAGAAAATATAAATAGGACCCTGGCCAGGTGGCACGGGAGGTATACGACCTTGACCCCTCAAACTCTCCCTCTCTAGTCCCTCTTCCTCACCTCTAAGAACCGGTCCCCCCTTCTCTGAGCGCTCGCCTCTATGTCATCGGTTGCCCGACTTAAGTATTGGAAGGTTGTCTCCTGAGATATCTCCCAGGGCTCCTTCTGACACGCGTTCGTGATTTCATGGTCCGTCCCGTGGCACCATCCTCCTCCCTCACCTCTACGAATATCGGGGGTGTAGTCAATGGATCGAGATGACAAATCTCAACCTCTACACTTCTTGGCACTGTCTATGGGAAGAAGGAAGCAGAAACTATGACACCCTGAGTGGGCTATCACAATGTTAGCAATCGATAGACCCAGGACAACTCGCTCTCGCCAGGCATCCTCAAGAGCCTCGGCGAGCGATCACCTCTCCCAGGGAGATCATATTCAGCCCTCTGCCCACTTGGCGACAGAGGAGATGGCCGATGTGCACCATCAGCTCCAGGCATTGACGGAGGCCTACCAGGTCCTCCTCGACTGGCAGGTAGAGCAAGATCGCGCCGCGGTCATTCCCCCACCCAAGAGTTGAGACCAGTCAGGCGGCAGGTAGCCGCGTGCCCTCGGTCGCCTCCGCAACACCCACCCTACGCCAACATAGGTATTCTCTACACCGCTCGCCGAGCCCCCCTTCACTCTAACCCAGGGATGGCCCGACGCTTGCGACGCTGCAATAACGTTGAGTCAGAGCTTGAGGGGAAGGGACATTATTTGGGTGATATCATCCAAGTGGCCAAGACAAAGGGCCTAGTCGACGATGACACTGACTTCCAAACCCCCTTCTCCCAAGAGATTTTAGAGGTACATATCCCTCCAAAGTTCCAACTGCCATCGTTCACTCCGTACGAAGGCACCATCGACCCAGCCAACCACCTCCGCAGATTCGAGTTCAACCTAGTGTTCCACTGGGTCTCTAACACTGTGAAGCGCCTGACCTTCACCACCACGCTCCAAAAGAATGCCCGGACGTGGTTCGAGTCCCTGTTGGCATGCTCAATCACCACATTTTAGCAAATGAAAAGGATGTTCAGAGAGAACTTCTACGGCTGCAACAAGGAGGCTCAGCCTGCCGTCAGCCTACTCGCCATCAAGCAAGGATGTGAAGAATCCCTTTGTATGCCACCCGCTTCTGTAAGGAAGCCCTCCGTGTCCCTTACCTCGACCTCAGCATCGCCAGCACCGTGCTGACACAAGGGGCACATAACCACATCCTCTATGGCGCACTGGGGGTCTAAGCCCCCACCACAATCATGGAGCTTCTCGCACTAGCCCAGAAACATGCCAGTTGTGAGGAGCATGCCGCTGTTCTCGGCCGGGCAACTGAGGGCGACCACGTCGAGCAGAAGTGCTCGACTGACCACTCAAAGAGCGATCATGGAAGGAGGGAGTGCCACAACTGTAACGTGACTACGGAGAGGCCTACTTACAGGCAGTACACCCCACTCACTGCTCTCCCCGAGCAAATCCTCATAGATCTCTATGAGGAACGTTCCTCCAGTGGCCCCGCAAGACTCGACTAGGAGGAATTCTAGGAAGTATTAATTGCCACTTCCACCGCGACCACGGCCACAACATTGAGGAGTGCATACAGTTTCAAGATGCTCTCAAGGACCTTGTTCGCCGAGGACTTCTCGATAAGTTCATGGCCAAGGCCATGGAGCGGCAGCAGCAGAGGAGACTCCCCGTCCTTGATCGACAACCAACCACTCGGCAAGGAGATCATGATGATCTCTAGAGGGTCAACTACCGGAGAGGACAGCTCCAACAGGTGTCGAGCATATGCCCGGGAGATCAACCAGGCCGGGTGCGACTCTGTCTCGCCCCCAATGGCCCCGGCAAAGGAGAGCCTCAAGGAGTACATCACCTTCTCAGACAAAGATCTGGAAGGTGTGGTCACCCCTCACATTAACACATTAGTCATTTCTTTCGTCAAAAATCAATGTACTGTGCGTCACATTTTGGTTGATAATGGGACTGGCTCGAATGTTATCTCATCCGACTGTCTCCTCCTTATGGGTGTGGATCCATCTCGCATCTCTCCCTTGCATACACCCATGTTTGGGTTTTCTGGGTCGACTGTCTATCCCAAGGGATTAATTTCCCTACCGATCACCCTGGGCTCCACACCCCAGTAGGTCACCTTTATAGATGACTTCATAGTCGTGAAGGGGATGCCTGGCTATAATGCCATCATCGGTCAGGGAATCCTGGGAGTCCTTAAGTGTGTACCTTCGTCGTACCACCAGAAACTCAAGTTCACCACTTCTAGCAAACTTGGGGAAGTTAGAGGCGACCAAAGGGCGTCTCAATGCTGCTACCTGATCTCCACCAGGGAAAGGATAGCTGACCAAGCCTTGCCAGAGAAGAAGCCCAAGGTGGATGAACCAGCTGGACCTAGCGGAGGAACCTTGCCGAGGACCTCTTTCTCATACAAATTGGAGAAGACCCTCACCACACCTTGCGGATCGGTTCGCTTCTGTCCAAGGAGTAAAGGAGGCTCTACCAAGACTTCTTGGAGGCCAACCGGGACGTGTTCTCTTGGTCGAAGGATGACCTTCCCAGTATTCATCCTGAGGTGATTACCCACCAACACAAGCTCAACCCCCACTGTTGCCCAATTCAACAACGGAGGCATCGTTGTAACCTCGAGCGACATGCCATTATTACGGAGCAAGTGGACGAGAAGCTACGCTCCAGACTTCTTAGGCCCACTCAGTTTCTACAGTGGATCGCCAACATAGTCTTGGTTCCCAAGAGTAGTGGGAAGTGGCGAATGTATGTTGACTACACCTACCTCAACAAGGCCACTCTGAAAGACAACTTCCCTATGTCACGCATCGACCAGCTCGTCGACGTGACATCTGGGCACGAGATGTTGAGTTTCCTGGGCACATACTCTGGGTACCACTAAATCAGCATGCACGGCCCCTATTATTACACGGGGATGCCGTTCAGGCTGAAGAATTTAGGGGCCATGTACCAGCGCCTGGTCAACCACATGTTTGACTCCCAGATCAACCACAATATGGAGATGTACATAGACGACATGCTCATTAAGAGCATGTAAGCGGTCGAGCACCTAGACGACCTAGCGGAGACATTCGCCACCCTGCGACAAGTTCCTCAATTTTCTCATCACCAACTGAGGAATTGAGGCCAACCCAGAGCAAATCAAGGCGATCCTGGAGATGAAGCGACCCGAGCAGATATGTGATGTGCAATGTCTCACCGGCCACGTTATAGCGCTTAGCCGCTTCCTATCTAGAGCCACCGAGCAGTGCCTCCCTTTCTTCAAGCTAATCAAGCAGGTCAACCGATTGCTGAAGAAAAAGGGGCAAGTCGAATGGGATCATGAATGCGAGAATGCCTTCAAGGAGCTTAAAAAGTACTTAACCTCGCCTCCTGCCCTCTCCAAGCCCACACCCGATGAGCCACTCCTGCTCTACATGTTCGTGACACCGAGCACGCTTAGCATCGTGCTCGCCCGAGAGTAAGGCGGACTCATGAAGCCTGTGTACTACATTAGCAAGGCACTCCAGGGAGCAGAACACCGATACTCCAGAGTTGAGAAGTTCACTCTCACCTTGGTAACAACTGTACTCAAGCTACGACCGTACATCCTTTCCCATTTGATAGTGGTCACCACCGACCAACTCCTACGTTGGGTTCTTCAGAATCCTGACGCGTCGGGAAGGCCGGTCAAATGGGCCATAGAACTGGGAGAGTTAGACATCCACTTCCATCCGAGGACAACCATCAAAGCTCAGGCGTTAGTAGATTTCGTGGCAGAGTGCACACTCCCCGAGGACGGAGATGGTGCCTCACCCACGGGGAGCACCTTGGAATTATTCGTGGATGGATCATCTTGCTCGAGTGGTAGTGGAGTTGGGCTGGTCCTTTCCTCGTCGGAGGGGATTGAGCTCCAATACGCCCTACGCTTCAACTTCTCGGTCACTAATAATGCGACCTAGTATGAAGCCCTTATCTCTAGAGTCAACATGGCCAAGCACCTGGGGGCCTTACGCCTATGAGCCTTCAACGACTCACTTGTAGTTGCTAACTAGGTCCGACCGAGGGGAGTACGAAACCTGGGAAAGTGGGAGGGTTGCCCTCAATATGGTAGGTGATTAAATCACTTTCCATATACTTGGCAATTCTATGTCTCTTACTCCTTCTAAGTTCTAATAGCTCCCCCTAATCACTTGAATCAGGTTGACAACAAGATGTATTAACCTCCACATTTGTCAACTTTTCCACATAATCAGGAATAGTACCAGATGTAAAGGGCACATCTTTAGAAGAATCACCTTGAGGTACACCGATTTTCATGGGCAACACAATCTCAAAGAATGTAACATTACGGAATTCAATTATGGTATTAACATCTATGTCAGAAATCTAAGACTTGATGATTAATAATCTTTACGCATAGCTATTATCAGCATAGCCAAGGAAGACCTAGTCAACAATTTTAGGACCTAACTCCTTCCTATTGTGTTCAGAGACAAGTATCTTTGCAAGGAACCCCTACACTTTGAGGTATTTTAGGCTAATCTTTTTATTTCAGACGGAAATTAATCCGTCACAAAACTATTGCGCCCCAAATTCGTCGCAAAGGCCCTATTTGTGACAGATTTGGGCGCAATAGTTTTGTGACGGATTAATTTCTGTCTTAAAATCCGTGAGAAGACACATTTGTGACGGATTATCAGACAGATTTCAGACGGAGGTGGCCGTCACAAATTCTTAGTTACAAATTTCTGACAGTTTAATAATTCCGTCACAAATTCCGTCTGAAATTTCACACGGAATATTTTCCGTCTGAAATTCGGTGTGTAGTTGCATATTTCAAACGGAAATTTCCGACGGAAATTAATCCGTCACAAATTTCAGACGGAAATTTCCGTCACAAATTTCCGTCTGAAATTTCCGTCTGTAATCCCGCTTTTTCTGGTACTCCCTTGTTTTTCAAGGGAACTATGTTCAGAATATGACATGTTGTAATATCCCGGACCTTTCGGATCCTTCTTCGTGGGTCCCGGATCTGGTTTTTTGGAGTGTCCGGCTCCATTGTATCCGAAATTTCGTTTCGGACATCTTTCGTGTTCGGATCGGTGCGATCCGGAGTTGTTTCGAAGGCCCGGAGGCGTTCCGTGACTTTTTCGCGTGTGTTTTCCGATTTCCGGTGTGGGTTTCAGCAATTCCTTCGGAACCTCGCTGCGGGTGAACCGGGCCGTTCACCTGGGCACAAGTGGTACCGTTGCGATCGGTGCGTCCCGAGGATTCCGGAAATATAATTTTTTATTTTTCGGTATTTTTTTAAAAAATCAGATTTTCTATATATTTCCATTTTCTTTTCTTTTCTTTTTCTTCTTTTCTCTTTTCTTCTTCTTCCTTCCTCTCTCTCTCACGCGACCGTGGCCGCCTCTCTCTCTCTTCTCTCCCGTTCGACCGTGCCGACCCCCGTTCCGGCTGCAGACGGCGGCGGTGCGATGGCGCGAGGACGTGGGTGACGTAGTGGCGATCGTGCCGTGGGAAGCGTGGGAAGGCGAAGTTCTATCGGCGTTCTTCGCGGCTTCGAGCTTGGACCGGAGCGTTTCGTCGCGAACCGGAAGTAGGGTGACGTTTCTTAGCCTCTTGTCTTCCTTCCCCGTGAGTTTCGGCTCGAGACGAGGTCGAGAGGGGTTTATTTTGAGCCGGGAAGGGTTGATCATGCCGTGGGGTGAGTTCGTCCGATCCATCGTTTTGAGCCCTGATTTCGCGGTTTAAGGGCGTAGGAGCATGCTAGGGGGCTTGGGGGTTCTTCTCTCGCCATTCCCCCCTCCGTGGGGCTTGTTTTGAGGCCGATTGGGCAATTCCGACGAGGTTCGCCGTTTTCGCGCCGGCGAGCGATGTGCGGTCGAACCAGTGGCCGCACAACCCTTGTGCGGTCCTGTTCGGACCGTTCATCGGCTCGGCACGCTTTGGCCGGGGCTTGGCGCGCAGTGGGTTTGGACGGTCTATCGTGGGACCGCATATCCTAATGTGCGGCCCCACAGCGACCGCCCAACCCTGGGGTTTTTGACCGTTGGTTGTGACCATTGTGCAGTGCACTGGGATGTGCGGCCAGGAGCTGGCCGCATAACCCTTTGTACGGCCATGTGCTGGCCGTACATCCCCTAGTGCTATGGTTGGATGTGCGGTTTGGTCTTGACCGCACAACCCCTGAACGGCTGAGCCGTAGTCGCTCTTCCCAAAGTGCGGCTAAGGACTAACCGTCCAGGCTTTTTATCGTTGGGAGACGAGCGGCCAGGAGCTGACCGTTCCTCACCCACGTGCGGTCAAGAGTTGACCGCACATCTGTTTGAACGGTCCTGTGTTGGCCGTTCATCTGCCGTTTGGACCCTGGGTGGATCGGTCCTGATCTGACCGTTCAAACCCTTGTGCGGTCCTTGTGTGACCGCACATCCATGAGCGGCCCAGTGTGGACCGTTCAAGGGGACGGGTTGCGTCGACGTGTCTCTCGTCGTACAGAGTGTACCGGGAGATGTCGTTGTCGGCTTTTGTCACCGTGCGACGGTGTTGGTACAAGGAGCGTTCCGTGTACTGGCCCTTGTGACGTTTTCCGTTGGCTCGAGAGTTTACTCCTTTAGTGACCCTCCACTAGTCGTAGCCTGCTTACACGCGAGTGGTCCCACCTGGGAGTAGGTGGAGAGGCTTACCCTGAGGACGGTTTTAGACTGGTTACCGTCGGGCCCCTCGTCAAATCAGAGTCCAGTGCCGGGGGAAAACCAGTCAGAGGGCCAGACCTAGGACGTGTGGTCTGTGTGTGCACACGTGGTTGGGGACAGTGGACGCACGTCGATGGGCGTGACCCCAGATAGTCACTTGTTTGTGGTTACTTGTTCGGTGTTCGCGCCTTTGGTAGGAGCTACCACGTCAGGCGGATCACCTGCGGCGCGGTGTAAGGCGTCAGGGGACGCTACCGGCTGTGCTTCTAGTGGAAGATACTCCTGTTGGGTACGGAGTGTCAGACTGTCAGTCATGTGTTTCCAACCTTCGGATTTTGTCGGGTCGACCGTTGGGCTTCGGTCTTCTTACCGTGGCACGCGTGCCGATTTGCGTGCCGTAGGTTCTTTGTTGTGTAGAGTACAGGGCTTTCCTTTCCGAGATACTCTCCTACCGCTAGCGTAGTGGTTTCCCGTTTTACGAGGTAGGGTTCGAGTGATCCCTACTGAGTCTTGTTCCGAGACTCGTTCCCTGCGTGTTTTCACCGTGTTTCAGGTGAGACGCCGCCCCGGGGGAGCGCGTCTGGGGTGCAGCGTGGTGCGGGTGCCCAGAGGTAGTGCCAGAGGTCTAAGCCGGGGTATGCCCCGTGTAGCTGTACTTTCTTTTCTTGTCTCTGTACTAGTGGTGGACTACTGTTGTTATTATTCTTTCTCTATTGTGGACCATGAAAAATGTTAATTTATTTCCTGCTTAATATTATAACTGTTTAATTTCTGTAATTATTTGTGATACTTGTGTAGTTTTCACACCATCCTTTTAACCCTTCCGAGTCTTCGGACTCGTGGGTGGCGGTGCGAGTCTCGGGTTATCGGGCCTTCCCGGTAATCGGATTCTCGGGTCGTTACAGCTGGTATCAGAGCACGGTTGTAGAATTACATGAGAATCATAGGTGATTGTAATGGTCCACTAGTCCATAATGATGATGTGCAGGTGACACTGGCATTGGGCATCGTGTGTTTTTCTTAACCTTGCCGCTTTCGTGTTTTATGTCTTTTGCTTCAGGAGCGAGCATGGCGCCGAGGAGGAGCTCTCGCTCTCAGTAGGGGCAGTCGGCTGGAGGTCAGGAGATCCTGCAGGGGGTCCAGGGGGACCAGGAGGAGCATAGCAGAGCGCCACTAGGAGCCACCGAGGCCGCGGATACCGCGAGGGTTCCAGGGGCCGAGGACTTCTTCCGTGGCATGTACCAGCTTATGTCGCAACAGTTTGGCGGAGAGGCTGGTGAGGGCTCGTCGGTTAGGGGTGGGCCAGGCCGAGCAGTGAGGGACTTCATGCAGTTCCATCCACCTTACTTCAGCGGCCAGGCAGACCCTGATGCGGCTCGTGATTGGCTTGATGAGATGGAGCGGGTGTTCAGCTCTGCGAAGAGTACTGCCGAGGACAGAGTGGTGTTGGCCTACAACCAGTTGCAGGGTACGGCTCGGAAGTGGTGGTCTTCCGAGTGGAAGACGTCTTTTCAGCTTCGTCCACTTGAGCAGGTCGAGTGGGACGATTTCGTCAGTGCTTTCGAGCGTACGTACTATCCAGATTATGTTACTACGCAGCGGATGCGAGAGTTTCTGGAGCTGGTGCAGGGCAACATGTCCGTGTTGCAGTACAGGGCCCGATTTGTCGAGCTGGGTCGGTATGCACCTCACATCATGGAGCATGAGAGGGTGAAGACCGCGCAGTTTGTTCAGGGTTTGAGGCTAGAGCTGAGGCACCATCTGATCGCGAACGGGGCCATTGATATTGAGACAGCGTCTCGTGTTGCAGCTTCTTTGGAGATGGATATGCAGAGAACTCGAGGACCGATCAGCCAGGGGCAGTCCTTGTCAGGTCGCAGCCAGCAGTCGGCTACCCAGTAGCAGGGTTCCTTCCAGCATGCGATGAGTGGTTCAGGAGTACCGGCATCAGCAGCTTCGGTGACAGGATCCGCATCTTTTGGCACGAAGGTCAAGAAGTTCTTCTCGAAGAATTTCCGAAAGAAGAAGTCCAAGGACCAGGGGCAGGCTTCATCGGGCAGTGTACAGCAGCCGATTCCTTTGCAGCGTCAGGGATCAGTGGGTGGATCACGGGTGTTGTGTCCACGGTGCGGTGGGACCCACCCAGGCAGGCAGTGCACGGCGCCGATCATCTATTTTCGGTGTGACCAGCCAGGGCACATGGCGCTTGACTGTCCTCAGAGGCCGCCGCAGCAGCAGGTTCCCCAGCAGCAGAGGCAGCAGCAGCAGCAGGGACAGTATCCGCCGCTACCCAGGTCAGCTAGTGTGGGAGGCAGGCAGAGAGCTCGTGGCCAGATCACGCACATGACCAGGGCAGAGGCAGTGGCGTCGCAGCTCGTGGAAGGTACCGTTCAGATTTTGGGTTGTGCGGCTCGGGTTTTGTTTGATTCTGGCGCGTCTCATTCGTTTATTTCGGAGGATTTCGCGCTGAGCGTCGAGGAGCCGGTGACCCAGTTGTCCTGTGATTTGACAGTGGAGTTGCCTTCGGGTGATTTCATGATCACTCCGTATTGCTTCGATCAGGTTCCGATTTGGATCGATGGGCGGAGTATGCCAGGCAGGTTGTATGCGTTGCAGCTTCGGGATTATGATATGATTCTAGGCATGGATTGGCTCGAGACTCATGGAGCAGTGGTGGATTGTGGAATGAAGAGGGTCTACTTCCAGCACCCGAGCAGGCGGACCTTCTATTTCCAAGGTATCCGTTCCACCTCTTCTCGACTCCTTATCTCTGCTATTCGAGCCCGTCGATTGCTTGATTCTGGTTGTCAGGGTTTTCTCGCGTCCGTGGTTGTGTCTGAACGGATGGAGCCGAATGTCGAGGATATTCCGGTGGTGTGCGAGTTTCCCGACATTTTTCCCGAGGAGTTGCCTGGATTACCTCCCCAGCGGGAGATCGATTTTGTGATCGAGGTTGCGCCTCGTACGGGACCTTTGGCGAAGGCTCCCTACCGTATGGCCCCCACTGAGTTGAGGGAGTTGAGGGCGCAGTTGCAGGAACTGCTGGCCAAGGGGTACATTCGTCCTAGCTTTTCCCCTTGGGGTGCGCCCGTGTTATTTGTGAAGAAGAAGGACGATAGTCTGCGACTGTGCATTGACTATCGGCAGCTGAATGAAGTGACCATTAAGAACAAGTATCTGTTGCCGCGGATTGATGATTTGTTCGACTAGCTTCAGTCTGCGCGAGTGTTCTCGCGGATTGATTTACGGTCCGGTTACTATCAGCTGAGAATTCGCGAGTCCGATGTGGAGAAGACTACATTCAGTACGAGGTACGGGCATTATGAGTTTCTGGTGATGCCGTTTGGGCTCACCAATGTCCCTGCAGCCTTCATTGACTTGATGCAGAGGGTGTTTCATCCGTATTTGGACCAGTTCGTGGTCATCTTCGTGGATGACATCCTTGTTTATTCGCAGTCTGCCGAGGAGCACGCGTACCATTTGGGTGTAGTGCTGCAGACATTGCGAGATCACCAGTTGTATGCGAAGCTCAGCAAGTGCGAGTTTTGGCTCGGCGAGGTGCACTTTCTGGGGCACGTGATTTCTGGTGATGGCATTTCCGTGGACCCCACCAAGGTCGAGGCAGTAATGCAGTGGCCGAGGCCGAGGTCTGTGACGGAGATTCGGAGTTTCTTGGGGCTTGCGGGTTATTATCGCCGGTTTATCCAAGATTTTTCTCGCATTGCGACCCCGATGACTAAACTCACGCGAAAGGAGGTGCCTTTCTTCTGGTCCGAGGAGTGTGAGCAGAGCTTCAAGGAACTGAAGAGATTGCTCACCTCGGCTCCGGTGTTGGTTTTGCCTTCTGGATCGGGAGGTTTCGTGGTGTGTACAGATGCTTCCGACGTTGGGTTGGGTGCTATGTTGATGCAGCATGTGTAATATCCCGGACCTTTCGGATCCTTCTTCGTGGGTCCCGGATCTGGTTTTCGGAGTGTCCGGCTCCGTTGTGTCCGAAATTTCGTTTCGGACATCTTTCGTGTTCGGGTCGGCGCGATCCGGAGTTGTTTCGGAGGCCCGGAGGCGTTCCGCTGCTTTTCCGCGTGTGTTTTCTGATTCCCGGTGTGTGTTTCGGCTTTTCTCTTCGGACGCTCGTTGCGGGTGAACCGGGCTGTTCACACGGACACGAGTGGTACCGTTGCGATCGGTGCGTTCCGAGGATCGCGGGGGTGTGATTTCCTATTTTTTGGAATTTTACGGATTTTCCGGGTTTTTCTATAAAACCCTTTTTCTTTTCTCTCTCCCCCCACCATCTTCTTCTTCCTCCTTCCTCCTCCACCGTGTCTCCCTCCCTCTCCCTCTCTTCCTCCCGGTTGGCCACGGCGAGCTCCCCTTCGGCTGCAGACGGCGGCGGGGCGACGGCGCGGCGACGTGGGCGGCGGCGAGGCGGTCGTGGGGGCGTGCGGCAAGCGTGGGAAGCTTAAGGAAGAACGAGGGTTTTCAAGCGTTCTTCGCGATTCGTGGACGATCCGGCGGAGCATTCGCTCCATTGAGGTAGGGTGACGTTCCCTAGCTCTTCGCCGTTCTTTTCCGTGGTTTGTAGGCCGCGGGGAGGCCGAGAGAGGCATGTTTGGGCGTTTTTGGGGTTTTTCCATGTTTTGGGGTGAGCCGCCCGATCTATGGTTTTAGCCCATGATTCTATGTTTTGGTGGCTTAGATGCATGCTAGGGGTCCCCAGGGGTCTTCCCCCTTGTTTTCCCCCTCTCCGGTGGAGGTACGGGGGCGTGGTTGGTGTTTTTGGGGTTCTCCCGCCGTAGCGTGCTCTGGGGCAAGCGACGGTCACTCCAGTGACCGTCACATGCTTGTAACGCCCCTAGAGGGGTGCGTTACTTCCCTGGGTGTTGGCCTTTGGGGTCGAGGGCTGTAACGGTCCTGCGACTGGCCGCCGTTTGCTAGTGACGGCCCTGGGCTGGGCCGTCACATGCTTTCGACCGTTGGGTTTTGACCGTTGGGGGTCAGGCCATGTAACGCACCGAGATAGGCGCGTTACATGCGTGTAACGCACTGGGGCAGGAGCGTTACTTCCTGTTGTCCCCCATGTGGATGGGCCAAGCGACGCGCTGGGGCAGGCGCGTCACTTCCCTTTCCATCCCGAGCGTGAGGGCCATGCGACGCGCTGGTCTAGGCGCGTCACATGCGAGTAACGCACTGAGCCCGACGCGTTGCTTGCAAGCGACGCGCCAGGGTAAGCGCGTTACTTTCCCTGTAGTTTTCGTGGGTGTGGGGTGCCATGTGACGCCCTGGCCTAGGTGCGCCGCTTCCAAGCGACGCACTAGGGTAGGCGCGTCGCTTCCCCCTACCCCCTGGCCGTGTGACGGTCCGCCTTAGACCGCTATTTCCAAGTGACGGCCCTAGAGTGGACCGCCATTTGGCAGTGACGGTCTGAGGGTAGACCGCCACTTCCTGTGTTGCCCCATGAGGGTGGCAACCTCGCTTTTCTCCGACCGTGGTCTCCGTGTGACGGGACTGGTGCGTGGGGTGATTCCCACACGTTGTCGGGCTTGGGTGTTGTTTTCCGTGACTCGAGAGTCTACTCCTTTAGCGACCCTCCACTAGTCGTAGCCCACCAGTGCGCGGTGCTGGTCTCACCTGGGAGTGGTGTACGGGCACCCACCTTTCGAGACGGTTTGTGGACCGGTTACCGTAGGCCCCTCGTCGGTAGCCAGAGTCCGGCTACGGGGGAAAACCGGTCAGAGGACCAGACCTAGTGACGCAAGGTCTGTGTGTGCACACGTGGTTGGGGGCGGTTGGACCCACGTCGACAGGCGTGACCCCAACTAGTTACTTGTTTGTGGTTACTTGTACGGTGTTTGCGCCTCGGGTAGGACCTACCATGTCAGGCGGTGCACCTGCGGTGCGGTGTAAGACGCCAGGGGACGCTACCGGCTGTGCTTCTAGTGGGTGGTACTCCTGTCGAGTACGGAGTGTCAGACTGTCAGTCGTGTGTTTCCGACCTTCGGGTTTTTGACGGTTCAACCGTTGAGTTTCAGTTTCCTCGTACCGTGGCACGTGTCTCGGTTTACGTGCCGTTAGGGTCTAGTTCTGTAGAGTACAGGGCTTTCCTTTCCGAGATACTTTTCTACCGCTAGAGTAGTGGTTTCTCGTTTTTCGAGGTAGGGTTCGAGTGATCCCTATTGAGTCTTGTTCCGAGACTCATTCCCTGCGTGTTTTCACCGTGTTTCAGGTGAGGCGCCACCTTCGGGGAGCGCGTCAGGAGCGCAGCGTGGTGCGGGTGCCCAGCGGTAGTGCCGGAGGTCAGAGCCGGGGGATGCCACGTGTAGCTGTACTTTCCTTTCTTGTCACTGTACTAGTCGTGGACTATTGTTATTGTGTTATTTTCTGTTGTGGACCATGTAAAATGTTATTCTATTATAACTGTTTAATTTCTGCAATTATTTGTGATACCTGTGTAGTCTCCACACCATCCTTTTTAACCCTTCCGAGTCTTCGGGCTCGTGGGTGGCGGTGCGAGTCTCGGGTTATCGGGCCTTCCCGGTAATCGGATTCTCGGGTCGTTACAGCTGGTATCAGAGCGCGGTTGTGGAATTACATGAGAATCATAGGTAATTGTAGTGGTCCACTAGTCCATGACGATGATGTACAGGTGACGCTGGCATTGGGCACCGCGTGTTTATTCTGACCTTACCGTTTTTGTGTCTTCTGTCTTTTGCTTCAGGAGCGAGGATGGCGCCGAGGAGGAGTTCTCGCTCTCAGCAGGGGCAGTCGGCTGGAGGCCAGGAGATCCAGCAGGAGGTCCAGCAGAGGGACCAGGAGGAGCATAGCAGAGCACCACGGGGGGCTACCGAGGCCGAGGATGCTGCGAGAGTTCCGGGGGCCGAGGGTTTTCTCCGTGGCATGTACCATCTCATGGCTCAACAGTTCGGCAGAGAGGCCGGTGAGGGCTCGTCAGTCAGGGGTGGGCCAGGCCGAGCAGTGAGGGATTTCATGCAGTTCCATCCACCTTACTTTAACGGCCAGGCAGACCCTGATGCGGCTCGTGATTGGCTTGATGAGATGGAGCGGGTGTTCAGTTCAGCGAAGAGTGCTGCCGAGGACAGAGTGGTGTTGGCCTACAACCAGTTGCAGGGTACGGCTCGTAGGTGGTGGTCTTCCGAGTGGAAGACGTCCTTTCAGCTTCGTCCACTTGAGCAGATCGAGTGGGATGACTTTGTCAGTGCTTTCGAGCGTACGTACTGTCCAGACGTTGTTACTACGCAGCGGATGCGGGAGTTTCTGGAGCTGGTGCAGGGTGACATGTCCGTGCTGCAGTACAGGGCCCGATTTGTCGAGCTGGGTCGGTATGCACCTCATATCATGGAGCATGAGAGGGTGAGGACCACGCAGTTTGTGCAGGGCTTGAGGTTGGAGCTGAGGCACCATTTGATCGCGAATGGGGCCACTGATCTGGAGACGGCGTCTCGTGTTGCGATTTCCTTGGAGATGGATATGCAGAGGACTCGAGGACCGATCAGCCAGGGGCAGTCTGTGTCAGGTCGCAGCCAGCAGTCGGCTACCCAGCAGCAGGGTTCCTTCCAGCGTGTGTCGGGTGGTTCAGGAGTACCGGCATCGGCAGCTTCGGTGACAGGATCTGCGTCCTTCGGCTCGAAGGTCAAGAAGTTCTTGAAGAAGAGTCTCCGTAAGAAGCACAAGGATCAGGGGCAGGCTTCATCGGGCAGTGTACAGCAGCCGTTCTCTTTGCAGCGTCAGGGATCGGTGGGTGGATCGCGAGGACCTTGTCCACGGTGTAGTGGGACCCACCCAGGCAGGCAGTGCACGGCGCCGATCATCTGTTTTCGGTGTGACCAGCCAGGGCATATGGCGCGCGACTGTCCTCAGAGGCCGCTGCAGCAGCAGGTTCCCCAGCAGCAGCAGCAGCAGGGACAGTATCCGCCGCTACCCAGGTCAGCTAGTGTGGGAGGCAGGCAGAGAGCTCGTGGCCAGATCACGCACTTGACCAGGGCAGAGGCAGTAGCGTCGCAGCTCGTGGAAGGTACCGTTCAGATTTTGGGTTGTGCGGCTCGGGTTTTATTTGATTCTGGCGCGTCTCATTCGTTTATTTCGGAGGATTTCGCGTCGAGCGTCGAGGAGCCGGTGACCCAGTTGTCCTGTGATTTGGCTGTGGAGTTACCTTCGGGTGACCACTACAAGAAAAATCGCGGATAGCGACCGACCTAGCGGTCGCTATTCAGTCGTAGATCGGTCGCAAATCTCCATTGCGACCGAACAGAGACTATCTAGCGACCGAACATGTCGGTCGCTATATACTAGTCGCTATATAGCGACCGACATAATTCGGTCGCAGTATCAGTCGTTATCAGAGACCGATTATAATCGGTCGCCTGATCGGTCGCTAATTAAGTCGGTCTCAATTCGGTCGCTATTCGGTCTCTAATTATGTTGTATTTTTAAAAATAAAATTAACCTATTGGATTTATTCGGTCTCAATTCGGTCGCTAGTCGGTCGCCAAGTATAATTATTTAATAAAAGAAATATAACGTATAGTCGCTATTCGGTCGCAATTCAGTCTCCATGCGGTCGCTAATTTTGCATTATTTTTTTTTTAAAAATTTATTTAAACTGATAAATAAATTACCTGATAAATAACAAATTCATAACATAAATATAAAATCAACTACACAGACAACAATATCGACAAATCTCAAATTCATCACATACAAGCACCTGATAAATAACAATTTCATAAAACAATAATAAATCAACTACACGGATCACAATCTCCACGAACCTCAAATTACACACAATTAAAATAAAATCACAAATTAATCATACATCCATAATAATAAAATGACAACATACACAACTAAAATAAAATCACAAATCCTCCACATATGTCTCATCCTGGTCGTCGTCTCGTCCAACATCATCCTGGTCGTCGTCTCGTCCAACATCTCGCGACGGATGATCCTGTATATCATTTAAAAAAATTATAATCAAATCCTTAATAAAGAAATCAAGCATTAACAAGACTTAATAAAGAAATCAAGCATTAACAAGAGTATGCCAATAGTTTAAGCCAGCTCATTTTCATATATATAAATACACACACACAATATAAGTTCAAATTTCATCTTGTATTTTAAAAATGAAGTTTGAGCGCCGAGCTCAAACCGGACATCCGATTTGGATTCCGTCAGTTCTGACAAGTCACTTTCATCTCCCCGGTCGTATTGGAATGATCGGCACGGCCATCCGACCGGTATTTCGAATTTTAGACCCCCGGACCCGTCCTAACAGTTCATTTGAACTAAGTGTATTTTAAAAATGAAGTTTGAGCGCCGAGCTCAAACCGGGCATCCGATTTGGATTCCGTCAGTTCTGACAAGTCACTTTCATCTCCCCGGTCGTATTGGAATGATCGGCACGGCCATCCGACCGGTATTTCAGATTTTAGAACCAAATGCCCCGTCCTAACAGTTCATTTGAACTAAGTGTATTTTAAAAATGAAGTTTGAGCGCCGAGCTCAAACCGGGCATCCGATTTGGATTCCGTCAGTTCTGACAAGTCACTTTCATCTCCCCGGTCGTATTGGAATGACCGGCACGGCCATCCGACCGGTATTTCAGATTTTAGACCCCCGGACCCGTCCTAACAGTTCATTTGAAATAAGTGTATTTTAAAAATGAAGTTTGAGCGCCGAGCTCAAACCGGGCATCCGATTTGGATTCCGTCAGTTCTGACAAGTCACTTTCATCTCCCCGGTCGTATTGGAATGATCGGCACGGCCATCCGACCGGTATTTCAGATTTTAGAACCAAATGCCCCGTCCTAACAGTTCATTTGAACTAAGTGTATTTTAAAAATGAAGTTTGAGCGCCGAGCTCAAACCGGGCATCCGATTTGGATTCCGTCAGTTCTGACAAGTCACTTTCATCTCCCCGGTCGTATTGGAATGATCGGCACGGCCATCCGACCGGTATTTCGAATTTTAGACCCCCGGACCCGTCCTAACAGTTCATTTGAACTAAGTGTATTTTAAAAATGAAGTTTGAGCGCCGAGCTCAAACCGGGCATCCGATTTGGATTCCGTCAGTTCTGACAAGTCACTTTCATCTCCCCGGTCGTATTGGAATGATCGGCACGGCCATCCGACCGGTATTTCAGATTTTAGAACCAAATGCCCCGTCCTAACAGTTCATTTGAACTAAGTGTATTTTAAAAATGAAGTTTGAGCGCCGAGCTCAAACCGGGCATCCGATTTGGATTCCGTCAGTTCTGACAAGTCACTTTCATCTCCCCGGTCGTATTGGAATGACCGGCACAGCCATCCGACCGGTATTTCAGATTTTAGACCCCCGGACCCGTCCTAACAGTTCATTTGAAATAAGTGTATTTTAAAAATGAAGTTTGAGCGCCGAGCTCAAACCGGGCATCCGATTTGGATTCCGTCAGTTCTGACAAGTCACTTTCATCTCCCCGGTCGTATTGGAATGACCGGCACGGCCATCCGACCGGTATTTCAGATTTTAGACCCCCGGACCCGTCCTAACAGTTCATTTGAAATAAGTGTATTTTAAAAATGAAGTTTGAGCGCCGAGCTCAAACCGGGCATCCGATTTGGATTCCGTCAGTTCTGACAAGTCACTTTCATCTCCCCGGTCGTATTGGAATGATCGGCACGGCCATCCGACCGGTATTTCAGATTTTAGAACCAAATGCCCCGTCCTAACAGTTCATTTGAACTAAGTGTATTTTAAAAATGAAGTTTGAGCGCCGAGCTCAAACCGGGCATCCGATTTGGATTCCGTCAGTTCTGACAAGTCACTTTCATCTCCCCGGTCGTATTGGAATGATCGGCACGGCCATCCGACCGGTATTTCGAATTTTAGACCCCCGGACCCGTCCTAACAGTTCATTTGAACTAAGTGTATTTTAAAAATGAAGTTTGAGCGCCGAGCTCAAACCGGGCATCCGATTTGGATTCCGTCAGTTCTGACAAGTCACTTTCATCTCCCCGGTCGTATTGGAATGATCGGCACGGCCATCCGTGTATTCCATCAGTTATGACCTATGCTCCTTTGTATGAACTGCCCTTCCTTTGCTTAGAGGTGCTGTTCCTGGCTTCCTGCCATGACAGTTACCAGACTTTGGGGAGATCTTTTCACCTAAATTGGCATATTTTATTCATGTCTACATGTTACTTTCCTTATATTATTCTAGCTTTATGAATATTTATAGATCTGTATCCTCCCCCACTCAAGTGAATAGAATTTATACATATCTTTTCACTTTCAGTTCTAACCAAAATCTCTATACACCTATGGAAAATCCTGCAGAACAGTCTGCCTGTTGATTCTAATTCGATGAAAAATGAAACCCGCCCCCAAGTGAGAGCCCGAGTGAGCTTCTTAGAGAGAAGATCTAAAAGAGGTCTTGGGGGGATAGCTTGAGAGAGTTTCTTGTGAGAGGATTTGTTCCTCCAAGTTGGGGTGCTGACTTCTTTGTATATTTCTCCACATCTAGTGAAGTTCCACTGTCGCCGTCGCCCGTGGACGTAGGGGGTAACCTCCGAACCACGTAAATATGTGTTCCTATCTTGTGTGATTGTTCCTTCTTCTTCCTCCCTTCTTGTTGTGCGGATCGAGATCTTGAGAGGTCACTCTGTCCGTCGGAGTGGTCGTGTCATAACAAGGATCACTTCCTCAAATTTAATGGGATTGTGGATCAAATAAGTGGAAAGGTAAATGACTGTTGGATTATGAGAGACTTGGAAAGGTTAAACACTCCCGACTTCAAGACTACGGTCGATGTAATGATCATACTTCATCCAAAAGCAATTCCCACCTCAGGTTAATGAGCTCATGATCTCCTTCCCCATTTACAAAGCTTGCATGAAACAGTGGAGAGAAATAATTCATGCGCCCGGGATCAAATACATATTCACAGGTAAATGGTGGAATAATCATAATGTACTGCCAGAAACACTTGAAGTGGGCTGTACTCTGCTAGTTTACTTATATGGACATTGATCACAATGCATGATGGGTACACACCATGACACCATAGCACTATCATCATCATCCAGTCTTACGCCCAAGATTGAAATAAAAGCTATGTCAAATATAAACAGCAGAATGAGTATATTGATATTCACATGTATAATGGACAATATGGAAGAAGAAAACACCATGAGAGTACCTTCATTGGTCATAGAACCCATCACGTACATGTATCGCTTGATCTTTGCCTGGCTTTCCTGTTCACGACCTTTCGGCATCAACTCCGAGCTAAAACCAGGAATCATGGAAAATACCTGAAAGCAATAAAATTCATTCAGTTGGAGACGGCAACATGAGAAGTTATCCAAAGGGGATAATGTGGCCACAAGACATAGAATGCAATTCCATCTCCACTAAGAGCAGCCAAAGTTTCACAAGTGGAACCCTCAAGATGCAGTAAAATACACCCCAGTCGTTTCCAACACCTGTCATAAATAATACATTTGGTTAGTACCAAGCAAATTAATGAACATAGAAAAATGTGAAAGCAATCAGCTTATCTCCCGTGATTCCTGAAGTATCACTTAGGTGTGTTAGTCTCAGGTGAACCTTACCTTATGATTGAGTCTCTCATCATAAAAATGAAAATTCACAGAAGGCCCATGAAGTGAAAATTTAAAAAATGGAATAGAGAAGTCTGCAAAAGAGCTTAACCTGCCCCATAAGTCCAGTTTCCATAATTAGAACATGGATCGTAGTCCAAAAGACATTTCTCAAACCATTCAGCTCCCATTCGCCAATCAATCCCCATATCTCGGACAAGAAATGAGCAAACAATCTGCAATAAACAAAGACTCAAATGAATATGAAGTCTGACACTTGCAGTTCATGCAAGCTAGTAACTGTGTGAGGAAAATTTTCCTCGCTAATGTAGTATCCTTGATTAAAGACTAACACAGAAGAAGTAATCTAGAAGAAGAGAACAAACAATCTGCAGCATAGAAAAGCTATAGAAAGACTTCATCAAGCGTATATAGTATAGGCACTTGTGGGCCTGTATACAAGTTAATATTTTCAGCGGTCGCTATTCGGTCTCCATGCGGTCGCTAATTAAATTTTTTTTTTCAAAAATTAATATAAAGCTACTATAAATCACCTGATAAATAACAATTTAATAAAATAAATAACCTGTTACATAACAATTTCATAAAAACATATAAAATTGTAAATACCTGTTACGGTACACTTGACATGTCGTCTGAAAACTTTGAAACTAAAAAATCTATTTGGTTTTCATCTCTCTCAACTCTCCCTTCCACACATTAGATGTTAAGTTTAATACCATAATGTGAGTTTCATGGTGAGTTAATGGAGATTTAACGACAGAATGGGATATAAAATACATTTTATATCACATATAGTTTTGCATCTAAATTCAACCGGGAGCACGGTTGGATAAGAGTTTTGAGATTTTTTAATTACCCTCCTCATATGTATTTCTCTCTCTCTCTCATCAGTAAAAGTTAGTTGGATTCTAAAGTTGAGAAAATTTATGTATTTAGTTGGACTTAAATTTTTGTAAGAACTTTTAATGATTAAATTCTCCCAATAAACCCAATAATTAAACGGAGTATAAACCTCTATTGGGACAATTGGATGCCTCAGCTCACAAAGCAACAAAATCGATCTCACTGGTCATTGGTCACATTTTTACGTCTTTATCTTTTGGTTAGCCGCCGTCCAATCTAAAGGCAAATGTATATATATATAATAATATATATATATGCCCCAAACCCCTTCTCTTGCTTATCGGATTGGAGGAGGAGAATAGATAAAAGGAATCCATGAACATTCGCCGCCGTTGAGACCTGCGCGGAGTGCACCAATGAGTTAAGTGGTCCCAAGGCCATGCATATCTCGCCAAGTAGCAGGCTAAGCTTTAATATTATCCTGATCAGATTGGGTCGTGGGCAACCCAAGATGATTTTGTATGCTTTGGACATTTTAATAGTGCCAAGGTGGCGTCGTATGGGTTGACCTGCATTTGGTAGGCCCTGATCCATCAACTCTTTTTGGTGACCTAGACGTCTATCTTCTCTACCTTATCTGAACTCTTCATTCTGATTTCATAGCTTGATATGTATAGTTATTCAAAAGTTTTGCTTCCTCTGGCCTTAGCCATTTTTTTATGTGTGTGTGAGAGAGAGAGAGAGAGAGAGAGAGAGAGAGAGAGAGAGAGGTACCTGTGTGTGAGAGAGAGGAAGCCGGCGACGACGGCGACGGCGAGCGGCGACGGCGAGGCGAGCGGCGCGGCGACGACGGCGAGGCGAGCGGCGCGGAGGGGGGCTCCGGCGGAGGGGGCCTCGGGCGGGAGGCCGCACGGGGAGGGGGGCTCGGGCGGAGGAGGGGGGCTCGGGCGGGAGGCCGCAGGGGGAGGGGGGGCTCCGGCGGAGGGGGGCTCGGGCGGGAGGCCGCAGGGGAAGGGGGGACTCCGGCGGAGGAGGGGGGCTAGGGCGGAGAGGGGGCCGCAGGGGGAGGGGGCCGCAGGGGAAGGGGGCTCGGGCGGGGGCTCGGGCGGGAGGGTGGAGGGGGGGCTAGGGCGGAGAGGGGGCCGCAGGGGGAGGGGGCCGCAGGGGAAGGGGGCTCGGGCGGGAGGGTGGAGGGCGGGAGGGAGGGCTCGGGCGGGGAGGGGCTCGGGCGGGCGGGGGTCGCAGGGGGGAGTATAACGGGATCAGCGACCGATTAGCGACCGAATTTAGTTCGGTCGGGAGGGTGGAGGGCGGGAGGGAGGGCTCGGGCGGGGAGGGGCTCGGGCGGGCGGGGGTCGCAGGGGGGGAGTATAACGGGATCAGCGACCGATTGGCGACCGAATTTAGTTCGGTCGCCAATAGGTCTCAGATGTGCGACCGATTATTTCGGTCGCCGAATTGGTCTCTATTTGGGACCGACTAGCGACCGATTAAAGCGGTCGCTAATGCGGTCGCTATAGCCACTTTTTCTTGTAGTGGACTTTATGGTCACTCCGTATTGCTTCGACCAGGTTCCGGTGTGGATCGATGGACGGAGTATGCCAGGCAGGTTGTATGCGTTGCAGCTTCGGGATTACGATGTGATTCTAGGCATGGATTGGCTCGAGACTCATAGAGCGGTGGTGGATTGTGGAATGAAGAGGGTCTACTTCCAGCATCCGAGCAAGAGGACCTTCTATTTCCAAGGTATCCGTTCCACCTCTTCTCGATTTCTTATCTCTGCTATTCGAGCCCGTCGATTGCTTGATTCAGGTTGCCAGGGTTTTCTCGCGTCAGTGGTTGTGTCTGACCGGATGGAGCCGAATGTCGAGGACATTGCGGTGGTGTGCGAGTTTCCCGATGTTTTTCCTGAGGAGTTGCCTGGATTACCTCCCCAGCGGGAGATCGATTTCGTGATCGAGGTTGTGCCTGGTACGGGACCTTTGGCGAAGGCTCCCTACCGTATGGCCCCCGCTGAGTTGAGGGAGTTGAGGGCGCAGTTGCAGGAGCTGTTGGCCAAGGGGTATATTCGTCCGAGCTTTTCCCCTTGGGGTGCGCCCGTGCTGTTTGTGAAGAAGAAGGACGGTAGTCTGCGGCTGTGCATTGACTATCGGCAGCTGAATGAAGTGACCGTCAAGAACAAGTATCCGTTGCCGCGGATTGATGATTTGTTCGACCAGCTGCAGTCTGCGCGAGTGTTCTCGCGGGTTGATTTGTGGTCCGGTTACTATCAGTTGAGAATTCGCGAGTCCGATGTGGAGAAGACTGCGTTCTGTACGAGGTACGGGCATTATGAGTTTCTGGTGATGCCGTTCGGGCTCACCAATGCCCCAGCAGCCTTCATGGACTTGATGCAGAGGGTGTTTCATCCGTATTTGGACCAGTTCGTGGTCATCTTCGTGGATGACATCCTTGTTTATTCGCAGTCTGCCGAGGAGCATGCGTACCATTTGGGTGTGGTGCTGCAGACGTTGCGAGATCACCAGTTGTATGCGAAGCTCAGCAAGTGCGAGTTTTGGCTCAGCGAGGTGCACTTTCTGGGGCACGTGATTTCTGGTGATGGCATTTCCGTGGATCCCGCCAAGGTCGAGGCCGTGATGCAGTGGCCGAGGCCGAGGTCGGTGACGGAGATCCGGAGTTTCTTGGGGCTTGCGGGTTATTATCGCCGGTTTATCCAGGATTTTTCCCGCATTGCGACCCCGATGACGAGGCTCACGCGGAAGGATGTGCCTTTCGTCTGGTCCGAGGAGTGTGAGCAGAGCTTTAGGGAACTGAAGAGATTGCTCACCTCGGCTCCGGTGTTGGTTTTGCCTTCTGGATCGGGAGGTTTTGTGGTGTGTACAGATGCTTCCGGCGTCGGATTGGGTGCTGTTCTGATGCAGCATGGTAGAGTGGTGGCTTATGCATCTCGGCAGCTAAAGCCCCATGAGGAGAACTACCCTACCCATGACCTTGAGTTGGCGGCAGTGATCTTCGCGTTGAAGATCTGGAGGCATTATCTGTACGGTGAGAAGTTCGAGGTGTTCACTGACCATCAGAGTTTGAGGTATGTGTTCTCGCAGAGAGATCTGAACCTCAGACAGAGGCGTTGGATGGAGTTCATGAAGGACTATGACTTCACCCTGTCTTATCAGCCGGGCAGGATGAATGTCGTCGCCGATGCCTTGAGTCGGAAGGTCGTGATCAGTGCCTTGATGTTGAGGAAGTGGAGGCTCTGGGAACAGGTGCCCGAAGTATCTTTCAGGCTCAAGATTCCCCAGGAGCCAGGGTTGGCAGTGCTTGCGAGTCTGACTGTCACTCCTGCTATCCGTCGTCAGGTGACAGAGGCTCAGCATGCGGACCCTGAGTTGCCCCGGATTTTGGCGATAGCTGATGTGGAGCTTGGCGAGGACGGTGCTGCGAGGTTTCGTGGCAGGCTGTACGTCCCAGGGGAGGAGCAGGTTCGTCGTGCGGTGTTACACGAGGCTCATGGGAGCAGGTACACTGTGCACCCGGGTGCGACGAAGATGTATCGGAACTTGCGGAGGCAGTTCTGGTGGCCTGGCATGAAGAGAGATGTGGCCGAGTTTGTGGCCAGGTGCCTGATCTGTCAGCAAGTGAAGGCGGAGCATCAGCGACCAGGCGGTACTCTCCAGCCCTTGGATGTTCCTGCTTGGAAGTGGGACCATGTGACCACGGATTTTGTGGTGGGGTTGCCCAGAACCCCGACTGGGCAGGACAGTATTTGGTTGCTGGTGGATCGGCTGACGAAGGTGACGCGGTTGCTACCGGTCAAGGTCAGCTGGAGCGTGCCTAAGTTGGCTCGTCTTTATGTGGAGCGGATCGTTCCGTTGCATGGGGTTCCCATTTCGATCGTGTCGGATCGGGATCCGCGCTTCACTTCTGGATTCTGGAGGAGTTTCCAGCGAGCTCTTGGCACGGAGTTGGCATTTAGCTCGGCGTATCATCCACAGTCGGATGGTCAGTCTGAGAGGACCATTCAGACTTTGGAGGACATGCTGAGATCCTGCTGCCTGGAGTGGCAGGGGAGTTGGATTCATCACCTACCGTTGGTGGAGTTTGCCTATAACAACAGCTTTCATTCGAGCATCGGCATGGCTCCCTATGAGGCTCTGTATGGGCGTCCTTGTCGGACTCCACTCGATTGGTTTGAGGTGAGTGAGCGTGTTTTGACGGGACCGGAATTGGTGCAGCAATGTGTGGATGTTGTGCACCTGGTTCGTCAGAACATGTTGGCGGCCCAGAGTCGGCAGAAGAGCTATGCTGACCGTAGGCGGCAGCCCCTCGAGTTCACCGTGGGCGATCATGTGTTCTTGAGAGTTTCTCCGATGAAGGGGGTGATGCGTTTTGGACGGCGTGGGAAGCTGAGTCCCCGCTACATTGGTCCTTTCGCGATTGTGGAACGCATCGGTGAGGTTGCTTACCGGTTGCAGTTACCCTCTGAGTTGGCGTCGGTGCATGACGTGTTCCACGTCTCTATGTTGCGGAAGTATATGCCCGATGACTCTCATGTGCTCGAGTTTTCCGTTTGGCCTGAGGTGACTCCAGATCTTTCTCTCCCAGAGTTTCCGATCCGCGTGGAGGATAGGCGAGAGCAGCGCCTGCGGAACAAGGTTATTCCCTTGGTGAAGGTCGTGTGGCAACGACACTCTGGTGGTGAGGCTTCGTGGGAACGTGAGGATGAGATGCGTCAGCAGTTCCCGTACCTGTTTGAGTGAGTCTTCCTCTTCTTTCCCCTTGGGTTGTTCTCAATTTCGAGGACGAAATTCCTTAAGGGGGGAGGGCTGTAATATCCCGGACCTTTCGGATCCTTCTTCGTGGGTCCCGGATCTGGTTTTCGGAGTGTCCGGCTCCGTTGTGTCCGAAATTTCATTTCGGACATCTTTCGTGTTCGGGTCGGCGCGATCCGGAGTTGTTTCGGAGGCCCGGAGGCGTTCCGCGGCTTTTCCGCGTGTGTTTTCCGATTCCCGGTGTGTGTTTCGGCTTTTCTCTTCGGACGCTCGTTGCGGGTGAACCGGGCTGTTCACACGGACACGAGTGGTACCGTTGCGATCGGTGCGTTCCGAGGATCGCGGGGGTGTGATTTCCTATTTTTTGGAATTTTACGGATTTTACGGGTTTTTCTATAAAACCCTTTTTCTTTTCTCTCTCCCCCCACCATCTTCTTCTTCCTCCTTCCTCCTCCACCGTGTCTCCCTCCCTCTCCCTCTCTTCCTCCCGGTTGGCCACGGCGAGCTCCCCTTCGGCTGCAGACGGCGGCGGGGCGACGGCGCGGCGACGTGGGCGGCGGCGAGGCGGTCGTGGGGGCGTGCGGCAAGCGTGGGAAGCTTAAGGAAGAACGAGGGTTTTCAAGCGTTCTTCGCGATTCGTGGACGATCCGGCGGAGCATTCGCTCCATTGAGGTAGGGTGACGTTCCCTAGCTCTTCGCCGTTCTTTTCCGTGGTTTGTAGGCCGCGGGGAGGCCGAGAGAGGCATGTTTGGGCGTTTTTGGGGTTTTTCCATGTTTTGGGGTGAGCCGCCCGATCTATGGTTTTAGCCCATGATTCTATGTTTTGGTGGCTTAGATGCATGCTAGGGGTCCCCAGGGGTCTTCCCCCTTGTTTTCCCCCTCTCCGGTGGAGGTACGGGGGCGTGGTTGGTGTTTTTGGGGTTCTCCCGCCGTAGCGTGCTCTGGGGCAAGCGACGGTCACTCCAGTGACCGTCACATGCTTGTAACGCCCCTAGAGGGGTGCGTTACTTCCCTGGGTGTTGGCCTTTGGGGTCGAGGGCTGTAACGGTCCTGCGACTGGCCGCCGTTTGCTAGTGACGGCCCTGGGCTGGGCCGTCACATGCTTTCGACCGTTGGGTTTTGACCGTTGGGGGTCAGGCCATGTAACGCACCGAGATAGGCGCGTTACATGCGTGTAACGCACTGGGGCAGGAGCGTTACTTCCTGTTGTCCCCCATGTGGATGGGCCAAGCGACGCGCTGGGGCAGGCGCGTCACTTCCCTTTCCATCCCGAGCGTGAGGGCCATGCGACGCGCTGGTCTAGGCGCGTCACATGCGAGTAACGCACTGAGCCCGACGCGTTGCTTGCAAGCGACGCGCCAGGGTAAGCGCGTTACTTTCCCTGTGGTTTTCGTGGGTGTGGGGTGCCATGTGACGCCCTGGCCTAGGTGCGCCGCTTCCAAGCGACGCACTAGGGTAGGCGCGTCGCTTCCCCCTACCCCCTGGCCGTGTGACGGTCCGCCTTAGACCGCTATTTCCAAGTGACGGCCCTAGAGTGGACCGCCATTTGGCAGTGACGGTCTGAGGGTAGACCGCCACTTCCTGTGTTGCCCCATGAGGGTGGCAACCTCGCTTTTCTCCGACCGTGGTCTCCGTGTGACGGGACTGGTGCGTGGGGTGATTCCCACACGTTGTCGGGCTTGGGTGTTGTTTTCCGTGACTCGAGAGTCTACTCCTTTAGCGACCCTCCACTAGTCGTAGCCCACCAGTGCGCGGTGCTGGTCTCACCTGGGAGTGGTGTACGGGCACCCACCTTTCGAGACGGTTTGTGGACCGGTTACCGTAGGCCCCTCGTCGGTAGCCAGAGTCCGGCTACGGGGGAAAACCGGTCAGAGGACCAGACCTAGTGACGCAAGGTCTGTGTGTGCACACGTGGTTGGGGGCGGTTGGACCCACGTCGACGGGCGTGACCCCAACTAGTTACTTGTTTGTGGTTACTTGTACGGTGTTTGCGCCTCGGGTAGGACCTACCATGTCAGGCGGTGCACCTGCGGTGCGGTGTAAGACGCCAGGGGACGCTACCGGCTGTGCTTCTAGTGGGTGGTACTCCTGTCGAGTACGGAGTGTCAGACTGTCAGTCGTGTGTTTCCGACCTTCGGGTTTTTGACGGTTCAACCGTTGAGTTTCAGTTTCCTCGTACCGTGGCACGTGTCTCGGTTTACGTGCCGTTAGGGTCTAGTTCTGTAGAGTACAGGGCTTTCCTTTCCGAGATACTTTTCTACCGCTAGAGTAGTGGTTTCTCGTTTTTCGAGGTAGGGTTCGAGTGATCCCTACTGAGTCTTGTTCCGAGACTCATTCCCTGCGTGTTTTCACCGTGTTTCAGGTGAGGCGCCACCTTCGGGGAGCGCGTCAGGAGCGCAGCGTGGTGCGGGTGCCCAGCGGTAGTGCCGGAGGTCAGAGCCGGGGGATGCCCCGTGTAGCTGTACTTTCCTTTCTTGTCACTGTACTAGTCGTGGACTATTGTTATTGTGTTATTTTCTGTTGTGGACCATGTAAAATGTTATTCTATTATAACTGTTTAATTTCTGCAATTATTTGTGATACTTGTGTAGTCTCCACACCATCCTTTTTAACCCTTCCGAGTCTTCGGGCTCGTGGGTGGCGGTGCGAGTCTCGGGTTATCGGGCCTTCCCGGTAATCGGATTCTCGGGTCGTTACAGCATGGTAGAGTGGTGGCTTATGCATCTCGGCAGCTAAAGCCCCACGAGGAGAACTACCCTACCCATGACCTTGAGTTGGCGGCGGTGATCTTCGTGCTGAAGATCTAGAGGCATTATCTGTACGGCGAGAAGTTCGAGGTGTTCACTGACCATCAGAGTTTGAGGTATGTGTTCTCGCAGAGGGACCTGAACCTCAGGCAAAGGCGTTGGGTGGAATTCATGAAGGATTATGACTTCACCTTGTCTTATCAGCCGGGCAGGATGAATGTCGTCGCCGATGCCTTGAGTAGGAAGGTCGCGGTCAGTGCCTTGATGTTGAGGAAGTGGAGGCTCTGGGAACAAGTGCCTGAAGTATCTTTCAGGCTCAAGATTCCCCAGGAGCCAGGGTTGGTAGTGCTTGCGAGTCTGACTGTCACTCCTGCTATCCGTCGTCAGGTGACAGAGGCTCAGCATGCGGACCCTGAGTTGCCCCGAATTCTGGCGATGGCTGATGTGGAACTCGGCGAGGGCGGTGCTGCGAGGTTTCGTGGCAGGCTGTACGTCCCAGCGGAGGAGCAGATTCGTCGTGCGTTGTTACGCGAGGTTCATGGGAGCAGGTACACCGTACACCCGGGTGCGACGAAGATGTATCGGAACTTACGAAGGTAGTTCTGGTGGCCTGGCATGAAGAGAGATGTCACAGAATTTGTGGCCAGGTGCCTGATCTGTCAGCAGGTGAAGGCGGAGCATCAGCGACCAGGAGGTACTCTCCAGCCCTTGGATGTTCCTACTTGGAAGTGGGACCATGTGACCACGGATTTTGTGGTGGAATTGCCGAGGACCCCGAGTGGGCAGGACAGTATTTGGTTACTGGTGGATAGGCTGACGAAGGTGACTCGGTTGTTACCGGTCAAAGTCAGCTGGAGCGTGTCCAAGTTGGCTCGTTTGTATGTGGAGCGGATCGTGCCGTTGCATGGGATTCCCTTTTCGATTGTATCGGATCGGGATCTGCGCTTCACTTCTGGATTCTGGAGGAGTTTCCAGTGAGCTCTTGGCACGGAGTTGGCATTTAGCTCGGCGTATCATCCTCAGTCAGATGGTCAGTCAGAGAGGACCATTCAGACTTTGGAGGACATGCTGAGATCCTGCTGCCTGGAGTGGCAGGGGAGTTGGATTCATCACCTACCGTTGGTGGAGTTTGCCTATAACAACAGCTATCATTCACTACAAGAAAAAGTGGCTATAGCGACCGCATTAGCGACCGCTTTAATCGGTCGCTAGTCGGTCCCAAATAGAGACCAATTCGGCGACCGAAATAATCGGTCGCACATCTGAGACCTATTGGCGACCGAACTAAATTCGGTCGCCAATCGGTCGCTGATCCCGTTATACTCCCCCCCTGCGACCCCCGCCCGCCCGAGCCCCTCCCCGCCCGAGCCCTCCCTCCCGCCCTCCACCCTCCCGACCGAACTAAATTCGGTCGCCAATCGGTCGCTGATCCCGTTATACTCCCCCCTGCGACCCCCGCCCGCCCGAGCCCCTCCCCGCCCGAGCCCTCCCTCCCGCCCTCCACCCTCCCGCCCGAGCCCCCTTCCCCTGCGGCCCCCTCCCCCTGCGGCCCCCTCTCCGCCCTAGCCCCCCCTCCACCCTCCCGCCCGAGCCCCCGCCCGAGCCCCCTTCCCCTGCGGCCCCCTCCCCCTGCGGCCCCCTCTCCGCCCTAGCCCCCCTCCTCCGCCGGAGTCCCCCCTTCCCCTGCGGCCTCCCGCCCGAGCCCCCCTCCGCCGGAGCCCCCCCTCCCCCTGCGGCCTCCCGCCCGAGCCCCCCTCCTCCGCCCGAGCCCCCCTCCCCGTGCGGCCTCCCGCCCGAGGCCCCCTCCGCCGGAGCCCCCCTCCGCGCCGCTCGCCTCGCCGTCGTCGCCGCGCCGCTCGCCTCGCCGTCGCCGCTCGCCGTCGCCGTCGTCGCCGGCTTCCTCTCTCTCACACACAGGTACCTCTCTCTCTCTCTCTCTCTCTCTCTCTCTCTCTCTCTCTCACACACACATAAAAAAATGGCTAAGGCCAGAGGAAGCAAAACTTTTGAATAACTATACATATCAAGCTATGAAATCAGAATGAAGAGTTCAGATAAGGTAGAGAAGATAGACGTCTAGGTCACCAAAAAGAGTTGATGGATCAGGGCCTACCAAATGCAGGTCAACCCATACGACGCCACCTTGGCACTATTAAAATGTCCAAAGCATACAAAATCATCTTGGGTTGCCCACGACCCAATCTGATCAGGATAATATTAAAGCTTAGCATGCTACTTGGCGAGATATGCATGGCCTTGGGACCACTTAACTCATTGGTGCACTCCGCGCAGGTCTCAACGGCGGCGAATGTTCATGGATTCCTTTTATCTATTCTCCTCCTCCAATCCGATAAGCAAGAGAAGGGGTTTGGGGCATATATATATATTATTATATATATATACATTTGCCTTTAGATTGGACGGCGGCTAACCAAAAGATAAAGACGTAAAAATGTGACCAATGACCAGTGAGATCGATTTTGTTGCTTTGTGAGCTGAGGCATCCAATTGTCCCAATAGAGGTTTATACTCCGTTTAATTATTGGGTTTATTGGGAGAATTTAATCATTAAAAGTTCTTACAAAAATTTAAGTCCAACTAAATACATAAATTTTCTCAACTTTAGAATCCAACTAACTTTTACTGATGAGAGAGAGAGAGAAATACATATGAGGAGGGTAATTAAAAAATCTCAAAACTCTTATCCAACCGTGCTCCCGGTTGAATTTAGATGCAAAACTATATGTGATATAAAATGTATTTTATATCCCATTCTGTCGTTAAATCTCCATTAACTCACCATGAAACTCACATTATGGTATTAAACTTAACATCTAATGTGTGGAAGGGAGAGTTGAGAGAGATGAAAACCAAATAGATTTTTTAGTTTCAAAGTTTTCAGACGACATGTCAAGTGTACCGTAACAGGTATTTACAATTTTATATGTTTTTATGAAATTGTTATGTAACAGGTTATTTATTTTATTAAATTGTTATTTATCAGGTGATTTATAGTAGCTTTATATTAATTTTTGAAAAAAAAAATTTAATTAGCGACCGCATGGAGACCGAATAGCGACCGCTGAAAATATTAACTTGTATACAGGCCCACAAGTGCCTATACTATATACGCTTGATGAAGTCTTTCTATAGCTTTTCTATGCTGCAGATTGTTTGTTCTCTTCTTCTAGATTACTTCTTCTGTGTTAGTCTTTAATCAAGGATACTACATTAGCGAGGAAAATTTTCCTCACACAGTTACTAGCTTGCATGAACTGCAAGTGTCAGACTTCATATTCATTTGAGTCTTTGTTTATTGCAGATTGTTTGCTCATTTCTTGTCCGAGATATGGGGATTGATTGGCGAATGGGAGCTGAATGGTTTGAGAAATGTCTTTTGGACTACGATCCATGTTCTAATTATGGAAACTGGACTTATGGGGCAGGTTAAGCTCTTTTGCAGACTTCTCTATTCCATTTTTTAAATTTTCACTTCATGGGCCTTCTGTGAATTTTCATTTTTATGATGAGAGACTCAATCATAAGGTAAGGTTCACCTGAGACTAACACACCTAAGTGATACTTCAGGAATCACGGGAGATAAGCTGATTGCTTTCACATTTTTCTATGTTCATTAATTTGCTTGGTACTAACCAAATGTATTATTTATGACAGGTGTTGGAAACGACTGGGGTGTATTTTACTGCATCTTGAGGGTTCCACTTGTGAAACTTTGGCTGCTCTTAGTGGAGATGGAATTGCATTCTATGTCTTGTGGCCACATTATCCCCTTTGGATAACTTCTCATGTTGCCGTCTCCAACTGAATGAATTTTATTGCTTTCAGGTATTTTCCATGATTCCTGGTTTTAGCTCGGAGTTGATGCCGAAAGGTCGTGAACAGGAAAGCCAGGCAAAGATCAAGCGATACATGTACGTGATGGGTTCTATGACCAATGAAGGTACTCTCATGGTGTTTTCTTCTTCCATATTGTCCATTATACATGTGAATATCAATATACTCATTCTGCTGTTTATATTTGACATAGCTTTTATTTCAATCTTGGGCGTAAGACTGGATGATGATGATAGTGCTATGGTGTCATGGTGTGTACCCATCATGCATTGTGATCAATGTCCATATAAGTAAACTAGCAGAGTACAGCCCACTTCAAGTGTTTCTGGCAGTACATTATGATTATTCCACCATTTACCTGTGAATATGTATTTGATCCCGGGCGCATGAATTATTTCTCTCCACTGTTTCATGCAAGCTTTGTAAATGGGGAAGGAGATCATGAGCTCATTAACCTGAGGTGGGAATTGCTTTTGGATGAAGTATGATCATTACATCGACCGTAGTCTTGAAGTCGGGAGTGTTTAACCTTTCCAAGTCTCTCATAATCCAACAGTCATTTACCTTTCCACTTATTTGATCCACAATCCCATTAAATTTGAGGAAGTGATCCTTGTTATGACACGACCACTCCGACGGACAGAGTGACCTCTCAAGATCTCGATCCGCACAACAAGAAGGGAGGAAGAAGAAGGAACAATCACACAAGATAGGAACACATATTTACGTGGTTCGGAGGTTACCCCCTACGTCCACGGGCGACGGCGACAGTGGAACTTCACTAGATGTGGAGAAATATACAAAGAAGTCAGCACCCCAACTTGGAGGAACAAATCCTCTCACAAGAAACTCTCTCAAGCTATCCCCCCAAGACCTCTTTTAGATCTTCTCTCTAAGAAGCTCACTCGGGCTCTCACTTGGGGGCGGGTTTCATTTTTCATCGAATTAGAATCAACAGGCAGACTGTTCTGCAGGATTTTCCATAGGTGTATAGAGATTTTGGTTAGAACTGAAAGTGAAAAGATATGTATAAATTCTATTCACTTGAGTGGGGGAGGATACAGATCTATAAATATTCATAAAGCTAGAATAATATAAGGAAAGTAACATGTAGACATGAATAAAATATGCCAATTTAGGTGAAAAGATCTCCCCAAAGTCTGGTAACTGTCATGGCAGGAAGCCAGGAACAGCACCTCTAAGCAAAGGAAGGGCAGTTCATACAAAGGAGCATAGGTCATAACTGATGGAATACACGGATGGCCGTGCCGATCATTCCAATACGACCGGGGAGATGAAAGTGACTTGTCAGAACTGACGGAATCCAAATCGGATGCCCGGTTTGAGCTCGGCGCTCAAACTTCATTTTTAAAATACACTTAGTTCAAATGAACTGTTAGGACGGGTCCGGGGGTCTAAAATTCGAAATACCGGTCGGATGGCCGTGCCGATCATTCCAATACGACCGGGGAGATGAAAGTGACTTGTCAGAACTGACGGAATCCAAATCGGATGCCCGGTTTGAGCTCGGCGCTCAAACTTCATTTTTAAAATACACTTAGTTCAAATGAACTGTTAGGACGGGGCATTTGGTTCTAAAATCTGAAATACCGGTCGGATGGCCGTGCCGATCATTCCAATACGACCGGGGAGATGAAAGTGACTTGTCAGAACTGACGGAATCCAAATCGGATGCCCGGTTTGAGCTCGGCGCTCAAACTTCATTTTTAAAATACACTTATTTCAAATGAACTGTTAGGACGGGTCCGGGGGTCTAAAATCTGAAATACCGGTCGGATGGCCGTGCCGGTCATTCCAATACGACCGGGGAGATGAAAGTGACTTGTCAGAACTGACGGAATCCAAATCGGATGCCCGGTTTGAGCTCGGCGCTCAAACTTCATTTTTAAAATACACTTATTTCAAATGAACTGTTAGGACGGGTCCGGGGGTCTAAAATCTGAAATACCGGTCGGATGGCCGTGCCGGTCATTCCAATACGACCGGGGAGATGAAAGTGACTTGTCAGAACTGACGGAATCCAAATCGGATGCCCGGTTTGAGCTCGGCGCTCAAACTTCATTTTTAAAATACACTTAGTTCAAATGAACTGTTAGGACGGGGCATTTGGTTCTAAAATCTGAAATACCGGTCGGATGGCCGTGCCGATCATTCCAATACGACCGGGGAGATGAAAGTGACTTGTCAGAACTGACGGAATCCAAATCGGATGCCCGGTTTGAGCTCGGCGCTCAAACTTCATTTTTAAAATACACTTAGTTCAAATGAACTGTTAGGACGGGGCATTTGGTTCTAAAATCTGAAATACCGGTCGGATGGCCGTGCCGATCATTCCAATACGACCGGGGAGATGAAAGTGACTTGTCAGAACTGACGGAATCCAAATCGGATGCCCGGTTTGAGCTCGGCGCTCAAACTTCATTTTTAAAATACACTTATTTCAAATGAACTGTTAGGACGGGTCCGGGGGTCTAAAATCTGAAATACCGGTCGGATGGCCGTGCCGATCATTCCAATACGACCGGGGAGATGAAAGTGACTTGTCAGAACTGACGGAATCCAAATCGGATGCCCGGTTTGAGCTCGGCGCTCAAACTTCATTTTTAAAATACACTTAGTTCAAATGAACTGTTAGGACGGGTCCGGGGGTCTAAAATTCGAAATACCGGTCGGATGGCCGTGCCGATCATTCCAATACGACCGGGGAGATGAAAGTGACTTGTCAGAACTGACGGAATCCAAATCGGATGCCCGGTTTGAGCTCGGCGCTCAAACTTCATTTTTAAAATACAAGATGAAATTTGAACTTATATTGTGTGTGTGTATTTATATATATGAAAATGAGCTGGCTTAAACTATTGGCATACTCTTGTTAATGCTTGATTTCTTTATTAAGTCTTGTTAATGCTTGATTTCTTTATTAAGGATTTGATTATAATTTTTTTAAATGATATACAGGATCATCCGTCGCGAGATGTTGGACGAGACGACGACCAGGATGATGTTGGACGAGACGACGACCAGGATGAGACATATGTGGAGGATTTGTGATTTTATTTTAGTTGTGTATGTTGTCATTTTATTATTATGGATGTATGATTAATTTGTGATTTTATTTTAATTGTGTGTAATTTGAGGTTCGTGGAGATTGTGATCCGTGTAGTTGATTTATTATTGTTTTATGAAATTGTTATTTATCAGGTGCTTGTATGTGATGAATTTGAGATTTGTCGATATTGTTGTCTGTGTAGTTGATTTTATATTTATGTTATGAATTTGTTATTTATCAGGTAATTTATTTATCAGTTTAAATAAATTTTTAAAAAAAAATAATGCAAAATTAGCGACCGCATGGAGACTGAATTGCGACCGAATAGCGACTATACGTTATATTTCTTTTATTAAATAATTATACTTGGCGACCGACTAGCGACCGAATTGAGACCGAATAAATCCAATAGGTTAATTTTATTTTTAAAAATACAACATAATTAGAGACCGAATAGCGACCGAATTGAGACCGACTTAATTAGCGACCGATCAGGCGACCGATTATAATCGGTCTCTGATAACGACTGATACTGCGACCGAATTATGTCGGTCGCTATATAGCGACTAGTATATAGCGACCGACATGTTCGGTCGCTAGATAGTCTCTGTTCGGTCGCAATGCAGATTTGCGACCGATCTACGACTGAATAGCGACCGCCAGGTCGGTCGCTATCCGCGATTTTTCTTGTAGTGATTCGAGCATTGGTATGGCTCCCTATGAGGCTATGTACGGGCGTCCTTGTAGGACTCCACTCGATTGGTTTGAGGTGAGTGAGCGTGTTTTGACGGGACCAGAGTTGGTGCAGCAATGTGTGGGTGTTGTGCACCTGGTTCGTCAGAACATGTTGGCGGCCCAGAGTCGGCAGAAGAGCTATGCTGACCGTAGGAGGCAGCCTCTCGAGTTCGCCGTGGGCGATCGTGTGTTCTTGAGAGTTTCTCCGATGAAGGGGGTGATGCGTTTTGGACGGCGTGGAAAGCTGAGTCCCCGCTACATTGGTCCTTTTGTGATCTTGGAGCGTATCGGTGAGGTTGCTTACCGGTTACAGTTACACCTTGAGTTGGCGTCGGTGCATGACGTGTTCCACGTCTCGATGTTGTGGAAGTATATGCCCGATGACTCTCATGTGCTCAAGATTTCTGTTTGGCCTGAGGTGACTCCAGATCTCTCTCTCCCAGAGTTTCCGATCCGCGTGGAGGATATGCGAGAGCAGCGCCTGCGGAGCAAGGTCATCCCCTTGGTGAAGGTGGTGTGGCAGCGACACTCTGGTGGTGAGGCTTCTTGGGAGCGTGAGGACGAGATGCGTCAGCAGTTCCCGTACCTATTTGAGTGAGTCTTCCTCTTCTTTCCCCTTGAGTTGTTCCCAATTTCGAGGACGAAATTCCTTAAGGGGGGAGGGCTGTAATATCCCAGACCTTTCGGATCCTTCTTCGTGGGTCTCGGATCTGGTTTTTCGGAGTGTCCGGCTCCGTTGTGTTCGAAATTTCGTTTCGGACATCTTTCGTGTTCGGATCGGTGCGATCCGGAGTTGTTTCGAATGCCCGGAGGCGTTCCGTGGCTTTTCCGCGTGTGTTTTCCGATTTCCGGTGTGGGTTTCGGCAATTCCTTCGGAACCTCGCTGCGGGTGAACCGGGTCGTTCACCTGGGCACGAGTGGTACCGTTGCGATCGGTGCGTCCCGAGGATTCCGGAAATGTAATTTTTTATTTTTCGGTATTTTTCCAAAAAATCGGATTTTCTATATATTCCCATTTTCTTTTCTTTTTCTTCTTCTTCCTTCCTCTCTCTCTCACGCGACCGTGGCTGCCTCTCTCTCTCTTCTCTCCCGTTCGACCGTGCCGACCCCCGTTCCGGCTGCAGACGGCGGCGGTGCGACGGCGCGAGGACGTGGGTGACGTAGTGGCGATCGTGCGGGCATACGGCGAGCGTGGGAAGCGTGGGAAAGTGAAGTTCTATCGGCGTTCTTCGCAGCTTCGAGCTTGGACCGGAGCGTTTCGTCGCGAACCGGAAGTAGGGTGACGTTCCTTAGCCTCTTGTCTTCCTTCCCCGTGAGTTTCGGCTCGAGACGAGGTCGAGAGGGGTTTATTTTGAGCCGGGAAGGGTTGATCATGCCGCGGGGTGAGTTCGTCCGATCCATCGTTTTGAGCCCCGATTTCACGGTTTAAGGGCGTAGGAACATGCTAGGGGGCTTGGGGGTTCTTCTCTCGCCATTCCCCCCTCCGTGGGGCTTGTTTTGAGGCCGATTGGGCGATTCCGGCGAGGTTCGCCGTTTTCGCGCCGGCGAGCGATGTGCGGTCGAACCAGTGGCCGCACAACCCTTGTCCGGTCCTGTTCGGACCATTCATCGGCTCAGCGCGCTTTGGCCGGGGCTTGGCGCGCAGTGGGTTTGGACGGTCTATCGTGGGACCGCATATCCTAATGTGCAGCCCCACAGCGACCGCCCAACCCTGGGGTTTTTGACCGTTGGTTGTGACCGTTGTGCAGTGCACTGGGATGTGCGGCCAGGAGCTGGCCGCATAACCCTTTGTACGGCCATGTGCTGGCCGTACATCCCCTAGTGCTATGGTTGGATGTGCGGTCTGGTCTTGACCGCACAACCCCTGAACGGCTGAGCCGTAGCCGCTCTTCCCAAAGTACGGCTAAGGACTAATCGTCCAGGCTTTTTATCGTTGGGAGACGAGCGGCCAGGAGCTGACCGTTCCTCACCCACGTGCGGTCAAGAGTTGACCGCACATTTGTTTGAACGGTCCTGTGTTGGCCATTCATCTGCCGTTTGGACCCTGGGTGGAACGGTCCTGATCTGACCGTTAAAACCCTTGTGCGGTCCTTGTGTGACCGCACATCCATGAGCGTCCCAGTGTGGACCGTTCAAGGGGACGGGTTGCGTCGGCGTGTCTCTCGTCGTACAGAGTGTACCGGGAGATGTCGTTGTCGGCTTTTGTCACCGTGCGACGGCGTTGGTACAAGGAGCGTTCCGCGTACCGGCCCTTGTGACGTTTTCCGTTGGCTCGAGAGTCTACTCCTTTAGTGACCCTCCACTAGTCGTAGCCTGCTTACACGCGAGTGGTCCCACCTGGGAGTAGGTGGAGAGGCTTACCCTGAGGACGGTTTTAGACTGGTTACCGTCGGCCCCCTCGTCAAATCAGAGTCCAGTGCCGGGGGAAAACCAGTCAGAGGGCCAGACCTAGGACGCGTGGTCTGTGTGTGCACACGTGGTTGGGGACAGTGGACGCACGTCGACGGGCGTGACCCCAGCTAGTCACTTGTTTGTGGTTACTTGTTCGGTGTTCGCGCCTTTGGTAGGAGCTACCACGTCAGGCGGATCACCTGCGGCGCGGTGTAAGGCGTCAGGGGACGCTACCGGCTGTGCTTCTAGTGGGAGATACTCATGTCGGGTACGGAGTGTCAGACTGTCAATCATGTGTTTCCGACCTTCGGGTTTTGTCGGGTCGACCGTTGGGCTTCGGTCTTCTTACCGTGGCACGCGTGCCGGTTTGCGTGCCGTAGGTTCTTTGTTGTGTAGAGTACAGGGCTTTCCTTTCCGAGGTACTCTCCTACCGCTAGCGTAGTGATTTCCCGTTTTACGAGGTAGGGTTCGAGTGATCCCTACTGAGTCTTGTTCCGAGACTCGTTCCCTGCGTGTTTTCACCGTGTTTCAGGTGAGACGCCGCCCCGGGGGAGCGCGTCTGGGGTGCAGCGTGGTGCGGGTGCCCAGATATAGTGCCAGAGGTCAGAGCCGGGGTATGTCCCGTGTAGCTGTACTTTCTTTTCTTGTCTCTGTACTAGTGGTGGACTATTGTTGTTGTTATTCTTTCTCTATTGTGGACCATGAAAAATGTTAATTTATTTCCTGCTTAATATTATAACTGTTTAATTTCTGCAATTATTTGTGATACTTGTGTAGTTTCCACACCATCCTTTTAACCCTTCCGAGTCTTCGGACTCGTGGGTGGCGGTGCGAGTCTCGGGTTATCGGACCTTCCCGGTAATCGGATTCTCGGGTCGTTACACATGTCGTATTCAAAATTTTCCCCCACAAGAAGTTATGCAATCCATAACTGCATGAGAGAGTTGACCATGTCTATGAACACTATTTTTGTGTTCTACAATCCTATTATATTGTGAAGAATATGGAGTAGTAGCTTCACGAATAATGCCATGTGATTGACAATATTTAACAAATAAGTAAAATGTATATTCTCCTTCTCTACCAGATCTCAATCTTTTAAGAATTTTTCATATACGTGTATCTACTTCTTTCTTAAAGATAGCAAACTTGTTCAATGCTTCAGCTTTAGACTTAGGCACATACACATGGCAGTATCTACTGCAATCATATATAAAGGTGATAAGATACCTTTTATGATTCCTAGGTAACACGCCGTTAAACTCACAAATATCATAGTAAATGTCATGCTCTAGTATCATGCCCAAATTTGTCATTCTTTATCAAAAAATGAAATTTACATGTCCCAAATGCTCATGCCACAGGATAGATGAATCAACATTAATATTAAATACAACAAAATAGGAAGTACAACTAGAACCATCATCCGCCTCTTTATTTACAATGTAAGCAATGTGAATTTAAATAAGTCATCAGGCAAGTTACCTTTTTCAACAAAGGTCCCATAACACAATATCACAAATTTATTAGATTTGATATTGAACCCTTAACTCACTCTTACTAGACATGAACCACTAAGAATATTCATACGGATGGATGGTACGAGATGCACCTTGTGCAATGATAGGACTCGTCCTGAATTAAATTTTAGGTCCACTTGTCCAATCCCCAGCACCTTGGCAGCGCTAAAATTTCTCATGATCATTGAGGTTCCATATGTGGCTAGCAGGTAAGACACAAATGCAAACTTATCAACACATATGCACATTAGCTCTCGTGTCAAACAATCATTCATCTGGTTCATATATAGTAAATACTTGAAGCTTTGCAAACACAAACCCTCCATTGAGTTAAGCCTCACCCGTCACCATATAGATCCGTGGTGTATAAATAGAGACTCCAAGATGAGACTTATTAGTCTTCTTGATAGTACAATCCTTGATGAAATGTCTAACATGTCTACATTCCCATCAAGATTTGTTTTTAGACCTCTTTTGGATCTTGCCCTTTGATTTAGTTTTGACTTTAAATTCAACTTGAGCCTTTCCTTTAACATGGTCCTTGTTCTCATTAACAATCATCATATTTGCATGCATATCAACATGCATAATAGGTGTCTGATTCCTATGCTCCTCTTCGATAGCTATGGCAATCATAAGATTAGAGAGTGTTAAAGCACATTTCTTATGTTTCAGAGTCATCTCGAAATCTTCCCAAGACTTGGGAAAATTTTCAATGATAGACATCACATGAAACTTCTAAGGAAGTTTCATTTTAGCCTCAGGCAAATCATATAGTAAGAATAGAAATTCATGAGTCTGTTCAGACATAGACTTTCTTTCAATGATATGAAATTTCAAGAACTTCATGACAATATTTTTCAAGGCCAAGGTCTTCAGTGTTATATTTCTTATCGAGTTCCTCCCACAATTATTTAGTATACACGTCAAACAACACATTGGACAGAGCCAACAAGATGCAACTGTGACAAGTATGATCCTATTGACTCCAATCTTCAAGTACTTTCACACTATTTGGGTCATTTTTAACTTGTCTAGGAGCGTCAAACTCAATAAATGAGATCAAAATCAATAATGGTCAACCAAATCTTCATGCGTTGTTGTCAACACTTGAATTATTTTCTGGAGAATTTTTTTTGTCATTCCGGACATGTCCACTCTTGGCATAGATGAAGATACAAGTGATAACGGTACTGTCGACATGATTGATTTCTTCTCTAAGTTTGTTGGAAATGTATATAAGGTATGCTCAACAATGAAAATTCACATGCGATGGACCAAACATGGCATGCTTATGTTGACATTAAACATAAGGACCAATCCAACGAGAGGTTAAACATCAAACACATGCATAAAAATAATGCAATATAAGAGAAAGATAAGATTAGAGAACTTAGTCGAGACGTCCATCTATGGACTATCCTTAGGAAAGAAATCGCCTCCACAATATCGGTGTGTAGGAGTTGTTGTGACCTTCCGCTAAGATATGACAGCTACCGTGATCTCGTGGACGCACTCTCAAGAGATCACACCTCCAAAACGACCTTATAGATCAACTTCCTCTTCCCATGAGCAAGAGAGATCGAGGGTGAGAGAGGGAGATAATCAACGCTTTGGGGAGCTTGAGACGGCTATGAGAAGGATTCTCGTCCTCCCATAACCTTAGATCAAGGGCTTTTATCACAAAGAGGAATTGTTTCACCCAGTTACCCTAAGAGCTGTGTCCGTTCGTAAACAATTCACTCAAAACATCCTTTCTATAATCGGAAGCGGTCGACTGTCCCAAGGGACCTATATCTTCTAAAAGAGTCTTACACATGTTGGAAAACACACGTACATCTTTAAAAGAGTCCTACACATACGTAGAAAACACATTCGAGCCTTTCAGTCAAAGCTCGATCATCTCACGTGTGCACGCACACGTGTGTGTGTGTGATCCACCGTACCTTCTCCTTGTTCCTTAGAACACATTATCAAGTAACCTTGGGACTATAAACACTAACATTTTTTCTTAGTTTCTAATGTGAGACAAATGTTTCTCACGTACCAACCGACCAGAGAGGATTTACTTTTACTATAAAGACATTAAATTCTCTCTACCAACTTGAACCCTATCTTATCTGATCACAAGCCCAAACGTTTTAGCTCAATAGAACTCGAACATTATCCAAATAATGTATGATCTTATATCTTTCATAATTTACATTGGTGCTTTAGAAAGTACCTAGCTAGGACGTTGGTAAATTCGAGCGAAAAGTCTAAATATCTTCGTCCCAACGGAAGTGAGTTCGAGCATGTATATATATTCATACATGTTCAGCGTGAACCCAATCCAATTCGACTCCTCTAATTCGACCTAATTTCGATGTTGACCCTGCAAGCTCAGAGTTGACTGTCCTCCAAGCCTGCGGCCCTACACCAAAGGGTACACCTAATTGCCGCTCAAATACCCTTCAAGATGATAATAACAAGGAATTGCATGCTGCCTTTGGGCGAAGTTCTCCTTATATGGCATCGATCGATGTATATATATATATATATATATATATATATATATATATATATATATATATATATATATATATATATATATCTCTATATATATATATATATATCGATATACATGTGGCAGCTCCTCGGCTTGAGAACATGAGTTCTATCACATTGGTTTGACATAGAACCGTGACAACCTGAGACGTTGCGACAGCGGAGAAGCTGGGCCTACCATTCTCGCGTAGTGTAGATGCGGTGCATGTTTGTGGAGCTCTGTTAATATTGTTTGGCCTTCAATGGAGAAGCGAGAGCCCCTCTGATTGCCAACGGAGGAACAAGTTGCAAGGCATAAGAAGAACCTGATCCACTGCTTTTCGTTGGGTAATTGCAGAGAAACCAAACCCTAGCTAACACCCTTCCCCATCTCTATCGAAGAACAGGAGAGGAGGCTCTAACTAGATCTGATCTCTTTTCGATCGTGAACGTAAGGCCGTACGTCACCTCCTCCTCTCTCTCCTCACCCACGACAAGAGACGTCAACCAGAAGAGCCAGCCCCCATCCCACACACACCAGAACGAGATACCAGTAGTACTGGAAGAGATGACGAAGAAATTAGCTAGAGAGGCTCGTTGTTATATATCTTCGGGAAAAGAATCTTAACAAATGCAACCCATCTTAACAAATTAGTAAAAGTATGATCCACATGTAAATCAATCAATGTTCCTTAGTTTTGTGTTTGAGAAAAGAGGAGAAAAGAAGTAATTAACGGAGAAGTGTTGTCGGCTACTACTTGGTTATCGTTCATTAATAATGGCAACCCACCAAGGCCGACGGCGAGAAGACGACCGGGCGCTTGCGGGGGAAGGCGAAGGAAGGCGACCCAGGCAGGTCCCCGCGGTCATCGTCGGCAGGGGCGGGCAGGTTGAGATCCAAAGGCAGGACGGCGTCGCTCTTCTGCTTCGCCTCTTCGGTTCCCGGCGGCATCGCAGGCTCCGCCCGGTGCCGCCTCATGTGGCCACCCAACGCTTGCCCGGAAGAGAACTCCGCTCCACAGATCGAGCATTCGTGCACCTTCGGCTTGTTACTGCTCGCGTTGTTGTTGTTGTTGTGGCTGTTGTGGTGGTGGTGGGCAGGTGGGTTGGTGGTGGTGGTGGTGGTGGTGTTGTTGGGAAGGGGGTTGGAGTTGGGATAGGAAGTGGAGATACCGATCTGGAGGCTAAGCTCCTCCCTTGGTTTCTTCTCTTGTGCGGCCGCCATTGTTGCCATCTTGAGCTTCTTGTGGCTGGACCTGTGGCCACCGAGGGCCTGGAAGGAGGGGAAGCACTTGTTACACGTCTTGCACTCGTACACGTAGAAGCTGGCCTTGCCGTTGGACATCGTGGCCGCCTCCGCTAGTCTCCGGCTGGTGTACCTCTCACCCCTGCCGCCCCCGCCACCGTCTCCCCAACCTCCACCGACGCCTTCCCCTTGTAAGAGTGCCTCCGGCTTCGGCCCCGCCGCCTCCGGGAACCGTCCCTGAGCGAGGAGGATGAGGCAGTTGGCCATGTCCTCCTCCTCTTCGTCGATGCCGTCGGAGGCTTCCGCGGAGGAGGAGGTGGAAGGCGTTGCAGCTGCGGGCATTGGGAGGGGCAGATAGTGACGGAGCCTCCGGCGCTTGGTCCTCTTGCCCTTGACGATGGCGTGGGAGTAGTCGTTGTCGACGCTGCTGCTGCTGTTGGTGGGGGAGGTGGTGGCAGCCGTGGCCAGCTCTTGTTGTTGGGTTTCCATGCTCATCTTCAGCTGAGAAAGGATTCAGAGAGAGAGAGAGTGGGTGTGTGTGGAAGAAGATGTTCAGAATGAGGGACAAGGAGGCAGGCAGGCAAGCTACAGGAACGGGAGATGGCTAGTGCGTAAGGGGGCAGCCATATATAGATTGATGGGGAGAGCCATGGGTGCTAAACTTATGGGTGGAAGGGCAGTGAGAGAGAGAAGAGAGTGGGAGGTGGTGGTGGTGGGGGGGGGGACACAAATAAAGCTGTTACTATTCCTAGCCATTATTTTAATTTGGATGTTTTTATTTTGAGAACGGGGGGGGGGGGGGGGGGGAGATCAGCAGCAGCCGGCCTTCACAATTCACAATCACCACACCATGAAGAGATCAACACACTCGGCCCAGTTATTAATTTTTAAGAGAGAACATGGAAGTAATATCATGAGGGAGATCGATCGAGGTTTAGTATTAATGTCCGAATTAAGTCTGTCAGGTCTACTTCCATTTAATTGGCATCGCTCATGTTGGGAAAGGTAGATCGATAGGTTAAAGAGATGCTGGGGGATCGAGGGGGTGAAAATCTTGCCAAACATACCTTAAAGTCTCTACTGCCCAAGCTGATCGATCGATCACTAAACTATGTCACACGTAGATATTATTTATATATATATACTTCAGAAAGATAATTAAATTTGTTTTTATTTCTTCAATTAATCGCGTCGTTGTCAAGTATAAGCAATTGTTTATGCCGGTGATAAGAATAGGTAAACAGTTGGAAATTGGAGAGGTGTGGAGTGAAGGCCGGTGGGGGGAGTGTGGGGGTGGTGGGGAGCTAATAAGCCCAACAGAAAGATGCCTATATTTGAGCTGTGTACACTTGGGCACTTAGCTCAGCATTGGTTTGTGTTTGTTAAGAAGGAGGCCGGCCACTAATATATAGGACAGTTCACGTACGTAGGGGCCTGGAGGATGGAGGGTGGTTTAATTACATTACTCCCGATCGAGCTAATAACGGAAGGTAGTGGAATTGGAAACGAGTGGACAGGTGAGCACTACGCTCCATGCCTCGTTTACTCATCGATCCCTCTACGAGGGAAGCTGAAGTCTAAATCTCATGTACAAGTGTGGGGATACATACATACATGTGTGGGGTGGGGGAGTCGGGAGAGAGAGAGAGAGAGAGAGAGAGGGGTTGCCTTTGAAGCAAACCCATTAATTATTATTCTCTCCAATATTGCATGTGATGGGATTGGAATGAAATCCTGATGCACGGAAAATGCTCGATCCCCCCACTCCTCCCCCTCTATATATTTACCCTTCTCTCTTTTCTGTTTTGATGGCTGGCTAATTGGTTTTGTGTAGTTCTCCCAATTCTTGCCCGGCCCCTTCCTTTTCTGTTTAATTAAATCAGTAAGTAGTAGCCCAGTTGCAAGTTAAATCCTTTTCTGTTTAATGATCGAGCTTTGCAGTCTGCTTCTTCCCAGCCACTAAACCATCCCCCTCCCCCCCTACTAAGCATGGCGGGCACATTTAGTGGTGTGAAGTCACATCTCTCTCTCTCTCTCTCTCATCATGCATAAGCTCACAAAGTTATAAGCTTCTATATATGAGGGTTACTGAGAAGAGTTACTCTAAGATTACAACTATATATATATATATATATATATATATATATATATATACAGACCTTTCCTAATTAACTAGTCACAAACTGTTAAACAAATGCTGGTGTGGAAGCTTGACTTGGGTACGTAATGCAGAACACTACCGGTAGGTGGATGTAGATGCTCGGCCAACCTTCCCCACGTTGTTCTCGACTCGGATTTTTCCCGGATTCGCTTGGATTGGGTGGGCTTACTTGACTAGAACTGCACCTAACCTGTGGATGGATCACTGTCTATCCTCAGTATCCAGGTGCATGGGCACAGGCTCGGACCACCATGGGTCCACACGAACCCCCCCCCCCCCTCCCCCGTTTGGGTTCTGTCTGCTCGAGAGAGGATCAGGTGAGACTACTGGAGGGAGAAATTGTTTGGGGGGCGGGGGAGGTGCTGGAGGGTGCTGTTGGGGAAGAGTGACCCATGAATGGATTAAGCAAGGGAGATTCTTGGCGTGGCGAGTTGTTTTTTTTGTTGGTGTGGGTGTGTGGAGCACGTAAGGTCGATCAGTGCCACCGCCATGACAGCACGTACGGTGGACAGCCTTCTGTTTTTTTTTCTTTTTCTCCTTCTTTACCATAATCATCATTATAAACAAATTATCTAATTTATCTAATAAGATCGAGTACGTGAATTCTTGCACATATCTTTTTTCTAGTAATCTAGTAGTAATATAGAAAGTATATATCATTGGGTGGTGGAAGAAAAGAAAGGCACGTTGTGGATGAGTGGAAGGTGAGTTTCAAGGACTCCTTTTCTTCTTTATTTATTATTTATTATTATTATTAAATATTATAAACTTGTTTCGGATAGTCAGAAACTAATTAGTGCAATGGGTTGTATGGATGATCTTTCCTGTTTGGAGAGGCCAGTCAGCTACGTGGTTCTCTTTCCCCTCGATGCAGTAGAGATTTGGCACTCAGCTCATGGTCTGACGCGTATATTTTGGCTAAAAGCAGAGTCTACACATGATTAGGTCAGCTTCTGGCTCCCCTACGCGCCCCTTGTGGGTGACAGGGTATATATAGATATAAAACAAAACGCTTAATAACATCAATTACAATTATATTATATACTATGAGTTTGGTTGCCATAATAAAAACCAGCTAGGTGTGGACCCATACACACTTCAAGAACGTTCAGTAAGGTTCCTTTTCAACTAGGTAGGTTGCTAGTGGAATACGACTTGTAGGACTCCTCTCCAAAGGTGTTAGTGTTAGACCATGACTTTCCACACACCTGGCGATCTGCTTGAAATGATATAAAACCGTTCGACTTTAAAAAGTTGTTAGTTCATAGCTCACTCATCTCACCCAAATTCACTTTCTAATCCAAAACATCAAAGTCTAAATACTAAGGGTTATTGTTTCTAATTAAGGTTAATTGACAAGATCAAAAATATCTGTAAACCCGATTATCGGCCTCACCCCCGACTTGTGATGAGTTGGATAATATCTAAATAATCTATTATGGATTTTGATGTTTTTAAAATACATGTTTCATATTTGGATCGGGTATGAATTTAATGCACTAGAATCCATATCTGATCCGAACCATTTTTTAATTAACTCATTGTTAATATTTTATATCCTAACTGACTAACCCTTATATGTTTAAACTAATGCAAAGAACCAAAACTCATCAGCCGCCCTCCTCTACACCCCCATGCCATGCAGCCACATAGTTTTTACTTTTTAAGAACAGCCGGTGCAAGCAGCAAGCAACAAGCCGCCCTTCCCACAAGCAGAAGGCTCCTTCCCCGTCGACCCATCCTCACAAGTAGACAACATGACATCATCGTGGCGGATACAGATATCCACGGGTATACCCATATCCGTGAAGGATATATCCGTACACTACAAGAAAAAGCGCTATTAATGACATAATTTTTACGACATAAAAATCTATCCACGTTAACCCATCCCCCCACGCAGGCAACACGTCAACACCATGACGGATACAAATATCCAGAGGTATACCCATACCCATGACAGATATATCCGTACACTATAAGAAAAAGTGATGTTAGTGAGAGAAAAAACTACGGATAAGTGGCGAAAGAAAAATCCGTCACAACATTGGAATTTGGATATTATTTAAGATGTATTAGTGACATAATATTTTCATCGTAACTTTATTATGGACTTTGCGGCGAAATATTTCCGTTACAAATTTAGCGATGTAATAGGGACGGATTTTTTTCCGTCACAAAAAAAAATAGAATTTTGTGGTGAATTAACGAGGAAATAAGTCCGTCATAAAAATAGAGATGGATTAACGATGGACATATATTTGTCGTAAAAATTCATGTACTTTAGAGACGAATTAGTGACAGAAGAATATATGTCGCAAAATATAGAGACGGATTAGCGACGACGTCGCAAATCACAAAAATATCAACTTACCATCTAGATTTTGACTAGATTTCAACAAGAGTAAATTCAGCGATCATATCTTTATCGTATTTAGATCGGAAGCAAATCTAAACAGCTAGATCTTGATCAAACTTAAATCCAACAGTCAAATTTAGATCGGGAGTAAATCCAACGGTCGGATCTTGATCAACTTTAGATCGGAAGCAAATCCAATACTCAGATCTTGATCAAACTTAAATCAAATAGTTGATTCAAAGTGAATCCAACGAGATGAGCTTTAGATTGGGAGCAAATCCAATGGTAAGATATTAATCAGCTTTAGATCAGGAGCAAATCTATTGATCGAACATATCGAAAAAATAAATAAGTCTAACGATCAGCTGGAGCACACATGGGAAGTTTGTATGCTCTTACTGTATGGAGGGTACTAAATCATTTGCATTGAAGGATGGTAGGAAGGCATGTTGGTTTGATTGCCATCGACAGTTTCTTCCGATCCACCATCCTTTCCAAAGGTAAAAAGACGCATTTCACAATAACAGAATAGAATTGGATGAAGCAGATTTAGATCAATTGTCTAATAAACAAATAGCGACACAAGTGCAAAACCTGTCTGATATAGCATAGTTATCTGGCAGCACACGACAACTCCCTAGATTTAGAAAAGAGCACAATTGGGTGAAGAGAAGTAACTTCTAGTACTTATCTTACTAGTCAATTCTTCTTGTGCGACACAACCTGGATGTAATTCCCCGGATTTTTCGGATCCTTCTCCGTGGGTCCCGGATCCGGTTTCTCGGAGTGTCTGACTCTGTTGTGTCCGAAATTTCACACTACAAGAAAAATCGCGGATAGCGACCGACCTAGCGGTCGCTATTCAGTCGTAGATCGGTCGCAAATCTGCATTGCGACCGAACAGAGACTATCTAGCGACCGAACATGTCGGTCGCTATATACTAGTCGCTATATAGCGACCGACATAATTCGGTCGCAGTATCAGTCGTTACCAGAGACCGATTATAATCGGTCGCCTGATCGGTCGCTAATTAAGTCGGTCTCAATTCGGTCGCTATTCGGTCTCTAATTATGTTGTATTTTTAAAAATAAAATTAACCTATTGGATTTATTCGGTCTCAATTCGGTCGCTAGTCGGTCGCCAAGTATAATTATTTAATAAAAGAAATATAACGTATAGTCGCTATTCGGTCGCAATTCAGTCTCCATGCGGTCGCTAATTTTGCATTATTTTTTTTTTAAAAATTTATTTAAACTGATAAATAAATTACCTGATAAATAACAAATTCATAACATAAATATAAAATCAACTACACAGACAACAATATCGACAAATCTCAAATTCATCACATACAAGCACCTGATAAATAACAATTTCATAAAACAATAATAAATCAACTACACGGATCACAATCTCCACGAACCTCAAATTACACACAATTAAAATAAAATCACAAATTAATCATACATCCATAATAATAAAATGACAACATACACAACTAAAATAAAATCACAAATCCTCCACATATGTCTCATCCTGGTCGTCGTCTCGTCCAACATCATCCTGGTCGTCGTCTCGTCCAACATCTCGCGACGGATGATCCTGTATATCATTTAAAAAAATTATAATCAAATCCTTAATAAAGAAATCAAGCATTAACAAGACTTAATAAAGAAATCAAGCATTAACAAGAGTATGCCAATAGTTTAAGCCAGCTCATTTTCATATATATAAATACACACACACAATATAAGTTCAAATTTCATCTTGTATTTTAAAAATGAAGTTTGAGCGCCGAGCTCAAACCGGGCATCCGATTTGGATTCCGTCAGTTCTGACAAGTCACTTTCATCTCCCCGGTCGTATTGGAATGATCGGCACGGCCATCCGACCGGTATTTCGAATTTTAGACCCCCGGACCCGTCCTAACAGTTCATTTGAACTAAGTGTATTTTAAAAATGAAGTTTGAGCGCCGAGCTCAAACCGGGCCTGGAAAATGTGCTTGAATTGTCTTTGTAATAAATTGTGATGCTTGGGCTGGCTCTATTTTATTCCTGAAATTAAAAATATTAATACCACAATGACGAATAAATAACAAAAATAATGCATTACGTACCCTTCATTTATCCACACTGCCCGCATCGTCTCATTACAACAGCCCTCCCCCTCATGATGACTCGCCTCGTCATCAGCACGTACTATACGAATTAAATAGTATAAATAAAACAAACTATCAAAAAAACATAAATATGCAAATGAACATACCTGACTCAGCTGGGGGAGGTGTAGATCCACTCGCCATGTGTGATGGCGGTGCATAGGCCGTCAATGTACCCGTTGTCAGTGGTAACGGTGCAGAGGCCGTGGGTCCTGTAAGGATAAGAATCAGATAACACAAAAACATAAAGAATTATTTTAAACAAATACTCAAATGAATTATACATGAAAGTATACATACCTACTACCGGTGGTAGCGGTGCATCCCTCGGTGGTAACGGTGCAGAGGTCGTGGGTCCTGTGAAAATAAGAATCAGATAACACAAAAACATAAAGAATTATTTTCAACAAATACTACAATGCATTATACATGAAAGTATACATACCTACTACCGGTGGTAGCGGTGCAGAGGTCGGTCGTAACGGTGTAGAGGTCGTGGGTCCTGTGAAAATAATAATCAGATAACACAAATACATAATGAATTATTTTCAACAAATACTACAATGCATTATGAAGGGAAAGTATACATACCTACTACCGGTGGTAGCGGTGCAGAGGTCGGTGGTATATGTGCAGAGGTCGTGGGTCCTGTGAAAATAAGAATCAGATAACACAAAAACATAAAGAATTATTTTCAACAAATACTACAATGCATTATACATGAAAGTATACATACCTACTACCGGTGGTAGCGGTGCAGAGGTCGGTCGTAACGGTGTAGAGGTCGTGGGTCCTGTGAAAATAATAATTTCTCATCTTGTGGCAACATATCCAAGCCCTAAGTCAGTGACCATCTTCTTTGCACGATAAAAATTTTCAGGTAATTTCTCATCTTGTGGCAACATACTTTTGATAATCAGTAACAAACGATCAAAACAAATCTCACTGATGTGAAATTCAGATTTCAAGTTCAATAATTGTGACACCGCAGACAGTCGAGAGTGATTTTGACATCCAGTCCACAATGGCTCATCAGCATCTTTGAGTAGCTGATAAAATCTTTCAGCTGTCTTGTTTGGCGGTTCTTCATTATGTACATGCTCCTCGTGAACATTGAATCCTGGACCAGCAGCATCTATGACCATATCAACATATGAACTTCCACTTCCAACATTGGCAGGCTCGTAGGTCGACCACAATGTTTCACCATGACATATCCAGTTTGTATAATCTTTAACAAACCCCTTTCTGTATAAATGACGTTGTACATCCCATGTTGTCAGCCACTTCAAATTCTTACAGACTACACAAGGACATCGGATACGACCCTCACAATCTACAGCTTCAATAGAATTTCTCAAAGCAAACTGAATGAATCTCTCAACTCCATTTTTAAATTCTATAGACACCACCTGATCAACTACTCTACGGTACATCCATGAACGATCTTCAGACATTTTCCCTATGCGAATGAAATGTAAACACACAAAACTTTAACATGTTTAACAAAATAAAAAGTACAACCCTTACCTCACATCGTCCATGTCTGCCATTTTAAATAGGACGGAAATATCATTTAGATCTTCACTTTTTAACCCATCTGTGAAGGTTTGATCGCACGATTAATTACTATATGTGTTGTGTTGTTTGCTAAAAATTTCGACAGCATCTCCCCACACCTCTCCGATATACCACAAAATATTTATTGATTAAGAAATTTTCTTAAACACTTACTAATAAGTGGTTAAGAAAATAATCAAAATCAATAAAGGTATATCAGAGAGGAGTGAGAAGACGCAGCCAAAATTTTTAACAAACAACACAAACACATATAGTAATTAACCACCTAAGTGCGATCAAACATTCACAGACTGTCCAAACGGGACAATTCAAGACTTTGAGTTAGATATACACATTCTCATCATTCAAAATGAGAACGTGCATATCAATCCCAAAGTCTTGAACGGGTAGGTTGATTGGCACGGGCTTAACACGCTCTCCTAAGATGCGTGCAATGTTAGGTTGCACCCACGCATCTCAGCTCACATACAACACCCAACTAATTAAATATTGACAAGATAATAACACAATCTAAAAACATAGCAGTAACATGTGAAATTGGCAATACATGTACACAATGAAAACATGAATTTTATTTTAACATCCAACATAAAGACAACACTTTCACTAGCTATTTAGCAGAAATAAAATATAGCATGATACTTTTTAGCTTAAAGACAACACTGTCACTAGCTATGCAGAAATCAAGTAAAGAAATTGATAGTATCGTCACTGAATAAGACAATAATAAAACACACTTTACTTTTCATCCAACACTATCCAAACAGTACTCTTAGCTAATGACATGTTTTAGATATTCTAAAATTAAGAAACTGAGCTACAATTCTAAAATGTCAATGTTTCTCTAATACTCATGTCATGTAAATTTAAACATATCAATAATTTATGAGGTTGTCAACCACGACTGCTAATCTTTTTTTTTTTTTGAAAATCTACAAGATGACTAGTAGCTTCCATTGACAGATTCCCCATTTTAAAAAGGCGCGGGTTTACATGATTTGCAACGTCTCGACAGTCCTCAACTATTGTGCCTAGAAGATATTATCTCGTAGGGGTATGTCTAAAATTATTGCAAATTCTGATGAAATGGCCCACATCTGGGTATTATGGAAAGACCATCTGCATGTTTCTCTGGTTACTAGAGATGATCAGCAAATTACTCTTCTCATGGGTCTTAATGGTCAAGTCCCTTTTCACTTAACTGCAGTATATGCAAAATGCAATGTGATTGAGAGAAAGGGTCTTTGGACTTCTTTAATTAACGTCCACTCTAACATTTCTGGTCCTTGGATGGTGGCAGGAGACTTCAACTACATTACTGATACAAAGGAAAAAATTGGTGGTAATGATCCTAATTCGATTGCAATGACTGATTTTAAGGACTGTATATCAAATTGTGCACTTTTGGATACTGGTTTCAAAGGATCTTCCTACACTTGGCATAACAATCAATCAGGAAGCAGGGGTATTTGGGCCAGACTGGATAGAATTCTAACCAATTCTGATTGGATGGCTCATTATGCCTTCTCCGTTGAACATCTTTCCAGGGAAGTCTCAGATCATGCCCCTCTACTTGTGTTGCAGACTCCCCAGATTAAAAGGAAAACCAGATTCTGTTTCCAAAAAATGTGGACTTATCATGACCATCTTCTTGCTGATGTTAAAAAGTGTTGGGATACTAGTCCTTTAGCTTCTTCACCTACCTTAACCCTTTATCTTAAGCTCAAGAGTCTCAGGCAAATGCTTAAAGTTTGGAATTATCAAGTCTTTGGTAATATTCATAATAATGTGGCAAAAGCGGAGGATGATGTTATTAAGGCAGAACACGCTTATGACACCCAGCCTTCCACTACAAATCAGACTGCCCTGGATGAGGCTAAACTTGTTCTGTCCAAAATGTTGCTTCAGGAGGAATGCTTTTGGAGACAGAAATCTAGAGTCCGATGGCTCACTGAAGGGGATAGAAATACCAGATTCTTTCACTCTACCACTTTAGCTAAGAGGAAAAAAATGTGCATATCTCAACTTCAAAACTCTGCAGGCCTTCTCACTTCGGACCCTGGGGAAATGACTTCAATTGCTGTGACACATTTTCAGGAAGCCTTCTCTTCCCAACATCATTTAGCAGATAGTACTGTTCTTGACTGTATTCCCTCTCTGGTTGATCAGTTAGACACTGACACCCTCTGCTCAATCCCTACTGCCGCAGAAATCCAAGACTTATGTCTTCAGGCTATCCCAAGATAGTGCACCGGGCCCTGACGGATTCACAGGTGCATTTTACCAATTTGCTTGGGGGATAATTGCCTCCACTGTGATAAGAGCTGTGCAGGAATTCTTTACTTCCCATGAAGACTTACCCAGATCTGTCACTGCTACCCTGGTTGCTCTCATTCCAAAACAAACAAATGCTACCAGAATTTCTGAGTTTAGACCTATTAGCCTGTGCAACTTCTTTTACAAAATTATTGCCTCTATCATTAATACTAGGCTTGCCAGCATTCTTCCTAAGATCATATCTCCTGAACAATCTGCATTTGTCAAAGGCAGAAATATTATTGAGAATATTGCTTTGGCCCAGGAACTTACCAATGAAATTGGCATGAAAATAAGGGGCTCTAATGTGATGATAAAGATTGATATGGCTAAGGCTTATGATAGGCTTGAATGGGATTTTCTCTTCAATGTTCTTAACAGGTTTGGATTTAATGACCAGTTCATCAGGCTTATTAGAAAAATGGTGCACAATAACTGGTTTTCTATTCTTATAAATGGTACCCCTGCTGGATTCTTCAAATCTTCAAGAGGGGTGCGTCAAGGTGATCCAATTGCTCCCTCACTATTTATCATTGCAGAAGAGGTACTCAGTAGATCTCTGACAAAAGCCTTCCAATGTGGCCTCATAGAATGGTATGCTAGTCCTAGACATTGCCCGAATATTTCACATCTTTTGTTTGCGGATGATACCATCATTTTTTGCAATGGCAATCTTATTTCAATAAGGAATCTCCTTAAGATACTACAAGATTATGAAAGAGCTTCAGGGCAGTCAATAAACACAGGTAAAAGTGGTTTTTTCATACACTCCAGGAATAATAACTCTACTGCCAGGAAAATTCAGGATGTCACTGGTTTTGTTAAACACTCCTTCCCTCATAAGTATCTTGGTTTTCCCCTGATCAAAGGAAGATGCAAGAAAATTCACTACACTGGTATTCTACACAATATTCAGAGGAGGATTTCAGGTTGGAAATGTGGGATGCTCTCCTAGGGAGCAAAACTAGTCCTTATCAAGCATGTCCTGATCTCATTGCCCATATACTTTCTTACATCTTCTTCACTGCATATTGGAACTCACCAAGCTATTGAAAAATCACTTGCCAATTTCTTCTGGGGTTCATCTGATCATGGTCACAGGAAGCACTGGAGAAAATGGAACAAAATCTGCACTCCTATCTCTTAAGGTGGACTGGGTATTATATCACTAAGGAATATGGAAACTCCCTTAAGTGTTAAAATGTTGTGGCAAGCTCTTCATTCAAATTCATTATGGGCCGAGTATTTCAGAGCCAAATATATTAGGAACTGTCCTCTCATCCAGGTTCAGTTTACAAATATGAAGGGTTTTGAAAGGAGAAGGTGGATCACTGCAAAAAATTTAATTATTCAGCATAAGAGGGTCATTATTGGAGATGGCAGCAGGACAAGCTTCTGGTATGACAGATGGATAGGCCAACACACCCTTGCTGATTTTGCATTGGCTGATAACACCATCAACCCTATGCTCTCTGTTCGGGACTTTATTGTACAGATGAATTCAGAAGACACAAATTGGCCTAACAGGTTTTTTACTGAAGAAATTAGCACTGCTTTGAAGCATGTTAAACTCAATCAGGAACATGACCTACCTGCTTGGAGCCTTTCTTCTTCGGGGAACTGTTCAGTCTCATCCACCCAAAAGGCTATTAGCAGGAACCAAGAGACTCAGACTTTCAATCAGTGGACTAGCATTTGGTCACCATGGCTGCCTTCCAAGATCTCCATTCATCTGTGGAAAATTATCAACAAGTGTCTTCCTCTGGATTGCAACATTCAGAAGATAGGGATTCCAATTTGTTCAAAATGCTGCTGCTGCAAGACCCCACAGACTGAAAATTATAACCACTTATTTATTTTCGGTGATTGGGCTTCTTACATATGGACATATTTCAGATCTAAGGGGTTGCAAATTGAAGAAAATTCAGCTACCTCAATGATACTCAACAATTTATGCTCCACTCAGAAAAAATCAATGTTTGGCCTATTTGGTCTAGCTGCTGTCGGAGTTAGTATGTGGGAGATTTGGTGTGCTAGAAATTCAGACAAATATGATGACTCCAAAACTTCCTGCCAGGGTCTCCTCCACAAAATCAGATACAAAGTCAAAGAAATATGTCAGATTTCCTCACTACCCGAAGCCAATCAGGAACATATCAGAATTCTGGATGCTCTAGGAATTCAATTTGCTAAACCAAAGCAGCTTAGAGCTATAGCCATTAAATGGTTTTGCCCTCCTTGGCCTTCTTTAAAACTAAATACTGATGGAGCATCTAAAGCCAATGGTGAATCTGGTGGAGGTGGGGTCATAAGAGATCACCTTGGAAATGTCATCCTAGCTTTCAGCCACTACTATGGATTCTCAAATAGCATCATTGCTGAGGCCCCTGCCCTATTAGATGGAATGAAGTATATCAAAATCACTGGTTCCACAGCAGCAATAATTGAATGTGACTCTCAAACTATTGTCAATATTATCAAAAGGAAAGCCACCTGCCCTTGGTCGATATTGTCCTATGTCAGGGAGATATGGAGCCTCCTTAATCCTGCAGATACCATTAATCACATCTTTAGAGAAGGGAACACTGTGGCTGATTCCTTAGCTTCTTTAGCTTGTAAGTTGAAATGTAATGCATCCTATTCCTCCTCTGAGCTTCCTACTCTCATTAGAGGTGCTGTTAGGCTTGATAAACTGGGTATGCCCAGTGTCCGCTTGATGTAATTTATCTTTACAATTGCTTTTACTCAATAAAATACCCACTGGTGGTTAGGTGGTAGAGTTCTTCTCTCAACCTTTCCACTAGGCAGGGCTTTCACATAAAAAAAAAAGAAGATAGTGAAACCCTTCAGTTTCAGAATGCTATAGGCAGTCTCCATGCATGCATGTGGAAATGACAATGTCTATAAAGCAAATTAAACCTTAAGTCAAAGTTTTGAATTCTTCAGCTAAAATCAATATGTAACTTCTACAGTCCACTGATAGTTTGCAGAGAGTTGAGTTGTTTGAACAAAGATTTATTGTTTTATGAATTTGGCACGTAAACTGTCGGGAGACATGTAATCACCTCTGCACGTGGATTGTGCTAGCTTTCACAGAAAAATTCCACACCTAAGTACATAACCATGCATGACTATGCATAAATCTTTGAAGTCGATTCTGCTGGTTCGGGTGCCGGAGGGGGTGACACAGAGAGAGAGGGATCAGAGAGAGAGAGGGTGCCAGGTGGAACCTTTAATGTTGTAGTCGGCGAGGGTGCGGCCGTCCTCCAGATGCTTCCCGGCGAAGATGAGATGCTGCTGGTTCGGGGAAATGCCCTCCTTGCCCTGGATCTTAGCCTTCACGTTGTCGATCGTGTCCGAGGAGTCGACCTCCAAGGTGAACTGTGCTTTGACCGCAGGGGGAGGGGGGGCTCCGGCGGAGGGGGGCTCGGGCGGGAGGCCGCAGGGGGAGGGGGGCTCGGGCGGAGGTTGGCTCGGGCGGGAGGCCGCAGGGGGAGGGGGGGCTCCGGCGGAGGGGGGCTCGGGCGGGAGGCCGCAGGGGGAGGGGGGCTCGGGCGGGAGGCCGCAGGGGGAGGGGGGGCTCCGGCGGAGGGGGGCGGAGGCCGCAGGGGGAGGGGGGCTCGGGCGGGAGGCCGCAGGGGGAGGGGGGCTCCGGCGGAGGGGGGCGGAGGCCGCAGGGGGAGGGGGGGCTCCGGCGGAAGGGGGCTCGGGCGGGAGGCCGCAGGGGGAGGGGGGCTCTGGCGGGAGGCCGCAGGGGAGGGGGCTCGGGCGGGAGGGGCGTGGGGGGGCTAGGGCGGAGAGGGGGCCGCAGGGGGAGGGGGCTCGGGCGGGGGCTCGGGCGGGAGGGGGGGCTCGGGCGGAGAGGGGCTCGGGCGGGCGGGGGCCGCAGTGGGGAGTATAACGGGATCAGCGACTGATTGGAGACCGAAGTAAATTCGGTCGCAATAACAGCGACCGATTGGAGACCGAACTAAATTCGGTCGCCAAAACGGTCTCACATATGCGACCGATTATTTCGGTCGCCGAATTGGTCTCTATTTGGGACCGACTAGCGACCGATTTAATCGGTCTCTAAGTCGGTCGCTATAGCCACTTTTTCTTGTAGTGTCATTTCGGACATCTTTCGTGTTCGGATCGGCACGATCCGGAGTCGTTTCGGAGGCCCGGAGACGTTCCGCGGCTTTTTCCTCGTGTGTTTTCTGATTCCCGGCGTAGGTTTCGGCTTTCCCTTCGGAACCTCGTTGCGGGTGAACCAGGCCGTTCACCTGGGCGCGAGTGGTACCGTTGTGATCGGTGCGCTCCGAGGATCGCGAGGGTGTAATTTTCTATTTTTCTGGATTTTTCCGATTTTTTGGATTTTCCTATAAATAGCTTTTTCTCTCTCTCCCCCTCTCATTTCTCATTTCTCTCCCTCTCTCTTCTCACGCTCTCTCCTCTCTCCCTCTCTCTCCGGCGGCCGACAGGGCGGAGCATGGGCGAGGCGGGGACGGCGCGGGCGAGGCACGGGCGAGGATGGATGAGGATCGAGGCGGTGGAGGCGCCTGGAAGCTCGGCCGTGAGTTCGTGGAACGGCGAGGCTTCAACGGCGTTTTCTTCGTGGATCGGCGTCCACGGTGCGCGTAATCTTCGGTGGAGGTAGGGTGATGGACCCTCAGCCCGTGTACTTCCTTTCCCGTGAGTTTCGTAGGCCGTGGCGAGCCGAGCGGGCCAAACGGGGCATTTTGGGGAAAATGTGTGTTTTTGGGGTGTGAGCCAGATCTCCCGTTTTATGGTGTTTTTGGGCGATCCAGGGGTTTAGATGCATGCCTAGGGGCTTGGGGAAGGTTTCCCCTTTTGTTTCCCCTTCACCTGGGGGTGAGCGGGGCGTGGCATGGCTTTTCCCGCGGTTTCTACCATTTTCGGGCGCGGACTGAGAACGCGCTATACTCCAGTAGCGCGTTCTTGAAGGTCGCGCTGCCCCGATAGGGCGCGTTCATCGGAGAAGATGAACAGTAAGGCAGTTTTTGTCGCGCTATGGGGTCCTAGCGCGTTCTGCCCTGTCGCGCTAGGGGTCCCTAGCGCATTCTACCTTGTCGCGCTAGGTGATCCTAGCGCGATCTGTGCAGTCGCGCTATAGGGATATAGCGCGATCTGTCGTGTCGCGCTATAGGTGCATAGCACGTTCTGCTTGAACGCGCTATGGACCTACATCGCGTTCTTGAATGTGACCAGCCAGGCTGCCCGGGGCGGGCGGTCTGCGGCTGATTGTGCTCCTCGTGGGCCGTGTGTGCCTTGGACACCCAGTGGAGTTCCGTGACCGTGTTTTGAGGTGTTTGGAGGTTCCATTTCCCTCGTTTTACGTGCCCGTGCGCTTAAGGGTCCGGGTGACCTTTTAGCGTCCGTTCGCATTGTGTTGGTCTCCGGTCGACCCGGTTGGGACCCAGTGGTCGACCTCCGGCCTTGTGAGTATCCTGGACATCCCATGGGTTCTGTGTCTGTGTTTTTTTGGGTGTCAGGAGGGACCGTGTTACCTCGATTAGCGTGCCCGTAGGTGTGGTGGGTCCGGGTGACCCCACTTGTTCCGGGCTCTTGTGTTACGCTTGATCGAGTCACCGTGTGTCGGTGTGTGTGCGGTGGGGTCTCCCCCGCATATCGTGGGTTCCTTTGGAAGGCGATTCCCGTGTGGGCCATGTGTTTGGCCTTGGACAGTGAGTCCAGTTGTCCGGCCTGGGGCTGGAGGTTCCCCGCTTGTTTCAAGATGAGAAATCGTCGTGGCGGCTTGCGTGCTGCCTTGGGAATCGTGCTTCTGTGTTTTCCGTGTGGCCCGTGTGGGTGGCCTTAGTCCCTTGCGTTCCCTTCCCGAGGGAGTGGTCTTGGCGACTCGTGTGTTGTCTCGGTACTCGTGCTATCGTGGTTTTAGACCTAGAGATTGGACTAGATTGATGGCCTTGTGCTGTTACGTGCAACGGTCTTGACCCCGAGTCTTGTGACTCAAGGACCGTTGGCTGTAGTGTGTCTAGAGGACTGTCCAGAGTCTAGTGGCTTAGTGCCACTTGAGTTTTCTCGACTCTAGCGCACGGTGCGTGCGTGGCCGTGGACTGTGAGTCCCGTTTCTTCTCCGACTGTGGTCACCATGCGACGGGGCCGGTACATGGGGTGGTCCCCGTACGTCGTCGGATTCGGACGTTGTTTTCCGTTGAGTTGAGAGTCTACTCCTTCAGTGACCCTCCACTAGTCGTAGCCCACCAGTACGAGGTGCTGGTCTCACCTGGGAGTGGTGTACGGGCACCCACCTTTCGAGACGGTTTGTGGACCGGTTACCGTAGGCCCCTCGTCGGTAGCCAGAGTCCGGCTACGGGGGAAAACCGGTCAGAGGACCAGACCTAGTGACGCAAGGTCTGTGTGTGCACACGTGGTTGGGGGCGGTTGGACCCACGTCGACGGGCGTGACCCCAGCTAGTTACTTGTTTGTGGTTACTTGTACGGTGTTCGCGCCTCGGGTAGGACCTACCACGTCAGGCGGTTCACCTGCGGTGCGGTGTAAGACGTCAGGGGACGCTACCGGCTGTGCTTCTAGTGGGTGGTACTCCTGTCGAGTACGGAGTGACAGACTGTCAGTCTCTGTATCTTTGACCTTCGGATTTTCGGTCGTGTTGACCGGTGAGTTTCGGTTGGTTCGCCGTGATACGTGTGTTGGTTTTCGCGTCATGAGATTAGTGCTAGTGGCTTTACCGAGGTTGGGTCTTGTTGTGCGGTACCCGCGATCCGATGGTCGGGGTTGCACCTTGGATAGCGTGTCCAGGTCGGCTGTGTCCGGGGGACAGGCCTCTACGGCGTGGTTGCCGTATGTTTTTACTTCGGTAGGCGGTACTAGCGTGGTTTGGTAGCTTCGTCTGCGTGATCGAGGTGTACTTTCCGGTACAGTAGGAGTAGCTGTAGTGCCGAGTTTTTGGACCGGCCACCGATTTGTTGTTCCTGCTATAGTTGTAGCTCTCCTTTCCGCTACCGCCGCTGTTTCCGGTTGGGGGTCCGCGGGATCCCTGCTGAGTCTCTGTTTTGGAGACTCATTCCCTACTTTTCAGGTGCAGCGGTTCTTCCTCGTGGTTCGAGGGTGCGGAGCGGAGGTTCTCAGTTGCCAGCTTGCCGGACCGAGTGTTCACTTGGCATGTGGTACGTTTTACTGCTTTAGACTGTACTTTCTATTGGACTGGACTCTGTTGTTGCTGTCGTTGTTCTTTCTTTCAGCTTGTTGTTGTTGGTTGTCCTGCTTTATTTCCTATTTCTTTGTGCCTCCACACTCCTTTTAGCCCTTCCGAGCCCTCCCGGCTCGTGGGCGGTGGTGCGAGTCTCGGGTTATCGGGCCTTCCCGATAATCAGATTCTCGGGTCATTACAACTAGTATCAGAGCGGTGGTTGTGGACGTACATAGGAATTCGAAATGTTGCAGTGATCAGAGTCCATAAGGTCCAGTACAGTCGGCAGCTGGCTTAGGGTTTTGTGTTCGCTTTCCGCCTAGTTTCTCGCTTGAGAGCTTGAGTGCGCTGTGCGGCGCTGTGAAGGTGGTTGCTGTCCGCGGCTTTCGTGCCAGCATGGGGTCTAAGGATCGAGGTTGAGAGCCTTCTCCCTCATCGGTGGTGGCCCTGGTTGTGCTACGTTGGGCAGAGGTTGCTGGCAGGCGTGAGCTCGCGGTGCTGCGTTCGAGGAACCTGCGGCGTGGTCAGGTGGCTGGAGAGGACTGTTCGTGGTTAAGTGGCCGTGAGCGCGCTCTGAGGGAGCTGCTGTCGGTTTTGGCCACTCCAGCTTGAGGTTTGTCCAGCCCCTGAGGTGTTCTGATCGAGAAGTGTGCTCCGGTGAGCGGAATGTCTTCTCGGTGAGCTACTGATTTGTCGAGCCTGATGTCCTTGTCGTGCTCTGTGGCGTCAGAAATGACGTGTCGGTCCCGACTGTTTTATGGATTTCGAGGCAGGATTGGGTTGTGGTGTCCCAGTAAGTCTTGCTCCTGCGCTCTTGTGTGCGAATGGGGTGTGTTCGCCTTGGATTTGGTCAGAGGTGTGAAGGTTCCGCGGTGAGTTTCAGGACTCGAGGATAAGTGTCGGCGGTTTTCGTTACGGCTCGTGTTGTGGCTCTTGGCATGACGTGTTGCAATTCGAGGAATTACAGCGGTGGTGCATCGAGGGATGCTGTGATTGTGGTCCGACGTGACACTCGTCGAGTGTGTCGGAGGCGCTGACCTGATGGAAGTGATGGTTTTCTCGGTGCTGGGTGGTGCTGTCTCCAGCGTGCGCGAGGTTTGAGGTCAGGTCGAGCGTGGAGTTCTTTCGTTGGTCGGAAGTGTGCTGGTTTCTCCTTTGGTTGGAGAGATTGTGCTTGAGCTAAGGTTCGTCGTCTTGCATTGCGTGTTCGGATTGGTTGGCCTTGTATGCCATGAAGTCCGTGCGAGACGTGCTCCTTGTCTTGGCAGGGTGGTTGCCTGTGAGAAGTCGTGCCCATTCCCTTGTCATGTGCGGGTGCTGGCGCTGTTCCGGAAGGACGAGTGCTGGTTGGGCGGTGTTTGCTTTCTCGGCTGTGCGCGTGAATCAGAGTGCGCAGCGGAAGCGTGGTGGGCTTGTGACCCATTGGTTCAGGATCGTAGCATTGGTTGCTACGGGCGGATTCCTGAGTTTGCGTTGAGCATCGGGGGATTGGTTCCTTGGTGTGAAACGTGTTGTTGCCGTGCCGTTGCCCGAGAAGTCGTGGTTCTTGGCACTGGCGGGTGGAGTGTTGGGGAAAAGTGCTGGCTAGCGCGCCGCATGAGTACCATGTTCCTGTGATGGAAGCCGTGTCAGGCGTTGGTGTTGGACCTGGATGAGGTTGTTGAGAATGTCGCCTGGCGGAGGTCGAGGACGTGATGGTCAGAGTCGGTGGCTTGGCGCCCGACTTGTGTTCCCAGTCGTGTCCTCGGATGAGATCGTGCTTTGAGGATGTGGTCTCTGCCAGGCTGTGGGTTCCTGTTGGTTCTACGGTCTTGTCGGATTGTGACGGTGGAATGTTCGTTGCTTAGGGACCCGTGAGCACTGTTCAGGTGGTGTCCTGTGGCTCTGTGGTAAGGGCGGAATCGGGATTGGCAGGTGTCCACTTGCATTGATCGAAGGATTTGATGAGACCAGACGTAAGAGTGACGCCTGTGGGCGGAGGCCTTTTTAGCGAGATTGGCGTCGGAGGATGGTCCTTGACGGGACGTTGGTGTCGCAATGGTTATCCCTGGTTTGGTGACCAGCATGGGATGGTTCCCCTGTAAGTCTGAGTCGACCGAGGTGATGACTGGAGGCACCATGATCTGTCATTTGGTTTCGTCGTACTCCCCGAGAGGGTCGAGTTGGAGCGATGTTCGAGCTCGGATGCGGTGTCCGAGAGGAGTGCAGCTCGAGATGCGGCATCAGTTTGTGTGTGAGTCGACGGATGGCTTGCCGAGGTTTGGAATGTTTCCTTTGGACCCGGTCGAGGACCAGGAAAGAAGGAAGAAGCTGAGCAAGCAGAGGTTTCCCGTTGACGAGCAGTTGGTGACCAGTGGATGGTCTTTTCAGAGACAGAAAATGCTGGTTGTTGGGGCTCGAGCGTGGCGAGAGCCGTGTGCCAGCGAGACCTTTGGTGGTCGTTTCTGTGTTGTGTCCGGCTTTCAGCTTGCCATGTGTGAGGTGTTTCTTGGTGTTGAGTCGATGAGCTGGTTGCGGTCTGCTGAGATGACTGCTTGAGCTGGTGGAGGCTCTGTTTTGGTTGCTCCCTTGAGGAGGGTATGCGATCTGTCAGCTGGCTGCGAAGCTGTTGTGCAATTTGTCTGCCGACCATAGGTTGGATCGGTAGCTGTTGCTCGTGTCGAGGGTTGTGATTCCTCGGTGAGCGAGATCGTGGCTGCGGCGCCATGGTGGATTCTCGCGTTGTCTGAGGTGATGCCGGACTGTGTCCTTTGCTATATGCCTGCTCTGTTGGCCTGTGTGCTCGGTGCGAGGAGCGAGGTGTTATTTGCGACTGTAAGTCTGGCGGTGTCCCTCAGGATCGGTTTTTTTCGTGAGAATCGAGGTTTTCTGTGCTGGGGCTCTGACAGCGTGTCAGTTGGTTCAGCGTTCTTCCCCTGTGACTTTGTGCTAGGTCCTGAATTTCGAGGATGAAATTTCTTTAAGGGGGGAGGGCTGTAATGCCTCGGATTTTTCGGATCCTTCTCCGTGGGTCCCGGATCCGATTTCTCGGAGTGTCTGACTTCGTTGTGTCCGAAATTTCGTTTCGGACATCTTTCGTGTTCGGATCGGCACGATCCGGAGTCGTTTCGGAGGCCCGGAGGCGTTCCGCGGCTTTTTCCTCGTGTGTTTTCCGACTCCCGACGTGGATTTCGGCTTTCCCTTCGGAACCTCGTTGCGGGTGAACCAGGCCGTTCACCTGGGCGCGAGTGGTACCGTTGCGATCGGTGCGCTCCGAGGATCGCGAGGGTGTAATTTTCTATTTTTCTGGATTTTTCTGATTTTCCGGATTTTCCTATAAATAACTTTTTCTCTCTCCCCCCCTCTCATTTCTCTCCCTCTCTCTTCTCACGCTCTCTCCTCTCTCCCTCTCTCTCCGACGGCCGACGGGGCGGAGCATGGGCGAGGCGGGGACGGCGCGGGCGAGGCACGGGCGAGGATGGATGAGGATCGAGGCGGTGGAGGCGCCTGGAAGCTCGGCCGTGAGTTCGTGGAACGGCGAGGCTTCAACGGCATTTTCTTCGTGAATCGGCGTCCACGGTGCACGTAATCTTCGGTGGAGGTAGGGTGATGGACCCTCAGCCCGTGTACTTCCTTTCCCGTGAGTTTCGTAGGCCGTGGGGAGCCGAGCGGGCCAAACGGGACGTTTTGGGGAAAATGTGTGTTTTTGGGGTGTGAGCCGGATCTCCCGTTTTATGGTGTTTTTGGGCGATCCAGGGGTTTAGATGCATGCCTAGGGGCTTGGGGAAGGTTTCCCCTTTTGTTTCCCCTTCACCTGGGGGTAAGCGGGGCGTGGCATGGCTTTTCCCGCGGTTTCTACCGTTTCCGGGCGCGGACTGAGAACGCGCTATACTCCAGTAGCGCGTTCTTGAAGGTCGCGCTGCCCCGATAGGGCGCGTTCATCGGAGAAGATGAACAGTAAGGCGGTTTTTGTCGCGCTATGGGGTCCTAGCGCGTTCTGCCCTGTCGCGCTAGGGGTCCCTAGCGCATTCTGCCTTGTCGCGCTAGGTGATCCTAGCGCGATCTGTGCAGTCGCGCTATAGGGATATAGCGCGATCTGTCGTGTCGCGCTATAGATGCATAGCGCGTTCTGCTTAAACGCGCTATGGACCTACAGCGCGTTCTTGGAGGTGACCAGCCGGGCTGCCCGGGACGGGCGGTCTGTGGCTGATTGTGCTCCTCGTGGGCCGTGTGTGCCTTGGACACCCAGTGGAGTTCCGTGACCGTGTTTTGGGGTGTCTGGAGGTTCCGTTTACCTCGTTTTACGTGCCCATGCGCTTAAGGGTCCGGGTGACCTTTTAACGTCCGTTCGCATTGTGTTGGTCTCCGGTCGACCCGGTTGGGACCCAGTGGTCGACCTCCGGCCTTGTGAGTATCCTGGACATCCCATGGGTTCTGTGTCTGTGTTTTTTTGGGTGTCAGGAGGGACCGTGTTACCTCGATTAGCGTGCCCATAGGTGTGGTGGGTCCGGGTGACCCCACTTGTTCCGGGCTCTTGTGTTACGCTTGATCGAGTCACCGTGTGTCGGTGTGTGTGCGGTGGGGTCTCCCCCGCATATCGTGGGTTCCTTTGGAAGGCGATTCCCGTGTGGGCCATGTGTTTGGCCTTGGACAGTGAGTCCTGTTGTCCGGCCTGAGGCTGGAGGTTCCCCGCTTGTTTCAAGATAGGAAATCGTCGTGGCGGCTTGCGTGCTGCCTTGGGAATCGTGCTTCTGTGTTTTCCGTGTGGCCCGTGTGGGTGGCCTTAGTCCCTTGCGTTCCCTTCCCGAGGGAGTGGTCTTGGCGACTCGTGTGTTGTCTCGGTACTCGTGCTATCGTGGTTTTAGACCTAGAGATTGGACTAGATTGATGGCCTTGTGCTGTTACGTGCAACGGTCTTGACCCCGAGTCTTGTGACTCAAGGACCGTTGGCTGTAGTGTGTCTAGAGGACTGTCCAGAGTCTAGTGGCTTAGTGCCACTTGAGTTTTCTCGACTCTAGCGCACGGTGCGTGCGTGGCCGTGGACTGTGAGTCCCGTTTCTTCTCCGACTGTGGTCACCATGCGACGGGGCCGGTACGTGGGGTGGTCCCCGTACGTCGTCGGATTCGGACGTTGTTTTCCGTTGAGTTGAGAGTCTACTCCTTCAGTGACCCTCCACTAGTCGTAGCCCACCAGTACGAGGTGCTGGTCTCACCTGGGAGTGGTGTACGGGCACCCACCTTTCGAGACGGTTTGTGGACCGATTACCGTAGGCCCCTCGTCGGTAGCCAGAGTCCGGCTACGGGGGAAAACCGGTCAGAGGACCAGACCTAGTGACGTAAGGTCTGTGTGTGCACACGTGGTTGGGGGCGGTTGGACCCACGTCGACGGGCGTGACCCCAACTAGTTACTTGTTTGTGGTTACTTGTACGGTGTTCGCGCCTCGGGTAGGACCTACCACGTCAGGCGGTTCACCTGCGGTGCGGTGTAAGACGTCAGGGGACGCTACCGGCTGTGCTTCTAGTGGGTGGTACTCTTGTCGAGTACGGAGTGACAGACTGTCAGTCTCTGTGTCTTTGACCTTCGGGTTTTCGGTCGTGTTGACCGGTGAGTTTCGGTTGGTTCGCCGTGATGCGTGTGTTGGTTTTCGCGTCATGAGATTAGTGCTAGTGGCTTTACCGAGGTTGGGTCTTGTTGTGCGGTACCCGCGATCGGATGGTCGGGGTTGCACCTTGGACAGCGTGTCTAGGTCGGCTGTGTCCGGGGGACAGGCCTCTACGGCGTGGTTGCCGTATGTTTTTACTTCGATAGGCGGTACTAGCGTGGTTTGGTAGCTTCGTCTGCGTGATCGAGGTGTACTTTCCGGTACAGTAGGAGTAGCTGTAGTGCCGAGTTTTTGGACCGGCCACCGATTTGATGTTCCTGCTGTAGTTGTAGCTCTCATTTCCGCTACCGCCGCTGTTTCCGGTTGGGGTTCCGCGGGATCCCTACTGAGTCTCTGTTTTGGAGACTCATTCCCTACTTTTCAGGTGCAGCGGTTCTTCCTCGTGGTTCGAGGGTGCGGAGCGGAGGTTCTCAGTTGCCAGCTTGCCGGGCCGAGTGTTCACTTGGCATGTGGTACGTTTTACTGCTTTAGATTGTACTTTCTGTTGGACTGGACTCTGTTGTTGCTGTCGTTGTTCTTTCTTTCAGCTTGTTGTTGTTGGTTGTCCTGTTTTATTTCCTATTTCTTTGTGTCTCCACACTCCTTTTAGCCCTTCCGAGCCCTCCCGGCTCGTGGGCGGCGGTGCGAGTCTCGGGTTATCGGGTCTTCCCGATAATCGGATTCTCGGGTCGTTACATTGGATGTCATGCATGTTAAGAAGAATATCTTTGACAATGTGTTCAACACCGTTATGGACATAAAAGGTAAAACAAAGGACAATACTAAAGTGCGATTAGACTTAAAATTACTTTGTAAATGTCCAAAGTTGGAATTACAAATAGAAATGAAAGAGTTGTTAAACCAAAATTCACTTACGTACTTAATCAGTGACAAATAAAGAAAGTGTATTGGTGTCTTAAACAATTTAGATTCTTAGATGGATACATGTCCAACATTACCCATTGTGTGAATGTTAACGAGGGAAAATTATATGGAATGAAAACCATGGCTGCCAAGTGTTTATGCAGAGACTGATACCCATTACATTCCATGACTTGTTGTAAAAGTCTATATGGGGAGCTCTGACCGAGTTAAGTCAGTTCTTCAAGACTTTATTTGGATCAGAACTTAGGTTTCAGGATATGAAACTATCGAAAAGAATGTGGTGACAACAATTTGTAAATTAGATAAGATATTTTCTCTTGCATTCTTCGATTTAATGGAACACTTGATCATCTATCTGTCTTACGATGCTAAAGTTGGTAAGCCAGTTTAGTTTCTATGGATGTATCCATTTGAGAAATAAATATTAAGTCCCCCCCTTATTGTACAATATGTATTTGATTTTAAATTGAACTCTTTTCATAGGTGCATATATGAATTTAAAAAGAAGGTTCGCAATAAGGTGAACATGGAGGGTTTAATTAGCGAGGCATATATTATGAAAGAAATATCAAACTTTTGTTCGATATATTTTGAACCTGAGGTGCGTACTCATCGCACTCGACCTCCTCGCAATGATGATGGAAGGGAGCCTATTGCATCGGAGCAGTTCTTCATATTTAAGCATCATGGCCGTGCATTTGGACGTCCTTCGACTCGCACACTCGAAGATAGAAAGCTGTTAGCTGCAGAGATTTACATTCTTCTAAATTGTCATGAGATTGACCTTTATGTACAGCAAGTCCAAAAATCACATTGCATTGATCATGTACATAATTATTTTGCCCTTTTTCTTACCTTTTAAGACAATGTTGAATACGTATTACAAACGATTTGACTTAGAGTTAAACTAACAAGATCCACAACTCACTGGTGCAAATGTTGACAAGTATCGATAGAAGTCTTTTGCTACATACCTAAGACGTCAAGTAGGTGTCAAACATTAAATTTTCTTTATACCCATTTAATTCTTCTAAGGTTCGTGTCTACTATTTAACTTATCTGATTTATTTATAGGTTCAACAAGGTTTTTGTTACTGAACCTGCAATTCAAGAGGATAAATTATGGCCCCTCAAATGTCGCTCATTTTTATAATGGATTTATTATGAATGGATATAGATTTCACACTAGAGAGTATAGACAAAATAAGTCTACATATAACAGTGGCGTGTGTATTAAAGGTAGTACTTACAATGAGAATGAACTTGACTATTATGGTATCCAATTCTTGAGGAGGTCTTAAAATTGCAGTATCTGAGATAAGATAACCATATATTTCTATTTAAGTGTCATTGCTTTGATCCTAATTATATTTGAAATGACTCGACATATAGGGTTATCGATATAAAGTATAGATCCAAATTTAGTACCTACGAACCGTTCATTTTGACCACACGTGCTCAGCAAGTATATTATACAAGATATCCATCATCCAAGAATAATGACTGATGGTCAGTTTATAAGGTTTAAAGTAAAACTTTTTCTTGACTATGAATTAAATCATAGGGGTGAGTATTATTCGGGTTCAACCCGACAACCAAATTGAATTAATAGATTTGGTTCAATTTAGTTTGAGTTGAAATTTAAAAATTTTCGGTTTAGATTCAAATCGAACCATATTAAAAAAATTGGTTTGATTTGGTTTTAATTTTCGAGAAATCGAAGTGAACCGAATAACCCGATTTTAAGGATATTTTTATCAAGTTAATATAAGTGTATATATAACTATGAGCCCTAATTCCAAAAGCCTAACTCGATTTTAAGAGTATTTTTGTCAAGTTAATATAAGTGTATATATATAACTATTAACCTTAATTCCAAAATCCCAACTCTTGTCGTCCCGATGAGGTTTCTAAATCTAATATTGTGAAGTAAGTTTCAAATCACCTTCCATTCTAATGTAACAAAAGTTCTTATTTTTTATGTGGAAATATCATGGAGATTGCTCTTGCAAGTTGTAACTTTTGATAATATTTCTTTAATATTTATTTTATTTGGTAGAATTTTTTTTACCTTACATTTCTCTACTCTCTTTTGAATCAAATCTAATTTCTAAAAGAAAATAGGAATATGGTTCAAATCGAATTAAACTGAAAAAAATTGAATTAATTTGATTTGATTTGGTTTGGTTTCAAAGTAAATCGGTTTGATTTGGTTAGGGTTGAACCCTTAATTCAGTTCGGTTTGACTCGAGAAAAATTTTCTTCGAACCAAACTGTGCTTATCCTTATTGGATCAATCTAAAGCTATGGAAGAAGATACCAATGCCGATTATTTTCAATCAGATCAAGTTGACGCTCTAGAGTTGGCTTCTTCTACACATTTTGGCTTTAGTGAATCTGAGGAGAAACTCCGTTTATGCAAGGAGAATGAAGTAGAAGAGGTTGATCCACGTGAGCTAGAATAAGTTAGTGGAGCCATGGAGAGTCAATGAATTTCTTTGTAGACGTGGAGGAGTCCGTTGAGAAAGAAGAGCCTGCCAGTGATGAAGATTTAGATGAGGTTGAGTTAGATGGCTTCTCATTGTCTGAAGACAAAATGGATATTGTTTAAAAATTTTGAAAGAATATTATAAGAATTTTCATATGTTCATTCTTTATAATGAATGATGTTAATCTCTATTTACTTGTGTAATTAACATGTATGATTTTTAATGTTGTCAATGAAGAGATGGTTCGAGGACGTTGATCATCTTCCGTCTCGACTGGGAGAACAGGGAGCAGTGGGAGGGGCTCTAGTTCCTCCTCTTGATCACCTATTCCAGAGACAAGTGTGTGTATTTACGTTTCTAGCTATATGTATATTGATAATATGTCTCCTTGTGTTATTTAATTCTTACAGTCTCGAGTGGGAGGGGAGGGGCTCTGGAGGTTCCTTTTTCCACCTTCTCCCGGAGCAGATATGTCTATTCAAATTTCTAGGTATATACATATATGAATTGATACTATATTTTACTTATGCCACATTTTTCTTATAGGCCCGACGTTGGACATTGCCCCCGCAACAGTCGTGCAGGGCACACCACTGCCACTATCCACCTATATAGTTATCTTTTGATTTAGTCTCATTTTAATTCAATGTTTTTTTATAAATAATTGATTAATTATGTTGATTATGATTATCATAGTACTCATTTTCATTTCTAGTTTGCTTGCAGCACATGTCGGGGAGAGTGTCTCGCACGGACAGCGTACACGAGGTCGATGAGACGGACGTCAATGACGGACGCCAGGAGATCTACTTAGAGGATGGGCTGAGAGGGTAAGTATATTTCATGTATTATGTTTGTTTTCTATCTATCAATTGTATAATTATCTCTAATTGTATGATTTGTAATTGCATAAAGATTTTAGCCTGAGGTGTTCACCCGGCATATTACTGACATGATCAGACGATTTATCCCCAAGGGGGCAATCCAGTGGAAGAATTTCAATTAGGACTCATTATTCAACAAATTCATGGTATACAATTTAATCTTTCAAATTACACCTTCATCCACTACAAGAAAATGCGGCTTTGGCGACAGCCTTATTCCGTCGCAATTCCGTCGTAAAATCCATCGTTAACAGATTTTGCGACGGATTTGCGACGGAATTGCGACGGAATAAGGCCGTCTTAAAAACTTAGTCACAAATAACCGATGGCTTTTATTCTGTCCTAAATTTCGTCCTAAATTTCAGACGGAATAAAAATCCGTCGCAAATTTCGTCGGTAATCAAACATATACGGACGGGACGTTTCCGTCTTACAATCCGTCTGAAGTTTGCGACGGAATAATTCCGTCTAAATATCCGTCTCAAATTTTTCGATGCAAATTTATTTCTGTCCTTATATCCATCGCAAACTACAGACGGAACCGTCTCAAAATCCGTCTGAAGTTTACGACGGAACAATTCCGTCTAAATATCCGTCTGTACTTTCGGACTAACTCGTCTGAAAATCCATCTTCCATTTCAGACAGATTTATTTCCATCCTTATATCTGTCGCAAACTTCAGACGGATCCGTCTCAAAATCCGTCCGAAATCTTTTTACACCTTTTTTTAAAGTAAAAAAATTGTATTAAAAACCTGTTTACAAAATAACTGAAAACAAAAAATACACACGAATAAAAAACATAAAAGTATCGAGTATCACAATTAAACACAAGCACACAAAAATAAAAAACCTGTTTAATTAAAAGTACATCAAATATCACAATGAACTCATTAGCGTTACATAGAAAAATATACAAAAAAAATCAACAAATATCCTCCAGATCGTCCATATCTTCATCCCCCCGCCCTACTCATCTCCTCTGCCGCCACTCGCAGAAGGATCCTCCTATATTAAAAAAAGCATACATAGATAAAAAAATTAATATAAAGATAAATTAATTATTTTATTAGATTACATGAATTTAAATCAAACATAATATCAAATCGATGACTGTAAAGATATCCGATTTTAGACCCCCGGACCTGACTTCTTTAATTTTAAACCAAGTGCATTTACAAAATACACTTTTGAGCGTCGGGCTCAAACCGGATGTCCGATTTGGAATCCGTCAGCTCTCACAAGTCACGTCTACCTCCCAGGTCGTGTTGGAATTGTGACGACCCAAGAATCCGATTACCGGGAAGGCCCGATAACCCGAGACTCGCACCGCCGCCCACGAGCCGGAAGGGCTCGGAAGGGCTAAAAGGAGTGTGGAGGCACAAAGAAATAGGAAATAAAGCAGGACGACCAACACCAACAAGCTGAAAGAAAGAACAACTACAGCAACAACAGAGTCCAGTCCAACAGAAAGTACAGTCTAAAGCAGTAAAATGTACCACATGCCAAGTGAACACTCGGCCCGGCAAGCTGGCAACTAAGAACCTCTGCTCCGCACCCTCGAACCACGAGGAAGAACCGCTGCACCTGAAAAGCAGGGAATGAGTCTCCAAAACAGAGACTCAGCAGGGATCCCGCGGAACCCCAACCGGAAACAACGGCGGTAGCGGAAAGGAAGCTACAACTACAGCAGGAACAGCAAACCGGTGGCCGGTCAAAACTCGGCACTACAGCTACTCCTACTGCCAGAAGGCAGACCTCGATCACGTAGTCGAAGCTACCAAACTACGCTAGTACCACCTACCGAAGTAAAAACACACGGCAACCACGCCGTAGAGGCCTGTCCCCCGGACAGCCAACCTGGACACGCTGTCCAAGGTGCAACCCCGACCATCCGATCGCGGGTACCGCACAACAAGACCCAACCTCGGTAAAGCCACTAGCACTAATCTCACGGCGCAAGAACCGACACACGCGCCAAGATGAAACAACCGAACTCACCGGTCAACACGACCAAAAACCCGAAGGTCAAAGACACAGAGACTGACAGTCTGTCACTCCGTACTCGACAGGAGTACCACCCACTAGAAGCACAGCCGGTAGCGTCCCCTGACGTCTTACACCGCACCGCAGGTGAACCGCCTGACGTGGTAGGTCCTACCCGAGGCGCGAACACCGTACAAGTAACCACAAACAAGTGACTAGCTGGGGTCACGCCCGTCGACGTGGGTCCAACCGCCCCCAACCACGTGTGCACACACAGACCTTGCGTCACTAGGTCTGGTCCTCTGACCGGTTTTCCCCCGTAGCCGGACTCTAGCTACCGACGAGGGGCCTACGGTAACCGGTCCACAAACCGTCTCGAAAGGTGGGTGCCCGTACACCACTCCCAGGTGAGACCAGCACCTCGTACTGGTGGGCTACGACTAGTGGAGGGTCACTGAAGGAGTAGACTCTCAACTCAACGGAAAATAACGTCCGAATCCGACGACGTACGGGGACCACCCCACGTACCGGCCCCGTCGCACGGTGACCACAGTCGGAGAAGAAACGGGACTCACAGTCCACGGCCACGCACGCACCGTGCGCTAGAGTCGAGAAAACTCAAGTGGCACTAAGCCACTAGACTCTGGACAGTCCTCTAAACGCACTACAGTCAACGGTCCTTGAGTCACAAGACTCGGGGTCAAGACCGTTGCACGCAACAGCACAAGGCCATCAATCTAGTCCAATCTCTAGGTCTAAAACCACGATAACACGAGTACCGAGACAACACACGAGTTGCCAAGACCATTCCCTTGAGAAGGGAACGCAAGGGACAAAGGCCACTCACACGGGCCACACGGAAAACACAAAAGCACGATTCCCAAGGCAGCACACAAGCCGCCACGATGATTTCCCATCTTGAAGCAAGCGGGAAACCTCCAGCCCCAGGCCGGACGACTGGACTCACAGTCCAAGGCCAAACACATGGCCCACACGGGAATCGCCTTCCAAAGGAACCCACGATATGCTGGGGAGACCCCACCGCACACACACCGACACACGGTGACTCGATCAAGCGTAACACAAGAGCCCGGAACACGTGGGGTCAACCGGACCCACCACACCTATGGGCACGCTAATCGAGGTAACACGGTCCCTCCTGACACCCCAAAAACATGGACACAGAACCCATGGGGTGTCCAGGACACTCACAAGGCCGGAGGTCGACCATTGGGTCCCAACCGGGTCGACCGGAGACCAACACAATGCGAACGGACGCTAAAAGGTCACCCGGACCCTTAAGCGCACGAGCACGTAAAACGAGGTAAACGGAACCTCCAGACACCCCAAAACACGGTCACGGAACTCCACTGGGTGTCCAAGGCACACACGGCCCAAGGGGAGCACAAGACAACAGGTAAGATCGCGCTAGGATCACCTAGCGCGACAAGCCGGAACGCGCTAGGGAACCCTAGCACGACAAGGAATATCGCGCTAGGTATCCCTAGCGCGACAACGCAGATCGCGCTAGGAACCTATAGCGCGACAAGCCAAGTCGCGCTATGTTTCCATAGCACGACAGTCCAGAACGCGCCATAGCCCTATAGCGCGACAGGAACCGCCAAACTGTTCATCTTCTCCGATGAACGCGCTAGGTCGGGGCAGCGCGACCTTCAGGAACGCGCTACTGGAGTATAGCGCGTTCTCAGTCCGTGCCCGGAAACGGTGGAAACCGTGGGAAAAGCCATGCCACGCCCCGTTCACCCCCAGGTGAAGGGGAAACAAAAGGGGAAACCTCCCCCAAGCTCCTAGGCATGCATCTAAACCCCTGGATCGCCCAAAAACACCATAAAACGGGAGATCCGGCTCACACCCCAAAATCATGCATTTTGCCCAAAACGCCCCGTTTAGCCCGCTCGGCTCACCACGGCCTACGAAACTCGCGGGAAAGGAAATACACGGGCTGAGGGTCCATCACCCTACCTCCACCGAAGATTACGCGCACCGTGGACGCCGATCCACGAAGAAAACGCCGTTGAAGCCTCGCCGTTCCACGAACTCACGGCCGAGCTTCCACGCTCCTCCACCGCCTCGATCCTCATCCATCCTCGCCCGTGCCTCGCCCGCGCCGTCCCCGCCTCGCCCGTACTCCGCCCCGTCGGCCGCCGGAGAGAGAGGGAGAGAGGAGAGAGCGTGAGAAGAGAGAGGGAGAGAAGTGAGAAATGAGAGGGGGAGAGAGAAAAAGTTTATATATAGGAAAATCTAGAAATTCAGAAAAATCCAGAAAAATAGAAAATCACACCCTCGCGATCCTCGGAATGCACCGATCGCAATGGTACCACTCGCGCCCTGGTGAACGGCCCGGTTCACCCGCAATGAGGTTCCGAAGGGAAAGCCGAAACCCACGCCAGGAATCGGAAAACACACGCGGAAAAAGCCGCGGAACGCCTCCAGGCCTCCGAAACGACTCCGGATCGCGCCGATCCGAACACGAAAGATGTCCGAAACGAAATTTCGGACACAACGGAGTTGGACACTCCGAAAAACCAGATCCGAGACCCACGGAGAAGGATCCGAAAAACCCGGGGCATTACAGCCCTCCCCCCTTAAAGGAATTTCGTCCTCGAAATTCAGGACCAAGCACGAAGTCACAGGGGAAGAACACTGAATCAACTGACATGCTGTCAGAGCCCCAGCACAGAAAACCTCGATTCTCACGAAAAAAAAACCGATCCTGAGGGACACAGCCAGACTTACAGTCGCAAATAACACCTCGCTCCTCGCACCGAGCACACAGGCCAACAGAGCAGGCATATAGCAAAGGACACAGTCCGGCATCACCTCAGACAACGCGAGAATCCACCATGGCGCCGCAGCCACGATCTCGCTTACCGAGGAATCACAACCCTCGACACGAGCAACAGCTACTGATCCACCCAATGGTCAGTAGACAAAACACCCATCAGCTTCGCAACCAGCTGACAGGTCGCACACCCTCCTCAAGGGAGCAACCAAAACAGAGCCTCCACCAGCTCAAGCAGCCATCTCAGCAGACCGTAACCAGCACATCGGCTCAACACCAAGAAACACCCCACACATGGCAAGCCGAAAGCCGGACATAACACTGTGCCAACTCTCGTCAGAAGATAAACTCCGACAAAGTCCAGATCCCATCCGGAAAGGCACATCACAGAAACGACCACCAAAGGTCTCGCTGGCACACGGCTCTCGCCACGCTCGAGCCCCAACAACCAGCATCTTCTGTCTCTGAAAAGACCATCCACTGGTCACTAACCGCTCGCTCAGCTCGACCCTCTCGGGGAGCACGACGAATCCAAATGACAGAACCTGGCGTCTTCAGTCATCACCTTACGGGACTCAGACTTATAGGGAACCACCCCATGCTAGTCACCAAACCAGGGATAACCTTGCGACACCAATGTCCTATCATGGACCACCAAGCCGACGCCAACCTCACAGGAGGCCTCCGCCCTAAGGCGTCACTCTTCCATCTGGTCTCATCAAATCCTTCGATCAATCCAAGTGGACACCCGCCAATCCCGATTCCGCCCTTACCACAGAGCCACGGGACACCACCTGAACAGTGCTCACGGGTCCCTAAGCAATAACCATCTCACCGTCACAATCTGACAAGACCGTAGAACCAACAGGAACCCACAGCCTGCCAGAGACCACTTCCTCAAAGCACGATCTCAAGCGAGGACACGATTGGGAACACAAGTCGGACACCAAGCCACCGACTCCGATCATCACGTCCTCGACCACCGTCAGGCGACATTCTCAACAACCCCATTCAGGTCCAACACCGACGCCTGACACGGCTTCCAACACAGGAACAGGGTACTCATGCGGCGCACTAGCCAGCACTTTTCCCAACACTCCATCCTGCCAGTGCCAACAACCATAATACCTCGAGCAATGACACGGCAACAACACGTTTCACACCGAGGAACCCATCCTCCGGTGCTCAACGTAAACTCAGGAATCCGCCCGTAGCAACCAACGCTACGATCCTGAACTAGTGGGTCACAAGCCCACCACGCTTCCGCTGCGCACTCAGATCAGCGCGCACAGCCGAGAAAGCAAACACCGCCCAACCAGCACTCATCCTTCCGGAACAGCGCCAGCACCCTCACACAACAAGGGAATGGGCACGACTTCTCACAGACAACCGCCTTGCCAAGACAAGGAGCACGTCTCGCACGGACTTCATGGCATACAAGGCCAACCAATCCGAACACACAATGCAAGACGACGAACCTTAGCCCAACACGATCTCTCCAACCAAAGGGGAGACCAGCGCACTTCCGACTAACGGAAGAACTCCACGCTCGACCTGACCTCAAGCCTCGCACATGCTGGAAACAGCACCATCCAACACCAAGGAAAAGCCATCGCTGCCAGCAGGTCAGCGCCTCCGACACACTCGACAAGTGTCACGTCGGACCACCATCATAGCATCTCTCGATGCACCACCGCTGCAATTCCTCGAACTGCAACACGGCATGCCAAGAGCCGCAACACGAGCCATAACCGACAACCGCCGATGCTCACCCTCGAGTCCCGAAACTCACCGCGGAGCCTTCACATCTCAAGCCAACTCCAGGGCGAACACAACCCAATCGCACACACGGGCGCATGAGCAAGACTTACTGGGACACCACAGCCCAATCTTGCCTCGAAATCAGCAGAACGATCAGGACCGACACGTCATTTCTGACGCCACAGAGCGCGACAAGAACATCAGGCTCGACGAAACAACAGCTCACCAAGAAGATCCTCCGCTCACCCGAGCACACTTCTCGATCAAAACGCCTCAGGAGCTGGACAAACCTCAAGCTGGAGTGACCAAAAACCGACAGCAGCTCCCTCAGAGCACGCTCACGGCCACTTAACCAAGAACAGTCCGCACCAGCCACCTGACCACGCCGCAAATTCCTCGAACGCAGCACCGCGAGCTCACGCCTGCCAGCAACCTCTGCCCAACGCAGCACAACCAGGGCCACCACCGATGAGGGAGAAGGCTCTCAACCTCGATCCTTAGACCCCACGCTGGCACGAAAGCCGTGGACAGCGACCACCTTCTCAGCGCCGCACAGCGCACCCGAGCTCTCAAGCGAGAAACAAGGCAGAAAGCGAACACAAAACCCTAAGCCAGCTGCCGACTGTACTGGACCTTACGGACTCTGATCACTGCAACATTTCGAATTCCTATGCACGCCCACAACCACCGCTCTGATACCAGCTGTGACGACCCGAGAATCCGATTACCGGGAAGGCCCGATAACCCGAGACTCGCACCGCCGCCCACGAGCCGGAAGGGCTCGGAAGGGCTAAAAGGAGTGTGGAGGCACAAAGAAATAGGAAATAAAGCAGGACGACCAACACCAACAAGCTGAAAGAAAGAACAACTACAGCTATAACAGAGTCCAGTCCAACAGAAAGTACAGTCTAAAGCAGTAAAACGTACCACATGCCAAGTGAACACTCGGCCCGGCAAGCTGGCAACTAAGAACCTCTGCTCCGCACCCTCGAACCACGAGGAAGAACCGCTGCACCTGAAAAGCAGGGAATGAGTCTCCAAAACAGAGACTCAGCAGGGATCCCGCGGAACCCCAACCGGAAACAACGGCGGTAGCGGAAAGGAAGCTACAACTACAGCAGGAACAGCAAACCGGTGGCCGGTCAAAACTCGGCACTACAGCTACTCCTACTGCCAGAAGGCAGACCTCGATCACGCAGTCGAAGCTACCAAACTACGCTAGTACCACCTACCGAAGTAAAAACACACGGCAACCACGCCGTAGAGGCCTGTCCCCCGGACAGCCAACCTGGACACGCTGTCCAAGGTGCAACCCCGACCATCCGATCGCGGGTACCGCACAACAAGACCCAACCTCGGTAAAGCCACTAGCACTAATCTCACGGCGCAAGAACCGACACACGCGCCAAGATGAAACAACCGAACTCACCGGTCAACACGACCAAAAACCCGAAGGTCAAAGACACAGAGACTGACAGTCTGTCACTCCGTACTCGACAGGAGTACCACCCACTAGAAGCACAGCCGGTAGCGTCCCCTGACGTCTTACACCGCACCGTAGGTGAACCGCCTGACGTGGTAGGTCCTACCCGAGACGCGAACACCGTACAAGTAACCACAAACAAGTGACTAGCTGGGGTCACGCCCGTCGACGTGGGTCCAACCGCCCCCAACCACGTGTGCACACACAGACCTTGCGTCACTAGGTCTGGTCCTCTGACCGGTTTTCCCCCGTAGCCGGACTCTAGCTACCGACGAGGGGCCTACGGTAACCGGTCCACAAACCGTCTCGAAAGGTGGGTGCCCGTACACCACTCCCAGGTGAGACCAGCACCTCGTACTGGTGGGCTACGACTAGTGGAGGGTCACTGAAGGAGTAGACTCTCAACTCAACGGAAAATAACGTCCGAATCCGACGACGTACGGGGACCACCCCACGTACCGGCCCCGTCGCACGGTGACCACAGTCGGAGAAGAAACGGGACTCACAGTCCACGGCCACGCACGCACCGTGCGCTAGAGTCGAGAAAACTCAAGTGGCACTAAGCCACTAGATTCTGGACAGTCCTCTAAACGCACTACAGTCAACGGTCCTTGAGTCACAAGACTCGGGGTCAAGACCGTTGCACGCAACAGCACAAGGCCATCAATCTAGTCCAATCTCTAGGTCTAAAACCACGATAACACGAGTACCGAGACAACACACGAGTTGCCAAGACCATTCCCTTGAGAAGGGAACGCAAGGGACAAAGGCCACTCACACGGGCCACACGGAAAACACAAAAGCACGATTCCCAAGGCAGCACACAAGCCGCCACGACGATTTCCCATCTTGAAGCAAGCGGGAAACCTCCAGCCCTAGGCCGGACGACTGGACTCACAGTCCAAGGCCAAACACATGGCCCACACGGGAATCGCCTTCCAAAGGAACCCACGATATGCGGGGGAGACCCCACCGCACACACACCGACACACGGTGACTCGATCAAGCGTAACACAAGAGCCCGGAACACGTGGGGTCAACCGGACCCACCACACCTACGGGCACGCTAATCGAGGGAACACGGTCCCTCCTGACACCCCAAAAATATGGACACAGAACCCATGGGGTGTCCAGGACACTCACAAGGCCGGAGGTCGACCATTGGGTCCCAACCGGGTCGACCGGAGACCAACACAATGCGAACGGACGCTAAAAGGTCACCCGGACCCTTAAGCGCACGAGCACGTAAAACGAGGTAAACGGAACCTCCAGACACCCCAAAACACGGTCACGGAACTCCACTGGGTGTCCAAGGCACACACGGCCCAAGGGGAGCACAAGACAACAGGTAAGATCGCGCTAGGATCACCTAGCGCGACAAGCCGGAACGCGCTAGGGAACCCTAGCACGACAAGGAATATCGCGCTAGGTATCCCTAGCGCGACAACGCAGATCGCGCTAGGAACCTATAGCGCGACAAGCCAAGTCGCGCTATGTTTCCATAGCACGACAGTCCAGAACGCGCCATAGCCCTATAGCGCGACAGGAACCGCCAAACTGTTCATCTTCTCCGATGAACGCGCTCGGTCGGGGCAGCGCGACCTTCAGGAACGCGCTACTGGAGTATAGCGCGTTCTCAGTCCGTGTCCGGAAACGGTGGAAACCGCGGGAAAAGCCATGCCACGCCCCGTTCACCCCCAGGTGAAGGGGAAACAAAAGGGGAAACCTCCCCCAAGCTCCTAGGCATGCATCTAAACCCCTGGATCGCCCAAAAACACCATAAAACGGGAGATCCGGCTCACACCCCAAAATCATGCATTTTGCCCAAAACGCCCCGTTTAGCCCGCTCGGCTCACCACGGCCTACGAAACTCGCGGGAAAGGAAATACACGGGCTGAGGGTCCATCACCCTACCTCCACCGAAGATTACGCGCACCGTGGACGCCGATCCACGAAGAAAACGCCGTTGAAGCCTCGCCGTTCCACGAACTCACGGCCGAGCTTCCACGCTCCTCCACCGCCTCGATCCTCATCCATCCTCGCCCGTGCCTCGCCCGCGCCGTCCCCGCCTCGCCCGTACTCCGCCCCGTCGGCCGCCGGAGAGAGAGGGAGAGAGGAGAGAGCGTGAGAAGAGAGAGGGAGAGAAGTGAGAAATGAGAGGGGGAGAGAGAAAAAGTTTATATATAGGAAAATCTAGAAATTCGGAAAAATCCAGAAAAATAGAAAATCACACCCTCGCGATCCTCGGAATGCACCGATCGCAATGGTACCACTCGCGCCCTGGTGAACGGCCCGGTTCACCCGCAACGAGGTTCCGAAGGGAAAGCCGAAACCCACGCCGGGAATCGGAAAACACACGCGGAAAAAGCCGCGGAACGCCTCCAGGCCTCCGAAACGACTCCGGATCGCGCCGATCCGAACACGAAAGATGTCCGAAACGAAATTTCGGACACAACGGAGTCGGACACTCCGAAAAACCAGATCCGAGACCCACGGAGAAGGATCCGAAAAACCCGGGGCATTACAGGAATAATCGGAATGCCGATCAGATCAGTATTTCACATTCTGGACCCCCGAACCCCTACTTTTTTGAATTATTCTAAACTATCGTCGGGCTCAAACCGGATATCCGATTTGGAATCCGTCAGCTCTCACAAGTCACGTCTACCTCCCAGGTCGTGTTGGAACGATCGGAATGTCGATCAGATCAGTATTTCACATTTTGGACCCCCGGACCCGACTTCTTTAATTTTAAACCAAGTGCATTTACAAAATACACTTTTGAGCGTCAGGCTCAAACCGGATGTCCGATTTAGAATCCGTCAGCTCTCACAAGTCACGTCTACCTCCCAGGTCGTGTTGGAACGATCGGAATGTCGATCAGATCATTATTTCACATTTTGGACCCCCGAACCCCTACTTTTTTGAATTATTCTAAACTAAGTTAGTTTTGAAAACTAACTTAGTTTTGAATTGAGTTATTTTAGCGTCGGGCTCAAACCGGATATCCGATTTAGAATCCGTCAGCTCTCACAAGTCACGTCTACCTCCCAGGTCGTGTTGGAACGATCGAAATGTCGATCAGATCAGTATTTCACATTTTGGACCCCCGGACCCGACTTCTTTAATTTTAAACCAAGTGCATTTACAAAATGCACTTTTGAGCGTCGGGCTCAAACCGGATGTCCGATTTAAAATCTGCCAGCTCTCACAAGTCACGTCTATCTCCCAGGTCATGTTGGAACAATCGGAATGTCGATCAGATCAGTATTTCACATTTTGGACCCCCGAACCCCTACTTTTTTGAATTATTCTAAACTAAGTTAGTTTTAAAAACTAACTTAGTTTTGAATTGAGTTATTTTAGCGTCGGGCTCAAACCGGATATCCGATTTGGAATCCGTCAGCTCTCACAAGTCACGTCTACCTCCCAAGTCGTGTTGGAACGATCGGAATGTCGATCAGATCAGTATTTCACATTTTGGACCCCCGGACCCGACTTCTTTAATTTTAAACCAAGTGCATTTACAAAATGTACTTTTGAGCGTCGGGTTCAAACCGGATGTCTGATTTGGAATCCGTCAGCTCTCACAAGTCACGTCTACCTCCCAGGTCGTGTTGGAATAATCGAAATGCCGATTTACAATGATTCTTTAATTTTAAATAATTCTGCCAAACTGAGCTCATGGAAAAGACTCATGGAAAAGAATCACCTGTGCCGCTTATGCCGTGGTGGTGGATGCATGAGGGAGAATTCAAATCGGATTTCTAATTTGGGCTCGACGCTCAAATCTCCAATTTATGGATTAAGTTGGTTTAAAATCAAAGATGTCAAGTTCGGGGGGTTGAAAGTATGAAAAATTGGTTCGATCGGTGTCGATTGTTCCAACATGACAGAGATGGTGAATGTGATTTGTGGGAGTTCACGAAGTCCAAATCGGATTCCTGATCTAAGCTTAGTGCTCAAATCACCCACTTATGAATTAAGTTAGTTTAAACTAAAGATGTCGGGTTCGGTGAGTCAAAAATCTGAAATACCGATCTGATTGATGTGCCGATTGGTCCAGCACGACCGGAATAGTAAAAATGACATGTGAGAGCTGACGGAATCCAAATCGGATTCTTGGTTTGAGCTCGGCGCTCAAATCACCCACTTATGTTTTAAGTTAGTTTAAATGAAAAGTGTTAGGTTTGATGGGTCAAAAATCTAAAATATTGATTCAATTTGTGTGTTGATTGTTCTAATACGACCTCGACGGTGAAAGTGATATGTGAGAACTGGCGGAATGTAAATTGGATTTCTGATTTACGTTTGGCGTTAAAATCACCAACTTATGAATTAAGTTAGTTTAAATTAAAGATATCAGGTTCGATAAGTCAAAAATATGAAAAATCGATCTGATTGGTGTGTTGATTATTTCAACACATCTAGGGTTGTGAAAGTGACGTATGAGAACTGACGGAATCTAAATCTGATTTCTTAGTTTGGGGTCGACGCTCAAATCACCCACTTATATGACCAGGGTGGTGAGAGTGACCTGTGAAAATTGACAAAGTCTAAATAGAAAGTTTTATTTTTAATTAAAAAAAATTATTTACTTTATTTGTTTATTAAGAAATCTATTTCATATATGCACATTTAATTTTCTTTCATTTTTCTTTTTTATGTAGGAGGATCCTACTACATATCTACGTGATGGTGAGGGGGGAGATTATGACGCGGAGGAAACACCATACATTATTTGGTTTTTTTTACTAATGATGTAAACAAATTGTACTTTTTAAACATTATATTTGAAGAATTTTAGGTGTTATTTTAATAATAAAAGTGTGCACTTTTCATTTTTTATTGTGTGTTTGATGTGCGAGATATTCTATTTTATGTAAATATATTTTTATATTTTAAATAAAAATAATTTTTAAAATAAAAATAATTAGTGATGTACGGTCCTATCGCTAATCTGTCGATAATAGAAATGAGAGATGAGTGACTAGCAGTGGATCAGCGATGGAAATTTTTTATCTCTAATCAGTCACTAATACATGTGAAATTAGCGATAAATAATTAGAGATGCCATAATCTGTCCTTAATCCATCTCTATTTAGCAACACATTAGCAACGTATTAACTTCGCGACGAAAAATATTTCAACTCTAATCTGTCGTTGAAGGAGCAATGATTATTCTTAGAGCTGGCTTAATCCGTCTATTTTTTCCGTGATGGATTAACAACGAAAGTTGTCCGTCTCTAAGATGCAGTGAAGTAGCGGTCGAATATTACAAGTTGTCCGTGATGGAGAACGTCCGGACTCCAGAGGGGGGATGCGATGTGTCTTCTGGTATTGGACTTAATTGGCTGGCCTTGAATTATTGGGCCAATTAGCAAAACTAATTGATCAGACCTCCCATGGAGTTTTACCTTCCGCACCTTGTTGTGTGGCTTTTTTTTTATTTAAAAAAAAGAATCATACTACATTGGCTCTCCTCAAGATGCATGTATGTGCAGTCTAATTGACGATCAAACAACTCAAAAATGAAAATTAAAAAAAATAAAGATCATATGCCTTAACTAGACCTCAAGTGATCATTGCCATTATTTAGGACGTATAATTTTTTATTTTAAATTTTTTGAGTCTTCTGATTCTGATAGGCGATGGATTGTATGGATATATGTACTTCAAATTGGACCTGACATCAACATTTTTTTTTAAACTAATAGCTACACTGCGGTGCAGTGCAGCAAGGCTCCCATTAACTCCTTGATTGTTGGGCTTGCCTCCTCACCTGATCTCGTCGACGAGATATGGGCCGAACCTCTCACTTTGGCCATTACGATTGTGGGCCAGGACGCTACTACATGAGCTCCTATCTGGGTCAATGACGAATCAACGGCAGAAATTTGTGGGTCTCGCGACTTGTCCGTCGTGGGGTTTATGTTAAAGAAGGAATTGGAAGATCTTCGTTGGATAAGAGAAGAAAAAAATAAACATGGCTTATCAAGAAGCAAATGCTAATAACTAGAATTTCTCGGAAGCAACTTTTGATCGGTTCCCGAGACAGGGATACAGGACTCTGCAGAAAATGGGGGCACTTTCTTTTTGTTTATTTTTTGTTTTATTTTTGCCTGAGTCATCCACTCGACCTAAAAAATCGAGGGTCTTGCACTCTCCCAAACAATGAGAGAGTCAAGATTTGAACTGAAGAGACCTCATAATTTCTCGTGAGGTGAATAACTAACAGGGCTACCCAGCCGATTCAAAGGAAAAATGGGGGCACTTGAACAAACTGAAATATTATCTGTTTAGGCGTTTGGTTAAATGATGATCACCATGGGAGGAGTGGATAAAGGTGAATGTTGATGGAGCTGTGGAAGTCTCGGATGAGAGATGTGGTGGTAGTATTGTTATTAGAGAGCACAAGGGCAAGTATAGGAGTTCCCTCTCACTAACTCCATAGTGAAGCAAAAATAGATAACCCAACATTTCTTTGCATCTAGTTACGTACAAGTAGATATTAGAGATTAAATTCTCTACTATTCCAGCATTTCTTGACATCTAGTTGCATGTAGATATTAGAGATTAGATTCTCTCTGATTCCAACTGGACTAGATTCCTCTGTTGGCTGCAAAGGGACACCCTACATAGGAGTAGAACCATGGGATGTTGATGATTAGCCATGGCCCATACCGAGTGACGTGGGGTCACCTCCCCTTGCCGTTGTTCCTGACGTCGAAGGGGTCGGCTAAGCCTGCCTCCACAATGCTGGGCCCGTGGGCCATCATGGACTCCATTGAAAGGACCTGCAGCTTTTTTTTTTTAATTGAAAGGACCTGCAGCTCATAAAGCCATTTTGCTTTCCTGGGCCTGAGCCAGCGCCATCTTGAAAGGAGGTGGTCAAAGAAAAGCTACAACATGATGGCAGGGCAGTCCTCAATCACGTTTGATTGGCTGATGAGAAAAGGTGACGGTGGAATGAGACCCAATGAATGAATGACTGAATATATATACATATCAATTAATTTGATCACGTAAGAAGACATATACTGACCTCTCTGCACTCTGGACTAGATGAGTAGCTATATATGTTTCTGAACTTTCTCGCATGTGGAGGCTCGTATGTTATCGATCGATGATACAACTCCAATAAAAAAAAAGAAGGGGATGGGGATAATGCCAGAGAAAACAGTACTATGATGTCATATCTTTTTTCACCATATTTGTCATCATCGGATCATCCAGCTGTTTAAGGTGGAAGTAACCACCATAACGTACAAGATAGTCAGGCCGGCCTCATGGAAGTGAAGATTGGAGAGGCAACAAGATTGTCCTGTGGCATATGTGCCATCGTGATGCTTAATTAGTAATTTTCTAATGCCACTTGCATCGTCGTCGTGGGTGCCACGGAGGAGGATCCAATTAATGCTAACTACCGCCCGCCTGTCCCATTAATAAAGGGAAATGCAAGTTACCCATCTAATATACCATTTGTCCATGTCATCGGCAGGTGGGTTCAATCTATTAATTTTTTAAAATATTTTTTAAATATTTATGTATACTTTTATCTATTCGACACTGTTATTCATATATTTATCATCCTTAAATAATTATTTATCACTCTTAGATAATTATTGATCACTCTTAAATAGTATTAGAAGGCTCGCTCGTTATTTCGAAAATACATAAAACCTGACAAGAGTTGACTATTTATCACCCTTATATGATTATTTGTCATATTTAGATAATTATTTTTCACTCTCAAACAATCATTTGTCACCTTTATAGTATTAAAAATCTCATTAGATATACATGTAAAACTGACAAAAAGTGAGACCTACACAATATACATGCGGCTTAACGAGAGATAAGAGACGGATAATAAATTTATCCTCCTGCACGGATAATAATCATTTATAGCCCACTTTCTACTATAGTAATTAGGGATGTTAAGTGACATATATGAATATCGGTTTATTTACCCTTTTTCAAAGTTTCGAAATATAAAGAAACAGAAATACTGCGCTATATACTTTTGAACATCTTATTTATCACAGTTTTTTCTCATCGTTCTTTTGAAAAGCGAATGAGGGAGAGTACAAATTTAAATTCTATGTTTCTGAACTTATTTCTACTATATATATATATATAATCTCATAATTAAATAGAAAAAAATGAGAGCAAATGAAGTGACAGAGATGTAACATAATTTAAAATTTCGAGTCTCATTATTTCACACTATTCTTCAAACTCCTACTCCTCGTTCATTTGTTTACGAAACTTATTTTTACACGTTAGATAAGTGAACAGAGCCAATATATGGACGGTTATATTTTTTATTTTTCTGAGGGATTTGGGGAGCGATGCAACGATTCAGTGACGCAAGACGAAGACGAAGACGACATTATCCGATAATTAAAGGATAAAAATAAGAGGGTTTCCTTTTCTTAAAGCATACGGGTTACGCATAGGATGCCTACCCAGTCCGACGGATATATACTATTTCATCCCTAAGCATACCCTTTTTTATAATGGTAAGGTCTCCTTCGGATAAGGTTCACCATGTCACACACTCGTATTTTATATCTATATCTCAATACACAGACAAAGTCCTGAAAAATTCTTTTATATATATATATATATATATATATATATATATATATATATATATATATATATATATATATATATATATAGAGAGAGAGAGAGAGAGAGAGAGAGAGAGAGAGAGAGAGAGAGAGAGTGAGTGAGAAACACGGGTCTACAAATAAAAGGAACATGGGTTCATAATAATTTCATCACCCTTTGAGAGAGAGAGAGAGAGAGAGAGAGAGAGAGAGAGAGAGAGAAGAAAAACATGAATTATGGAACATGGCTCTATAATATAATGTCATGGGTTTTTTATAAGTATATCCCTCTTAATATTGTCTTTTTTTTTTGACATAAACACGCTTTCATTCAAATCAACCGTGAGACATTGTACAGAGATAAGTCTCGAGACCACCCCGCACTCAAGAACCCTGCGACAACTTTTCTATCACAATAAAGAAAAGAAAAAAATAGACACTATAACGATCGAAGACGCCCAACAGAGCACGAAGCTCCTGAAAATCGCGGGGACGAAGGCAGTCGCATCCGAAGGTCGCGGATTCTTTCCTCGAGGAGCTTGAGCTGCCGAACCGCTCGAACGAGAGACAGAGGGAGAAGGACGCTCAGGTGGCAAGCATCCAGTTGGATGCAAGGGGAATACACACTAACTCTGAGCTCCCATGAGGCCGGGGGTAGAAACCCACTGTCTGCAATACGGGGAAAGTGGCCCATGCTTCGTCACGTGCTCAGAAAGACGACAACCGCCGAGAGAGGGACCGAGCGGGGGAGAAAGGCGATGGTGGAGGGAGAGGCGGTATGCTAGACGGGGGAAATCAGCAGGGTTGGATACAAAGGGGGAGTGGTCGTCACAGACAACTAGCATCAAAAATGAATGAAAAGCGGTGAACATAGGGGAGAATGAACAGGAGAGAAGGCATGAGGAGATGATTTCCAGGGGAGACCCGAAGATCTTCCCTGACAGCTTCCAGGTGAGTTAGGAAAAACCCACCTGACAAAAACTCAGTTGAGTCCCCAGAGAAACTCGCTTAACAAAGGCCTCCTGCGAGAGGAGGGGGGGAGTTCTCGGCGGGAGCTCCCCCCACCGAACGTTCCACCGAAGAGCCTTCCCCTGGGCTGCTCCGATGACGAAGATATGTCTTTCTTAATATTGTCTTTATGTGAAAATCTATCGCACATCTACATTTATCTATATATATACTCTCCTTACATGAATTTAATGTCAGGTTTCCCCTTTAATAAACTTCCATCAGAATATCCATACAACATTCCATCACCTTCTTTGTCACTCGAGAAATGATTTTAAAATATGTTAACAGAAAAATGATAATAAGGTTATAATTGATATTTAATTCACATAAGAAAAGCGTATATGTAAATACAAATATAAGAAAAAATTTCATGTACATTTATTTTTAATAAAAACATATATGAAAAAATTTCCTAATTTCATCATCCTTCATTCTCTCTTTTTTTTTAACATACCATAGGATATTTCATTCATACCAAACAAGATACATAGTACAAGGGAGATAGAGATCTCAAACCGTATATGAAAGCCATCCTTGGCCTATACCGTCGACGAAGCAACATGCATACAGGAAGAAGAAAGAAAAAGCGTAGAGATCGAGAGACGCCCATCGAAGAGGGGAGCTTATGGAAACTTCGAAGAAAAAGGAAGACTGATTTCTTCCTCGGGGAGCGCATAGCTTCCAAACCGCTCTTGCATGATGCGGTGAGATGAGGACACTCGGGAGGCCAGTATCTAGTTGGATACCGGGAGAAAAAGCGTTGTATCTCCGAGCTCCTTCGAGACCGAGGATAGATGTAATATCCCGGACCTTTAGGATCCTTCTTCATGGGTCCCGGATCTAGTTTTCGGAGTGTCCGGCTCCGTTGTGTCCGAAATTTCGTTTCGGACATCTTTCGTGTTCGGATCGGCGCGATCCGGAGTCGTTTCGGAGGCCCGGAGGCGTTCCGCGACTTTTTCCGCGTGTGTTTTCCGATTCCCGGTGTGTGTTTCGGCTTTTCTCTTCGGACGCTCGTTGCGGGTGAACCGGGCTGTTCACACGGACACGAGTGGTACCGTTGCGATCGGTGCGTTCCGAGGATCGCGGGGGTGTGATTTCCTAATTTTTGGAATTTTACGGATTTTCCGGGTTTTTCTATAAAACCCTTTTTCTTTTCTCTCTCCCCCACCATCTTCTTCTTCCTCTCTTCTTCTTCCTCCTTCCTCCTCCACCGTGTCTCCCTCCCTCTCCCTCTCTTCCTCCCGGTTGGCCACGGCGAGCTCCCCTCCGGCTGCAGACGGCGGCGGGGCGACGGCGCGGTGACGTGGGCGGCGGCGAGGCGGTCGTGGGGGCGTGCGGCGCGCGTGGGAAGCTTAAGGAAGAACGAGGGTTTTCAAGCGTTCTTCGCGATTCGTGGACGATCCGGCGGAGCATTCGCTCCATTGAGGTAGGGTGACGTTCCCTAGCTCTTCGCCGTTCTTTTCCGTGGTTTGTAGGCCGCGGGGAGGCCGAGAGAGGCATGTTTGGGCATTTCTGGGTTTTTCCATGTTTTGGGGGTGAGCCGCCCGATCTATGGTTTTAGCCCATGATTCTATGTTTTGGTGGCTTAGATGCATGCTAGGGGTCCCCAGGGGTCTTCCCCCTTGTTTTCCCCCTCTCCGGTGGAGGTACGGGGGCGTGGTTGGTGTTTTTGGGGTTTTCCCGCCGTAGCGTGCTCTGGGGCAAGCGACGGTCACTCCAGTGACCGTCACATGCTTGTAACGCCCCTAGAGGGGTGCGTTACTTCCCTGGGTGTTGGCCTTTGGGGTCGAGGGCTGTAACGGTCCTGCGACTGGCCGCCGTTTGCTAGTGACGCCCCTGGGCTGGGCCGTCACATGCTTTCGACCGTTGGGTTTTGACCGTTGGGGGTCAGGCCATGTAACGCACCGAGATAGGCGCGTTACATGCGTGTAACGCACTGGGGCAGGAGCGTTACTTCCTGTTGTCCCCCATGTGGATGGGCCAAGCGACGCACTGGGCCCAGCGCGTTACTTACAAGCGACGCGCTGGGGCAGGCGCGTCACTTCCCTTTCCATCCCGAGCGTGAGGGCCATGCGACGCGCTGGTCTAGGCGCGTCACATGCGAGTAACGCACCGAGCCCGACGCGTTGCTTGCAAGCGACGCGCCAGGGTAAGCGCGTTACTTTCCCTGTGGTTTTCGTGGGTGTGGGGTGCCATGTGACGCCCTGGCCTAGGTGCGCCGCTTCCAAGCGACGCACTAGGGTAGGCGCGTCGCTTCCCCCTACCCCCTGGCCGTGTGACGGTCTGCCTTAGACCGCCATTTGTAAGTGACGGCCCTAGAGTGGACCGCCATTTGGCTGTGACGGTCCAGGGTCGGACCGCCACTTCCTGTGTTGCCCCATGAGGGTGGCAACCTCGCTTTTCTCCGACCGTGGTCTCCGTGCGACGGGACTAGTGCGTGGGGTGATTCCCACACGTTGTCGGGCTTGGGCGTTGTTTTCCGTAACTTGAGAGTCTACTCCTTCAGTGACCCTCCACTAGTTGTAGCCTACTAGTACGCGTGTGCTAGTCGCACCAGGGAGTGGTGTACGGGCTGACCTTTAGAGACGGTTTGTGGACCGGTTACCGTTGGGCCCCACGTCTTGCAGCCAGAGTCCGGCTGAGGGGAAAACCGGTCAGAGGGCCAGACCAGGGACGCGCGGTCTGTGTGTGCACACGTGGTTGGGGGCGGTTGGACCCACGTCGACGGGCGTGACCCCAGCTAGTCACTTGTTGTGGTTACTTGTACGGTGTTTGCGCCTCGGGTAGGACCTACCATGTCAGGCGGTTCACCTGCGGTGCGGTGTAAGACGTCAGGGGACGCTACCGGCTGTGCTTCTAGTGGGTGGTACTCCTGTCGAGTACGGAGTGTCAGACTGTCAGTCGTGTGTTTCCGACCTTCGGGTTTTGACGGTTCGACCGTTGAGTTTCGGTCTTCTCGTACCGTGGCACGTGTGTCGGTTTGCGTGCCGTTAGGGTCTAGTTCTGTAGAGTACAGGGCTTTCCTTTCCGAGGTACCTTCCTACCGCTAGGGTAGTGGTTTCTCGTTTTACGAGGTAGGGTTCGAGTGATCCCTACTGAGTCTTGTTCCGAGACTCATTCCCTGCGTGTTTTCACCGTGTTTCAGGTGAGGCGCCACCTTCGGGGAGCGTGTCAGGAACGCAGCGGAAGCGTGGTGCGGGTGCCCAGAGGTAGTGCCAGAGGTCAGAGCCGGGGGATGCCCCGTGTAGCTGTACTTTTCTTTCTTGTCACTGTACTAGTCGTGGACTACTGTTGCTGTTGTTGTTATTTTATTGTGGACCATGTAAAATGTTAATTCATTTCCTGCTTAATATCATAACTGTTTAATTTCCGCAATTATTTGTGATGCTTGTGTAGTTTCCACACCATCCTTTTAACCCTTCCGAGTCTTCGGGCTCGTGGGTGGCGGTGCGAGTCTCGGGTTATCGGGCCTTCCCGGTAATCGGATTCTCGGGTCGTTACAATAGAGACCCGTAATCTGCAACACTGGGACCTAATACTATCTCCGACGAGTGATCGAGATACGCCCGACCGGCGAGAGTAGGGCTGAGTGGGAAGGGGAGACGGTAGGTTTCAAAAGGTTTTGGGGGGACGTCACACAGGTGGGGGAGGGTGGAGGAGGAGAGAGCGGCGGTGGCAGAAGATGGGAGAGGGGGACGGAGCGGTGACCGGAGGAACGGGGGGAGGGGAGGCAGCATGCGGAGTGAGTAGTGGGGGGGGGGTAAAGTGGAGCAGATGGGGGGGACGACACAGGGAGGGGGGGAAGAGGGAGGCGGGGAAGTCGGTGGCCGGAGGAACGGGGGGGAGGGGAGGTAGCAGGCGAAGTGAGGAGTGGCGGGAGAGGGTAGAGCGGAGCAGGAGGGGGGAAGGCACGGGAGGGGGGGAGGAGGCGGAGAGGGGGTTGTCGGCGGGAGGGCGAGGAGGTGCGCGGGCGGAGTAGGGGCGAACCAGGGGAAGAGGGCGACGCTGGCGAGGGAGACGGGGGGGTCGGCGCTGGCGAGGGAGGGGGCGGGGAGATCGGCTCAGGCGCACAGGGGGGATGAGGGATCGGGAGGGACAGAGAAGATGGGGGAGGGGAGGAAAGGAGGGGGGGTGGGTAGGGGTGAACCTGGATGGGGATAGAGAGGGGGGGGAGTTCCCGGCGGGATCTCCCCCCACCCGGCTTCCACCGACGACGACGTCGATGAAGATCCGCCGGAGAAGATCGACGAGGAAAACCACCGCCAGAGGCGGTGAACATTCCGGGAGTAGGTGGGAGCTCCCACCTACCCCGTGCTCTTGGGACTATGTTTCTCCTCCTTCATTCTCTTTTGGGTCTCCTTCCCCTTCTTTGTCGATCAATCTCTACACCCATGCACAGTTGGAGATGAGAGAGCTCGGCACATGCTTCAATCAATTAAACAAATCCAAAAGGGTTGGAAAAGTTGGTGCCCTTTGAGCAACACGCGTAGGAGCCACCTTCCTGGGCCACGTGCTATACTTGATGCCGGCCGACATCCGCGGGCAATTAAGCAAATGCTGGAGCCGAGCCCCTCTTCCTTATTATTATTATTTTTTAACGATATAAATTTAGTGATACTCCCGTTTACAAAATGTGTGATCGAGAGATTTGAATTCAAATTCAACAAAATTTAATTTATGTGTATTTTATTTTTAAAAAATTAATAAATCTCGAAACCACATCTCTTAGAAGATTAAATATGAGTGACATAAGACCCTCCCTCTGGAAGTAGCACCTGGATGGTGGATCCTCCCCCTCGGCCCTACTAATGATTCACCTTTATATGTCACACTTTGTGCTAAGATTGTAAATGAGTCAAGTTAACTCGGATGTATTCTATTTAATTTTAATTTAGATATTATTGATCTTACTTAGTTAAATATTATAGACTTAGTTAAATATTATAGATGTTGACTACCATTTATAGTTTTAATTTAAGATTTTTTACATATAAACTATTGTTACCGACGAATTTGAAGATATATCATTTCTGAAAACACATTAATATACATATCATCACTATTTTAAAATTTTTTCAGATATGTCATCGTTATAACTCGTGTTACCATCTGTTAACTTAACTATGGTTACTCCTAACTAGATTTTATATAAAAAAATACTAAAATATCTACAGTTATATTACTTAAGATCCGAGTTATTTATAAAACAATCTTAAATGAAATCTTAAAATAAAAATAACACATATAATAAAAGTATATAAATAAATAAAATTTAGGGTTGAAATACTTTTAAATGGTCATCTTCTTTCCCTCTCTCTTCGATGGATTTTTCAAACTCTAAGATAATGACGGTGACGCCGTGAAAAGCAGTGGCAGTCTCGTGAAAAGCAGTGAAAAGCACTGGAGGGGGAGGTGGACCAAGGGTTTGCTCGTCTCAGTTCGTATTTTTTTTTTAATTTTTAAACAAAAGTCGTTCCGAGTGAGAGTGACTTCAGAGAAAAGTCGTTCCCACACGAAGTGACTTTCCTCTCTCGCTCGCTCTCTCTCTCTCTCTCTCTCTCTATCTTCCTCTCTCCCTTTGCTTCACTTTCTATCACCGCCGGAGGGGGAGACACCTCCGACATCCCCCCTCCATGCACTCTCTTTCTCTTACCCCATCCCCTCCCTCTCGTGCTCTCTTTTTGCCTTCCTCTCTCTCTCTCTCTCTCTCCCTCTCCCACTCTTTCTATTACCACCAGAGGGGGAGATGCCTCTAGCTTTCCTCTCCTTGCACTCTCTCCCTCCCCCTCTCTTTCTGTCACCGTCGGAGGGGGAGATGCCTCTGGCATCTCCCTCCCTGCACCCTCCCTCTCTCTCTCTTTCTGTCACCACCAAAGGGGGGGACATCGAATCCCTACACACACACACACTCTCTCTCTCTCCCCATCCCCTCCTTCTCGCTCTCGCTCTCGCTCTCCCTCTCTCTACATTCCTCTCTCTCTTTCTCTCTCCATCTCCCTCTCTCTCTCTTTTTGTCACTACTAGAGGGGTACGTAGATGCCTCTGGCGCCCCCCTCCCTGCACTCTCTCTCTCACCCCATTCTCTCCCCCTGTCAACCTCTCTCTCTCGATGGTGTGACTGCCCCCCCTCAACACTATCGAAACCCTCCCCTCAAGCACTCGTGTCGCCCATCCCCCTCCCTCTGTTGTCGACTCTCTCTCTCTCTAAAGGTGTATTTTAGTCATTTAGCCATCAGAGAGGGATATTTTTGTACCAAATTTTGACCGTCAATTAATCAGAATATTGGTATCTTTTAAAAATATTCGTAATATCATCGGATAAAGTTAACTATGATGACGTATTTGAAAAAAAATTTAAATAGTAGTGATATGTATGTTAATATGTTTTTAACAATAAAATATCTGTAAATTCCTATATCACAATGGTTTATATGTTAAAAAATCTTTTAATTTATTTAATAATCAGATTTGATTGAGCTTAGCTTGAACCCTTTGTTATACCAAGTGATCTTAATTTATTTAACACTTAATGATTTAGTTTGAACTACTAAAAATGATAATAAAATAGTAGGAGTTACTTGTCTCATATTCTAACGTATTTGTTAGAGTTTTGAATAGGATATATGTCCGGACGTATTATTGGCAATGAAAGCTGTGCAAGTGGTCGTTACGTATCACATGTGAGAGAGATGGAGAGAGAGAGAGAGAGAGAGAGAGGCGTCAAATACTCTACAGCCCAGTGACTTTGGATTTCTCTCTTCCAAGTAGGTCTTAAATTCAATTTCTACTTAAGTGAAATGAAAAATTAGACTTATAATTTGGTGGGGAGCTTGTGTCTCAGTGTTCCTTGAGATGGCGATCTATGGTGATTGGTGAGATCTCGGAGCTCCCAGCCTGGAATAATCGCCCAAAGAAAATAGAAAAATCGTGATGGTATAGAAGAAAATATTTTTATTTTGGAAACATATCGTGAACGTGTACATGTGTGAATTTGAAAATTTTAAATTAAAAAATTATAATTAATGAGCAATGTTTATTATCTGGAAAGTCGGATAGTAAAGTTTTGTTGAAACTAACGTGTGGAATCGCATTGATTCATGTAAAGAGACAGGTCTGTCAAATTTCATATACTTTCGAGACGACGCGAGATATCACCGTCATGATATTGAATGAGATTTTTAAAAAATTATTTTTTCTGTCAAACTATTTGTTATCTTTTATTATGTCATTTGTCACTTTTATTATGTTATTGGTCTTCCTTATTATATTATTTGTCACTCTTAACTGAAGATTGCTTGTGAAGAAGAGTGATTTTGTCTCTCTTAGTTGGTTATTTTTGTCCCTTAGATATCTTGTCAGTCTTAGATATATAGCTATTTGTCTACCTTGTTATGATATTTATCACCCTTGATTGGAGACTCCTCGTGGACATGAGTGATTCTATGTCTCCTTAGTTGATTATTTATCTCCCTTAGATATGTATTCATCACTCTTAAATAGTTATTTATCTCTTTATTTTTTATTTTTTATGTAAATTCAATTTCTAAATATAAAATAGATATTTATCACCATTAATTGATTATTTATCACTCTTATTTATCATTTTTGATTTTAAGAGTGATAAATAAAAAATAAATAATAAGTAATAATTGTATGAGAAAATACATATTAACATTTAAAGAATATTTAAGATTTTTTTGGGTGAAATTTATCTCAACTGATAATTTTTCTATCTGCGTGTAGCTAACGGTTCTCATAATTAATTTGAGAAAGAGAGTGAATAGGAGAAAGAGCCGGTGAAGTGGATGCATGGGGGAAGAAGGGAGCAGCTTGATGTGATTTCATACACAAATAGCCGATGAACTAACAACGCATAGGTTGGTGTCAATGTTCGCTGCGCGCCGGGGGTAGGTGGGAGCTCCCACCTACCCTCGGAACCCTCACCACCCTCGGGTGGTGGTTTTCCTTGTCGGATCACTCCGGCGGCTCTTTCATCGGCGGCCTCGCCGCACCGGTGGAACATCGGGCGGGGGGAGCTCCTGTCGGGAACTCCCCCCCCCTCCAGGTTTGCTCCCTTCTGCCTCTCCCTCTCCCGCCACCTCCCCTCCGTCCCCTCCCACCCCCCACGCTTACCCCTCCCCGCCTCCGTCGGCACCTCTCCCTCTCTCCATCCTCCCTGCCACCTTTCCCTGCCCAATACTCCCATCTCTCCCCTCCTCTTCGCCGGATGCTCTGCCCCCCCCCACCATCCTCCCTCCGCCCCCAGCCCACCCCCGCTCCTCTCTTCCCCACCCCCATCTTCTCCGTTGCCGGCCCCTCCCTCCCCACCGAATCCCCTCATCCTCTCTCCATCTCCTCCACCCCCTTATCACCTTTGGGTCTTCCTCCCACCTTCCCCCACCCTCCGCCATCCGCTCCCCTCCCCCGCCTCCCCCTTCCATGTTCCTCTCTCCCGCCCCCGCCCCCTCGCGTCACACCCACCCGATAGCCCCCTTCCCCCATCGCTGTGCTCCCCACCCCCCCTCTTCGCCTGTCTTTTTGTTTCTCCTCATCTCCCCACCCCCTCGCCCTCATCCCCCCCAGCCCCCCCTCCTCCTCCCTCCCAGTCGGCCCCCTTCTGTCCCTCCCTCCCAGCCATCCTCTCCCCGCCTCCCCCTTCTTCTGTCGACCCGCATTTCCCCCACCCTCTCTGTTTTCGCCCCCCTCCCCCTCCACCTTTCGCCGATCCCTCAAAACCACGGATGCGAGAAAGCCCTGACAACCTGCATCAAGCAAGTGACGGGCACGGATAGCCCCCGCTCCAGGAGCCCCTCCCACCTCTCCCCGTTCACTCTCTCCCCCTTCTGGTCAGTCCCCCCCTCCGACCCCCCCCCCCTTTCCTAGATCCCCACCGCATGCTCCTCCCTGCCCCCCCCCTCCGTCACCCCCCTCCACTTTCCCCTCCTTCCTGCCGTCCCCTAAACCTTTTGAAACATACCGTCTCTCCCCCACTCCATCCTACTCCCCGGATCGGTACTCTCTCTCGGCGATGGGCGCTTCCCTGAGCACCCGACGAAGCACGGGCCAGATCTGTGATGTAAGTTACGGGCTTTCATCCTCGATCTCAATTGGGTTCGGAGATACTGAGCATACCCCCATGCATCCCACAGGATGCTGGCCACTCGAGTATCTTTCTCACACCGCCATCTGATAGAGCGGTTTGACAGTCTCGTGCTCCTCGAGGAAGGAACCCGTCACCTTCAGAAGTGGCTGCCTTTTCCTCGGCACCTTTATGAGCCCTCACCCACGCTGGGCGTTTGTGATCTCTACCGCTCTTATTTTTCTTCCTATCTTTTCATCGGGACGACGACGGTAGCTCATGTACGGTTCTTTGTGAATGTTGTCCATGTACTGTGTTTATCGTGTGCTATGAACGAATATCGTATGTTTATGTTCAAAAAAAAAACAACGCATAGGCCAAGCATTATTTAGCGCCCATCCCACGGCAAGCAGTCTTTCAAGTTGTGAATGAACAGAGGCAGCCAGTTGGCAACCTCGGCACTGCCTGCTATATAATATATATATATATATATATATAAGAGCAGCAGGAGACCAGAACAGCCACACAGAGAGAGAGAGAGAGAGAGAGCGCACCGAGCAAGCTTCTCCTTCTCCCCCTCTTCACATACCTCACGTTGGTGTGTTTGCTCTGTCACCGCAAACTAAGCAAGATGCCGATCTCCAGGATCGCCATTGGGAGGACGGAGGATGCCACCCACCCCGCTGCGCTCAAGGCCGCCCTCGCCGAGTTCTTCTCCACCCTCATCTTCGTCTTCGCCGGCCAGGGCTCCGGCATGGCCTTCTGTACGTTACCACAACACTTTCTCTGCACCAACCCTTTTAAACTTTGCATTGTTTTTGTAATAGTTGGAAACTTTCTGGTGCCTCCGTTGCCGCCGTGCAGCTAAGCTGACCGGCAACGCCGCCACGACGCCGGCGGGGCTGGTGGCGGCTGCCATCGCCCACGCCTTCGGCCTGTTCGTGGCTGTCTCTGTGGGTGCCAACATCTCCGGCGGCCACGTTAACCCCGCCGTCACCTTCGGCGCCTTCGTCGGGGGCAACATCACCCTCCTCCGTGGCATCCTCTACTGGATCGCCCAACTCCTCGGCTCCACCGCCGCCTGCCTCCTCCTCCGCTTCTCCACCGGCGGCCTGGTGAGCCCTCTCCTCCTCCTCCTCCTCCTCTTCCTCTATCTTCTTCTTCTAATGTGTGGGTGTCGCAGGCGACCGGGACGTTCGGGCTGTCGTCGGGAGTGGGCGTGTGGAACGCAGTGGTTCTGGAGATCGTCATGACCTTCGGGCTGGTGTACACCGTCTACGCCACGGCCGTCGACCCCAAGAAGGGCAGCCTCGGCACCATCGCCCCCATCGCCATCGGCTTCATCGTCGGCGCCAACATCCTGGCCGGCGGCGCCTTTGACGGTGCCTCCATGAACCCCGCCGTCTCCTTCGGCCCCGCCCTCGTCAGCTGGGAGTGGACCAACCACTGGGTCTACTGGGTCGGTCCCCTCATCGGCGGCGCCGTCGCCGGCCTCGTCTACGAGTTCTTCTTCATCTCCCACTCCCACGAGCAGCTCCCCACCACCGACTACTGAAACCCACACCGTCTCATCCTGTCGCTCTCTCTCTTCTCCTGCGTGTAACGTTCGTGCATGATGTAGCCAGTCTGATCTCCTTTAATTTCTTTCCATGCATGCTGCCCATTCCAGAGCTCTCTCTCTCTTCCTGGTTGCTGAAGAAGTGGAGTGATCATCTGTTTCTATTTGTTCTGCAAATGTTCGTTTGGGTTCGCCATTGCTTCTCCTTTCCCATGCTTTCTTTTCTTTCCTCTCTTTGCAAATTTCGACTTTTCCTGTTCTTTTTTAGTTGAGATGAGAAGATGATTAGACGGTATCCACGAGCTTGAGTCTGGAGTTTCGAGGCTACGTCCGTCATGGCAAATATTTAAACGGTTCAAACTTTGGGATATGGATCGGGTGATGGGAATAGTTTTATCGACCATTACGTTAGTTTCTTCTGAAAGACGTAATATATCGTTGCTCACTCACATGGGCCACGCCGACTCGAGGAGGCCGATACATAGAGCAAACCGAGCCTGACCGCTTCCGGGCTTTGCATTAATGGTCCTAAAACTCAAAAAAAGTCACTTTAAAAATTTACCATCGTGCGGAATATTCTCTCAAAAAGAGAAGAAAGGTGAATTAGTATTATATTTAGATTTGAATTCTTTATGTACGGAAGAGGATCGACCCCCGCCTGGCTTACAATTATTTAGCCACCAGGTCACCTCAACTAGCTGGCAAGAAGAACTCGATCAATCCACTTAAATTAATTGAACCGGATGAAATCATTGTGATGTCTGAGATGATAATCTATGTAATTAGAGCATCTGATATTTGGGAGTTTAATTTGATGTAAAAGAATAAGAGAAAACGTTACGATGTCATGTTTTTTCCCATTCTATTCTATAATCTATTTCAGAGTTTGTCATTCCCGTGCGGGTCTATCTCAACCTGCACGACTTAGACTCGACTCAAGCGGTTGACTCATCTCAACCTGCACGACTTAGACTCGACTCAGGCGGTGGACGAGACATCCGAGTCATGAGTCGTCATCGAGACGGTCTATTATTTTAATATTATATTATATATATAATATTTTTATTATTTTATATGTATTATATATATATATTTATTATAACACGGAATAAGATGGATCAAGACGAATCGAGACGAGATCAATTTAACCCAGGTCGTGATCAGACAGACGGATCGATCCAAATTCCAGACAGTAAACTATGATCTTTTTGTCATATTATCTACCTAACAAAAACAAATATTTATCATATAACCATTTCTTTATTTTCATTTGATTAGAAAATAAAATAACCGGCCGGGCGCGCCCACCGGTAGGCGCGGCCATCGTCCACGGTCAACAGTTCATCACCACATCGTGGTCCACGAACTTGGATTTTATATATACATATATATTTAGACTTTGGAGGCCGTGCAGCAGGGTCGCTTTCTTCGCACATCTGGCCTCACGTGAACTCTGCTCCACCAAATGTGTGGGTTGGTTTCTCTCCTCTTGTTCCCAGTTCCCTCTTCCAGCGGTCATCAGTGCCCCACCACGATGGTTTCCCCCGCACCGCACATATATATGTCGTACTACGGACTGTGGTCTTGGCGCGGCAGTTACTTCGCGGGCACACAACACTAACTCCTCCCATCGATGGCACCTCGTAGATCTCTGCGGGCGACTATCCAGTACTGACATCGGCCATCTGTGATTGATTCAAAAAAAAATGTATGTCTAGGAGTATGACACACCAATTAATTAATTAATATTCTTCAATAATTAACAAGGAAAACCATTCCATGAGTTTGATTTTAATTAATGGCTCCCAACTTGAAAGCATATGTATATATATATATATATATATATATTCTCAATATCGTGGGCTCCCCACAGAAAAAAAAAATGCATGCATGGTAGAGAGAGGGTGAGAGGAGGAAGGTGAAGAGAGTGGCTGTAAGGAGATGCTCGAATCCACGTCAGCGTGAGATCGAGGTCAGGCTCAAGGTTGTCATCGCAGATGGCAGCGGTATAAGTAAAGCTTTGGTAGGGAATTAAAAGGTGCAGGAACTCTGGCTTCTGATCCATTGAAATAACTGGGTGGAGAAGCTACATTTACGTACATGGTAGGGGATGGTTAATGACGTACGATTTCTTCCACAGGATCTGATCGTACGTAGAAAAGAGCCCAGATGTATATGTACAACCTCATACATGATCATTACTAGGGTTGATTGTATAATTGGTTTACAAATGAATCTCTTCAATTTTGTGTTATCAGAATCGGATGGAATCGGTCGGTCGGACCGGTCCAATCGTGAATCGGTCTAGGAACAAGTTCGATTAGGGCCGATCCGATCTAATGTTAAAGAACCGGATAAACCGGACGAACCGCGGTTCGATCGGTGAACCGATCTGAACCGGTCCGACCCGATTCACCATTTAAAATAAAAAAATAAACGTAAAAATATTTATATATTCATAATGATATTTACGTGTGAACAAAATTATCTTGTTATTATTTATCATTTTATTTTAAATATATTTGAAGTTTAAAAGTTTAAAGGAGTATAGATATATATTGTGAAGAGTGAAGACCAATAAAATATTACAAAATTTTAAGATCAATTTATTTAACCATGTTATTATTATTATTTACTTGTATAGTTACGTAATCATGACTAATAATTATAGATGTATGTTTTTTTATTTTGATAATTGTACCTTATTTCTTATTGTCTTATGTTATAAATTCAGGTCGAACTACATATCATTATTATGATGATGTCACAGTTCAAACCGGTTCGATTGAACGGTCTAATCGATTCGAACCGAACCATCTCATTGATCGATTCAGATATCGATTCAGTTTTGATATTATTGTTTCAACCAGTGTTATCAGAACCGGACCGATGCTTGAACCGGACAATGAGCTGGTTCGGTTCGAACCGGTTTGACCGTTCAATCGAACCGGTTTGAACCGTGATGTCTGTTAGAGTGTGGAGCCCGAACTCGCCATTGTGCGCCCTCGCACGCGGATTGACCTGCGCGGTCTGGTCCCGGGGGCCAAGGGGGCAGCGCCCTTGCAGGGGTTTCCGGGGGCGGAGCCCCCGGAACAAAATTTATGTTTATTACAGGGGCATTGTTATCTTTTGTACCCTGACTGTTGGGCGCCCTAATCTCCTTGTATAAAAGGGCTGTGAACTCTCTCTTTGTATTGTTCTGGGTGTGTTTTTATCATAGAGGAAACACTACTGCGGCCGTGGAGGTAGGAAGGCACATGTAATATCTCAGATCTTTTGGATCCTTCTTTTGGGTCTCGGATCTATTTTCTCGGAGTGTCCAGCTCCGTTGTGTCCGAAATTTCGTTTCGGACATCTTTTGTGTTCGGATCGGCGCGATCCAGAGTTGTTTCGGAGGCCCGGAGTACGTCCGCGGCTTTTCCACGAGTGTTTTCCGATTTCCGGTACGGGTTTCGGCACGACCTACGGAACCTCGTTGCGGGTGAACCGAGTCGTTCACCTAGGCACGGGTGGTACCATTGCGATCGGTGCGTTCTGAGGATCATGGAAACGTGATTTTCTATTTTTTAATATTTTCCAGAATTTTCAGATTTTATATAAATTCTCATTTCTTTTCTTTTTTTCTTTCTTTCTTTCTCTTTCTTCTTCCCCCTCTTCTTCTTCCTCCCGTGAGAACCGTAGCCCCTCTCCCTCTCTCTTCTACCGACGACGACCGCGGCGGGCCTCTCTCCGGCTGCAGACGGTGGCGGGGAGACGGCGCGGCGACGTGGACGACAGCGAGGCGATCTCGTGGTCGTGCGGTGTTCGTGGGAAGCGTGAAGGAACGGGGTTTCTAGCGGCGTTCTTCGTGGTTTGAGCTGGATCCGGCGCGTCTCGACGCGGAGCGAAGGTAGGGTGACGATTTCTAGCCTCATGCATTCCTTCCCCGTGATTTGTAGGCCGAGGCGAGGTCGAGAGTGGGTTCTATCGCGCCGGGAAGGGTTGAGCATGCCGCGGGGAGTGACCGCCCGATCTACTGTTTTAGCCCGCGATTCCGCGTTTTAGGGGCGTAGAATCATGCTAGGGGGCATGGGGGTCGATTTCCTTTCGTTTCCCCCTCTTAGGGGCTCGTTTGGGGTCGGAAATGGCAAATCCCGGTGAGTTCGCCGTTTTCACGCCGGCAAGGGATAAATGGCCGAACCAGGGCCCGTTTATCCCCATGCGCGGCCCAGACTTGACTACCCTTCGGCTTGGAGCGTAGTGGGGTATGCGCGGTCAGTCGTGTGACCGTTCTTCCCCAGGAGCCGCCCAAGGACAACCGTTCATCCCGTGATTTTTGACCATTGGCTTGTGACCGTTGCACAGTGTCTTGGGGTCAGCGGCTAGGGGCTAGCCGTATCTCGTGTTAGCCGTGGTGTTCCGGTCGTTTCACCGTGGCATGTGTGTCGATTTTCGTGCCGTGAGACCGGTGTTTTGTAGATGGCATGGCTTCCCTTCCGAGGTACTCGCTTAGCCGCTAGCGTAGTAGTTTCCCGTTTCACGAGGTAGGGTTCGAGTGATCCCTACTGAGTCTTGTTCCGAGACTCATTCACTGCGTGTTTTCACCGTGTTTCAGGCGAGGCGCGGCTTCAGGGGAGCGCATCTGAGGCTCAGCGTGGTTCAGGTGCGCAGCGTTAGTGCCAGAGGTCAGAGCCGGGGTATGCCCGTGTAACTATACTTTTCTTTATTGTCTCTGTACTAGTTGTGGACTACGGCTGTTGTTATTTTTATTATATCTTGTGGACCATGTATCATGTAAACTGTTAATTTATTTTTCCTGCTTAATCATATAACTGTTTAATTTCTACAATTATTTGTGATACTTGTGTAGTCTCCACACCATCCTTTTAACCCTTCCGAGTCTTCGGACTCGTGGGTGACAGTGCGAGTCTCGGGTTATCGGGCCTTCCTGGTAATCGGATTCTCGGGTCGTTACAGCACATCACCTCCGAATCACGTAAATCTCGGTGTTCTTGTGGTTTGATCTTTTCTTCCCCCTTTCTTCTTCCTCCTCTGTTGTTTGTCCATCTCTAAATACATAATAAGATATTTTTGTTCACACATTCATATCAATTTGAATATTTAAATATTTTTATATATTTGTTGAAGGTTGAATCCGGTCGAACCGGTTCGGACCGATTCACCGGTCGAACCGCGATTCGTTCGGTTAGTCCTGTTCTTTAGCATTAGACCGGACTGGGCCTAATCGGACCGGTTCCTAGACCGGTTCACGGTCGAATCGGTTCGACCGGCAGGTCCGATCCAGTTCTGATAACACTGGTTTCAACCAAGGTTCGCCGACTCGCTGAGTCGTACCAGATCGGGATCCTCCTGATCCGATACGATACGACCGAGTCGCATCTGACTCGGCCCTCTCTCTCCCTCTCCCCCTCCTCCTCTCTCTCTCTCTCACTGTGACTCGACCCGACTCGACCGATCTGATGATCCACAGTGTATTGAATTTGTTTGGATCTGATACGACACGTTCAAGTCAATCCGAGTGAGATCGAGTCGACAAACCATGGTTTCAACCACCTTAGGAAACATTCAAAAGCCAACAACTGAGAAATTAAACAGACACACTTGGGGCAGCCGACAGATCATGTCGACATAGATTTTAGAGTGAGATCATGACAGGCTGCAAGACAGAATAGTCCACTGGGGAGCCTCTCCCTGCCAGGCTAGCAAGCAAGGGAGACAGGTAGATGGGTCACAAATCCGTAGGGGATAATCTGAATTTAAAAGGATTCTGTGGACCCTGCAGTTGTTTGGACGTCTATCAGGGGGAATCGTCCAAGCACGCCTTGGCCCCCAGGCTGTACCTCACCTACCTCGGGCAGATCAGATGTGTCATGTCCGATCAAGGGATATGACACATATGCATAGTTACCCCTACATATATATATATATATATATATATATATATATATATATATATATATATATATATATATATATATATATATGTAGGAGTGGGACGCACATCTTGGGAGTGATCTGCGGCTTAAAACTGGTGTTTTTGTCAGACCATTTTATTGAATGAACAAATATAAAACTTATACGGATCACACACATTTGCATTTATTGTTATTAATCATACAACTGTTATATACGACACAGGGGTGTACATATCTTGTGTTCTCAAATGGGCTTAAATCAAGTTCTTTTTGGAATCCACCTTCCAATTTCCCTTAAATACCTTCCTTATGGCTTTGCTCATAAATTTCGAAAGATCTTGGGTTTTCTTCTACAGTTTATGCAATCTTGCAATATTGTCATTTTCTAGTAGTAATATTTTTCCAAGTGGTCTCCCATAATTTCTTTGTTGTCTTCCAAAACTTTTTTTTTTAGTTGTTTAGAAACACGGTAATAAGTAGTTAATTATTAATCAGTTAAAACAGCACTGAATATTTTGAAGCCGTACAAACACTCCATCGTAACTCTCTGGTAATAATTTCACCTCAATCCATGTGATATGTTTCTAATATTTTCTTAGTAACTGTTTCCTCGACAAGGGATCACATGTATCTTTGGAAAGCTTCTAGAGCGATCTCCTGTCGTGGCCAATCACCTTATGATGCATCTGCAAATAGGATTTCCACTTTGACATAAGAATTGCTGTCCTGGTCGTTGCCAAGTGCATAGACTGGGACCTAGGAGATCATGGGCCACAGAATCCACGGGCCCACTTGTTGTTGGAACCAGGGCCCAGGACCATCTCAAGGTGAACACGGGAGGCCCGGGCCTCTTCTGGCACCGACCTGGACTTCTTCCGATTGGACGTGGACCCGGCCCAATGGGTTTGCACTCGATATGATGTTGCTATGAAAAAAAGGTAAATGAGAGGAACCGGTGATCTTATTAGCATGCATAAAATTGATATTTTCTTACGAAAGTTGTAACAGGTCCATTTTGAGACTGTTTAATCAATAAACATTATAGTAATATCCTCTTTCTATAATTTGGGAAAATTCAATTTGACGTAACAAGTGCGCTTACATTGTCCCAATGTGTTGAATATGCATGTGACACCCAGTTAGGGCGTAGCAATCAGAATTGCATGCCCCCCCCCTTTAATTAGTTGTCGATTGGTTGATCCTCCAACTTAACTTTCACCATTTTTCTTAAACGAAAATGGGCTTACATATGACCACAAAAACAACTAATTTTGGAGGATTGTGTGTTCCCCCCCTTTAATTAGTTGTCGATTGGTTGATCCTCCAACTTAACTTTCACCAAAAGTGGTGAAAGTTAAGTTGGAGGATCAACCAATCGACAACTAATTAAAGAATTAATGATCAAATTAAACCTGAGCAAAAACAACTCTAGCTAGTTGTTGCATTGCTTGAACTTAATTAGTTTGGGCTGAGATGGGTTAACAATTTAGCTTTCTGTAGTTATGTTGTACATAGGACTGAGTTTTGGTAAGTTAAGAAAACATTCAATTTGCAACTAGTTTGGGAATTTTCAAACTAATTAAGCCAGTCCATTTAATTAAGATCCAACCCAGTCAAGTTACAGCTCGGCATGGCCAATTCTACATCTTCAGAAATCAAAAACATAAGGTCACCTTTTGTTCTTATCATACGACCATGATGTGTTAAATCTTATGAGAGTAATGTTGTTACCCGGGTTTGTTGACCCGGTGTGGGTCATCCCGACCCGCACGACTTGACCCGACTCATACTGTGGGTTAGTCGCTCGGGTCGTAGGTCATCATCGGATCACTCCATTATTTTAATATTATATTATATTATATATATAATGTATCTTTTTCTATTTTATTTTATTATAATAAAAATTTAGAATGAGACAGATCGAAACAGATCGAGATAGAACTGACCCAACCTGACTCAGACCGAGATCAGGTCAGTCGAGTCGACAAACCCTAATTGTTACCGACTCACACAATGTGAATCTTAAAGACACACATGGGTTGTGTTTAAAGTTGGGCAATGTTCCGTGTGAATCTGCGTAAAATAGCAACTCATCCAAGTTCACAACCACCCTTTTGTTCCCACTTCACATGATGAACTCTTTTCTTTTCCTACTACAAACCAAAACGGAGAAAACACAGGTCACAGCATGAGCTGAGCGCTCTAGCCTCTAGCTAGTACGCCGTCGCAGCAGCAGGCCCTAGAGGCGGCGCTGACGCTGGAGGTGGAGGGAGAGGGGGCTCGGCCCGATGCTGCAGTAATCCGCGAGGATGTCCCCTTCCACGGCCGTGAACCCGACGGAGGTGAGCATGCTGGGCCAGCAGTGGTGCGTGATGACGCGTATGGCGCGGCAGCACCCCTCGCCCAGGTACGCCTCCCCGGTCAGGAAGAAAAACACGATCTCGTTGGTGCAGGACCGCAGCTCCAGCACCGCTCCAGCACTCGGCCAATCCGCTGAGGTCGAAGCCCTCCATCCCAGCCCAGCTGCTCGTGAGCCTGGCCTCGAGGGAGTGAGTGCCGCGGGTCGGCCCTGAAGGCTCCTCCCTAGCAGCTGCCACTGCCCAGGAGGAGGGCCAGGGCTATCCTCTGAAGAGCCATGGCTTCGATCGGAAAGCACTGGATGGCATGGAGATGGAAGAGGGAGAAGGCCCATGGTTGGCCGAGGTGAGGCGAGAAGCAATTATATTTATATATAGATGGAGGCATGGTGGTGTGGGCGGGGAAGGAAGCTGAGAAGTTTTGAAACGGTCGACCTAGCGGCGTTTGAGAAACACAGAGGTAACCCAAGAGATTGGCATGCAGGCCAGATGCTTCCGTTCAGGACGAAGATCCATCGTCTGCTTCATATCTCCACCATTAACGGCGATCTCACCTCGACCACTGGCATTCCCACTCCGCATGCTGCTTGCCTTACCATCTGTTCGTCTTTGCATGCATGCATGCACATATTCTCGTCTGCCTTGTTGCAGAGCTTAGGTTCATATATATACTTGATGAGACGACAAGGCGTGCTGCCTAATTCTTGTCTCCAACATTAGTTCTCGGACATGCAAATGTGTATACTTGAGATTCCAAAATATTATCAAGAAAAACCGTAGGCGACTTAATTAGTTGATCCTACTCATGGTTCCATGAAATTCTTGACTTACAACGGCAAGAAAAATAAGCGATTGTTATACACATTATTAATTACAGAGAAAATTTACAAACATAGTTCTATGCTTGATATTGGGTTAAAAGTAAAAATAAACATAAAGTCATTCTCGATCGTCATCAGTCATCCCCGCCTAAAAATTAACAAGGTTATATCATCTAATAGTTATTTATATGAAATTAACCACTATATAGTACATTTTATGTAATCTATTTGATTTAATTACATTCAATTATAAAAAGACTAAATTTGAGAGGCTAGAATCAAGCCGTATCAATCGAGATACATGACATAAGGCACTCTCCAAACTTCACCTTCACCTGGATTAGTCACATAGGTTTATTTGCGTGCATTTTTCTCTTTCTATCTCTTTCTTGTAGGATTGATAACTAAAGAAAGAAATAAAGAAAATTAAATCACACCATCTCTGCAATAGGTAAATGCCTCTATTTCTCTTGAACTTGTGGAAATTATTTGCACAAGTATATTGGCTACAATTAATTGAAGATCATGTCTTATCAATAAAATTTTCTTTTATCCATAACCTAGGATCTAATAGTGATCTAAAGAAAATTAACACATATTACATTTTATATAATCCATTTGATTTAAAAAATTATTTTTAAAAATCATTTTTTATAAATAAGTCCCTGTAAATTTAACGAATTGTCAATTAATCTCTGAAATCTGACTATTATCTTAAAAAATCTTAAAATTTCTAACTATTGTTAAAAAGTCTGTAGTTTACGGCCGTCCAAAAAAAACGGATGTCCCATAAAATATTCTATCCAAGTGATGAAAGAGTAGGGAAAAAAATCAAAATATTCTTTTTTTCAATGTGGTCTCTCTCTCTCTCTCTCTCTCTCTCTCTCTCTCTCTCTCTCTCTCTCTCACACACACACACACACACACACACACACACACACACACACTCCAGGAAGGGTGTAACTTGGAGAGCGGAGGGGGTGGAAGCCAGGTGAAACAGGGAGGGGGCTTGTTGGAGGGGGAGGGGTCCGCGAGAGGGTGAGGGGGACCGGGGGGGAGAGGGGCTTGCTCACCGACAATTGAAGGGGGATTGGAGGGGGAAGGGGGGGAGGGGAGCTTGCTCGCTGACAGTTGAAGGGGGACGGGAGAGGGATGGGAGAGGGGGACAAGAGGGGGAGGGGCATCGGTCGGAGGGCGGAGGGGGCCAGAGAGGAATAGATGGGGAGCCGCCCGAGGGGGAGAGGGAGTACATGTTCAGATTTATTTTATTTTTTTATTTTTAAAAGGAAAGTCACTTTGTGTGAGAGTGACTATCAATTGTTACTATCTCTCCTGCCCCCCTCTCTCTCTCCCTCCCTCCCTCCCTAACTCTCACTCTCTCCATCACCATCGGAGGGAGGGAGGGACGCAGAAGGGGAAGAAGCTTTCGGCGTCCCCCCTCCCTACACTATATATATATATATCTCTCTGTCCATCCCCTCCCTCCTTCCCCCCTCTCCCTCCTTGTGTCACCATCAGAGGGGGGAGATGCCTCCAGTATCCCCCGTCCTTGCACTCTCTCTATCTCTCACCCCCGTCCCCTCCCTCTCTCTTACCCCATTCTCCCTCTCTCTACTCACTACCGGAGGTGGAGACGCCTCTGGCATCTCCCCTGCACACACACTCTCTCTCACACCCTGTCCCCTCCCTCTCTCTTACCCCATTCTCTCTCTCTCTCACGCGCGCGCGCGTGCACGCTCTCTCTCTTGCTCTCTCGTAGAGGGGGATACTCCTCCTACATCCACCTTCCCTACACATACACATACACTCTCTCACCCGTCCCCTCCCTCTCTCTCTCACCGTCGGAGGGGGAGATGCCTCTGACATCCCCCCTCCCTGCACTCTCTCTCTCTCTCTCTCTCTCTCTCTCTCTCTCTCTCTCTCTCTCAACTAACCAGGTGTAATTTCATCTTTTCCTAACTTTGGGTCAACTTAACTAAGGTCTGCTTAATTTTCATCGAACGAAAATAACGGTCGGGGCATATTTGTAAAACGATGATGATTGTAGGGACTTTTAAGACAATAGTCGGGTTTGAGGGATGAATCAGTAATCCCTAAGTTTGTAGGGATTTATATGTAAAAAAATTCTTAAGAATTAAAAAATACTAACAAGTCCATACAATTTAACTAATTACATATTAGTTTCCGAGTTCTTGAGGCTTCCATTTAGACCCTTAAAATCTTCTAACTCTTATAAAAAAGTCAATGTAATTGGCCTCCGTAAAAAAAAAAATATTTTATAGAATATTCCATCTTGAATGTGACGACAAATCACTGCATCGGCATCTTTTGCACGTGCCCCCATAGACCACTGCGTCGGCATCTCTTTAGCTGCTTGATGGAGCGGCTCCCACTAGTGTAGGCCAGTGACCCAGAGGTCTCGAGCGCTGTCGCAGGAGGTCCAGCAACTGGCCAGTGACCTCCCTGGTACGCTGGCTGACGTTCGTAGTGGTCCGCAAATACCCCACCACCCCCACCCACATCCCTCCGGCGCTCTGGGCTCTATGCAAACTCCCCCTTGGATGCTACTCTCGACCCCCTCTCCCCCTCTGGTGCCTTTGACGCAGTCTGCAACCCCGGCCCCTCCCCCATAGTCGGAGGCCCCTACTCTCGCCCTCTTTGGAGCCTTGGGTGGTCTATAAACACCCTCCCACCCCCCCGCCCCATCCCTCCGACCCCTTGGGCGCTCTGCAAACACCCCGTCGGACCCCGTTCCCCGCCCACTCTCTCCCTCCAATGCCCAGGAACAACACCCTCCCCCCCATGCATCCCGACCCCTCTCCCCCTTCGGCTGGGTGATCAAGTACGTATCGGGAAAAAATTAATTCTTTATTTTCACTACTTTCTTTCTGATCTTGGCCCCCACTCCCCCTTCGGCCCTCCGCCGCCATCTGCAACCCCCCTCCCCGGCCCACCGCTGGATATCCCTGCTCGCTCTCTCAATTAACTTGAGGTACTTTGATCTTTTCATAACCTTAGGTTTAATTAACCACCGTTCGATTAACTTCCATTGAACGGAACGAACACCGTAGATTTTTTTGTACAATGGCTACATGCTTCTATGGACGGACGTCCCAGGAACTCGGAGGCTAAGATACAATTAACTAAGATTGTGGAGACTTATTAGCAAAAATCCTAATATTTTTAAAAATAAGAATCAACCATAGGTGAAAGACCATCTCAACTATCAAGTTTTCTTATTGATTATCCTAAAAAACAGTCCCACTGATATCATCTTCGTCTACTCACATATGTCCACTTGACAAGATTCAATGAAAGGGATCACTGATGCTTTCAATTAATATGAGTAGAGGGTGGGGAAGAGAATCACCGAGATTCGAATGCGAGTGAATCCAATTTTACGAGATTTATGTAAACTGTTTTCCCCACACGACTATAAAAGCCCTAAAAAATATTGGCCTCCACCAAAGTGTGTCACGTAACAAAGCTCAATGGGGCCAGGTCTCGAGTTGACCACTCCCATCCCTCGCCACCGGCGTAGATATCAGGGCTATTAGTAGTAATATCTCGGGAGGAGGAGTTTTCGAGCAATGTCACCATTCAAACACCACTCGCTGGCTGCCTACCGACAGATCCATTTGTTCGTCCCCTGCGTTACGCTTGGTCTCGGTCCCCCTTCTCTCCTTGTCCGATCGACGTTGGGCACCGCCGGGGAGGGCGGAGAAACCGAGCAACTCTCCACGGGCACGGAGCACAGATCTGCTGCAGCGTCGGCTTGTCTCCTGTGACCGCCATTTGTTCCCCGCCTTCCGAGAAGGCAGCGGCGCACGGCCCTGCTGCCGCCATCACAGATCCGGCGCGCCCAGGTGAAGGAACTCCTTCCGACTCGATCGGATGGGGATTGTTCGTCTAATTCGTTTCGATTGCGTCTCTTCTGTGGATTCATTTGCTTCTAACTTGAGGTGGACCTTCGTTGGTATCTGGATGTTTTATTTGACGATTGGGAGGGGATTATTGGAAGGTGCGGATAACCGCAGTCTTGGTTCGATCGATGACAATTAGGGCTATGTCAACTATTAGGGAAATGTTTTGTGTGGAAATAGTCGGATTTGAGATACAGGGAACGCGTTCTGGTTGTGCCCCTTGGAGTTTGAATAATAACTTTTAGTGCCTAGTGATGCTACTGGTATTGGATATCTCGAGAACAGTCATATATACGACGCAGATTTTGCCTACATGGAGTGTTGGTGGAGTTGCCAATGGTTCTCTTTCATGGTCCAGTCTCAATTTTCTTGAATAATTTTGTCATCTTAAGAAAAGCTTAGTGATGTAAGAGTGAAATTGTGAAGGTGCTGCCTAATGGATGTGATGAGAACTGTACACATGATATTGGTGGGACAGTTAAGTTTATCAGTACGACACTTTTGGGGAGGTCAATATTGAACGTTATCATCAGGTGAGGGAAAAAGGTGTTTCACATGATAATGTTACATGTGCTACATTCTCATTAAACACAAGCTTGAAAGATTAATGTGGATGTGATCTTTGATCCAAAAGTACACATGCATGGTTAACCACAGAGTTGCTGAAGAAAACATTGTAATGATTCTCATGAGTACAAATGCATGGTTCACCTCAGAGTATCTGATCTCCTATGCGCCTGACATGCAATGTTAGTCGGATGAGAATTGTATCACTGCCGCAAAAATCCATTAGTTGTTGTGAGGTTTATGTACAACAGCTTTGTTTAGCTCTCATGCTGATTTTTGGGCATATTATGGAATTTAATGGCAAATTTTGGTGGTCATTAAGTTTTTTGAGTTTTGAGGATTGAAAATATCAATTATTTGCTGGTTGAGGTGCATTGGTCAAAGAAAAAAATTGTGTGCACACTTTATCATATAATATTTGAAGACAATTAATGTTTCCATGAAGGATCTTTGTATTAATATCTGAAGCAAAAGATGTTTCCTAACCTTCTCAATCCCCTTCCAGTCTACTAACTGTCAGGCTAATATCCCATGCTATATTTATCTACTAGAACTGAGGCAAAGTGCATATAGTACTCTTCAATCTTTGTAAAAAGAGGAAAAGCTAAATGAAGATATCTCTTGAATCTGATATTACTGTAGGCCATATTCGGTATCTAAAAGTTCCTACAGAAACTCTGCTGATCCTCACAACCTTCAGATAGAGCATTCACATTTCTTCCTAGACGAGGGCTTCTACCTTTCAAGAAACACCTTGATGATAAGGGAAGGAAAATAAAGACTACATTACTTCACCTTTTGGGGAAAAGTGCATTTCATATATGGTGGATTGCATCTGGTTTAGCAACTTCTAGGCAATGGCCGATTGGTAACACAGATGGTTGGGGAATGATGAATGAGCTTTTCCCTTCACACTTGCATAACTACAAGATGCATTTGCTATATATTACCTTTAAAATATATCTAATTATATTTAATGTCAACTATTTGAGTCAACATCTTTATACTTTATGATTACAGGTCTTCTCACGTAATGCGTTTAACATGACTTGCTCTGTGCATCAGTGCTAAACACGGAGCAGTACACTACAGATGTTGGGAACTCTGAGTTATTCATCCTGTATCTGTACTGGGGACTTAAATAAATCAAACAAAGGACCTATACAGGAGGTATTTGATACCAAATCCATTATGAACAACTGCTGTTGATAACATCCTTCAACTTTGATAACACCTCCTACTACTACCTTTTCCCATAAACATTATTAGTATCGGATAGAATAAATGATAATTCACTAAAATTCTGGTTTACCATTTTTCCCATCATACCAATTATTAAATTTTACCTGAATGATTTCATAAATATACAGAATAATCTGTAATGTCAGATAAAATATCAACTGTTGTGTCCATGTATAGATATCGATATCATTATTAGCTTAATAATATTATCCAGCACCTAACTCGTTGAGAAAACAGCTTTGAGAATCATGTCTGAAAACTTGAGTCATTAGTTTTTTTGAAAGTGGAAAACTTGAGTCATTAGTTTTTTTTAAAGTGGAAAACTTGAGTCATTAGTTGCCATTTACATCCTTAAACTGCACAAACTTCCTGCTGAGTTATGAACTGTGGTCCTAATAATATGCCCTTTAAAAGTCAGCAAGTTTTCCCTACCAAAATGAAAATCCTTGTTTTAGGGGTAAGTAAATTTTAGTACAGTCTCCTGAGAATAAGTGCTCACTCCCAGTCTTGATAAACATTGTCAGAACATAGAAAATTGTAAATTGATTAGCTAGCTATACAATAACAAAAACCCAAATTTCATTGTTGTACCATACTCTATGTTTTTTTAATATTTTCCTTTTTAAACTAATACTCGCAGAGTCTGCATTCCCAAAAAGAGAAAGAGAGGAAAAAAGTTGGTAAGCTTGCGCTTGCTGGTCTACAATCATTTATAACTATTATAGTACCATTTAGCAAGATGACGTTCAGGTTCAATCCCTGTTAAATCATTGATATGGCATAGGCTCCTGTGTCTTTCTTTCTTGATGGAAGAATATATCCATTTAGACACATTAACAGTTAGGAAAGGAGTGACAGGAAAGGCACAAAACCTTTTTTACCAATATTATTTCACTTGAGAAATTTCTTTTGAAAGCTTATCTTCTTTTTTTGGCCAATATTGATGATTTTCTTCCCTGTTTTTTCTCTTTCTTCAGTCCTCTGTTGGAATTTGTGGAATAATGGATTTGCCTGGCACTTCAGCCAATAGTTTGGAAGAGGAGGACACTAGGGGGAAGTTAGGCATCCGTGCCTTCTTGTCAACTGAAGTTCCCTATGATCAGTGGTTTCCACTTCATGTAACTGGTGTTCGGCCATCAGCCCGCTACAAGGTGCACCCTAGACATTTATTTGAAATACAAAGTTTCTTAGTACTTTCATTCTTAAAATTCCATCATAAGCTTTTTGCTCTGACTTCATGTTAATTTGATAGCTAAGAAGAAAATTATCTGTCTTTTTAGGCTTTGTATTTGGACTTAAATGTCTAAACTTTTTATATGTTTGCTGCTTATGTGCATACACATAAAATCACATGAACATCTCGACTTTTGTGTCAAAGTGCGTATTCATCTGGGTTACACTCTCATGCTTCAATTGTCTTTCATTGCAATGTGTCAGCATGCTGCAGAAGTGGCAAATGGAAAACTCTATGTTATGGGAGGGAGTCGTAATGGTCGATATCTATCTGACATTCAGGTTAAAGTTTGATCACTGATATTCCTAATATTACACATTGATGTGAGTGCTGTGACATCTGAGCAACTTTACAGGTCTTTGACTTTGGAACTTTGACATGGTCTGTGGTCAAACCAAATCGAGATTCAAGTAAAGATACAGAGGCTGTTAATAGCTTGGAAGAGGCAATACCAGCCTGTGCTGGCCACAATATGGTAAGATCTGTGAACATAAAGTTCGTCCTTTATAGTTCCGTGAGACTTGTGATTTCTGCTGAGTTTATCTGAAATGGAGTTATTTGTCCCCTTGTGCAGGTTTACTGGGATGGTAAACTTTTCATTGTTGCCGGAGACTCAAAGGAGCATTCGGATAGAGTTACAGGTTTGCTTAGAATGATATTAAGTTGGTTACTATGTACTGCTTTAGAGTGTGCCCATATTTATGCATGAAAGCCTCCAGATGTGAGGCTGCATAATGTAGTTCTACAGACTTAGTTAAAAGTCAGCTGTTATCACAACATTTCAAGTTTAAGATTTGCTTTATCTTTTCCCCACTTGAAATTTCATTTTCAAGATTTCTTGGGTCGGAGAAAATATATATAATCTGAATAAATAACTTCTGATGTGACTCCCTCAGAAGGGAAACAAAAATATGGAGGATTTTTTTTCATCTGTCTGTGTGTACAGGGTGGGTGCCTCTGATGTCTTGAAAGTTCATTTTCAATATTTTCTTTTTTCATATAACTTATGATGTGATTCACATGCGCCCTATGATATCTGATCGAATAACTTGGTGAACTGTGGTTGGTGCCTCTGATCTCTAAATTGTATGCATAAGCTTGCATTGCTGTATTCACATGGAGATCAATGTGTTCATGTGAAGAAAGAAAAACACTTCTTAGCAGTATATATTTTATTATCATGTTTCTTCCTGATTGCACGTCTCATTTTTCTTTTTAAATGTGCCATATTTATTAAAATGTTTTTGTCTCATGTATTCTTCTGATTTCATGTCAACATCTGGATTATCTACAGTTTGGTCGATTGATATAGGGACACACAACTATAGTGCTGTTAACATGCATGGAAAAGTTCCAGTAAGTTCATCTATTATGCTTTTCAGAACACTGTACAGATCTGGTTTTGTGCACGTCTTTATACTAAAGGTTACACCTTTCATTTGGTTCCATCTAAAGTCTATATTGGCTTTTGATTCTTAGCTAGGACTAGTTCATTGTTTATTTTTGTCCCACATTTTCTACATTTCACAGCGAGAATGGTTTAGAATTACACCTTGTTTCTATTTTATCAAAGGTGCTTGAAGCGCTCGCCAGGTGATGCGGTGAGGCAAGGCACCCATAACTCGCCTCTCAGCTCACCTAAGCAACCTTGCTGTGGCCGCAGGCCCCTTTGGGCCAAGCCCACTTGGGCTGCTCAGCCCATTCCTATAACCCTTCCCCCAAAAAATGTCGATCTGCCATCAAGGCCGGGTCAAAGGTAGATCAGACTCATTTGATGTAAATTTTGATAGGTTCTTAATTTATTTCTCACATATGAATGGATGAATTTACTAATTTTATTGTTTTTGTATATGTGCTGTTGACATATTTAATGATATATTTATATATCTGATTTATTTAATCTATTTAAAAAAATGTTGCCTCAAATGCCTAGGCCATCGCCTAGGCATTTGAGGCTAAGGTGACCCCTTGATCGCCTCGGGCGCCTCTCGCCTCTGACTACATAGCCTTGTATTGTGCAAAAGTAAGTGTCCTGATGCTTTTTTTTTCCCCAGAGTGCTCGAGAAGGCCAGTCCATATCTTTGGTTGGATCTAAACTGATAATGTTTGGTGGTGAAGACAGAAGCAGGCGGCTGCTGAATGACCTTCATATTCTTGATTTGGAAACAATGACGTGCGATGAAGTTGAAACCACGTATGTACCTCCTTTCAATTCTTTGCTTTTGTGATCTTATCTATACTGTTTTTCTAAAGCATTTCACATGTTTTATGAACTGGTAGGCAAAATGCTCCTGCACCAAGATTTGATCACACTGCTGCAGTTCATGCAGACCGGTACCTTATGGTATTTGGTGGTTCCTCACACTCAACCTGTTTCAATGATCTCCATGTTCTTGATTTGCAAACAGTAAGTATCACTTTACTGTTTATTCCATTTAATCTATGTAAAAGCCTTGACCTGATGATCTCTGGTGGAGTTATTGGTTATGTTCAGTTCGTTTACCCTCTTTGGAAAAGTCAAATTCTATCTGACCCAGAGAAAGCTTTTTGTAATTTTCTCTCGACTACTCATTGATGTAATATCACATTATAGATGGAGTGGTCTGAACCACAGACTCAGGGTGAGGTTGTGACTCCCAGGGCTGGTCACGCTGGTACTGCTGTAGGAGAAACTTGGTACATAGTTGGTGGTGGAGATAATAAAAGTGGTGGGTCATATTACTAAATTGTCTCTTTTATGTGCATTAACCCCTCTTAGTTTTCTTCTATTTGTTTATTATTATCTCACCTGAATTTGTGACCTTGTTCTCTCTGTAGGTGCACGTGAAACTATGAAGTTACATATGTCGAAGCTTGTATGGTCAGTGGCAACCGATGTAAAAGAACGTGATCCACTTGCTAGCGAGGTTGACTTTCTTTCATAATTGCCCCTTATTTTCCTGTCTTAAAGAAGATGAGATTGCACAGATGAGCTTGATGAGAATAATACAACCAAAAACTTAATGTGAACAGTGTCATACTACTGATGCTTGAACACAGTTACTTATTCAAGGGCTTTTTTCTCTACATTGACAAGTGCTCAAATATTGTGCTGAGGATGCCATTCAATGTCTTTCAGAAGAGAATTCAAACAACCTACGGAGATCATCAAGAACAGTATACACTTCCCTTAAGAATGGTTCTTTTGCACTTATGGGAACTGACAGTATTCTTTTTAAGGGATTGTTCCTTCGAAGGAAACTTATCTTGTAATACTGGGCTAAGGGTCTCTTGGGTTATGGGGTGTGGGTTTGGCAATTCTACTAGCTTGGTGGAGATGCCATCCCACGGTTGTATCATCTTGTTTTCCTACTACTATATATGAATTTTGGCTTTGCCACCTTCTAAAAAAACTTCCTGTTTTCTAGAAACACAGGATATTACCTCTAGTTTGTTGTCCAGTTTAGTGGCAGCCTTGAGGCTCGTGGGTTCCAGATAGTGTTCTAGAGAGTTGGGCAGTGTCTAGAAACTTTAACATTTGATTGCTTCCTGCCAGGAATAATCTGTTTTTCACATTTGCTAATTCGGAAAGGTTTTATTGAATAATAGCTTATGAAATCTTGAGTCCCCCCTCAGTATGTCATTAATGCACCCACTGCATTTGTTGTCCTGTAATTTCATAGAGAAAACAAAATGTTGCTCATGTGACCTCATTGTTCTCATTTAGTATTTGCATCATTCAGGTTCAGGTGGGAGCCTGAATGGAAATAAATTATGCCAGACCTGGGTGTCTTGATGATGAGTTGGCCATATCAACTCTAGCCTGTCTCATAGAAACCCGCAGGCAAACCTGGGCGGACCATAGTCAGAGTCATCAGGCTGTGACCGGCCTGTGTGTGTTCAAAGTTTATTTTTAACTCCCAGGTTTGAAAGAAAAGAAGTCATTGAAGCCCAAATCTGGTGGTTCCTTAACTTGTTTTATTGTGTTTTTTTCTTACACAAGAAGTTAGCTAGTGAATTGTGACACATTCAAAAGTTGTCATTTATTACTCTTTTTTGGGAACCTTTGCTCCCAAGCTATACTGATTGCAATAATTTTGTGTTTCATGACCATCCTCAACTTTCTAGGTACCTGTAACATTTCAACTTTCATCCAAGCATGTTAATTGTGGATTTTTGTCTGCAAGTGCACATTTTTTGAAGCACATACAACTCCAAATCATGATTCTGAAAATGATATTTGATAGGGCCTTAGTGTTTCCTCTGCGGCAGTTGATGGGGAGAACTTTTTGGTTTCATTTGGTGGCTACAACGGGAAGTATCACAATGAGGTATGTAATGAAACATGTACACATGCTCTAAAAAGTGTTTCTGCAGATATAGCATTTAAAATTTCTATGTACATACTTCTGATTAAACTTCAGATTTACACGTATCCTCAATGTAGCAGTTGGTTGAATAGTCTCCCCCTTTTTGAGTCTGCCACCTCCATCTCTGAAACTTGGCTAGTGTTGGATCAGGGCCCAACTGTTGTCCTTACTGATAAAAAATACTTCCATCGTTGTTATCCTGTCCCATCCTGGCCAGCTTGGTCATCCTGTCACGATGAATAAACAGAATGGGAAAGTTTCTGCACTGTCCCAGAAGGTGTCTCAGTCTATCCCACCAAGCCCACGCACTACTGGCCTGGACCTGCTGTTGTTACATTGTCTTCTTTGATATTTTCTTATTTTTTGCCATGACTCGTGGCGACTATTGACCACAATTTTTCTTTACTTTTAATTAGAATACATTAATTGTGTATCTTCTTTTTGCCTGTGATATGCTTGTTTTGATATAATTCTCTCTCTCTCTCTCTGTGTGTGTGTACTGTGTTTTGGAATATTTGTCTGAGAACCTCTGTGGCACCTTAGGATGCTTCATTCAAGTAGAAAAAAGGACATGCAGGGAGAGGGTTGACAACCATGAATTCTTCTGTTTGGAGTAGCTTTCTTTACGTTGTGGCAGGATACAAATTTTAACCAAATTACATACAACTGGTCTGGCTTTTTATGGTTCAAACCTATAACTGGATCTAGAAATTCAGTTGAATTTTTACTTGCGGAAGAGTTGTATGTGGATATTTGGTCCCCTGTCCACATACTATTGAAAGAGGATATAACTGTGATACTCTTAGTAAGGACAACAAATACAGTTTGTATTTGAAAGCAGTGAATAGGAAGCTTCTGAAAGGTTTTGTAAAAGGAGAAACCTCCATTATATCTGTTGGCATTTTCTTACATTTTGTTACTTTGCTACTGCTCTCTAAAATAATCAGCGGTTATTATTTCGTCAACAGGTATTTGTTCTGAAATGTAAACCCGGATATCCAAAGCAGCCTCGGATTTTCCAGTCACCGGCAGCAGCCGCAGCAGCTGCTTCCGTTACTGCAGCTTATGCTGTGGCAAATGTGATTGAGAGTAACAAATCAGACACCTCACATCTGGACGGCAGAAACATCAATGAAGCGCCTACTCAAAAGCCTGTTCTGCAGGTTGCCATAGATGTGGATGCCATTGCTGCAGAAAAGAAGAACCTTGAATCCAAACTCGCTGATGTAAGAGCTGAAAATTTAAGACTTAAGGGCAATCTTGATGAGTTGAGCAACTTACATGGTGATCTATCAATGGTAATGCTTTCATTATGTAAAGAGAGGGATTTCTGTTAATCAGTTGGAAATTAGCATCAGACTGCTTGTTTTGTTGTCTGATATTTCTTATGTGATGAAGGAACTTCAATCTGTCCAAGGTCAACTAGAGTCTGAAAGGTCGCGATGCTCCAAGCTGGAGGTTTCTCATATTTTTATATTAGTGGCTATTGTGGTTTGGACAGGAGCGATCTTATAACCTCTTTCTTTTCTGACTTCTGTGGTAATATTTGTTTCCATTTTGCAGTTACAAATTTCAGAAATGCAGAAAAGACTGGAATCACTTCCTTCTATAGAGCTTGAGCTGGATGCCCTTAGACAGCAGAAATCCTCATGGCAGACGGATGTGGATGATACTGAGAGGCAAAGATCACCAGGTCTTTGGCAATGGATGGCCGGCAATTCCTGAAGTCTGGATGAACAAATTGTAAGTTAAATTAGTCCAGTCTGGCTATAATTTTTTTGCTATTCTTTACACCATTTGAAATACTACAGCCACCTTTACCTCCATCAAGGCATGAAAACTTGCCGAAGGAAAAAACTTACTGAAGGAGAGGGATTTATTAATCTAGTATGGTCCAACCTTGGTATAGCAGTGATTATTAAAGTGTATTGTTGAATGGACTTAGACTTGTGCATATTCTTCGCAAATTTTGGAAGATCGGGGATTCCAAATTACAACCATCTTAGTGTCAATCAAACTGATGCATTTGATAAAAAAAATGGTCAAAAGTTTTTATTCCCCGTCCAACATCAGTCCAACTTGTTGCCAGCTTCCAAAAGTTTGCGTGATGATTTCTGCCACCAGGGGAATGCTATGATGTCACTATTTTTTAGCTGACACATAGGAAGTGCCCAAGTTTAGGAACATCAAATTTAAGTTCGGCACTTTCTTATACCCTCGGTTGCCCCATCTCAAGATCAGGCGGTGAGAAGAAGGTGCTAGAGAATGTTAAAAGGTGACTCGTTAACATTCCTTGTGGCGCTGCAGCTATGGAACCTAAGCAGTCTACTGGCTGGCGTTGGATGAGGTCAGGTGACGTTACGAATGCCCAACGTCCTTCACGGGCTTTATCGAGTCCTTCACGTTGAACAGACGGGAGTACTTGGCTTTTGTTCATGCCCAAGTCAATTATAAGATGAACATAATTATTTCAAACAATAAACAAAATTAAAACAAAAAAAGGATAGCTGAGCTGTTTCACTCTTGGATCAGCGGAAGTTGCGCCGATGAAGGGATACCTGCCTCAGTACACGTATGGATATACCTAATATGCTCTTGTCAGGCTTAGTTTGAACGGCTCAACGGATGTGCGACTCGGGAACATTACCCTTTCACATATGTTGTTTTAGCATACCCTTTCATATATGTTGTTTTAGCATATCATGGGGAGGGGGAGATTTGTGACCTAACGTTTCACAGTCTAACGACCAATAAAGATATGCGTGACTTAATAAGTGACAGTCTTATCAGAGTTCACTCATTATAAGATTTAAGATAAAAGGTTTAACAAAATTTTTAGTCCGATTGAAGGTCTCTCCAACGCTCGGGAAGAGTCTAGACAATGACTAGATCGAGTAATTTAAAAGTGGATAAGATATTCTCTCGTGGATGTTCAAACCCAGGACTCGCATCTCGCTGTTACTTCCCGGAGACGTACTACATCCCTCGCAGCACCCAACAGAAAGGGCTCAACTATGTGAGGGGTAAAGGTGGAGTAAGCTATAGCAGTACAACTATTATGCGTGCAAATTTTATGCATGGAAATTAGAAAAGATTTTTAGCGTTCTTGGCTAATAATAGCATTAGAACACTCGTTAACCCCATCGTTAATGTCTAACAAAAATAGACCAACCTCGCAGAGTGTCACATGTCTATTTTGTCATTTGCATCGTCACGTTCCACCATGCAAGCCAGTGTCCAGAGCATAAGTATTACTTGCATTATACGTACTACATTAATCGTGGCAAATTCCTGGGACAGTGTGTTTGGCAAGTTTATTATCTTATACTTGCTCATTTCACTTACACACTGACTCCACGAGCAGTGGCTGATCTCTAGACTTTGCCGTTAGCTATTTCAATATTAAACCTATTGCAGTGTGAGCCGTCAGATTCTTTTTTCACGAGTAGGTGGTGTGAATATCCAGAGAGAGTGTGAGTCCTTGAATCAATTAGAGTTATCGATGATTTTATTTTACATTAGATTTTACAAAGAATTGGGTTGCCTTATATGAAAAAAATTCCATACTTCAATGTCTAATTTTTGGAAAAAGATAAATGATTCTTAACAAATTAATATCTGAACCTAACTTTTGTCAATCCGATGTCCCGCGTCAATACTATGGGTGAGTGGTGTGAGCATCCACGAGAAGAGTCGATATGCGGATACTTGACAGATGGACGACGTTAAATACTATTTCACAGTGTCAGTTAACGTGTGCTCAGTTATACTAGAATCTTCCTCCTGTCAAGGAGATTTTGGAATCAAATATCAAGTAATTTATGGAGTCTATGCACTAATTTTTTTTCTACAACTGATAAGACTGTAAGGCGTAGTGACATTCTTAGATTCTGAATGATTGTTGAAAAGGGCAGATCAGTGACACTGATGATTATTTTTTCTGGTTTTTTGTCAAAAAAATCCTCTCATAAGTTTATTTACAGAATTATCCCTCCTCTTTTTATATTATTTTTAATAACATTCTTATATTAATTTAGTGCCAAAAATACCCCTACAGGTAATCTCTGTCAAAGATTCAAAGAATATTATTTTTTTTCATATAATTAAAATTTTAGATGAAAATATCCTTAGAAAACAGAGTTATTTTGACCTACATATTATTGTGCCAACGAGAGAGAATTAGTGCTAAAATATACAGAGAGAGAGAGAGAGAGAGAGAGTGTTTTAGGAGAGATTAATTGAGGATATTTTGATATTTTTTAAATTTAGTGAAAAATTAACTAGAATTAAATAAGAGATTTTAACATAATGTTAGCCGATATGATGCCATGGGTATTTTTTTTTGTAAATATTACAACACAGTGAGATTATTAAAAATAATATAAAAACAGGAGAGATAATCCTAAAAATAAACGTGTAAAGAAGATATTTTATAATAAAAAATATTTTTAGAAAAAAAACCCAAGAATAAATAATTAAGAATGCACAAAATCTAACTCTCCTACTTGTTTGTGTGCAGAACCAAGCATGCACGTCTAAGACTCATGCACGTTTTAGACTCTTGAGTGAGTTGACCGCCCCTGTCTCGTGGCACGAAGATCTTAAGTAATTTGACTCCCAGAAAAAAAAATTTAACTAGTTCATGTTTAATCTTGGAAAGAAAGATGTGAATCACATCATAAATTTGAAATGAATGGCCAAGGATGGTCCGTGTTCTTTTTGACTAGAATTGCCACCAACCACCACCATGCATCTATGTGACCTCAACGTACGGCGCTGTGGTTTGTACGAGAGAACTCCCGGACTCCCCACTGGTGCACGGTGACTGTTGTTATTATTATAGCGTCACATGTGTAATTAAGCGTTTTAATCAGGGGATCGGGTTGGACTCGGAAGGAAGCGAAAGAGGAGTATGTAGTACATGTCACAGCGTGACTATATGTCTCTGTTAGTTAGTGTGATATAACATGAGAGTTTGTCTAATAATATTCGGACGGTGTCTCAGCGACTTTAGAGCAGTAAGGAGAGGTTTTTCTGTACGTGGTGCCTGATCAGGTGCTCTGATATGTCGACATCTGGGCAGATCGAGGGTGTCGACGCCCTGTCCAGATTTTCATATGCCTGCTTACCGGATGGCATAGTAGGGGGTGGCGACACCAGCTAGATTACGTCGGGTTTGGGAATATTATGGACTTAGAATGTTTGGGAGTATATATATATATATATATATATATATATATATATATATATATATATATATATATATATATATATATATATATATATATGATGGCATAGTAGGGGGTGTCGACACCAGCTAGATTACGTCGGGTTTGGGAATACTATGGGCTTAGAATGTTTGGGAGTGGCATAGTAGGGGGTGTCGACACCAGCTAGATTACGTCGGGTTTGGGAATATTATGGGCTTAGAATGTTTGGGAGTAGATATATATATATATATATATATATATGATGGCATAGTAGGGGGTGTCGACACCAGCTAGATTACGTCGGGTTTGTGAATACTATGGGCTTACAATGTTTGGGAGTGGCATAGTAGGCGGTGTCGACACCAGCTAGATTACGTCGGGTTTGGGAATATTATGGGCTTAGAATGTTTGGGAGTAGATATATATATATATATATATATATATATATATGATGGCATAGTAGGGGGTGTCGACACCAGCTAGATTACGTCGGGTTTGGGAATACTATGGGCTTAGAATGTTTGGGAGTGGCATAGTAGGGGGTGTCGACACCAGCTAGATTACGTCGGGTTTGGGAATACTATGGGCTTAGAATGTTTGGGAGTATATATATATATATATATATATATATATATATATATATATATATATATGGGCATATTATGCCCTAATTAATTAGGAAATTAAAGAACGCAGGACCGGAGGTTCCAACGGTTCCTTCTAACTAGGGTCTCTTTAATTTGTGTTTTGTATTTTCTTGAAGATAAAGTTGCTTGTGCATAATTGGATTTGGGATCAACCTACGGCTCAAAAGTTTCCTATTCTTGGCAGGTCAACTTGGACATCTCACTTTGGATACCTTGCAGAGGAAAATGTTCTCTCTTGCCCTTAGCTGTGTCCTTTTGCAGGCAAGATGGTGAATCTGTGAATCTATGGACCACCTTTTCTTTAGGGTCTGGCAGGAGATCCTCATTAGATTTGAGTCATTTGATCTCACTAGGGCTCCTTCCTCATCACTTCACTGGGAATTCCAAGCTATGATGACCAATTTTCTTAGGAATGGCACCCTGACTTCTCTAACTAGACTTACTCTCAGCTCAATAAGTATAAAGCGCACTTTTGTTGGGGGGGAGACTAGTGTAGAGGCTTAAGAATGAGACTCTAAATATCACATATTGAAAATTATAAAGATGGATATGTGCTTATAAGTAAGATTCAAATCTTCTCCTTTGATGGTCATTTTACAAATAAAAATGGATAAAATCTTAACCATCCTCGAAGGAGACACTTCAAATTTATACGTCTTCAGTATCATTTGATAGGGGGAGGTGTATCTTCCCCTTTCCTATTTATTACGACTGACTTGAGAGATTGTTTGGCTCTGCACCTCTTGGATATACTACTGCACATTAGGTGAGAATCCTCTCTCGGTTCCTCATTTTATGAAAACCCCGTTGCTTGTTGGCTTTGCAACTTCTTTATCACCATGTCCCCCTCGTACCATTTGGTGATTTTTAAAAATTTAATATGCCGCGCCTTCATTTTGGCTCTACGAATGTCATCCTCTCGATGATTATGTGTGTTATGTATTTCTATATTCTTCACCCTTATGGGATTCTTATGAACTCTGCAAATCTGGGGAGTTATTTCATTCGCAACAAGGAGAAATGTGCATTCAACATTGTGAGCAGATTTTTAGTTCCCTCGGTCTCTCTCTCTCTTACTGGATAAAGGGTGTGTGGTCATCTGTTCCGCCTCCTTCACATCTACTCTTTAAGGTATCTTGGCACCACTTCGATCTTATCTTCTCCAGGATCCCCATAATCTCTCCCCCTTGTGGTCTCGAGGGGAATCCGGTGCATGAGTACTATTTGATTGCTCTTATCTCTTTTATTGTTTCTGAGCTTCAATAATCATAGTCCACGACTTGTGTGAATCATGATTATTAAATAGTGTTACTGCAGACAAGTGACTCAGACATGTTTGATCGAGTATTATTATCTAATCCCTGTAATTTTATATATTTAAATACATTCATTCTCGCTGACTTGACCCCAAAAAGAAAAATATGTGTGTCATTTTACAGCACGTTGATCACATGCATATATAGACTTACATGCGAAATCTTCGAGAAGATGGTTTATCTTTATTAGCATTATCTGACGCCGATAAATTAATTATCAATGCTTTATAGAGATCATTATATACCATGAGGTACGGTAATTGGGGAGTGACTGGCACGTTGAGGACGAGCCTTCAATTAACCACTGATGAGTGCGGCGCCTTAATTAATTTACCCGTATCGATCGATCGGTGCGTTCGCAACTTTGCACATCCACTCGGAGTGATATATATATATATATATATATATATATATATATATATATATATATATATATATATATATATATATGCTGGTGACATCATGGGTCATGTTGCCAAATAAGTGGAGGGAGTGACCGGTGGGCGACGGCTAATTTATCTTTCTTTGATTCGGTTTTGATACGGATATGGAGATCGATCACTGTCATGGCAACAGGGTGTACTTATTAGCACGTTGATGTCGAGCTCTCTCATCCATTAAGTGCAGGCTTACCCAAGATCAATGATGGCCATCTTTTTTTATTTTATTTTAACTTGTCCGTACTCCTTTGCATTTCCGTTTTCCGTTTTTTTTGTTCCTCAAGAGGATATCTTAATTTCATGGTGCAGGCACGCGGGCCTGACTTATATTTAGGTCGGTCTCAAACTGTCAATTGAGATCATTATTTTAGAAAAAAAAAACTCGTGACCTGACTCGTGTCGTTGGAATATGCCAATTTATTTATTTATAAAAGTAAACTCATGAATTGCGCGCCTGTCAACTATGAGGAGAAGTTAATTAAATTAAGTCTATATATGTATATTTTATGTTCACTGATTTTAAGCTCATATATTTATTAAATATTTGAGTTTTAATTCGATCAGTTTCTCAATTGCGTTCGGTTTAAGTAATTACTTCGATTTGGTTTTTACAAAAAAATAAAATAAAATCTCCAAAGATGAACCGATCGAACTGATAACGGTGCACCGCCTTTTAACCATTAGTTAGGCCAAAGACTTGAAAGCCCAATCTTTAACCTTAAGATGGCGTTGCAGTACTCTTGACAATGGACAGTGGCAGCTAGCGAATACTTGGTTTTCTGTGGGCAATTTCTAACCAAAGTTTGAAACTAAAAGCATTAATATCTAATGGTTCTGTTGTTGTCCATGCATTAGGGCAATTAATCCTCGGACCTGATCTCTCTCTCTCTCTCTCTGTGTCTGAACTAGAGTATCTCTCACAGATGATCTCCCTCAAGTTGGTATTCTTGTTGACATGGAAGGTTTACTTTATCATCGGGGACATCAAGAGGGTTAACTCCAGCTACGTACTTGATGTCATTTCTGTACTGGTATCCCGTTTGCTTCTTAATTTACGTCTGTGCATGGCCATTGTTCCTCGCAAGCAGGCACAGGCGTGGCCCCATGGATATAAATTGTCAAATTTAAGATGGGTTGAGTTTTGAGCGTCATACATAAAATCAGAGCCTTATGAGTTATCATCATTAATCATAAAACATTGTTCCATCGATCGATCCGTCGAATTAACAGTTTGAGGAAGAACTCACGGGAGCAACAGCACAAAGGATCTTACAATACCGATCACGTTGCTTGTGAAGAGGCATTTATTTCATTAACGTAGGGATAGGTAGACTCACTACATGCATGTATAGCACATCCCAGAGTTTTATTTCAATACTCATATCACTAGCTAGCACACGGGGACAAGCAGCAGCGAGAGAATTATGGACGTTCAAGTCGCCGCTTAATTAAGCGTGTCCATCGCCGCCACCATATCCAGACCCAGAGCCCGAACCATAACCAGAGCCAGATCCGGAACCAGACCCCGATCCACCGCCACCTCCACCACCGCCACCGCCACCTCCACCTCCACCTCTGGCATAGCCGCCACCGTTTGCACTGCCAGACCCATATCCTGAGCCACTGCCGGATCCATATCCAGATCCGCTTCCGTTTCCATTACCCCCACCGCCGCCGCCGCCACTGCCTCCACCACCACCTCCTCCACTACCGTAGCCTCTGCTATTCACACCACCAGCGCCATATCCCGACCCACTCCCAGATCCGTACCCGGACCCGCTCCCACTTCCATTTCCACCACCGGAGCCACCGCCCCCGCCGCCACCACCCCCTCTTCCGTAGCCGCCCCCGCTTGCTCCTCCAGCACCACTCCCAGACCCAGATCCGTAGCCAGAGCCTTCACCACCCCCTCGTCCACCACCGCCGCCACCACCACCTCCCTTACCATAGCCCCCACCACGTGCTCCCCCACCACCTTCACCATAGCCCGAGCCGCTCCCGGAGCCATACCCGGAACCGGAACCGGAGCCGTTGCCCGAGCCACCCCCGCCTCCACCACCTTCGCCGCCGCCACCTCCACCGGCATAGGCAGTGAGAACCCTGGCGGCAGTAGACGTGCCCACACAGAGCATGACCAGCAAGGCAACACTCGCGAGTTTAGTGATCGCCATCGCTCCTTGGAAGCTGATGCAATGAGAGTGGATGACTTTGCGTGCGTCTGGGTGGAGGGAGGAGGGGGTATTTATAGGGCTCGGCCATTGCATGGATCCTCCATTCTTTATGATACCATCTACTTAACTGTCGTCGATCGGATTAGCTTATGAATTACTTTGTCCGTGTGAAACAGAACGGATAATTAAGGATAGTTTGTTCGCTTTTGACTAACGAAGCCGCCACCCACCCACTCACCCATATGACCTCAAGGTCCTCAACCTTCTGGTTTTTATATGTAAAGTTGTAAAAACTACTTGACGCCCACTATGTGAGCTGGGAGTTTCTTTTGGTATACATGCAGTGATTGAGACCATATGCAGTAAACCAAGTGTGATATCAAGGGAGTATATATGTTAGTATTTTTGTATATATATAAGCGAAATGCTAGCTAGTATGTCAAAGGGTGACTATATATATATATCTTATAAATTAGCAGTATTGTGATATAAGGAATGCTATTGTTTTAATTAATTCGGAGAGTAAAATAAAACATGGTAGCGTTGTGTGAATCATAAAACTCCATCCCTAGCTTCTCCCCTTGTTTTCCGCATATATATATTGTTTATTGTCTCTTTATGTAAATAAAATAAGCATCGGTGGAATTGACTTTCGATCGCATGGTTGCACTTTTGCGCAGCACACGTTGATCACGTGCTTATTGTTTCGCTGGACTACATTCTCATCTAAAAAAAATGGGAAAAAGTTTGTTCGGTCAGCACTGTGGATTTAATTAATAAGCTTGGCCTACTATATATATTAATTAAAAGCTGCCACTCGCGATCAAATCTATTTGACCGGTGAAGATCAGAAAAAATTAATCCTGACGTACGGGGTTTCCGATCACAAGAAGGAGAGCCCATGGTAAAACCTTGAGTGGAGCATTATATATATATATATATATATATATATATATATATATATATATATATATATATAATTACTTTGACATATTAAATTCCAGATGATAAGTGGCTTTAATGTGGCTCAATTTGCGTCCTCACAGTAGATGTCGACCTACCTCGACGCTGATAAATTAATGCCTTGTGGAGATCATTATTATGACGTAACGGTGTAATTGGCACGTTGAATTAACGAGGAGCACTCTCAACCATTTAGTGAGTGCTTACCGGCCCGTGTAATTAATTAGCAGCTACATTTGTACACACGGAGTGAGATGGAAGAGCACTACGTACACGATGCCAACAAGTAAATAAATCATCCAATCGGGTCATGTTATTTTTTTCCCGTCTTAAAATAATAATAATAATAATAAATATTTGTTAGTTTCGCTGCACTCTCCTGCATTCTTGTTTTTCCTTGAGAGGGCATCCTTCATGCATGGTGGATGCTGGCCCGGCTTAATTAGGTCAGTATCAACTGAGGTACGTCATTATTATTAATTTCAAAACTTATGAACTGTTCTTGAAATGTTAATCGATCTGTTTAATTATCCAAAGGAACTCATAAATTGTTCTACTTAAATTAGACGACGAAGATGATCACTTATACTTAGGTGCATGGAACGACATTTGATTCATATCCATATATATCTCTAAGCATATATATGTATCACGAAAGTTAATTAAATAGGTCGTACGTCTCATTCTCATTTTTAAAATTAGATGCTTGTTAATTAGTTCTCGATGTGATTAATTTCCAAATTAATTAAAACATAGCGAATTATAAATAAGCGACAATTAATATATATGGAGGTTCGATCACGAGATTTTTCATACTCCTTTACTAACGAATATGAGGGACGGTATATACATGCTCTTCTTCCTTTTAAGTGACTAACGCAAAAGTTCACTCGAAAATTTTTACTATCTATTTGAAAACCTGAATGGAAATCACTAAAATTGCTTGCAAAATAAGTTATATTTTTTTGCCTAATGGTGAATAAAGATTTTTTTTTTCCAAATTAGCTCTCACGGAGCTTCCTCAAGCGGGTATATATTCTTGTTGACATGAAAGGCTTCATCGTTAATTAGGGATGTTGAGAGGCTCGAACAGGCTAGCTACTTGATGCAAATATGCCATTTTCTGTGTTCATCAGTACCAGTAACCCCTCTGCGGCTTATTTGCAGCCATGGATTCCAGGCACTGGTATGCATGGTAGCATGAATACCAACCCTCTCGTGCGCTCGGCCCTGCAACCATGGCGCCTGCCATGCTCCAGAAGATCAGAGAGAAGCAAAACGCAGAAGGGCCGGAAGAAGCTAGATAATAATTAGAAGGGAACAGAGTTTAGGAAGAAAGATATCTGGAGATCGAAATTAGGGTCCATAATTAACAGATGTTTCTAACATATATACTTTTCTAATGTATTACGAAAGTGTCCAGAGTATTTCTTCCTCTATTAACTACAGTAGGGTAATACTGCAGTGCCACACCCAAATTAAGCGGTGCGGCATACCATGTTTTCCCGCCGTCGTCCAATCTTTAAATTGGATGGTGTACTGAGAGGTCGAACTTTAAATTTCAATGTTCTCATGCCTTGAGTTTGACCTCTCAAAAAAAAGCTGGAATCATCTTAATTAGCAGTCTAATTTTTATATTTGACATCCAGGGTGAAACATGATAATTAAAAGCCTGGCACCATATAGCTTCACAGCTCATTACAATATATGGTTGGACTAGGGCCTAGTTTGGAAATCCAATGAGATTATGATTTTTTCCATAATCTTCTAGGCTGCGTTTGTGAACATATATTGTGGGGATTCCAATGATGGGGATTCCAATCATTGGAATCCCCTACAAAATTTAAGCCTAATCAAATGACACATCTCTCCTTAGCTACTTAGCCTGGGTGGGTTTTCATGGAACGAGAGAGATAGACACAATGGGAGGATATTAAAAAAAATCTACAAATCTTCTCCAGTGTTGCTTTGAGCTGGATTTCTATGTAAACCCACCATTTAAACCTATTCAATTGGCATTTCACCGTTACACTGGTATTTTAATGCCCCCATTAAATGTTAATCCATATTTAAACCCGATATTAACAATGGGAGGAGAGGTGACGTAAGGTGAAAAGACAAATGAGATTTATCTCTTTCAAAATTTCTGACACCTGCCATAATTGCACTGTAAGCAACTTTTCTCTAAACTCCCTCGATAACAAGCTCAACCAAATGTAGCCTAAAGAGTGAGAATAATTCAATAAAAATAAACTTTTGAGAGATTATGAAAAGTGAAGGCTTTTCACTCTCTCTCTCTCTCTAAAAAGGTAGATTATGACTTTTGAATAATCTCATGTGATATTTAGACATTTGGTGAAATTTTAGATAGACGAAGATTCCAAGGTCATAATCTATGACCTATTGGGTTACCAAATAAGGCCTAGGTATCTAGTCATTAATTAAACGACATCACATCTTAATCTTTTTGCGTGCCAAATTCAGGATACATATGTTAGGAGGGTTAGTAGTGAGTGATTTTAAGAATATGAGAATATTGATTTTAAAATCATATGTGATTTCGATGGAGTCCCAATGATTTTAATTAAAGTGAACAATTGTATTTGAAAATACACCTTAATTATGATTTCAAAATACATTGTGTATTTCAAAATCCCTAGCTATTGATCTTAAAATAGAGTGTTAGTCGCAATGATTTCAAGTGTTCCGTCAAATTCAACCTGCAATCAAGAATAGTAAAATAAATTTTCATGAGCACCATATATTAAAAATTATCGTAAAACATATGTCTAATTTGTTCATGAAAATTAGAGCAAACAAGGTATTAAACTCCGAAAACCGGATGTAGCATGCACTTGAAATGGTACACACACACACACACACACACACACACACACACACACACACACACACACACACACACAGAGAGAGAGAGAGAGAGAGAGAGAGCCATGGCAGTGGAAATGAGAGGACAGATGAAAGAAGAATAGGGTATAGAGAGGTACGTGGATTTCATCTAGTCTTTGAGTGAGATTCTCAAATACACATTATCCTTCATTTTAGATTTGATTGGGTTCGAACTGAGATTTGAAAATCAATCACGGGTGGAATTCTACTAACAGATGAGTTTAAACTCACATTCTGAAATCTTGCATGGGTAACGAGAGATTCTAAAATCAACTAAAGTCATGGTTTATGATATCAATTCGGTACATGCGATATAAGACTGTATCGAATTGTACCTAACAAAAATTGATACGTCTGATCGATAGTACCCATACGATACAGTAGCAAATTTTAATGGGTGTAAAGTCAGGTAAACTAATTTTATGTCGACACGGTAACAATTCGATTGCGATACGCATCAACACCTATATATATATATATATATTATACCGTATCATATTAGCAAAAAAATCAATACAATGCGGAATGATCATCCATATGTTAAATCTTGACTAAAATCACACCTGTGCATCTGAAATCCATGACTACTGACACCCCCTTAATTTTTGGTGTCATTATAGTCGAATCCTTTCGGTCACTATAATTACAAAACAATCTGTCAAATTAGCAGCCTGAGAGAAGACTCACAAAAGCAACAATTAAAATTGATCGGATCGTACGTCACTGATAAAACTGCTTGTGGAGAAGCGTTTATTTCATTCACTTATTACTGATACATACATCGTAGACTCACTACATAGCACAGCCCATTAATTTTACTACAAAACATATATATCACAAGCACGAAGATAATTAAGCAGCAGTAAGCAGTCTGTAGGGCCGTAGACGAGAGAGCGATTGGACGCGGGTTAAGGTGCCGCTTAAGCATGTCCAGCTCCGCCACCATATCCAGAGCCAGAGCCCGAACCATAGCCCGAACCAGAACCTGAGCCAGACCCAGATCCACCTCCTCCTCCACCGCCTCCTCCACCACCGCCGCCTCGGGCATAGCCTCCACCGGTTGTACTGCCAGACCCATACCCAGAGCCACTGCCGGACCCATATCCCGACCCGCTTCCGTTCCCGTTACCCCCACCTCCACCGCCGCCACTGCCCCCTCCACCACCTCCTCCACTCCCGTAGCCTCTGCCATTTGCCCCACCGGCACCGTATCCCGACCCACTGCCAGCTCCGTACCCAGACCCACTCCCACTTCCACGTCCGCCTCCCCCGCCGGAGCCACCGCCGCCGCCACCCCCTCTCCCATAACCACCCCCGTTTGATCCCCCAGCGCCGGACCCAGACCCGGAACCGTAGCCAGAGCCCTCACCACCCCCTTGTCCGCCGCCGCCGCCGCCGCCACCTCCGTTACCATATCCCCCGCCACGTGCTCCCCTAGCACCTTCACCGTATCCCGAGCCGCCCCCGGAGCCATAGCCGGAACCGGAGCCGTTGCCCGAGCCACCGCCGCCTCCACCACCTTCGCCGCCGCCGCCACCTCCACCGGCGTGGGCAATCAGAACCCTGGCGGCAGTGGACATGACCACACAGAGCATGACCAGCAAGGCAACACCCACGAGCTTAACGTTCGCCATCGCTATTTAGAACGATGGAGTGAGAGTAAGATGATTTGCTGTGCTGGGTGTGGACAGGAAGAGGGATATTTATAGGACTCTCGGCTCGCGGGGACTCCCATTTGTATATTCTCCTACCGCCATGGCCACGTGAAACAGAAGGGATATGGATCAGTAGCAGTCTGTTTTAGTAGTGAAGCCACCAACCACCACCAAGTCCTCCTGGCCCCCGCTTCTGGTTTTATATGTACATAGTTTAGGAGTTCCCTCTGTGCCGGGGCCAGCTTAAAGTCTTCGGGGGGAGGCCTGCTGGAACTTGACAGGGATAGACTGGTAAATTAAACTCGATCAAGTTGATATTAATTGTCAGACATCACTTATTAGCCAACCCTCCTCCAGTGGATGCCATTTTCTGGCGGCCGGGTTAAATTAATAGAGCAAAAAACCGTGCCCTCGTGGCGCGAGGAGTGCATAATTATCTAGATCATTATCACATGCCATAATTAACCCATGAAGGGCAGTAGACGTTGGCACATGTTGATAATGAGCTCTTGGTCTTCTCTGGCGAGCTGTGCGAGCTGATGGCAGACTTCCACACTCTCCATTAGTTTGGACGCGCAGCCGAGCACCACCGCATTAATTAATATATATATGCCGACATGGATGGCGACGACTGACGAGAGGGATGGGTTGGTGGAGGGCAATCCGATCCCTTTGAGTGGGGAATTGGAGTGAGGAGTACGTACTGTTTGTCGATCAAAACCAGGCCACTAAAAGCCGTATCTTTTCTTAATTTTGATCCTGCTGCGTACGTTTCAATTAGGTCCATTCGCCGCGCGTTATCGATCCCTTTGCTAGCGTTCATACGGCGGCATGATGCATGCCGCTTAATTTTAATTTGCATGTGCAAGGCGCTCTTATAATTAATTTGTGAAGTTTTTAGGTGGAAGTATTTTGGACTTTGGTAAGCTCTGATCTCATTAATTATTTTGAGAAAATTAAAGTCACCGGATCTTTGAAGTTATATTATATTCAGATGATTTTTTTCTGGTTGCAAAAAAGTTTCAAGTATTGTAACTGTCCAAAATCAATTGGTAACTGTTTCTAAATATTTTTCATGTTGAAATTAAAAATTGATAATAATTCCAATTATTATAAATACATAATGGCAAGCTTCTCTATCACAATTAAATGTGGCTGCTTGTTCGCGTACAGGCCGAGTCCATGGGCCTAATTAGTATACAGGGGTCTCAAATCGGTCTCCCGTGGGTGGATCATATACTCATATGTGGACTGAATTAATTATTTGGATCTTGCCAACCATCGTCCAAGCTCATATCCTATATAGGAACTCCTAGCGAGGAACAAGTAGGCCTGGATTTATTGTTAAGTACTCGAAATTTGTGGTTATGACAATTAATTATGGTTAGAGAAGACATAAGACTAGCCAATATACCTAAAAATATCATATATGTCGATATCAAACTTGCTTTATATATATATAAATATATATATATATATACCCTCTTCAACAAAATTCTTATCAATGTCTAGCTAGCTAGGAGCATTGAATTTCGATGATACCTTCTATATATGATACATAAGCTTAATTAAACTGCACGCATGCCGCAATGGAAGATGTATTTTTCGGCCAACCAACATGTGGTGTCTTAACTTCGTTAATTTGATCTTTTCCAAATTGTCCATGCTAAATAGACGGCACGATCATGTAGAAGATCACGAGCAAAAGTGGCCATGAAACATTAATATCATTGAAATTTCCATAGGTCTAGCTAGCCAGCCACTTCCCATGCACGGACTTCCCATGCATGCACCAACTCAATCTTCAACAAAATTCCAACCATGTATTCTTAATATGTATGATTTCTTTTCTTCACATATGCTAGATCGATCAATCCACTGTCATTTTTCTGCAATACGGATGGAAAAATATATAAGAACCCTAAAACTTGGGATGCACAACAAAATTAATACACAGCACACATCTCTTCAACATTGTATCCCCACACGTACAGCCAAACGACAAGAAAGAAATCAAGTGATGTAGAAGAAACGTCTCCCAATGCCCGGCATGCATGGGATCCATTCTCTGTTGCATTGGAGACCATGGAAGCTTCTCCGCGTGACTTCCCTGCCCAAAAGTAGCGAGGGTGCCTTCTAGGACGCCACAGTTTCCGTCGGTTAGAAGGGAGGGTGAAAGGCAGCGGCCGGCGGGGCCTCACCTCCCCTAACCTCGCTCCCGTCCTCCCATCCCTCTCCCAACATGGCCATCGCCACCTGCATATATGCATCAACCACCCCTCGAGAGTAATTAGTAGGAAAACTACGCGTTAGAGAGAGAGAGAGAGGAGTGCACACCCCCGTGCCCCCGCCGGGTACAAAGAGGGCACCGCATCAGGCAGGTGGGGAAGGCATTCGCCACCGACGTCGACCCACACCGGCAATGGCGTTGCAGTTGCACCACCACTCCCTCCTCCTGGCCGCGTTGCTGGCGGTGCTACTGCTCGCGCTGCCCGGCGCGGAGGCCAGCTGGTACCACCACGGCGTGGTCCGGCACGGGACGCACCGACACCGCGGATTGCGCCCTCGTGTCCTCCTGGGGCGCTCCTACGGCAAGTTCAGGCCCGGAGAGTGGAGCGACGCCCACGCTACGTTCTACGGCGGCACCGACGGCAGCGAGACAACATGTAAGCATCGATCCCTTCCCTTCCTTTCATGCATGGTTCTTTGCCCCAGTTGCAGCAAATTATAGCCATATATATGTCGGCAAAAAAGATATGTAGGAGATAAAGATATATCGAACTGTTGCATATGGAGATATTTAATTACCATGCAACTGGGACTGATGCGAGCGAGCGAGGTTGCTTGGAGTACTGTCGTTGCAGCGGGTGCGTGTGGCTATGAGGACACGGTAAACCAAGGGTACGGCCTGCACACGGCGGCGCTCAGCACGGCTCTGTTCGCTGGGGGGCTCGCCTGCGGGGCCTGCTACGAGATCAAGTGCGTCAACGACCCACAGTGGTGCAAGCCCGGCCAGCCCTCCGTCCTCGTCACCGGGACCAACAACTGCCCCCCCAACTACGCCCTCGCCAACGACAACGGCGGCTGGTGCAACCCGCCCCTCGAGCACTTCGACATGTCCCAGCCCGCCTTCCTCCAGATCGCCGAGTACAAGGCCGGCATCATCCCGGTGGCCTATCGCAGGTTGGTCGTTAAGCACCATATATATAGAACGTTGACAATAATCCTAGCATGAATTGCGTTGTCAGGAGGAGGATTCTAAAGAGACATCTATCATATATATCCTTGAGAAAGTAGTTTGAATATATATATTTATACTTATACATATATATATATATATATCCATGAGATGTGCATGGGGTGTAATTAATTAATTTGCAGGGTGCCCTGCAACAAGCAAGGAGGCATCCGCTTCACCATCACGGGGAACCCCTATTTCAACCTGGTACTCGTATCGAACGTGGCGGGAGCCGGCGACGTGCACGGCGTGGAGGTGAAGGGGAACAAGCTCAAGTGGACGGCGATGAGCCACAACTGGGGTCAGTACTGGCAGACCAACGCGCAGCTGGTGGGGCAGTCCCTCACCTTCCGGGTGACCACCAGCGACGGCCGCCGCTCCACCTCCTGGCATGTCGCCCCTCGCGACTGGCAGTTCGGCCAGACCTTCGAGGGCAAGAACTTCCGGTTCTGATCGATCCTGCGGCCAGAATATGATCAGAAAAAACTTGGAGCTTGAAGCTTGTGGCCTCCCCAGATCAGATATCTAGCTGCTCAACACAGCTTTAATTATTAATTCTCCCCTTGCCTGAGCTTCTTATATTAATATATGTATCTAAAAACTGGAGCAACGGAAAAGAATTGGACATTTGGATGATGAAATAACTTATTGAAAATCGTGGCTTTTCTACGATAACTTCTTCAGAGTCTCCAGAGATGTCAATGGTAACCGATAATCTGATAACCGTATGTTTCGTTAGTTTAACGAACAACAAATAAATAGTATTTTTCTTTCTGATAAATTAACGGATACGAATACGGATATATCCGATTACTTAGCAGATACGGATACGGATACACCTCATTCCGAATCCGTATCCGTCTGTTACCGTTTAACAAGTTTGTATTTGACTCAAATAATTTAGTGTCTTGAAGAAAATGATATTGAAGATGAGATATGTGTATAATTTAAGTCATTTCTATTTTCATGATAGTAAAATATTTTTTAAAAATAAGATAATTTTATAATTTTTTAAATTATCAACTTAATATATTCTTTATTTTCATGAAAGATATGTAAAGAATGAGAATACGATAGAGATTAAAGTCAAAAAGAGTTAGTTTATTTTATTATTTAAATTTTCTATGTTTCATATTATCTTTGAGGATATTAGAATATTCTCTATTTATATATTTTTAATTGCATTATATGTTGACTCATGAATAATGATAATATGCGAATTAAATTGAAATGTGTTTGTTTATCATATGGATTGTTCTTTTTAATTTAAAATTTTTTATAATTGAGTTAATTTACATCTTAAAATTTAATCTTATATGTATTTTAATGTCCGGTAACTATTCGCTAATCGTCCGTTAACCGTATTTTTCGGATACTCGATAACGCTTTCGGATACACCACTTTCCGAATTCTTAACGAACAGCAAACGGATACGGTTCTTCCTTATCGGATACAGATATGGATAGTCCACTATTCGTATCATATCCGACCCGTTGACATCCCTAGCCCAGAGACATCATCTCTTTGGTGGGATTCATAGCCTCTATTATCATTGGAGAATGGACTCAAGTATCCTCCATATTCTTCCATTAGGGCGCGTTTGGGCAATTTGTAAATGGAGAGATTTTTTCAAAATCTCTTAAGAGAGAGAAAAAACTATTTTTAGATAGTTTTTTTTAGATTTTTCACTCCTCCTTCTTTTCTCTCTATATCTCTCTAAACCTCGAAATTCACCCAAAAAAAGTTGATGGGACATTGTTTCATTTGGAAAGGCTTTTTAAAAGGTAGGGATTTCAATGATTGGAGAGGAAAACATCCCTCTCCAACATTGTTTCCAAATGCGCCCTTAGTCACTGCCAATCTAGAGGTTTCAACCTATGTAAACTTTCTCTGGGTGTCGCCGGTCGATCTTTCATTGTTTCAGATTTGTTAAGAAAGATTTGGAGCCACATTATAAATTAATTTTAACTTGTCTTTTTTAATTTATAATATTTATATGGTTTTTAAAATACATAAAATTGTCAATTGTCTAAGACTTTGTGAAGATGTACTTTACTTACTCTTACATCATTGTAAATTTCAAAATAATTTTTATTTTTTGACCATCTCTTGATATGTTTCGTCTGTACATGAAACACTAACTCTTCGTTATAACGATAGCTGACATGTTATCACATAATATCATAGTTGATCCTTCTTGATTTTGTTGAAACTGTGATCATATCATTCTCAGCCAAACTGTTTTGTATGCAACGTTTGTGATATATATATATATATTCGACTTCGACTTAGGATAGAGCGATTATTTGTTACTTCTTAGACAGAAATGAAATAGACTTTGTTCCAAGATAAAATAAAAATCCATAAGTGTTTCTTCGGTCATCTATCGAGTATGCCCAAACACCATCTGTGTAGTTAATAAGATGATTATTTTTTTCAGAAATATATTTGATATCATAATTTGTAGTTCTTCGAAGATATCTTAGATTATATACTTTATTATTGCAAAATGTAACTTGCTTAACTCGTTCATAAAACGTGATACCACAATTACTGAATAAAGAATATACGGCCTTGTATTTATGAGATATAAGAGAGAACCAAGTAAGTTTCTATAGATCGAACTATTAATTTTCTCTGTATCATCATAAATTGATAGGTATGTGTTTGTTGCCATGGATGTAACCACGGTATTACAGTTGGCCATATTAAATTTCTTTAACAAATTTTCATAATATTTTTCTTGGCTGAGAAATATTTCTCATTTGACTTGTTTTACTTAGAAAGTCAAGAAAATAACTCAATATGTCGAGATCAATCATTTCAAATTCTTTCATCATTTTCTTTTTAAAATTATTTAACATCATCATGGTTAATACTAAAATAGATCAAATCATCAATATAAAGATAAAAGATGAGGAAGTCCATACCTTTTTTTGTTTATATATAATGAGGGTTCACTTGGACATCTTAGAAAATCATCTTGTTAAAAATATAAATCAATTCTATTGTTCCATGCTCAAGGGATTTGTTTTAACTCGTATAATGTCTTATGCAGGGGATATACTTTATCTTGTTGTCCATTGATTTGATATATAGCTAGTCTTCTAGTTGCTCCACATATATCTATGTTTCTACATTGTCATTCAAGAATGTAGATTTGACATCAAGTTGAAATATTGATAATTTCAATTATGCTACCAATGCTAAGACTATTTATATTGTTTCTATTATTACAATTGACACGAATGTTTCATTAAAGTCAATATCAAACTATTGAGAATACCTTTTTACTACAAGCCTTGTCTTGTGTTTATGAATGGAACCATCCTCGTTATATTTAATCTTTGAGGAGGGTAAAGTCAGCTCGGCCCATATAAGGCCCATTACGCCAGGTCCGCTTCGGCCGAAGATCTACAACGCACATAATGGGCTCCTGACAGCCGTGGCTCACAACGGACAACCCAGGACAGATAGTCCTTAGATTCGCCAGCCCACGAAGGGCGTCAGCCCAGGCACGACGGACTCCGGATGACCCTCCGACTACCGAATGTTATCCCCCACGACGTTGCCCTCAACTCCACTAAAGGTGAACATGCCTTACAGGCGCCGTAGGACTCGCCAAAAAATCACCCGACTCCGGAGGAACGGACCCTCAATGGAAAACTCCCCACGATCACGGGGATGTGTTATCCCACGACTTGCGCCCTTCCTTGCTAAGGGACATGCCTCCACCGCTGCAGGACAACCCCTATAAAAGGATCCCTTTCCAACGGCACAAGGGAATACACACACACAGAGACAGACATATATGGAGACAGAGAGTTGGTTCTACGAAGGAGAGCACCGGTCATCTTCCGAGCACCCTTACCGCCCAGCGAGTACTCTCCGAACCCCCACTGGATACGGTGAGCACTCTTCTGGGAGACTGAGCGCCCCTTCAAGCCTACATAATCGACTTTGAGATCTCTCTCTCTCTCTTTCTCTCTCTCTCTCTCTCTTATTCCACCTTATTCTCCACCTTCTCAAGTGATGACTTAAGCATCGGAGGGTTGTCCCCTGGGGTAACACCCGTGGTTCCTACTGACGTCATTTTTATAGTGCTTGCAGGCTTCCACGACTGGCTGGACGATCCTTCCCCAACAAATAAATTTAAAAGTGTGGTACGAAGCATAGGAACCAGTTTTTCACCTCTACAATAATCTATGCATCTTTCCATAGATGTTATTTCATAATTTTTTCTTCTTCTTTTATATATGTCAATCCAATAACCATCTTGTTCTTCTTCTTCAATAGTACAAGATTTATATAATTCAAATGATCAAATCGTTTATGACATATTAGAGAACTATCTTCTCCTTCTATTTTTAAAGTCATATTTTCAAGTGACATTTTTATTAGAAATACTTTGTTTGGAGCCATTTTCATTTTTGCCATAATCTTATCATTTCTGTCTTCTATAATAATGCATTCATCTTTTCTAAAATTACTTGAATAATATTTTTACATTAACTGTTCAACATTTAATATATAAATTTTGAGTCAGGTCAAAAACATAAAGAATGCTTGTAATAAATTTTGTCTTATCTCATTTTGTATGCACTGCTATCACTCTTTTACCTTTTTTCTTATGCAGTTTGTGATCTCCGAGTTTCACTTGATAATCCATCTCTTTGTCTAATTAATTTGACAATGATATTTTTATTCTTTGTCGTATGATTACTACAACCATTATCTAAATGTCATGTATTACTAGTATCTGAATGACTGGTAAAACATGTATAAAATAAATGATTTATTTTTTCTATTGATAATAACATCCTCTTTAGGAGTGATTAGTATTTTTGTATTTATCGTATTTAAATCTAAAATCTTCAATAAAATGTCTAAATATTTAACAAATTCGACATTGGAAGGCAGACGTACTTTTTGGATAATTTTTCTCATATCTTTTTCTTTTGTCATGACTTTATTTCATGAATTTTTCTACCTCGAATTGTCTCTCCCGAACTGTTGTTGTTACGAAGAATAACCTTTACTGTTCTCCTTCTTTAACTCTCATCTTTTATCTGATAATGATATCTTTGATTGAAATATTTGCTCTATATTCTGATAAGAAAATCTATTCAATTTTTGATTATGTGCCTCCAAAGAACGGATTAATTTATGCATAAAAAATTTTAATAACAGGAGAGTAAGTTAGTATTTTTCATTGTTTGACTCATGCTTAAATATGATTAATTTATTGAGAGTTACGATATGGGTATAATTATAATTATTCATCTTATTTTAAGAATATTTTTGATAATAAATTTAAATAAAAAATTATTAAATAATATAAAATTTTATATAAATAATATTAAATATTTTTTAACTAAGAGAAAGAACCCTAGATAGAACTCATAACCTCTAAAAAAAAAAAAGAGAGAGTAGATGATGAGACCACCGGGACCAACGTTTTCACTCACAATCTTTTGTCCGATCTTCTCTTGAATCCGAACTTTTTCTAGACTCCAGGCTCCCGTAACATTTTCGTGCCAATTTACCAATGAACGAACCCGATAAGATAAAAGATCCGGAACTATTCCGAATGCTGACCACTCACTGTACTTGCTACCAGCCACTGGGTAGCGCCAGTGGTAGAGGTTTCTGGCCACTTTGGTAAACAGTGGACTTTTCTGGGAACGCCCCCTTGTCCTCGTCCTCCCCCAGCATCATCCGGAGGCCCCTCCTAGATTGCGTTGTCTTCCACGTGTCATCTCGCTGGCCTTGAAGCCGTCACGACATGATCTGCACTGTTCTCCCCCCGCTTCCCCCTCCCTCCATCTCTCCCGCCCTCAATTCATCATCCTCCTCTCTCTCTCTCTCTCTCTCTCTCTCTCGCTCACCCTTCTTGCTCTCCAATGGCACTATCACGGCTCCATACCCCCTGCACGGAACCCCAATCCCTGTCCTCCAGGCCGGCGGCGCCCGTCCCCAGCCGCGCCGTCCGTGTTCCCCAAGTTCGGCTGCCCCGGAGGCACCCTCTCAGAGTCCTCTGCTCCGTCGCCCCCAAGTACGGCTCCCTCTCTGCTCAATGTCTTCTTCCCTCTTTCTGTGCGCTTAATATCTTCCGGGGCCTTATACTCTCTCTGTGTCCTCGTCCAATGGCAGTCAAGTGCAGTCGCCGGCCGCTCCACCCACTGTAGCTGATGCGCCGAAGAGGAGGGAGTGCTTCGGGGTCTTCTGCACGACATATTCTCTCCAGGCGGTATCCCGTTTAATTCCTCCTGCGTTTTCTTTTTCTGGGCTCTGAGATCGTTGCAGGGTGGCTGTTGATCGTGTGGGATGAACATGGACAGAAGTGACCAAAAACATGCTTTAGTTGCATGAGCAGTGTTTTATGTTCAGTTGTCATATAACAAACAGCACAAGGATAGCAGAAAATGGTGTTCCTATGCATGGTATGATAATAGCTACAGGTTAAAGCATTAGCACCACAAGTTGCAAAAGGAATTCTGAAAAAAATGAAAAGTTTGTTTGGCACAGCGAGTTGTCTGGAAGTAGCTTTGGAAATGAGGGAGGACACAAGATCTTTATTTTGATTCAATGGATTTGAAAGAATTGTCCCTTGTAGAGCTTTTCATGCTTAAGTTGTATTTTAATGGCATGCTATTTGCAGTTAATGTTGCTTTAACTCATCTTTTCATATGTAACTACTTGCTTTTGGCCACATGTCAAGAAGGTTAAATACCTGGGAAATAAGTTCCTCAAAGGAGTAAAACACAAGAGTTTGTTTATGTCATCATGAAAGAGATAATGACCTTTTAAATGACCTGAAATCTTATTAGCCAATGTAATCATGTACTTATGTACACACATCAAATTGGGTCATTCCTGTAACTACTATGTATTCTGGTGTTTTGTAGGAAGAAAAGACGAAGTCATGGAAGAGTTTAATCAATATTGCTGTATCGGGTGCTGCTGGAATGATTTCCAATCATCTTCTTTTCAAAGTATGGGCCTCTTGTTGTTTCACGAACATTAGTTTATTTTCTAGACCACGGGAGCATAAGAAATGAAACTCCCCTATGCTTTGAAAGTTGATCATGAAAAAGATATTAGATTAGATATCTCATTTATTTGTTTGAAATATCTCATCTTATTCTGTGTCAAGTGGAATTGTCAGATTGACCTAGTGAAGTAAGCATTAAGAGACCCAAAATGTGGGGACTAGAACAGAGAAATGTCTTGGTTCAATTGCCAGTTCAAGAAAGATGAGAAACAAAAATTTTATGAAGATGCACAAGCCCTTAAACGAAGCATATTTTTCATAAACTTTTGCTTGTTGACCAAGACTTAACTAACTTTACATTACACATGAAGCAAAGAAAGTCACTTTAATGGCTATTTCATCATAACAGACTTTGATGTAATGTACTGGAATCACAATATGATGACTTTCTTTTTGAAGTTTTTAAAATAGAGAGAAACCTGAAATGCAGTGAAGTAAGGAAAAATAGAAGAGGACAAAGGAGAAATAGCATCAAAGATGCAAAAAACTTTCAGGAGAACCAAAAACCCCTATCAATCTTGTCACTTGGCAAACTTCTGTAGTATGAAAATTGTGATTTTTTGAGTTTTTGGTTTCTGAGGTCTGTCTTCGAGGATGAGTTTCCTGAAATGCTTTTGCTATTGCAGAGCATAAATTATCTACAAACACATACCTATAATGATTTTTAGACAATCATTCTGGATTGAACTTAATTTTCTATTGCTAAGCATGTTCATGAGCTGAAGGTAGATCACTTTGGTTGGTAGCATCTTATCACGCATAGCTTAACGTGCTCTATTAACTTTCATAAAAATGTAATTCATCTTCAATCTTTGAATTTTGGGATTTCAGCTTGCATCTGGTGAGGTTTTTGGGCCAGAACAGCCAATTGCCTTGAAATTATTGGGCTCTGAAAAATCGTTTCAAGCTCTTGAAGGTACTGTTTCAGTCTTCCTTTAAATCTGATTAGTAGCATTTGACTCTTCTGTGTATACATATATTCCATGACAAATCCATCCATCCCATAAAAATAAAGTGGCTAACAACTTGTACTTGGATTGGCCACCAAAATATGTGTAATGAATCCAAGAAAAGTGTCTTGGAGAAATTAACAGAAGACGTGGGTAATACCTACACGTTCTAAAATATTTTGGGCTGGATTGCCTGTCTGTCTATGCTTTCACTTACACACTTACAAGATACGACAATTTGCGCCAGATACTTCAAAACATTCACAGAAGAAATTCATAATTTTTGTTTTCAAAAATCATGATTTTGCTTTTCAAAAAACTCCAGTCAGAATGAAGGTTTCCTGATGTGTATTGTCATAAACCATTTGAGCTAGATACTTCAAAATTGGGGGTCGTAGGCTCCCTTGAAATGAGAGAAAATGCGAAATCAGATCAAGTCTTTGATAAAGATCATTGATGCCATGATGAGCTTCAGATCCTCTTATTCTTCTGGCATGCAATAGGAGTTTACACTAAGAATGAAGCTGAACACTGAATGAGAATATATTTACAGAGACATCCATGAAAAATAAGTAGATACTGTGGCGTATTTTCCCATGGGGAAAGTTTGTTAAGGAGAATCTATGGCAACGTCAAAGGAGTAGCATCACGCTGAATGGCGTGTCATCTTGTCTGCCTACCACCATATGCGGGAACTGGCCAGAGGTTACCCATATGTTTTAGGCATATCATTCCATGTTCACCAGAGTATTAGCTTCCGAGTGGTCAAAGGAGTAGCATTCAAGCTTGAATAGGATAATGGGTCAGCTGGTCTGACTACAGCGATCTGTGGGGACTGGGTGGATGTTATTGATGTTTTAGATCAAATCTTGTCTTGTGGCTGATATAGAATAAAGCAGCTGATTCAGCTCATCAACCTTTTGAATGTGGACCTTAGCTGATGCTTATTCACATCTTGCAGCTTGTTTCATGATATTTATCAAGGATCAGCTGTTATATTTGTTGAATCCACAAAACCGCGGTGTTGAGATACACAGGCCCAGGGTCATAAGCACATGAACCACAACTGATTTAACAAATACGGGACTATTGCCCGGGAGACTATTCCAACACTCTCCCTCACGGTCAAGAGCCGTGGAGATTAATTGGGTGGAGGTGGTGAGATAAGAAATATATAGAGTTGGGCCAAGACCATGCTCTGATACCATGTTGAATCCACAAAACCGCGGTGTTGAGATACACAGGCCCAGGGTCATAAGCACGTGAACCACAACTGATTTAACCAATACGGGACTATTGCCCGGGAGACTATTCCAACAATATTTTATAACAATCTGCCAATTTTAATTTTGTTTAGTCATGGTTATAAATTTTTACAGTGAATGTTAGACAAAATTATTATCGCATACCTAACATAGGATCGTCATTATTAGATGTTTGCATAATCCTCTTTTATGCTTGAACCTTTCTTCTATATGGTTATTACTGTCTTCAACATCAGCTTCTAATGAATGCAGGAGTAGCTATGGAGCTGGAAGATTCCTTGTACCCATTATTAAGAGAGGTCAGCATAGGAATTGACTCTTACGAGGTGTTTGAGAATGCAGAATGGGCACTTTTGATCGGAGCAAAACCTAGAGGCCCTGGGATGGAGCGTGCTGCGTTGTTGGATATAAATGGGCAGATTTTTGCTGAGCAGGTGATATTATCAATTTTTATACAATACCAAAACTTTATTTGTGTTTTATATATGTTTAAATATTTGCTAACATTTTGTGGTAAATGATCGTAAGGGAAAAGCACTTAATGCTGTTGCATCCCGCAATGTTAAAGTGATCGTTGTAGGCAATCCATGTAACACAAAGTCAGTTCCAGTCCTTTAGACATGTTGCATTATTTGTGCTATAAATTTCCTTCCTTTTAAGATGTCAAATTGGCCTTCTTTTTGATGCAGTGCTCTAATTTGTCTAAAGAACGCACCAGATATACCTGCGAAAAATTTTCATGCCTTGACAAGATTGGATGAAAACAGAGCCAAGTGTCAGGTAAACATTTTGCTGTATTGTCTATGGGCTTAAGAGACATCCAAATTCCAACTAGCTTTAACTTCCCGAACAACCTTTAAGAGACAATTCTGAATTAGTTATAATTTTCCTGTGCATATGGACTCATCATACCATATGTTACCTTTACCTTGGTGTGGCAGTTAGCCCTAAAAGCAGGTGTATTTTATGATAAAGTTTCAAATATGACAATATGGGGAAACCACTCAACTACTCAGGTGAGTGAACAGTTTCAAATTTTTATTGGTGATAAGCTAAATCTTCATGCTATTGCTGATGTTAAATTGTTGGGTCCTTTTTATAGGCTTATTGGTAAGATGCCAGCATCTGTACTTTTATTTTGGAGACTGAACAGTGGCTATTTGTGAATTTAAACAGAATTTTTGTTTGAACAGGTTCCTGATTTTCTAAATGCGAAAATCAATGGTTTGCCAGTAAAGGAGGTTATCACCGATTGGAAATGGTTAGAAGAAGAGTTCACTGAAAGGGTTCAGAAGGTAAGAGCTTGATACTATCAGTTTGAAAGATTCTTAGGTATACTTTTCACTGTTGACTGAATCATTGTAACTTTTCCTAAAGATTATCCAACTTCTTTTAGAACTTACCTTTATGATTTGTGTCCCCTGATTTCCAGCGTGGAGGAGTGTTGATCCAGAAGTGGGGGAGATCTTCAGCTGCCTCAACCGCTGTGTCAATCGTTGATGCAATAAGGTCCCTTATTACTCCCACTCCCGAGGGAGATTGGTTTTCTTCCGGGGTAAGTCATATAAAACCTTTATCTGATATGATGTAGTGTGCCTATGTGCCATGTCTATAGGATGTGATTTTGCTTGTTACATTTATAATTGGTCAAACTGGAGGTGATTCTTGTCGTACTCCACTGTATTGCCTCTTTTGTCTCCCCATTTACTGAAACTGGACAATGATAAATAAGGTCTCTTACATCCATTATTGTTTTTTAGAAAAATTGATGGGGACATCAGAGCAAGACCACCCACTTTTTATTTTACATTTGAGTCCTTTTAGTTTGCATTTATATCCTTGGGAAAACATGTATGCAATTGTAAGGCTTTATAAGTCAATTTGTCATTCCCTAAGGATCTTTGGGTTTTTGTGTAAAAGACCATGTAGGCCATGCAGAACCCTCCACTCATTCCTCATTGGTCTAAGTGGCATTTTGGGGTCCATGTGGGGCTGGTCAAAGGTCCTAGGTGGCTTCTAGATGGTTTGACATTCAAAGGGGACAATGGGTTGAAATTGTCCAAGATGCCATCCCATTAGTCAAGGGCCCCCCCCCTCTTATTGATTTTTTTTTAATGTGGTTCCAAACCACATGGGAGAATTAATTATGAACTCCCTCTTTTACCCCTCTCAATTCTAGATCTAGGGATAGTTAGTGTCATTTTACATTTCATACAAATACCATGTAATTCCCATTTTAGTAGAATTAATGATGAAAAATTTGTGAAATTGGTTGAAGCCAAGAAGGGTGCGCCCCTCTCTCCTCTCTCCTCCCCCCCTTGCAGATGGATTTCTGCCAAATCTAGGGTGTGAAGCCCTTCTATCTTCTCCTCAGCCCCTCTGAATTCCACTTCTGCCGCCGCCACCGTCGTGCCGCCATCACGCCGCCGCCACCATCGTCGGAGTTCTGCCCAAATCAGGACAGAGCCTCCATGTCCGAATTTTAGCTCCTAATCTGCGGATCTGTTGGAGCCCAAATTTTGAGGGTAGGTTCACCACGCCAATACCCTCTCCCAAAAAAAGTTTCCCAATTTCTACCCTTCGTTTTCTATTTTTCTAATTTCGTGCTCCTCAGCCCCCCAGATCTGCCAGCTTTCTGTTTTGTGTCACAGCAACCCTGTGTTTCCCTTGTTCGATCCCCTTCCCCTTCTCTGATTGAGTCCAAATTTAGACTGGGTGTTCTGCCCATCCAAACACGTCTCCACAAATTTTTGCTCGAATTTAGGAACTCTTTTCTCCACCAAAAAAATTAAAACTCAGTCAAATTTCAGTTCTATGCTGTGCAGTCCAGATCCGACCTCTGTCTAGTCAAAATTCCTTTTCCCCAACCAAACCTCCTCTAGAAATTCCACAAAAAATATCCCCGTCTTCCTCTCTTTCCCCTCTACAACTTTCATGAAGAACTCAACACCCAGATCCAAAGTTTGAGTCGTGGTCAACGCCAACTCTCAGGAAAACTCAATTCTGTCCGGCCAGATATGGTTCTGTGAGCCAGCAGATGGTAAATTCGACTAAGGTCAGCTCCGGGATAGTCAAAATTCTTTCTCTGGCCATAGATCGAAGTACTTCAAGTCATCTTTCCAACGGTACCACTTTCGCGTCGATCCGACGTCGGGAGTGATCGCAGCAGCTGATCTCACCGGGTCGCGCGCTGCAAAAATAGAACTTCAGATCCGTGGGCAGCAAGGTCAACAAGTGAAGACCGGAGCCGACTCGCCTTCCACAAGGCGAACCAGCATGCCGCCGTCCCAGGGAGCGCCTCTCCAGGAGCCAACGTCATAGCGGTACCACTCCGGGCCCACTCGGACCCGCCGACCAGCACGTGGGCCCCAGGTTCGTGAGTACGCGTGCCGTCGAAGCTACATCAAAACGCTGCCCGTCAACCCGAACCCGCTACTCCCGGGTCCCACTGTGTAGCTCTTTACCTCCCTGCGTGGAGTGGGCAGAAATATTCACTTCTGTAAATTCTTAATAATTGTTGTTCCGAGAGTACAAGTCCGGCCGGGATCGTCTTCCCCACGCCCGGAGCGTGGAGGTATCGTATTCGCTCCCCACTCGGCATTTTGCTTTACTCGTATATTTTCTTATGCCGCTGCTAGAGAGCATGTGACAGGTTAATTTAGCTCGATATCTATTTTATCACCGCTGCGAGAGAGAGAGCGAGACCCGTCTCGTGACTCGATCCGAGCACGGAAGAGCCGGCTACCCGACTCATTGCCGGTTTCTCAACCGCGCATGGTCCCACGCATCCCTCGCTAGGGACACCCGCGAGCTAGAGTCCCAGGTCGCATGTCCGTCCCGCATCAATTTGGTATCAGAGCCAAGTTGAGTCTAGGGTAGTATTTGGTTCAAAACACAAAAAAAAGAGTCATTTAAGTCGAGTCTAAGTTTAAGTCGGTCCCAAGTTGCATCGCATACCGTTATTCGGCATATAGAAAGATGTTGTCCGAACGGTAGGTTACGCCTATCGGGAAGGCCGCACACTTGCGAGAGAGGATCTTCGGATCCCGCAACTCCGCCAGGTATCGGATCTAGGTTGTGTCTAGGTTGTTAGCTGAGTCTGCATTCCAACTTGCATTAGTGTTTAGGATCGTGTCTAGTGCCTTGTCTCCACGTGTTGGCATGGCCATCCACTAGCTTTCCCGTGTCCCATGGATTACCACGGGCCCGCATCCTATGCATGGTGGCGATACGCCCAAAGATGGGAAAACCAACCCTACCACCCCCGTAGGCCCGTAGCCCGGGATTTCTATGGCTCCGAAGACCCGTGTGACTACCTAGAGTGGGAAGCCATTATGGACCAATACTTTGAGGTTTACATTATGTCCGGTCCCATGGAAGTCGACTTTACCTCAAGGCGACTTTTCTCCGAAGCCGCCGAAACATGGAGCGACATAAAATACTTGAGGGAGGATAGGAGGCAAAGGCCCATCGAGTCATGGTGGGACATGAAGAGAGCGCTTAGGAGGGTTTACCTTCCCCACCCATTTACCTCCAACCACGGGGGTCATACCACCAACCGACCCCACCAAATCAACCCCAATCAAACGGGCCACACCTCCAACCAATCCCGCCCCTTCACCTCCATCCAATCCCACCCAAGCACCTCCAATCAAGTGGGTCTTAGTCGGAGGCAAGAAGCCCCGCTTATAGCCGAGCCTAGGTCCACACCCAGGCCGAGAGATGAGGAACGAATCCACCACGATGCCCCTACTCCAACTCGCACCTTTGCCGAACTCTTAAAAATATTTTCGGACCGGTTGGATAGGATAGATAGTCTTAACCCGGCACCATCTACGGAGTCCCCAAGCCCTCCCCTCATCATGGAGGCCCCTCCTTCACCACCCGTGAGTGCTCCATTGCCACCCTCTACTTCCGATCCTCATCCGGAGCCATCTCATTTGGAGCCACCTCAGCCCGAGCCACTCGTGTTTTTAACGGGAACGCTTTTCATAGCCGACCCATTTCTTAGCTGGCTTAGGAAAGGTTTGGTCCCACCTTCCTATCCATCCATGGACCCCACCCTACCATTGGTGCCCGTCAACTCATTTCACACCACTTTCCGGTCTAGTCACCATGTTGATACCTTGGATAACCTTATCAAGGGATTAGACCGCCAATGGAAGTTGACGCATATGTTGGCTCCCGGTTTCGACCGACCCACAGGTCGTAGCTTCACCCATCCCGCCTTAGGGTCTATTACCTTCGTGTACACCGTGGGCCATGTCACCACGGAGGTTCTTTTGTTCCTCCCCCTACCGGCCGAGTCTCACTTTAGTCTCTTTGTCCCAAGGGAGGAACCCTATATCCTATACACTGTCCCATCTCTCACGATGAATGAAGGTGACCATTTACACCTTCATGGATTTCAAACATGGGACTATGTAATGGATGAACCGGCCACTCAGGGTCATACCTTCTTTGATCCCTTCCCTAGTAACCCCCCTTATCCATTCCATCTCGTTAGGGAAGCCGCCTATCACACCCCTACCCCGCAGGCTAGTCCACCTATACTCCGCTCGGAGCCCGTTCATCGAGGGTAAGGAAGAAGGTGAATTCGGTCCTCCTGGCCCTCCCATATCCAAGCCCAATGTCCATGATTGGTGCATCGTAGGATGTCTAGGAGTTCCCCATGACGTCAACCTCCGGTTACGTCAAACGCATGCATGGCACACATTCGGGTGTTCTGGTCCGCCGTCACACATGTATGGGTCGGACTAACAGTAGGTGTGTCTAAGGTCTTGTGTGTCTGTCCATGCATGTGTCCAGCATATTAGGAGAGCCTAGTGAGTCTGTATGCATCGAGTCGAGTCGGTCTTTGTACGCTCGCGTTGTCAGTCCCTTTCGAGTGCGAGACTTGTCGGACTTTGGGATCGGCTCTGCCTCAACATAACAGATCTAGTCACACATAGGGACCCAGCGGTGATTCCTACTGAGTCTTCGAGCCGCCTTCCCTCTTTTGAGAGTGACCCCACCCCGGAGTGTCCACCTTTAGCCTCAGTCACACAGCAGCGTGAGCATATCGAATCTATACGGGATGAGCATGTGTCGAATACTTGGAGTGGAGCGTATTCCTCGCTTCCTGGTACGATGACGGATCCGCCGGCGTCACGAGCAGCCGCACCCCTTACTCGACGGGGTCGAGTTCTTCCCACCCGGGGAGAATTAATGGGGACATCAGAGCAAGACCACCCACATTTTATTTTACATTTGAGTCCTTTTAGTTTGCATTTATATCTTTGGGAAAACATGTATGCAATTGTAAGGCTTTATAAGCCAATTTGTCATTCCCTAAGGATCTTTGGATTTTTGTGTAAAAGACCATGTAGGCCATGTAGGACCCTCCACTCATTCCTCATTGGTCCAAGTGGCATCTTGGGTCCATGTGGGGCTGGTCAAAGGTCCTACGTGGCTTCTAGATGGTTTGACATTCAAAGGGGACAATGGGTTGAAATTGTCAAAGATGCCATCCCATTAGTCAAGGGGGCGCCCCCCCTCTTATTGATTTTTTTTAATGTGGTTCCAAACCACATGGGAGAATTAATTATGAACTCCCTCTTTTACCCCTCTCAATTCTAGATCTAGGGATAGTTAGTGTTATTTTACATTTCATACAAATACCATGTAATTCTCATTTTAGTAGAATTAATGATGAAAAATTTGTGAAATTGGTTGAAGCCAAGAAGGGTGCGCCCCTCTCTCCTCCCCCCTTGCAGATGGATTTCTGCCAAATTTAGGGTGTGAAGCCCTTCTCTTCTCCTCAGCCCCTCTGAATTCTACTTCTGCCGCCGCCGTCGCCACCGTCGTGCCGCCATCGCGTCGCCGCCACCATCGTCGGAGTTCTGCCCAAATCAGGACAGAGCCTCAATGTCCGAATTTTAGCTCCTAATCTATGGATCTACTGGAGCCCAAATTTTGAGGGTAGGTTCACCACGCCAATACCCTCTCCCAAAAAAAGTTTCCCAATTTCTACCCTTCGTTTTCTATTTTTCCAATTTCGTGCTCCTCAGCCCCCCAAATCTGCCAGCTTTCTGTTTTGTGTCACAGCAACCCTGTGTTTCCCTTGTTCGATCCCCTTCCCCTTCTCTGATTGAGTCCAAATTTGGACTGGGTGTTCTGTCCATCCAAACACGTCTCCGCAAATTTTTTCTCGAATTTAGGAACTCTTTTTTTCACCAAAAAAATTAAAAATCAGTCAAATTTCAGTTCTGTCCTGTGCAGTCCAGATCTGACCTCTGTCTAGTCAAATTTCCTTTTCCCCAACCAAACCTCCTCTAGAAATTCCACAAAAAATATCCCCGTCTTCCTCGCTTTCCTCTCTACAACTTTCATGAAGAACTCAATACCCAGATCCGAAGTTTGAGTCGTGGTCAACGCCAACTCTCAAGAAAACTCAATTCTGTCCGGCCAGATCTGGTTCTGTGAGCCAGCAGATGGTAAATTCGACTAAGGTCAGCTCCGGGATAGTCAAAATGCTTTCTCTGGCCATGGATCGAAGTACTTCAAGTCAGCTTTCCAACGGTACCACTTTCGCGTCGATCCGACGTCGGGAGTGATCGCAGCAGCTGATCTCGCCGGGTCACGCGTTGCAAAAATAGAACTTCAGATCCGTGGGCAGCAATGTCAACAAGTGAAGACCGGAGCCGACTCGCCTTCCACAAGGCGAACCAGCGTGCCGCCGTCCCAGGGAGCGCCTCTCCAGGAGCCAACGTCACAGCGGTACGATTCCGGGCCCACTCGGACCCGCCGACCAGCATGTGGGCCCCAGGTTCGTGAGTATGCATGCCGCCGAAGCTACATCAAAACGCTGCCCGTCAACCCGAACCCGCTACTCCCGGATCCCACTGTGTAGCCCTTTACCTCCCCGTGTGGAGTGGGCAGAAATATTCACTTCTGTAAATTCTTAATAATTGTTGTTCCGGGAGTACAAGTCCGGCCGGGATCGTCTTCCCCACGCCCGGAGCATGGAGGTATCGTATTCGCTCCCCACTCGGCATTTTGCTTTACTCGTATATTTTCTTATGCCGCTGCTAGAGAGCATGTGATATGTTAATTTAGCTCGATATCTATTTCGTCACCGCTGCTAGAGGGAGAGCGAGACCCGTCCCGTGACTCGATCCGAGCACGGAAGAGCCGACTACCCGACTCATTGCCGGTTTCTCAACCGCGCACGGTCCCACGCATCCCTCGCTAGGGACACCCGCGAGCTAGAGTCTCAGGTCGCGTGTCCGTCCCGCATCAAAAATGTTTGATCCCCATGGACTTATAAAAACATGGATTTTTGTCTTTTGTTTCACATTCTTGAAAAGGGACCTTACCAGAATACTTTCATAACCTTTGGAAGCAGTCTTTGCAGTGTTGAAAACTTGTTCCTGGAAAATGCCTTAAATGACCTTGCTAACTGCATGGACCTTCAGTAGGCTCTAATGACTAGCACCCTCGATTTTTTTTTTTTTTTGGGGTGGGGCATCTAACTTGATTGCCAGTGACAAGAGCATATGAAGTATATGGATTAGGCTTCCATCTGCTATAGGTGAGGGATTTTACAGTCCTAGTCTGTGTTTAAACAATCAGCAACTTCGTTTCACTGAACTACTATACAAAATCCTGTAGGGGTTTCAATTTGAGAATGTAGTACAAAGTACTTAGCTAATTTAGTGGATTAAACAGAGAATAAATGCATTTGAATAAACAAAATATAAAGAACTTCTTCATTTTTTAATTTGTTCATTGGCTTCAAGCTGTGTTTACTTGTGTTTTGGCTTCAATCTGTTGATCCTTGCCCCAGAAGGTAGCTTTAATTTTCTTAAGCTTATGGAAGTGAGCAAAGATAATGTACGAGTACTGAACACCAGAGGCTGGGTTGGCAGACTATATGAGATCTGGAGGCCTCACTAACAATCATCATCATCATCAGTGCCTTATCCCAATTATTTGGGGTTGGCTACATGAATCCTGTTCCGTCAAAGATTTCTATCAAGTGCTATATTTATATTTAAACCCAAGAATCTAATGTCTTTCCTAATAACATAGCACCATCTCATTTTAGGCCTTCCTCGAACTCTTTTACTAGCATCCACTAAGATTCGGTCACATCTTTTAATCGACGCTGAGTTAGGGCGGCGAAACACATGTCCAAACCACCTGAGTCTATTTTCTCTCATTTTACTATCAATTGGGGCTATCCCTCAGTCCTTACAAATGCGCTCATTTCTAATCTTGTCTTTCTTAGTCTTGCCATACATCCATCTCAGCATCCTCATCTCTGTTACACATATTTTGTGAATGTGTTCCTTTTGTACTGCCTAACACTCGGTACCATATAACAAAGCAGGTCTCACAGCTGTTCTATAAAACCTCCCTTTGAGTTTCACAGGCATACGACGATCACACAGGACTCCTGATGCGCTTCTCCATGTTAACCAGTCTGCCTCAATCCTATGTGTAACGTCGTCATAAATCTCCTCATTCTCTTGTATGATAAATCTTAAGTATCGAAAGCTACTACTCTTCGGAATGTTATGTCCATCAATTAAAATCATATCTTCCTGTACCACTCTCCCATTACTAAAATTACAATGCATAAACTCTGACTTGCTCTTACTAATTTTAAAATCTTTAGACTCCAAGACAAGTCTCCAACGCTCTAACTTAACATTTAAAGCATCAATACTCTCATCAATTAAAATAATATCATCTGCAAATAACATACACCAAGGGATATCCTCATGCAATTGTTTTGTTACTTCATCCATAACTAAGGGAAAGAGATATGGACTTAGTGCAGAACTTTGATGCAAACCTATAGAAACTGAAAATTCACCAGTCTCCCCAGCAATAGTTCGAACACTAGTAATAGCACCGTCATATATATCCTTAATCAAATCAACATATCATTGAGAGATTCCTTTTTTTCTTAATATCCACCGAATCAATTCTCTCGGTACTCGATCATACGCCTTCTCTAAATCAAGAAAAAGCATATACAAATCTTTTCTCATTTCTCTACACTTCTCCATTAGTTGCCGTAGTAAGAAAATAGCTTCTGTAGTAGATCTATTCGGCATAAAACCAAACTAATTTTCTGATACAGTAGTCATACATCGGAGGCGTTTTTCAATTATTCTTTCCCAAAGTTTCATAGTATAACTCATAAGCGTAATTCCACGATAATTATTGCAACTTTGAATATCTCCTTTGTTTTTATAGAAAGGGACTACAACACTTTTTCTCCAAACTTCTGGCATTCTCCGTTCCTTTAAAATTTTATTAAAAAGTTTAGTTAGCCACTGAATACCAATGTCTCCTAGATCTTTCCATACTTCAATAGGTATGGCATCTGGTCCTAAGGCCTTGCCCACTTTCATTTTTCTTTAAGCATCCTCCACTTCTGACATCTTAATACGCCTGAAATATTGATATTTATCAAATATTGTTAACTCTTGGGTACCTTCTAAAGAGAAACTATTGACGCAATCTCCATTAAGTAACTTCTGAAAATAACTATGCCACCTCTCTTTAATCTCAAGATCCTTAGTTAAAACCCTTTGATCTTCATCTTTAATGCAACGAACATGATCTAAATCTCTAGTTTTCCTTTCTCTTAATTTAGCAAGTTTAAATATGTCCTTTTCACCCTCTCGAGTTCCTAATTTATTATATAAATCTTCAAATGCCTTTGATTTAGCTTCGCTAACTATTTTCTTAGCTCTCTTTTTAGCGATTTTATAAGTTTCTAGGGTTTGATTATTTTTATTAATTTACCAAACTTTAAAGCACTCCTTTTTTACTCTAATGGATCAGCTATAAGGCATGCTATAAAAATTCTAAGAGCACTATATCATGGATCAGTTTTTTTTTATTTATTTCACTGCCTACATGTGTTCTATCACAATCTTATCCATATGATGTATGTGCAAGATTTCCGCAGTAGCATGCCTGCTCCCATGCTATGTTAAATAAGATCAGTTTAACTAAACTGCAGGTTTATACCAATGGAAATCCTTACGGCATTGCAGAGGACATTGTGTTCAGCATGCCATGCAGATCAAAGGTCTGCTGGTGTATGAAAAGTCACTTCCAGCATTGTTTTTTTTCCTTTTAATCCCTCTCAAAATGCATATATTCTCTTCAGGGAGATGGTGACTATGAGCTAGCGACAGATGTAATCATTGACGATTTCCTGCATGCCCGTCTAAGAAAGGTATCCTCCTGACCCGACACCATGTGATCAATGTATACAGCTACCACATGAATCTGACTGTTTCTTGGCAGACTGAAGCTGAATTGCTTGCTGAGAAAAGATGTGTGGCTCATCTCACAGGGGAGGTAAGCTCAAATGGGTCCAAATGTCAACGACCTCATTGGCAGTTTCATGCAATGCCTGACACAAGTCCTTCCCTGCAGGGCAATGCTTACTGTGATTTACCTGAGGACACTATGCTCCCTGGAGAACAGTGATGGAGATGAAGCCTGGATGTATCATTCTGGTGAAAGGGGGAAGGGATATGTAAGTCTGAAGAATCTAATGAAAGCAACACAACTGTATTTACATCTAGCAATTATTTATGTAATAATGTAACAATAAGGGCAAACATGGGGAATGGGCTATTATTCCTTGGTTACCATTTTTCTGTGTTGATGATGTGGACCATTGGTTGTACTTGTATCGACAATCTCAGGAGGATAGCTTCTTTTTGTGAGAATTTTTTGCGAAGATTGCTAATGAGATAGGGTCTCATCTTCCTGCTTGCGGATTACATTACTTGCCCAGAACTGTGGCCTGGATTGCTGACTGACTGTGTCTTGTTCTTTGGTTCATTTGGGAACACAAGTTTCCAAAATTGATGTCTTTAAATCATCTGCAACCCAAAAAAGGAATCAGACCCTGGAAAAAAAGTGGAAGTTGCAAGTGACCTCTATTCGTCACATCATCTGTGAAGGCAGTGACGTTATATAGAAAAACCAATAAAATTCAATAATTGCTGTTAGATTTGAGACTTTCCCACAGTATGTAAAAGGGGATATATATGGCACGGTCTCACATATTTGCAGGAACCTATGTCTGTAATCTCTCGTAGGTGACGGACTTCAAGAAAGAATACGACTATCTGCTATGGGTTTTCAGGTTTAAAACATTCATCCGAAGAGAGCAGCGTTGTCTGGACAAAGCACAAATCTGTTATTTGGATCGAACTCTACTTATCTTTAAAAGAAAAAGTTCATGAATATTTGACGCGGCGGCGACGTGGAAGACGGATCGACGGCACTCCGGAACGCGAACAAGACGGGACGGATAACTGCTATCTCACACAGCTCGACTTCACGCCGGGCGACGCTTAATCCTCACAAAAGAGAAAAGAGAGAAGGGAGAAAGCACAAGGTAAAACACACCTTAGATATCAAACTTTCATTCATAAGATTCATAACATACGTAACACACCATTGGCCTCTTTATATAGGAAGAGTCAATACATGAAAAACCCTTAAGACTCTACTTATTTGTATATATATCCTAGCCTAACAAGACAACCCCACCAACCCACTATTGACTTATGGGTTTAACAAAATTAAAATACAAATACCTTTTGACCAACCTTGCCTAATAAAACAAAAGTAAATACATGTAAAATATGTATTTTACACACGTACAAATACTCAAAATACAAGATAAAATAAGTATAATACACACAAGTATATCTACTCAGTACGCCGGATCTTCAGTCGAGTCTCCGAGCCATAAGCTCGGTGTCGGGGCAGTGCGGCGTCGGCTCCGAGTAGTGGACCCAGTAGTGGACCCGGTGTCCCCACCAACCCTCCCGGGGCGGTTGGAACTCGACTCCGTCGAGTAAGGGGGGACACTGCTGTGGTAGTGCTCCAGCAGATCTGGATCGAGGCGCTGGAGATCTTCCCGGCTGATCTAGGAATCATCAGAAGGTGGACGGTCCCGCCAGCGGACAAGGTAGCGCTGGTACACCCTGCTCTGTGTAGTGGTCACCTGCTCATCCAGTATCCTCTCAATGTGCTCGCGCGGTACTCTCGAGGCTGTGGGACGCACAGGGGTGAGCTCACTCTCAATGGGAGGAGAAGGCTCGAAAGGGTCACTAGGAATCGCTGTGGGTTCCTTGTAGGCCACTAGGTCTGCCACATTAAAGGTCGAGCTAATCCCATATTCGGGAGGTAAGTCCACAACATAAGCATTGGAGCCAATCTTCCGCAGAATTGGGAAGGGTCCATCACTACGGGCTTGCAACTTTTTAACGGCTCCCGAGGGGAGTCGTTCGGGTCGAACCCGTACCATAACCAAGTCACCTTCTTGAAATTCATGGGGACGCCTATGCGAATCAGCCAATTTTTTATAAGTCTCATTACGGAGGTTTATTTGCTTGCTAATTGACTCATGCAGACTTTTGACATGCTGTGCAAACTCCTCAGCTGACTTGGATGATCTAGACTCGAGGGGAAGGGGAATGAGATCCACAGGTTTCCTAGGTTTGTATCCATGCACGACCTCAAATGGACTCATACCTATGGACCGATTGACGGAGCTGTTGTATGCAAACTCGGCTCGGGGCAAAAGAAGATCCCAAGTGCCAGAATGTTCCCCTACAAGACATCTCAACAGATTGCCTAAGCTCCTATTGACGACCTCGGTTTGCCCATCAGTTTGGGGATGATAGGCAGTGGAAAATTTCAGTTTGGTGCCAACTAGGTGCCAAAGTGTCTTCCAAAAATAGCTAGTGAACCGGACATCCCGGACAGACACGATGGTTTGGGGGAGACCATGCAGACGCACGACTTCATCAAAGAACAAATGGGCTACTCTAGATGCATCAGATGTTTTAGAATATGCAATGAAGTGGGCCATCTTAGAGAACCTATCAACGACAACAAAGATGGAATCATGCTTATGAGCAGTGCGTGGTAACCCAAGGATAAAATCCATGCTCACATCAACCCATGGTCGAGCAGGAACGGGGAGAGGAGTGTAGAGACCAGTGTTCTGTTTGACCTGATTGGCCATCGTGCATGTCCTACACTGGGCTACAATCTTGGCCACATCTCTCTTCAGGTCAGGCCAATAGAAGTGCTCCTCCACAGAATGGATGGTCTTGTTACGGCCAAAGTGACCAGCAAGACCTCCAGCATGCATTTCCCAGACTAGAAAGTCCCGAACAGAAGTCCTCGGGACACAGAGTTGCTGCCCTCGAAACAGAAAACCATCCTGGAGTAGATAGTCAGCAAATGTTGTCGAGGATCCAGCAGACAGAGCAGAATAGGTAGGGCCAAAATCAGGACACTCTCCATAGAGTTCCTTCATGCGATCAAATCCCGTGACCTCTACCCGAACAGTGGAGAGAAGGGAGACCCTTCGACTTAAGGCGTCGGCCACCTTATTGTCTTTCCAGCCTTATGATTTAGGACAAATGTGAAAGACTGGAGGAATTCTACCCACCGACCATGCCTAGGGTTTAAACCCTTCTGAGAGCTAAGGAATTTCAAAGCCTCGTGGTCCGAGTATAAGACAAACTCTTGTGGTAAGAGATAGTGTCTCCAGTGTTTGAGGGCTTGGACCACGGCATAAAACTCCTTATCATATGTGGAGTATCGAAACTTTGCATCAGAAAGCTTCTCACTGAAATAAGCCACAGGGTGGCTCTCCTGGCTAAGCACTCCACCTATTCCTACGCCAGATGCATCACATGAAACCTCAAAGGCTTTGGAAAAGTCAGGTAGGCGGAGGACAGGGGCTTTGGTCATAAGCTCCTTTATGGCAAGAAAAGCCTGGGAGGCGGCTTTGGTCCACTCAAAATTCCTCTTACAGATGCAATCCGTAATGGGTGCCATAATGGTGCTAAATCCCTGGATGAAGCGTCTGTAGAAGGTGGCTAGCCCGTGGAAACTTCGAACGTCATGGACATTCTGGGGCTCTGGCCAGTCTACTATGGCTCGGACCTTGGATTGGTCCACAGACACTCCATGACTTGAAACCACAAATCTGAGAAAAGTGACCCGGTCTGTCATGAATTCACACTTAGTCAGGTTAGCAAACATGGTTTCTTTCCTGAGGGTCTCGCAGACCTCCCTCAAATGGTGAATGTGGTCCTGAGGGTTGTGGCTATAAATGAGGATGTCGTCAAAGTAGATGACAACAAAGTGACCAATGAGGGGGCGAAGGGTTTCAGTCATAAGCCTCATGAAGGTGCTAGGGGCGTTGGATAGCCCAAACGGCATGACAAGCCACTCATACAGACATTCTTTTATTTTGAAAGCCGTCTTCCACTCATCCCCTGGTCGAATCCGGACCTTGTGGTAGCCACTTTTCAAGTCAATCTTGGAAAAGATGGTGGCTCCACTCATCATGTCAAGCATGTCATCAAGACGGGGAATGGGAAATCTGTACTTGACAGTGATTTTGTTGATGGCGCGGCTGTCAACACACATCCGCCAGGTGCCATCTTTCTTTGGTGTGAGCAAGGCAGGAACAACACATGGGCTCTTGCTCACCCTGAGGAAGCCCTTTTGAATAAGGTCCTCAACAATTCGTTGGAGCTCAGCATGTTCCCTGGGGTTTAATCTGTAGTGGGGGAGGTTGGGTAGGGTGGACCCTGGAACAAGATCAATGGCGTGTTGAACATCACGCATGGGAGGGAGTGTTGAAGGCAGGTCTTCCGGGAAGATGTCTTGGAAGTCCTGCAGGATTGCCTGGACTTCAGGTGGGACGGAGACCTGGGATTCCTCAGGGGTAATGGTGACGACAACAGCCCAAACAGGGGCACCCTCGGCAACCTCTCTATTCAACTCACGAACACCTATGAAGTTAAGGCGCCTAGTCGGGTCATGGTCAACCCTAGGGGCCTTAGGGATGGATATGACAGGTGTAGGAGAGGAGGGAATGGGAAGCTTCCCTTTGGTGGGGGTTGGGGCATTCTCCCGAATTTTGGGGGATGCAGCGGGTGTGGAGGTAGGACTCTTTCCCGTGGCCACCTTTGGGGGTGTTGGGAGCAACTGAATCCTCTTCCCATTGTGGGAGAAGGAACACTCATTGGACCGACCGAATGTAGTAAGGTCTACATCGTAGATCCATGGCCGTCCTAGGATGATGCTCCCGACCTTCATAGGCACTACATCGCATAGGATTTGTCCTTGGTAGTACTGGAACTGGATGGGAATGACACATGTAGTGGTCACTGGGATAGACGTGTCGTCAACCCAAGCCACGTTGTATGGCCTCGGATGAGGATGGGTAGGTAGACCTAGACGGGATACAAAGTCTGAAGAGACTGCATTAATACAACTCCCGTTGTCAAAGATCACCTTGCAGGGTTGAGTTTTGACCATCATGTAGGTTTGGAAGATGGAGGTTCGACGCCAGTCGTCCTCCTGTGGGTGTGCCAGGATGCAGCGGACCACACCCAATCTTTCATGGCTAGAACTCTCGGCAATATCTCCCACTTGCATGTACTCGACATGCGTGCCATCATATCCTGCATCTAACTCCTCAAACTGGGTGAGGAGGTCGGGATCGGCCTCATGTCTCTCAAGGGTTTCTCCTTCCTGAGGTGGAAGCTCCATAGGCTGGGGGTCGGTGATGACCAAGGCTAGGGTGGGGCAATTAGTGGCAATATGCCCTAAGTTATGACACCGGAAGCATCGGACTCCCGAGATAGGGGCTGGTTGGGAGGTGCTAGGGATGACTTCCTTTCCCTTGTCATCTCTCCTCTCAACTGGTGGAGTATACTCCAGCCTAGGCACAGCTGCGGGTGCAGGTAGAGGGTTCCGTGGGAAAGGAGCCGTAGGGGCAACGGCCCTAAGTGGGGTAGCAGTAGGGACGTAGGAGGTGGAGGGGCCAGCTCTCTCAGTATAGCGGACTATGGGGTTTCGGGTTTCAGGTTGGCGGTAGATGGGAACCCGCGGTGGGGCCACCCTTTGAAACCTCTCAACATCTCGTGCAACCTGGTAGGCGTGCTCGAGGGTGTTAACCTCCCGTAAGAATAATTCCCGCTGAATACTCTCGTGTAGGCCAGCCCTAAACCGAGAGAGGGTGACGGAAGCATCCTCCATGACTCGACTCCGAAGGAAGAAGTCATCAAATTTGGTGATGTACTCGTCCACAGACTTTCCATCTTGGGTGAGTTTCTGCCATTGGTCTAAAAGACGCTGATGGTAAGAAGGTGGCAGATACTTCTCCCTCAATTTCTCCTACATTTCTTCCCACGTGCTAATAGGCTCCTCTCGTCTCCGTGCTAGGAGATTCTCAACATTACACCAGTAGGTCTTGGCTTGACCCAGAAGTTTCATTTTGGCAAACCTCACCCTGGTAGCAGGGGTCATGCGGCGATGCCAATCAAAGTATTGGTCCATCCCGGTTTCCCACTCAAGGTATGTAGCGGGGTTGAGGGACCCATCAAAACTTGGAGCGTCAATCTTGACGTTCCGTAGGATGATATCTTCATCGTCGTGGTCTCTCTCTCGAGGCATACGGGCCTCTTGCTCTCTACCTTGGGGAACCTGATTCAGGCGGACTTGATCTCTTTCCTCCCTAGGATTGGCTACGGGATTGCCGTGGCCATTCACTCTTCCTTCCACCCCTTTTAATCGATCCTCTAAGGCTCGGATCCTCTTATCGAGTTCCGTCCGTAGTTGGCCTACGGATTCTTCAAAGTGGGCCACGAGATTATGCTCGAGCTGGACTAGCATAGCAGTCACGCTCTCTTGATCCATGGGTAGCGTTGAGGGACGCTCTAGACGGCCAGATGAATTCCTAGACCAACGTGGCATGCACGAGCTCGGACCTAGATGACGCAATCCTGGGACCAACAATTAGCAAGGTGTGGACCCAGCTGATATGCAAAGGGTCAATTTGAAGGGACCGGTCATGGAAAGTTGCTCGCTCGTAGGCGAAGTAGTTGTGAAACTACCTCCTGACAATTAGGGTGCCCTAATGTGACAGTCTAGGGCCTAAAGATGGGTACATACAAGCTCTCGCTCTCCGTCCACAGCGATGCACTCAGGAGACTGGCTGCATGGATCGGGCTCTCTCTCATTTCGCGCGGCAATTGAAAAGATACTAAATGAGTAAGTGAGGGGAGCTCGTACCTAACTAGACTGAAAAGTCTAACTCCGACCGGAGACGAAGGCGAGCGGGGGCGTGCGTGCCCGCACGGCGTCGATGAAGCTTGACCGGTTACAAAGAATTTACTCCACGCAGGGAGGATTTAATTATTACAGACCGCTTAAAATTTCCCACGCAGGGGAACAGATCAATCCAAAATTTCTCCGCACATGGAGACTTACAGTCACTTAAACTCCGTAAATCACGGGCCTTCTGTTGATTATCGGGTGACCCTGGCACCGATCGGGCCGTTGTTGTTGACTTGTAATGCCATAATAAATTAATCAAATAATATAGGTATATAGATATATAAAATTATATATATATATAAACATATATATATAGATATATATATATATATATATATATAAGATTATATATATATCAAATAGATATATCTTATATATATATTTAATACTTTTTTTTTCAATCACTCTTTTCCAATTTTTTATCCCTTTTTTTTGACTTTCAACCCTATCTTTTTTCAACACTTCACCTACTCTCTTTATGACTTTTTTTTTCAAACTCTTTTATTTTTTTTTCAAACTTCTCGTACCTTTTTTTTTTGACTCTCTCATACCTTTTTTTTTCACACGTTTTTTTCTTTTCAAACTCCAAACTTTCCTCCTGGGAAGCCTCTTCCTCCCGCGAGCGTGGTCGGCCCAGGCAGGCGGAGTTCCCCAGTCAACATTGCGGCCAAACGCGGGGAGGGCACGGGAGACCGGCGCCTGTGCGCGGGCGGGCGCAGGCCCGGGTGCAGGCGGGCGCGGCCCCGGGCGCGGGAGGGCGCTGGCCAGGGGTGGTGCAGGTGCGGTCCCGGCGCGGGTGCACGCAGGGTGTGCGCAGCAAGCGCAGGCGGGCTCGCGCAGGCCGGCGGGAGCGGTGTGCGCGCTAGGCGGGCGCGGCGCGGCGCGCAGGGGCGTCGCGCAGGCGGGTGCGGACGCGGCGGTAGGGTTGGCGGGCCGGGCCGGTGCAGGGCTGCGGGTGCGGGCGCGGGAGGCCCCAGGCGGCCAGGCGGGCTGGCGCTGGCGGCCGGACCGTCGACGGGGGAGGGGGCCGCAGGCGGCGACGGCCGGGCGCGGCGGCGCCGCGGGCAACCGTTGCGGCCGGGCCCGTTGGAAGCAAGGCACGGGCGACGATGCCCGGCCCTCCCTGCGAAGTCCTTTTTCCTTTTTTTTTTGTTTTCCTTCAATCGAGAGGAGAGAGAGATAGAGGGAACAAAGAGAGAACTGAGAGAAAAATGGGGAAAGAGAGAGAGAATGCAGGGGAGAGAGAGAGATTAAACATAGAGAGAGAGGGGGATTAAAGGAAGAGAGAGGGATTAGCCACGAACTGAGAGATATTACAGAGAGCTATAGGAAATTGATTTTTTTTTTTCTGCTTCAAAAAAAAAAATTTTTTTTTAGATCTATCAACCGAGACTATTTTTTTCTACTTCTCTTCTTCCTTTTTTTTTCACTTCTGAGAACCGAAAGAACGAAGGACCGACGACGGGGACGTCGGAGTCGAGAGAGGTGCCGTGTTGGGCTCTGATACCAATTTGACGCGGCGGCGACGTGGAAGACGGATCGACGGCACTCCGGGACGCGAACAAGACGGGACGGATAACTGTTATCTCACACAGCTCGGCCTCACGCCGGACGGCCTCACACCGGGCGACGCTCAATCCTCACAAAAGAGAAAAGAGAGAAGGGAGAAAGCACAAGGCAAAACACCTTAGATATCAAACTTTCATTCATAATATTCATAACATACGTAACACACCATTGGCCTCTTTATATAGGAAGAGCCAATACATGAAAAACCCTTAAGACTCTACTTATTTGTATATATATCCTAGCCTAACAAGACAACCCCACCAACCCACTATTGACTTATGGGTTTAACAAAATTAAAATATAAATACCTTTTGACCAACCTTGCCTAATAAAATAAAAGTAAATACATGTAAAACATGTATTTTACACACGTACAAATACTCAAAATACAAGATAAAATAAGTATAATACACACAAGTATATCTACTTAGTACGCCGGATCTTCAGTCGAGTCTCTGAGCCATAAGCTCGGTGTCGGGGCAGTGCGGCGTCGGCTCCGAGTAGTGGGTCCAGTAGTGGACCCGGTGTCCCCACCAATATTTCTCTAATTGAACTACCAAACTGAAAATAGACAAAGAAATCTGACTAATGCAATGTAATGTAGATTTCATTGAACACTTTGTTGATAAAAAGGCGCATTTTTATCCTCTTAGAAAAAATCCTAATACATGTCTTTTACGTAAATAACGTAAGCTTATGTTGTCCTCCCATCATAACGCATGACTTCTTTTTCTACACAGATGTCGTCTGTTTCAATGTAATTCTCCGGTCTGAAAACAAACGGTTTTAAAATTGAAGTGTTTCTTTAGTTTTAAAACTGAAACTATTTTGTTGGGATGACCTAAAATAAAAACAAGTTTTTTTTTGTTTCCGTTAGATATGGACCTTAAAACAAAATTAGAGAATATTAGTGCCACGAGAGACCACATAATTCCATTCACACTATTTTATAATTAAAAAACAACTAAAAATATTATAAAATAAAATAATTACAGAAATTTACAGTATTTTACAACGATGCAAACTAAACCATAATGGTACTAATCATAATTTGAAGGATGCTACATCACAAGGACGCACGTGCATGATGCGGCATCTTACCCTCATTAGATGATCAAAATATTAGGGGTCACTTTGGTAACGGGTTAGGTTAGGGGCGGGTGACCTACTCGGGTTAGCCCACCCCACTCCTAACCCAACCCGTTACCAAAGTAGCCTTAATCCGGGTGGAGTAACTCATTCCACCTATTTAAGTGGAATAAGTTAATCCACTTTAACCCTATCCGACCCGAGTTAAGAAAAAAAGTATCAAACAGAGAATAATTCACCCGACTCCAGTTAACCCACCCTAATCCACCTTAACCCGTTATCAAAATACCCCTAGAAGATTTGGAAGAAGGTGACATGTCATGGCCCGTTAATCTGATATTTTCAAGTGCATTTTTCAGACAAAAAGAAAAAGTTTTAAGTTTGAATTGGGGCACCTAATCTAATGATCAAATCACGGAGAGCAAAGGTGGTATGGATGCGGGAACACTAGCATCTCTCACGGTTATAGAAGAGCAGTTGATGATCGGATCTGATCAAGAACCATCCGGTCCCTACCGGCCGTGAGATCACTAGGCCCCATGCAGCAAAGCTTCATGGTGATGGACGGCAAATGATGAAGTCGCACCCGCCCTCGACCTCACGCAGTGATGGGTATCATAGTAATTATCATCAAATTCGTGGGCATTTCCAGACATGACTACACAAGTGATGCGAATGGAGCCTTCCCGGCTCTCAGATAAGAAAGACGGGGATAACTGGGAAGGTAGTGAGAGCAAGCAAGAAGAAGCAGGAGGAGGGAGGGTGGTAATGGCGGCATCCCTGGCGTGGCGTTCCTCCTGCGCGTGGGCGGGCGAGAGCCTCGCGCCTCCGGAGGCGCCGAGGCCGGGCGCCGCGGGGAGGGTGGTGGCGCTGCCGGTGGTGGCGCAGAAGAAAGCCAAGAAGACGCGGAAGGTGAGCGCCGGAGCGGATCCCCGTCTCTGATGCCTTTTCCGTCAGATTTCACGGATCGCCGTAGATGTGATGGTCCGTGTCGACATGCTCTTGGTCTTGTTCTCCAGGTCATCTTGAAGGAGGATGTGGCGCAGCTGGGAAAGAAAGGGGATTTGCTGAACGTGAAGGCCGGATTCTACCGCAATTATCTCCTCCCTATGGGGAAGGCTCAGATCGTCACCAACCTCCTGCTCAAGTACGGGGTGTTTTCTTAACCCGCTATTCCTTGTATTCTTTGTGTTGATCCATGAGTAGATGGTTTTTAGTTTCTGGTGCCAACAATTGAGCGCTAGTCGGTCGATGGATTTGCTACATCTGCTCCACCTTCTTTTTCCCAACTCGTGATTATATGAGCCTGTAGCCTCGTTCTGTTCGGAATTTATAATGCTCCATTGGAATCCTACATAAACATGTCATGGCAAAAGTTAAGAGAGCTATCACCTATGTATCTCTGTTTCTTTTAGAAATAATGCATGGCTATCACCTTATAAACCTATAACCTCATTTCAGGGCTTGAGTCCGGTTTGAACCGAATCATTCTCCACAATCTATTGAAAGCTAATTTGAGTCTGCGGTTTCCTCTTCTTCCACGTATTTTATCTGATTGTATGGGTTATAATCCTGTTCCTTTCATTTTTTGCAAAATGGTTTATATTAGATATCATTATTAAGAATCAAGGTGTTGAAATGTACGAGTACATAGCTCTTGTACACCATGCCTCTAAATGACACCCTTAACTATGCAAAAGCGGCTAAGACACCATAAGGTGTGAATTCGAGGACTCACCAGTCGAGTCCTAGAGTCTTCGATACAGCCCTGGAGAAATTCAGATAAATTGGCGGTTGTTGGATGATAAATAAATCCAGATACTAGAGTGGTTCACGTAAATTGTACAAGCTGTTGACCGATCATGAATTATCTACGGAAAATGATATGAGGAGTTAAGACCAATTGAGGACACAGTATAGTCTTATCTATGGAGAAATTTTCCAGATAGGTTATTAGACAGGGGCTCAAAATCAGTGTGATTTTTGTTTGATGTCAAAGATTGACCTGGCGAAGGCTGCATGCTGTAGCAGGTTATGCTGTGAGCATTGCAGTTGTCTTTCAAATACACATACACACACATTAGGTAAACTCACCACACACACACACACACACACTCTCTAGGGATAAGTGTTTGTCAGAATTAGATAAACTCACCACAGCAAATCTACAGGCTAAAATAGACCCTCCGGTTAGTCTTACATTTTCTGTTCTGCCAATTGAAGGCCATGGAATTCATGGAGTAAAGTGTTCTGACATTAAATATATTGACATGCCTTCATGTGGATCTTTTTATTCATTGTCTACTTTCTTGTCCAATGTCAATCACATAAGTCCTCTTGGAATTAATTATATCCTCTTTAAACACCTTTCTAGGGAAATGCGGATTGAAGAGGAGCGAATTGAGGCTGAGAAAAGAAGGGTACATAACTGCTTTAGATTATTTGGAACCTTGACTTTTCATGCTTGAAATTCTTCTCCTGTGGGTGAACTTAAGTTCAGATACTAAAAATTAGTGGTGAAACTTCTTCTTCACAACACATGAAAATTGATACCAAAAGGCATTTCTAGATACCGTTAATATTCTGTTTATAGTATAATGATTGATTGACAATGCCAGCGTCTACTAAGGCCATGTTCTAATTATTTATCACTATAGTTATGTTCTTTTTCCAAATACTATAAGGCGATGGAATAGTTGTTTAGAATCTTTAATGGAAGTGTTCTATTGAATTGTCATAACATAGAGGATGATTCTAGCATCTCTGCTTTATATAACTGGATATTGTGCAAGTTACTGACAGTCACATATGTTTCCAGTGGCACAACAATGGTAATGAGAGAGTTGTTAGTTATTGTACATGAAGGAACATCAGAAAAAGTAAACAGATGAAAATGAAAGGAGGAAGAACAATACATAGAGTTTACTGGGATCAGGCATGACGATAAAAACTATGGTTCTATGTTTATGACTTGCTATTTCTTTACTAATGTTTTCATGGATTTTGTAGTAGCTCTAGTCTTCTTTATTTAGGCAGACTACCTAGTGGTATTTACTCCATTGAGTTGTTTAATTTCCTTCCATTCTGTGGAAACAATTGTGCAAAGTAACTGGTGCTCTTGCTGTCCTGCTTATTGGTGTTGTTTGAGGTCAAACCTGCAACTTTTCCGGGCCACCATCTCTATAATTTTTTCAGTCATCATCTGTAATGACATGAGAGGTTTACTTGAGCCTGCATGCTGCATCATCATCTCAATTAGTTTGTCACCAACGACCATTTTACAAGAAGCCTTCTTTAAATGTTGTTCACTTTCCTGTAACTCGAGGGTATAGTCATAATGTTGTCCTTTTTCTGCTAAGATTAATGGGGTGTTTGGGAGCATTTTTTTCTTAGGGGCTATTTCTCTCTTAAAATTTGTTTCATGTCAATTTCTGTCTTAATTTTTAAAACTGATGCAAGCTCCTTGCTATCTATTTGGCAAGATTAACACGTTTTTAAAAAATTATATAAACCTGTTTGGCAAGCTTCTTTTCAAGAACATTTTCTATCATTAAATTTAAATAAACCCAACAAATGGATCAAATGGAAGGGTGAGGCGCTGGCAACCCTGTTGTGCAGTGGAGGGGAGGCGTGGCACAGCGTGGAGTGACGACGGGGGGGAAGGGTGGGGCAGCACGGGTGACTATGATGGGGAGGTGAGGGCATGGGCATAGTTGAAGGCGGACGCCTAGGCGCCGCCTAGGCGTCCGGGCGGTTTTGGCAGTGCAAGGCGCCTGCCCGCCTTATAACAAGACGAAAAGGCGGCCTGAGCGGTCGCCTAGGCGGGCTGGGCGCCTAGGCGACCGCCCGGTCGCCTCACCGGGTCCCCGCTAACCCGCTAACCGTTCCCCGCTAACCCCACTAACCCGCCCGATCCGCGACCCGCTACTAACCCTCCCGACCCCCTCGGCTCGATCAGTCGATCCTCCCTCGATCCCCCTCGTCTCCTCCGCTCCTCCTCTCCCCTCCCAGCCCTAGGTGTCGCCGTGGCGGACGCCTCCGTCGTGCGGTGCGGCCGGTGTCTCCTTCCATCGTCGTTGCCGTGCGGCCCGTGCGTCGTCGACAGCAGTACAGCCTCGGCCGTCGTCGTTGCCGTGCGGCCCTCCGGTAAGTCTCACAGGGCACACACATCGCACACGGCCTCCCTCCTCCTCTCTGTCTCCCCCCCACGGCCTCCGTTGTCGTTGCCGTGCAGTGCGGCCGGCCACATCCTCCACGGCTCCGGCCTCCGATAAGTCTCACAGGGCACACAGGGCCTCCGCCTCCGGCCGGTGTCTCCCCCCATGTCATCTCCGCCTCCGGTAAGTCCCACAGGGCCTCCGGCCCCTCCGGCCCTCCGCCTCCGGCCCCCCTCCTCCTCACTCTGTCTCCCGCACCTCCTCCTCTCTCTGTGCCTCTGGCCCCTCCGGCCCTCCGCCTCCGGCCCCCCTCCTCCTCACTCTGTCTGTCTCCCCCACCTCCTCCTCTCTCTGTGCCTCCGGCCCTCCGCCTCCAGCCCCCCTCCTCCTCACTCTGTCTGTCTCCCCCCCCCCCCCCCCCCGAACACTAGTCCCTCTCTTCACTGCTGCTGCTTCTCCCCCACCTCCTCCTCTCTCTGTCTCCCCCTGCCTCTCCCCCCGGCCCCTCTGTCACCCGAGCCCGACTCTCCCCCCGCCCCCCCCCGAACACCAGTCCCTCTCTTGCACCCTCGGCCCTCCTTCTCCTTCCTCTCTTCACTGCTTCTTCTTCTCCTCCGGACTCCTTCTCCCTCTCACCCGAACCCTCTCACCTGCCCCTGCCCTCTCTCTCTCACCAGTCCGGCTCTTTCTCCCTTCATCTATAGTCTCCCCCGCCCCTGCTCTCTCCCTCTCTCACACACACACAGTCAATAGTCACACAGTAATCTATAGGGTGTAGCTAAGTTCTGTTTGTTTTAATTCTCTATGGTACTTCCTTAATTCTTCGTTTGTTTGTTTTATTATATGCTTGTCCATGTGGTGATAATTGGTGATGTTTGTTTCTTTTGTTATAAGCACTATATTACTTGTATGCTGTTTTAAATATGATTTGCAGATGTTTGGAAGAAATTGGCAAATATCAGGTTAGTATTTGATTCTTCATTCTAAAAGTCTAATTTTTGTTGTTGATTTTATCTCAAAATTCATTTTTTATATGTTATTACAATGTCATTTCTATTAGTTTTTATTTTTGTCCATACTATTGTTGTTATCTGTATTTGTAACGATCATGATTAACTTTTATATAGAAAATTACATATATATTAATGATCACATTTATTTATGAACTAGACGTCTAAGCGCCGCTTAGGCAAGCGCCTAAGCGCTTAGGCAAGCGCCTAAGCGCTTAGGCACTCGAGGACCCCAAACTTGCCTTGGTCGCCTTGTCGCCTTGACAACTATGGGCGTGGGCGATGGTGGGGGAAGGAAAGGGCGGGAGGCAACGGCTGGCTATGGGAAGTAAAAAAGGTGGGGGGGGGGGGGAGACTTCCCCTCAAGGGAAGGGGGAGGGGTTACACAACGACAGTAAGTGGGGAGGTGGGACAGCGGGGGTTTGCATCAACGGGGAGGTTGGGAAGCAGATGGTGACGAGGGGAGAGGAGAGTGGGGGTCTTTGGCAGGTGACGGAGGGGATGATGGGTGATCAGGAGGAAAGGTGGGCCGTGCGGACACCGGCGAGGGGGAGGTGAGAGAGTGGGCGACGGCATGGACAATGGCGAGATGGGGGAGGGAATGCATGTGATAGCGTGGGGAGAGGAAGAGGGTTGAAGGCCGGATGCGGGGGGAGAAGGATAGTAGTGAGAGGGGGGTGGCGGTGAGGCACCGGTGGGAAGAAGATGGGTAGCAATGGGGAGGTGGGAAGGGACGTGCGCGAGGTGAACGGTGGGCTGCGGAGTCCCGAGTTCCTCTCTCAAAAAGGAAATATGCCAAGGCTTGTTTTTATTTTTGGGGAAGTTATAACGGGATGAGATTCCATCCTTAAAAATTGGGAAGGCCTTACCAAACGAGTCCAAGTGGACTTCTTATTCTTAATTTATATTTTGAGAGAAAAAATAGGTAAAAAATTGCAACCAAACACCCTATAGTGTTTTTTTAACTATTGTTGTTCATTTTCCTTTCTTGTCAGGTAAAAGAAGAGGCACAGCAACTTGCCCTAATATTCCAAACAGTTGGAGCGTTTAAGGTGAAACGCAAGGGTGGAAAAGGAAAACAAATTTTTGGAAGGTGAGTAGAATATGCACGTAACAACGCTTTGTTTGCCATATAATTTGGGCATGGACGCATCTCAACATTTTTCTTTCACCAGTGTTACTGCACAAGATCTGGCTGACGTTATCAAGGCACAACTTCAGAGGTATATTTAAATTGCATTGAAATTATTAATTCGGGGAACATGAGTTTATTTTATTTTAATTTACCTAATCCATGTGCTCATTGTGTTTAGGGACATCGACAAGCGGATAATTTCACTCCCAGAGATCCGTGAAACTGGTGAATACATTGCGGAACTCAAGTTGCATCCTGAGGTCATCGCCGAAGTGAAGTTGAATGTGTATGCTAACTAGGACGGCCGTCCGTTAAACTCCCCGCTTTTTGTTGTTGTTGTCAAGTAGCTACGTTCAAGCAGGTCTTGTCCATCAAAGGTATGTCTGTACTCCAAAAGACAAGGCTGCCATGCGATTCCCATCATTGCATTCATTCAATTCGAAAGATATTTAGCAAACAATCAGATGCTCTCTTCCTGTGAAGTTTGTCTCGCTATTATCAGGTTAGCAGCGATACTTGATTAACACTAGATGGCATTCTCATTGCTGAGTGTTGTAAGTCATGTGCTAGGGCATAATGAATTGACTCCCCACTGAAATCTGTAGCTCCCTTGGGAGTTTAGGATATGCTTGCGTTGCGTTGAGCATGTCAAATGCCTGATTCCGATTTACAAGGCATGAGCCGCGTGGCATGTGGCATCAAGATCAACTTCCCATTGCTTTAATTATTGTTTCGATGCATGCCAGAGAGCTTCATGCAGTATTGTTTCATTCCTTCCCCCACTTCTTTTGTGCTTTGTCGTTACCATATACTGCTGCGATTTTCCGAGATAACCTATCTGTTTGAGTTTGCATATTGTCTGGAGCTCATTTTCTCGAACAATCCTCTTATAGGGTGTTTGGGAGTAATTTTTTTTCTAAAGACTTTCTCTTTTAAAAAATGTTTTACTGTACTTTTTGTTATAATTTTTGAATTTATAAAATTTAACTTTGGACATGTTTGATAAAATCTAAATAATATTTAAGGGAGTATAGAGTTTTCGAAAGAATATCCAAAAAAAACGTAACCGAACACCCCATTATATATGAAAAAAAAAACAAGAGACTCACCTTCTGGGACTTTATTAAATGCTGTTAACCACACTACAAGAAAGAGTTCCAGGTAAATCGGCTGTCGTCGAACGTCACCTTATGTTTCCCGCACAAGGTTATGCAACACAAAGCCTATGAGATAGTCTTTGTTTATATATCAAAAACGTCTGTGAGATCATCTTTGTTCCTACGCAAAAATGCTGCAACTCAAGGTGCATCGTCGGCAGGAACCCCCGCGGCAAACCTCTCGCGATTAATTAGCGGCCCCCCCCCCCCCTCCAAAAAAAAGCACCTTCCTGAATACATCATCATGCATCCGCGAACGTGACTTTTTTTTTTTGGAGTATAAGATAATTCATTCATTTAAAACGGACAAAAGATACAAACGAAGGACAGTAATAGTCTAACAAACATACAAAGTCACCATCAGGCCACAACAACGATCTCTATACGGGAAGATAGGTTAACAAGCTGTGAACAATACAGAACAGAGATAACTCGCGGGAATGGGGATACTCAGAGACCTCAGAAATGGGACTGTTGTTGGAGTAGGAAGTAGGCATCATTCTCGAGGAGCGCAAAGCTACCGAATCGTACTATCTGAGGGCGGTGAGACAAAGGTACTCGAGAGGCCGTCACCGCGAAGGATGAACGGGGTAGAAGCGCAGAGTCTCCGAGTCCTTTTGAGATCGAGAGAGGAGGTCCGCAACCTGCAACACAGAAAAACCCACACAACCCCGGGTGCTCGGGACGTCACGTTCGGTGGTGTGAAATCAGAATTGAAAAACGCGTATTTAACAGCCGGCCCGGTGCACCTGACTGCGCCTAAGCAGGCTGCAATATATGTATATATATATACCAAAAAATATTGTTTATTTAATTTACCTCAGGATTAAAAATCATTCACTTTGACTTATTCTATTTTTTTTTAATTTTTCCCCGTCTATATACCTGCACCATACCCTGAAAGAATTGTTATTATATAAATTAGCGTCTATACATTAAAATAAAACCTCTAGTCATAATCCCCGATCAGCTACTTTGGGAATATTCAAATTACAGTCTTCGATCAAACTATGATTTCATTCTTTCACAATGTTAAAATGAATATATAGAATGCTTTTCTTTCTCTCTTTTACACATACTGTTGCCATTTCATAGCTAGCTATGTTCGAGAGACATAAGAATACAATTTGTATATTTTAGGGGCAGACTGTCAAGTACAATGAACATGTACAAAACTCTATCATCAACAATAACGTGGATTTCATACGTACATAAATGAAGACCCTTAAAAAGAGCTCCCTTCTACGTACTTCGCTGCCGCCAGTTGCTATACATGTGCTCACAAGGTATCACTACAAGACGGAGATCGCTATGAAAATTAAACGCAACATGTTGGTTGGGCTGTGCCAAATGAACAATATTACTTCTAAGTAATTCCCTCTATGTGAAGGCAGCATGAATTAATGGACATGCAGTGACATTAATGTAATTACAGAACACATCGGCCACCATTCAACGTATATTTTGCAAGTGTGAGGACGAGGGAGGACAGGTGAGTCCAACAAACTCCACCCGATCAAGCACCTCCTGACGTCTTGGCCTACTTGAGATGTATACCTTCCACTAGTCTACTAAGCTCATGTCGAGTAGAGATGTCAAGAAAAAAAAAGGAAAGAAAAGAGAGAGAGAGAGAGATGTCAAGAAAATGCTTACAGGAAACAGATGCCAACCCTGTCCTTGTTTTTGTCTCTCACCCTGTACATGTTGCTTCAACGACGTCGTCCATGCAAACAAAAGTTTGTGCATGCATGAGGTCATTTCACAGTACAACAACAGTAATTTCTGGATATATATATATATATATGTGCAGATAAATGAGCTGTACGTAGAAGTTTATATATGGCAGACGAATGGTCCTACGTTGATGGCTCATTGAAGGAGCTTCTATCTGATAAAAACGCCGGCCGCTTTGATAATTAATTAAGGTGACTAAAAGAGTACTGTGAGGAACGATATGAGTCACTGATTCTCTATGTCCGTCATAGCTAGATCGATCTGGCAATTTTGTAACTCGCGCGACTTACACAACTTGTAAACATGCCTATATATATATATATATATATATATATATCCCTAGCAAAATAAAACATGGTCTAATTACTCATGCATCGGAAAATGGCTTAATTAGTGTATACATGGTGCTATAACCCTTGTGTGTATAAATATATAATGCAAATCCATCGTCATCAAAAATAAAAATATTGCTTAAGGGCATTGAGCAGATTACTATATCGAACGATGTGTAACGTGCACGTTAATTAGTTGAACTACGCACTGACATTGAATCAGTTGAAACCCAGAAGGCGTTTTAATTTGGCGCCGTACGCCCCCCTAATTAAACGTACATGCGCTAAAACCCACTAAGAAATGGTTTGAAAGATAACAAAACCTAGATGTGCTTATAACAGCCATCCCATTTGTCGTATTTTAATTACTTGCTTGCTCTAGCCTGTAGTCTTAATTGGGACCAAATCAAATATATATATATATATATATATATATATATATATATATATATATATATATATATATATATATATGAAAGGAGACGACTTTATTGGACAAAATCTCGACGTAGTAGTCGAGAGGACCGAGCACATATAACCAAGGTTAATTTGCTGACTCAGAGATCTGACTCATATCAGATTCCCGCTGACCTAATAGGAGTCGGCCTGGCTCAGATTGACTCGGTCGAGTCGCATGATTGAGATCTTTTATTATTTTTTATAAAATAATTAAAATTTATGATTATAATATTTTTATTATTTACCCTATATATATTTTGAGTTATGAAATTACTATTTCATCAATCTAAAATATATATACATTATTTAGTCTATATTTTTCATTTAAAACTATTTTTTGAATATTATATCATTATTAGATAATCGATAATTGAATAAATTTGACAATATAATTTAATGTTCTTCATCTATGAAATGTAAGTTCTATGATTGATGTTATATTATTATATGATTACTATAATTTTATCATTTTTAAAAAAATGTAGACTATTTTTTAGAAATTATGTTAATATTTAAATAATTGACAGTGACTCATATTATTCTAAGCAGATCACATATCGGGTTCATCCAAATATAATTCGATCAATCACCCTGAGTCAGGACAAGTAGAACCCAGTCGAGGAACCATGCATATAATCATTTAGTACGCAAGTCCTGTATTGAAGACTATGTTCTCCATCGAACAGTGGTGCATACAAAGACATGAAGAATAGCTTGGTACGTGATTGAATTGGATTATCAGGTCTGGAGAGGGGAAGATTCGCGACCTACCGTGTACATGGCTCAGACGGCCCATCGAGGCCTGCCAAGCCCAACAAGTGTCAGCCTCTATCGGGCCCACTTACTATGGGACCTCAGTCGCTCAGGGTCAACATAGCCCACCGAGCCTTGGCTCGGTCGCCCGATCGATAGGCCTCCCCAACGCTCGAGAAAAGCCTACAGGTGATCGTACCGAGCTATCATACGGCGGAGGAATGTTCCATTAAGGGTGCCCAAAACATCCCCCCCCCTGCGTAAGCAGGAGATACCCCTTATCTTTTATGGATCATTCCGTCGTCAAGACTCCACGGTAAGTCAGGGTGAATTCCTCGCGACGGGACGGATGTTACACTATTATCTGGGAGTGGGAAGTTCAAGAAGATAAGGAGAGGACGAGAGTCCTTGAACGATAAAAGTCTCTTTTGTAGACGTAACGTCTCCTAGGCCCTCACGCTTCATGTACCCAGGGAAGGGAGCCGGTAGTTATGTAAACCCAGGGAACCCTCCGGAAAGATAAGTCAACTTCTAGCCATTTGATCAACTGGTGGAGAGCCGTACGTCTTGTACCCTACACCTCTCTTGTCTCATTTTCGCATCTTACTCATACTACTCGCTGACTTAAGTATCGGAGGATTTTTTTCGGGTTTACAACCCCGAGCCTCTTAATCGCTCTCTCTTTTTTTTGTAAAACTCCGTTCTGAGGTGACTGCGCCCCACGATCACCCAAGATCTGATGGTCCACAATTTCGCACGAGATCCTACCTCTTCAAAGTCTACTGATCCTTGAAAATATATACTAATATGTGCCTGAGCCTGAGATTGTAGCTAGTGCGAGGATGATCCTACGTGCATGAGATCACCCTCTTGACAGCTTGGGTACTGCATATATACTGATAGCTATATATATCAACCATATATCTATATATGACCGTCGACGATCTAATTATCATTGCCTCTTGCATGCATGCGTTCATGGCTGGCACGGCGCGCAGCTCTCCTAATTAGTTTATTAGGACTCATGTGAGCTAATTAAGGGCACTCGTTTCAGGGCTTACTAAAGGATAATAATTGTATAAACGGAAAATGCTTCTAATCACTTTTTATAGTACCCCCCACTGACATGAACAAATAGTAAGATTTTTTACTCTCACACGAATTATCAGGCATAGTCTTCTTCTATGGTCTTCTAGAAGGTTATAGAAAAATGGGAAAGTTATAATTTTCACACCACACTAGATCTGTTCACTTGTAAAAAGGGTTCTAACCTTTTAACTTTCAGTTTAATGCATGGAATGAGGCAAGTGTGTCCCATGCATGCAGCCACACTGGGAAGCAGAAAGTTAATCATGCAAATACTCTCCTGTTAAATATATAGCCAGCTAAATCATCTCCTATATATATGGATGGGGCATCGCCAACTCAAAATACACTAAACAAGTGCAGGCTCATTGCACTGCTACCAAACCCACTTGTTACTTCCAAGCAGACGCTGAGCAGTTCTTGTGACAGAGAGTTACGATCGGTCGAGATATATAACCCTAGACACGCGGTATTGTGTTCACCTGGAGCTTGTCCAATTAATTAAATTCTCTTGAACGTCGTTCGAGAAAAACCACATCTCATAAATAATCTCGAACCAATGTGCATATTCTGTCATTTCTAATTATAATACCTAAGAAACACCACAAATCATAATTAATGGGTCTCTCAGCTCGGGGCACCCTGGCTTCGGATTAGATTATTGGCGGGATGCAGCCGATATATAGAGTTTGGAGACACGACTACTGAACGGTCATGGAGAGGGTAATTGATAGAGTTCTGAGGCTCCAACTTATAAATTGTCTCGCGATATGGCATGTGTTCGTCACGTTTATGTGCACGTACGGCTGCTATATATCAGACAATAAAATTACATTTGAGCATTTCTTGATCATAACCCACTCTCTAATTTCTAAAGAGAGCTGAATTGAAGCTTAATTATATCATCCGTGCATGCGCAACCCCGGCAAAGCAGATGCTCCGCTGCCCTCTTCCATCGATCCCCGCCCAGCAAAGAAGACGATGGTAGGGTGAGTTTTCAGCGCTCGAGGCTCCTTTGCTTGGAGTATTCTAATGTTTCCAGAACTCTCATCTCACTCGAGACTTGTCACGTCTGGGGATGGTTAGATTCGAGGGAGGGCTCAAGTAGGGATGCTAGCTCCCAAGCTCTCCAAGTTGACCCCAGAACCCACCCTTTGCTTTATTATATACAAACCCGCCCTATCCTGTGCCCCCCCCCCCCCCCCAGTCTTCGGTACAAATTAAGGTGGAGGATCGAGAGAGGCCATGGCTTGGGGTTGAGCTTGAGGGTTCACAGGATCAGGCCAAGGAGATCCATCATCGATCCAAGAAAGAAGTTGGAGCAGACCAGGTGGAGTGGAGAGAGAGGAAGAAATGATGCCAGATGCCACTCTATATGCTTCCAACACAACCCACAGGGATTCCAAGCCTACGGAAGGATGGAGGGGGATGCTATCCTCCTCGGTGTCGGCCTCCGGCGGAATCGTCTCCCCAGAACCGGGCGCGGACACCCACTGCAGCTCCCTCCTGTACAACTTCTCCATCCTCAGGGACAAGGTCCAGCAGGTGGAATCCATCGTGGGCATGGTGGTCTCCCCCAGACAGATGCGGCAAGAGTTGGTGCCCATGGCCGTCGCCAGCGCCGGCACCGCCGTCCAGGAGATCATCTCGGCCGCCTCGTCGATGATGTTGGCCTTCCAGCAGCTGGCCCTGGACGCCGCCGCCATGGCCCCCGACGAGCTGTCCCAGCACAATGCGAAGGTGTCGCCCGAGGGGTCGTCCCAGCCGGCCACCCGAGGTACCTTGACCGGCCGGGGAGGAGGCTGCTACTTCCACGGTGAAGCAGTATCACAGGAGGGTTACTCGACGGCCAGCATCCACACGAGCGGCGCCGGCATTAATGAAGATAGACCCCAAGCGAAGATAGATCAAATGGGGGCCTATCCGAGTGGGGAGCTCTCTGCGGAGGCCTGCGAGATCATCGAGCTGAGGGCGGCGGATCTGCTGGCGAAATATACCCACCACTGCCAGGTCTGTGGGAAGGGGTTCAAGCGGGACGCCAACCTGAGGATGCACATGAGGGCGCACGGCGACGAGTACAAGACGAACGCCGCGCTGAGCAACCCACTCAAACAGCACGGCAACAAGCATATTCTAGGGTTTGATGGGAGCTGCTCCACGGTGACGGTGGGCAGCTCGGGGAGGAAGCAGTACTACTCGTGCCCGCAGGAGGGGTGCAGGTGGAACAGGAAGCACCCCAGGTTCCAGCCGCTCAAGTCCATGGTGTGCGCCAAGAAGCACTACGAGCGGAGCCACTGCCCGAAGATGTACGTGGGCAACCGCTGCAACCGGAAGCAGTTCTCTATGCTGTCCGACCTGCGCACCCATGAGAAGCACTGCGGCGACCTCCGGTGGCAGTGCTCCTGCGGCACCACCTTCTCCCGCAAGGACAAGCTCATGGGGCACGTCTCGCTCTTCGTCGGACACGCTCCCGCCGCGGAATGCCCTCCGATCGAAGCAAGCAGGTAGGACTTCGAGTACTGGTTGTGCTCATCTCACCTTGGGCCATTGGGGATATCCATATATGGGAGGCTAAAGATCGAGATATATGTTGATGGTAGAGTACAGTAGAAGTACAACTGGGAATCTATAGAATATCAATCAGAAATATGCTGCTACGTGCAGGGTTAATTTCTGATGAATTTCTGTTGTTGAATTTATATACGTCTGTTTAATTATGATCACACACACACACATATATATATATGAGAATTACTCCATGATCAGGTCTTCAGAAACATGCCACTTAATTTCCCAGTTTTCTGATTAATATCTGTTTAATTGAACCCATCTGTACGTGTTATGATCACATGCACGAGGAGTGCTGATCCGTGATCCACACACCAGCTGTACGTTCTTCTACAGTCACTCATTGTACAGAATTTGAAGTTGAAATCACTCTGAGCAATATGACATTTCCCCGTGGGCTGAGAGTTTTGGATGGAGGTGCATCCCAGATTAATTATGCAGTTCCTGTAGATAACTTTGGGCATCAATAAATTCGACTTTCTTCTATTTGTTCAAATTAATATGGGTTCCCGTACGTACGTTGAAGCAGGTCAGGCATGCATGCCAGGACATGCATTTCGTGGAGCACCTTGGTTCAGATGTATATAGATATCCCCTAATTAATCATTTAATTGCCTTGGGATGGATCTTAATTATATGGAGTCAACGAGCAAAGCAGAATTTAATTTTGGGATCTCCTACGATTAAGGAATCCAAGCACTTGGAAAAGTGCCCCTAGCTCGATACCCCCCCTTTCAGGACTAATATTGCTGTAGGAAAAGAAAAAACATTGGAAGATGCTAGCTAGCTTGCTGTTTAATTATGTTAAGTAAGATGTCAACAAGATTAATTAGAATGTTAAATCATTAATCATCAGCGGTGAAGAAATTAATATTGCCTCCCATAAAAAGGAGGCTAGCTATTGGTCAACAAAAAACTGAAATAATGGGGCCATGTCGATCAACAAAAATCCTGAGAACATGAAGTAATTAATTAAGGTGGGGGAGGTTCTGATGCAGGTGGGGGGGGAGGGGGGCTGTGTAATTTCTCCTGCCTTTTTTTTTCTTAAGTTGAAATCATAACCTAAAGATTTTTCCAACCCTAGATTAATTTAGGATGGGCTACCGATTTATGAAAACTTTTCATCCTTTAAGAAAGAACTTTTTTTTCTTAACAAAAAAAGAAATATTCTGAGAAAAATAATTTTCTATGTTTAGGGATTAATCACTAGGAAAAGTCAACTCTTCTGGAGATGGAGATTGAAGGATCGATATCTAGAGAGAGCGAATTGAAAGAGGGAAGTGTCATTTTCTTTCCTTAAAAAAATGTTTCTAACTAGAGGTACAAAAAAGTAAGGTATTTTTTTCAATCCAAGAACAGAAAATTCATCATATTCATTCATTTTCCTAGCTAAGTGCACAATCTTGGGAAAACAAAATTTCTCAAAAAAAGATGTTTATCATATATAATTTTGGAGCTCTTAACCCACACTTAAGATTTCCCTTTTGGAAAATAATAAAGTTTTTCTTAATTACTCTCTCTAGAATCTCTCTCAATAATTAATGGTTCAGCGTTATATATATATATATATAGATTTCACCCGCACACAAGATCGACTTTGCTTTGCCCAAAGGAAACCAATTTATATATTAACACCATTCTTAGAAATTAAACATATTGACACGACCAAATAAAAACATGCCACATCAACGTCTAACAGAAAACAACAATGAGTTAAACACTTCATAAAAGAGAGAGTTGCGGCACTTAACTTATAATTGGTGTACATATTAAATCTGGTGTCGAGAAATAGTGTTAATAAATTATTTTCCTTTCCCAAAACAACCCTTAATCACTCAGAAATTTATTTTTTTTCCCAACATGTTCTAGTCCCAGAAGGCAAACTTTTTCTTTCCTAGAGAATGATTTTTTTTTCATAATTAAACTCTTGTGTTAATTATACTTTCTTTCTCACAGGAAAAACGTGCTATTAATTACTATCACAAATAAAACTTTTGTTGGAGTGAGACCCAATAATAAAAATACTCTTCTTTCTCCTGGGCTGCAGGCATGGGAGAACTTCTTCTTTAATTATGTAACCGAGACTTATATCAATACTCATACTCCAACAGCGGAAAATAGAGACAAATTAATTAACAGGGAAACTAGGATTCATTTAACTAGATTGCTTTCATTATAGCTCGATGATGAAAACTTGCCATATATCGTCGTGGCAACATTGGAGTAGATGCATGTCATTCGCGTACAATTCTTGTCGCAAAAGGGAGAATTAAAATGGAAGAAAAGCAATATATAGGAAGAAGACAAGGATTTATGAGAGGTCAATTAATTAGAAAGCCACAAACTTTTGGGGGGGGAGGAGGATTCTTTCCGATGCTATTCATGGTACATATATATATAGCTCAATAATTCTGTGACTCATCGCAAATGCATTTTGATCAGCGAGTTTTACGTTTTGGTTGTCCTGTCTAATTAAACACAATGAATTTGTTGGTAAATTGTATCTAATTGAAAAATGACACACATAAATAAGAAAGTTATAATGAATGTAACAAATTCAAGTACTGGGGTTTATGAAAAACTCACTCAAGTTTATGAAGGACCAATCTACCCAACTTCAAGTTCATTTAAGATTAAAAAAAAAGAGTTGTTTATGGGAAGATTTTGAATCCAATTAAGATCAACTTATATCTTTAACCATATATCCAAGCTAAAGTACTCGCCCTAGAAAAAATGAGTTATGATAGACATGCAAGGACTCCTGAAACTTTGAGGCAACATTGGTGTGAAAAGAAATGATAAGATAGAGATGAATGCAACAAGCAGCGAACAGAATGATTCCAGTGGAATTAAAAGGAGTTACAACCCAAGGACGACCGAGAAGCTCCTGCAGGGCCTCCTAAAACCACGGAGGGAAGGAGGCTCGGTGGTGCTGCAAAAGGGATTTAATGGTATAATGAAACACACACCAATATATCGAAAAAACGTTCGAGACATATATAGTGTGGAATCCTATTTTTCTTCAGTGTCAATGCGAAGCCTAGAAATAATCGAAGCTACAACCAGACCGAAATTGTAGTTTCGCAGAAGGCCTTGTAAATGCCGAACACATTTTTCATGTAAATTCTATTATTGGGTTAGTATCTACCATGCTAGTCTATACGCAAAAAATCTGAACGAGGATTCACATAAAAGTACAAGGAATCTTGATGTTTTCAAAATCTACATTGAAATGTCTCACAATAAATGGATCCTATGCACGTGCTTGGAATTTTGCCCATTCCCTCATCAGCTACGGTCAAGAAAGCCTTCTGGTGGAGGGCAATCCAATAAGCGGAATCTCGCTCGGTGGGTCACGTTCCGACAGGGCCGACTCTCGCCGGAGCTTGGCTCTGGCCGTTCAAGCGATGGAGATCGCCAAGCCCTTTGAACGGCAGCTCACCAAGATCCTTTAAACGCCAGCTCCCTTGTGGGCCTTTAAACGGCGGCTCCGGCAGGGGCTTTGAGCGGCAACACCGGCGGCAGCCCCTCACGTCCGCCTCTATAAAAGGGGCCACGAGGCCCATAAGAAAAAAAAAAAAAAAAGGAAGCAGCGACGGAGATAGAGAGACTGAGAAAAGGGGAGGACGAGACGAAACGAAGAGCATAAGAAGATAGACACGCGGGGCTTCCCGAACAGAGAGAGCGGCGAGAAGAGCAAGGAAAAGAGAGGATCCCAGAGTAGAGAGAACTCTCCCCGGAAGGAAGGGTAGCAACTCAGGGAGTCCACCCCGAAGTAGAGCAAAAGAGAGCCCAGAAGTCCCGAGCTTGAATAGAGAGTGAGCCAGAACAGAAAAGGGAGGGAGAGAAAGGGAACGTTGGTTCTCCGTAGGTGGGTTAAGCATTCTAAATTAGGATCGATGTTTTTTTTTCTTTTACTCTGTATTTTCTGATCTCAGCTATGAGAATTTTTGTATAATTCCAAATCTTTATGAATGAATAAAGTTCTGTGCGCATTCCCTTTGTCATGAGACTGTTTACCTCTCCTGCCATTTCCTCCCCTCCCCTTTGTGCTTACAGTGTTTATTTGCACCGTGACGTGTGATTTGTTGAGCTGAGCTCAGTCCCCGTGTTTCACCCCTGCTCCGCAAAAAAATCTCAATCACGAAGCATACCTGCACTTAGGATTTGATCTAGTCCATGAGCATGACCCTAAGCTGCCAGATGCGTGGATCCTGTCTGTGATTTACCATATTGGTTTTACGGCGTCACCGCTTCCCTCTCTCCCAATACCGCCCGTGGCCAGTCGGAGAAGGGGGAGATACATATAGGCCCTTTTCTCCTCTTTGTAAGCCTCCAGCGGGGAGGGAGAACTAGCAGCAAAGTGGGTCTTGAAGCCCCCACAGATCCCTTTCATTTTCGATTTTCATGGTGTCTTCTTATGTCAAAGGAATCCGATACTCTGTTTTGGAGCTCACAGGAACTAGCAGGCCCTTCCCCCCCATTAAACGGCGGGACCCTTCCCCTTTTAACCGGCAGCCTCCCTTATCCCTTTTTTTTTTAAAAAAATGTCAAGTAACAGTCCCTTGCCAAGTGGACCTGCGCGGCGACTGTGGGTGTTGCCGCTTTTGTGCGCATCAGTTTAATAATCAATGGGCCATCTCAAGTTTAGTGGATGTGAACCCGCTTCCTCCCCCCAAAATATCTCGGTACGGGATTGGTGCTGCGGAAATTTTATCAGAACTATGAATTAACCGAAAAAAATATGCCAAAAATGAAGTGATAAAAAATGATAATAATAATAAAAAGGGAGTTTGATATAACGACGGTGTTATTTACACTTGAATAAATTCCTGCAAAAAGTGTTCAAAAAAAAGGAATCAAAACAAAAGAAATAAATAAATAAATGACGAGTAATCATAATTCTGAAGAATGATAAAAAAGATGATAAATGAAATAACAAAATAATAATAATAATAATAATAAAAGATAACAATGAAGAGAACAGAAGGATATTAATAATAATAATATATGTATATGTAAATATGTAGGACACAAAAAAATAAAACAAAACAAAGAAGCAAAAGAAGGGAGAAGTCAAAGATCTGTCTTACACCTGTCGACCGGACCATCGGGACCCTTGGCCCCGCTATCAAAAAAATAAGAAGGGGGAAGGAAGGCTTAATAACCCCTAATCCATTAAAATAAAAAAATCGTGGTAATAAATACTAAACATAAAAAGGGAGGAAAGGTTACAAGACAAATGCATGTGTTGTGAAATCAAAACAACAAGAGGTATGGCAGACCAAAACAATGAAAAATCATAATAATAAAAAAGAAGGATAATATAAAACTATGTGAGAGAACTAAATAACATATAACCAAATAGAGACAAAGATTATTAGAACAAAAATGATAAAAAAAGATTTTTTAATAATGCCCGACCCGGTGCTCCCATATCATGAGTGGGGGGAATAGAAATAAGGCCTACCGCGAATATAGTTTGGCCCCCGAGATCTGTCCCATCATGGTCATGACCTGATCTCGCTTCGGGACCGATAATCCTTTGAGTCGGACCTACCCCCGCTAAGGCTCGTCTCATTTTCCTAAAACTAAATCACGTCGGATCACAAGCGAACATGTGTTCAGGGGACCACCCCTGGCGTTGCTGCATCATCAGCAAAAATCAGTCTCGGATCGATGTCCGAATAAGTTTTCTACGACGCTTTTAGTCCCAGACTCGATGGCCCGAGACTATGCCAGTTCACCTTTGAACCTGTATGCGTATGCGACGATGTCAATGGCGAGTCGAAAGATTTACGCAGACTTGATCGAAAAACCCCTCGGATGATTTGAACTTCCCGGTAGGCTAGTCCTCGGGGGTCTTACATTCGATAGGGACCTGGGTGTTGCCATTTCATGCACACCTGGATGACTAAGGGATTGTCTCATACTTCTGTAGACGAGCACCCACTACATCCCCTCGACATACTCCAAGACATGGGGAGATGCTGTCAAAATTGTAATTCTTCATCGCTCGAGTCACGGCAAAAAAAATGATAATAATAATAATAAATAAATAAATAAATAACAAAAATAAATATAATAACAACAACTATAAAGCAAATATATATATACATAAGAAAGTCAAATAATAGACAGGACAACATAATAAAACCAAAAAATAAAAAAATAAGATAAATAAAAAATAAAAAGAGTCAAAGCAAACACTGTAATAAAAAGAAACAAATCATGTAATAAAACAACAACTAAAAAATAAAATAATAAAGAAAATGATGATAAAATATATATATTGAATAGGGTTCAGTCGACCTGGGTATGGTCAACCCTCAAGGTCTATCGACCTGTGCATAGCACAGGTCGACTGACCAACGGATTTTAGTCAACCTAGGCAGGTCGACCTACCCTTAAGGTATGTCGACCTATATCTGGCCCTATGGATGCACTTTTTGAACTATTATTTATCTATTTAGCTTATTCGTTTACTTATTTCGTTTATTTGTTTGTTTAGTGCGTGGACGTGTCAGTCACAAAGTGACAGTTTATTCAGGCTCCGAGGGAGCCCTTGGTGTGCGCCGTCTGACAGATCAGGCGAAAGTGAGTGTAGTGTCGGGACAAAAACTCGTCGTGTCATAAAGGCCACAACGTTAATTATATCTCCCCAGAGGAGAGAACACCCTTGATTAAATGCCAGGAAGAAGGGTCCTACGGCCTGAAGTTAGTACCAATGGAGTAAGATAAGGAAACCTCGCACTGCGCTTAAACAGGTCCTACATTGGAGTGTAAACGTTTGAGCCATGTTGGTCGCTCGTGGACCATTTCACATTCGGATAGAAGTCCGCATTGAAAACGTAACGAAGATGGACATAAAACTCGCGCAAATGTCTGAGTGTACAGCAAGTTTAATACGAGTGCGGAATTAGATCTCGGTGGAAAAGGAACAGTTTTAATGAGCTTTTGGCCCGGGGCAATATCGGGTCATGGCTATATCGGGGTGGTTCCCGAGATACAAGCCCGATTTACCGGGACGTCGTGTATGTTCCCATGCCCGGGACCGAGGGGAGATGAGATCTCCGAAATGCCTGTAGAGGCATGCAGGTTTTGCGTTCCAACTAATTGTTTTAATCCCACTTAAGTGTAAGTTTTATTCCAATCGCTTGTTCTTATTAAGTGCTCCTTTCTTTATCTCATGTTTCATTATTTTAATTCTTTCTTTCTCATCATCCTTGTTTGGTTTGTTTTATTTCCTTTGTTTTGTTTCTTCTTTGTATGTTTCTGTTTCAGCATTTTTATCCCTTTTACTGCCCAATGCTCACAGGGGGACAGCGACGATCTGCACAGACCAAACCCAGTTGGCCTGCTCAGACTGGGTCGACCCAGCCTGAGACTGGGTGTACCTGCCTGAGCAGGCTGGCTGGGCCTTGGCGGGCCACAGTCCAGTCCTTCTTCTTCCTCTTTATCTAGGATGGGCCGAAGGCCCTGTTCTCCCACCTTTTCTTTTGGTTTGTTCGTTTTGGTTTTATCTGTATTCTTCCTTTCTCTTTCGTTTACACATGACCATGTATGCATATACATGTGGATGTGCAGGAGGGAGGAAAAGAAAGGGTTGCTGCCACCAGATAGTCAGCAGGCCCAAAAGCCTGCTGGCAGACCATGGGTTAAGGATTGCTGAACTCCCTCCCTTCCATTTCAGCATCTCTCATTCATTTTTATCATCATCTCATGTTCTTCCTTTCTTTTCTCTCTTATTTTTTTTGATCATGCATGCGCACGCATATGCATGTGTGGAGCAGAGATAAGGTGGAGGCTTGCTGTCATGAGGTGGTCAGCAGGCCAGGGTGACTGTTAATAGATGGGGGCATGCCGAATGCTTAGATGGAGTTTATGCATGATTCCCCTCCCTTCATAGTATTTGCTTGATTAGTTTTATCTGGTGTCTTCTTCTCCCCCCTTTTATTAAAACACGATTATGCATGTTATGCATATGCACATGGCATAGAAGGGAGAGGGAGAGAAGACTCTGCTGCCCAAAGGGCAGTCAGCAGACTGGTAAAGTCTGCTGGCTGACAGCAGGTCGACCTGGACCCTGAGGCAGGTCGACTCACCCTCAGCTCCCTGCAGGTTCGCACCACTATGCTCTATGGCATTAGGTTCGGATTGAGCCCATGCGCTGTGTGTGTGTTGATGCATGCATATGACCTCTTTGGAACTTGTTCACGCACATGGGTTTCTGAATTTGTTCATGAAGCATGCAAAGAGTTTTATATTTATCTTTTTTATTTGCGTTGAAATTATATGCAAAATCTGACATGCACAGATGCATGGATATGGATGATACGTTCAAGTCTGGTGTAAATGCAGGGAATTTCTGTTCTTGCTCGTGAGAGATCAGCAGAGCCCTCCTTTTTTTTATTTATGCAGTTTTGATGCATATGTGAAGCTTTGGCTTTTATTCATGGGATACATATATGAGATTTTGACCTGAGCTCCTTTTATTCAGGGAGGATGTGACCATGGACAGCAGGATAGGCCGGGGGGGGGGGGGTCGACCCCTGTAAAGACTTCTGCACAAGGGAACCTCAGACAGCACCGGGATTGAAAAAGGTGGACCCCAAGGGTCGACCCCTTGCTGCCCGAAGCCTTAGGCTTGCTTTTTTTTTTTTAAGGCCTTCCACCAACAGGTGAAAGATGGTAGAAGCAGCTGAAACTGGTAAACCAGATGGCTCTCCATCTACTACAATGTTATGAATTTCTGCAGTAACAGACCTACTTGAAGTCATTGATGACCCATGTTCAAGGACCTTGTCCTCATACCTGGTTAAACAAGCACTGGAAAATTGACTAGATGCAATGTCTGCTTGATATTTCATGTTCTGAAGCTCTGAACAATAGCTATCTGTCATACTTGAGTTGAGCCCACTTGACCTACCTTCCAAATGCCCGGACGGACAACATCACTGGCAATGACACCATAATGCATCCCTTGATCACCCAGTAGTTTTGGAAGACTTGCTTCTGTGGTGGCCTCATTAGCAATACTACATTCTCTGTCATGTTCAAGTGATGGATAAGAGTCCAATCTGTCCCAAGTAGTAGCTTCAAGTTCTTCAGAAACCACATCTTTGCTGTCACAAGCAGTGGCTTCTTGGTCTTCAGAAATCACAATTTTACTGTAGTAGTTGGCTGGCACCTCACTTTGTGCGTCAAACTTAGTCACTTCAGCATGATCACATTCAGCTTCATGTTGTGAATGGTTCAGCGTACAGTGCTCCCCTCCCTCCGATGCATAATAGCGAACATCAGCTTGACTGGAATTCGCTGTGTTGTGTTCGTGTGGTGACACATGGTCAAGTGTATTACTAGTTTCAAGTCTCTCAACATTATCTGAAAAGCTTGATTGATACATTCCACTTGTCACATTATTGCTAATTGCACCAAGACTATGCACACCAGGAGAACCATGTGATCCCTCGGTTAACTTTAATGGTAATTCTTTCACTGGCTAATGAAGCTTCTCAGAAAATCGATGCTTCCGCAATCTTTTAAAGACCACACCTTGCACAACTTCATTGCATTTGATACCTTCCTCCGAGCATTGTCTTCCAGCCATCGAGATAGACATCCTTGAACCCTTTTCTCCTTTGTGGACTTGTGGATGACAACCAACAGAATTTATTTTTTACTCAAGCTTTGAAATTTGGCAGACTTTTCTACAACATGGGCATGCATCACCACCCTTTTGCTTTTTGCAGAAGCAATACATTTTTTTCTTTGTGGACCTAGACAGTTTCAGCATACTGCCGTTGGAAGTGGAGGGATTAATTCCGATTGATCTAGCATTTTTCTTCGGGTACGTCTGCTGGATGTTTTCCCTGGCTAAGGGAAGTGAGGACAGCTTCTGAAAACACATCAGTACTCCTGGCCTTTTTTTTTTTTGAGGTTACAATCTCACCTAGCGATTTACAAGATTTCTGAGTCTATCCTATTGCAAAATAACCATATGAAGCAGATTTATCACTCTCCATTGATTTGTAATTTGTAGTGGCTAATGGATTTCTTGGCTTTCTGTGGCCAGGTCCTCTGTTCAAAAGTTTTAAGAGGCTTGAACGTTTGGAGCATATCTAGTGACCAAGAGTTCCAGGCTTGCCAACTTTTATTTGTTCTGGAGAATTAGCTGCCTGGGATGTCATTCCTTCCCCATGGTGCATGCCCACACGAATTTTGCATTTGTTATGTATCTCAAAGCGATTGACAGAATTCATTTTTTTTCTCTGAACCTCGGCTTTCAAACACTTCCTATATTTTGGTGGAAGGCACTTCCTTTTCCCAGATGAAGAACTTTCTCTCTTGAATTCCTTTTCACATTCCTTTGGTACGGAACAATCCAGAGCTGCTGCAACTTGTGCATCACTGAACTTTGACAAGATCAGTGGCTTTGTGCCATTTGAATCTGCATACAATGCCCCTTCTTTTTCATCATAAGTGACTTTTAGACGAGAAATCCTTTGGTTGCCTGTTTTCAGCAGTGCATGAAGCCCCATTATTTTGTGTCATAGAAAAGAAATCCAATGCCCAGTTGGTTCCATTCCTCCTGTCAAGGTCTTCAAGAGTGCAGCCGGGTGCAAAAGCACAGATTTCTTCCTTGGACCTTTTCTTTCTTGGCTTCACTTTGTGCTGGGATAGCTTAATTGCATCTCATTTGGCATTAGTTTCCGCAGACAGGCGCTGATCAATGTGAGCATTTAGAATTGTGTTTGAAGTGGATGTGAAAATCTCGCAGACGGGGCAAACCTCCTGAAACCTGGGTCGGCAGGCTGAAACTACACGTAACAGCGCCAGACACCTCTGTTTGAGTCTCCTCCACTTCTGAGCATACACTCAGATGATCAACCTGAACATGCCGGTCACTAAATCGAGATCTCGCCGAATCAGGTGATTCAAAAGGTGGCAATTCATTGGTTATTTATCCGTTCGCTTCGTTTGTTCATCTTTATTTATGGTTCAGAATTATTTAGTGATTTGCTTCTTTTATTGACTGCATTCCTGGCGAAATTTCGGCAACACCTCCCCCGGCCCCGGGGTGATCAAGGGGGTGTTGAGCATGTACTCATCCACGGAGGTCCGAGATGGTCCCAAAAATAATATGGATGCGCACAGAAGCAACAACATCCGGGACGATCGCGCCGGAACGCATCGCAAGGCAACCGGAGAAGATTAAAACCATGAGTCCTTTGGAGTTCAAACACGGCAGCATAACCCATGGAGCTTGGAGGTCCACTAGGATCTGGACGCCAGCTCTACAGGGCGGGGTGCCGCCGGTAAAGTGAAAGATCCCACCGGTTAAGGCCATAAGGGAGGAGCCTGCCGGTTAAAGGATCCAACAGGGCTGCTAGTCTCACGGAGTAGAGCACAAGTAGAGAGACGGGGAAGCCACCAGGCCATCCTATGAGGAAGGAATGGCTAGCGGGGGGGAAGGCGTCTGAGGGAGGCTGTTGCGTTTAGGAGCATGCGGTAGAAACCACGGAAGAAGTGTAAGACAGCAACAAATGTGAACACAGAAGAAATGCATATGGGAACAAGAACAATTTGCAAACTTTTCATTTATTCCTTATGAAAAGGGAAATACACGGGCTAATACATCGCAGGGAGGAAAAAGGAGAAACGAAATACAGTGGGGGGGGGGCGCAATGGAGAATTCGCTCCTTCCTCACTTTTCTCTCTCTGCCGAGCTCTCTTCTTCTCTTCTTTTCTTCACACAAGTGGAAGCAGCAACAATGCCGGTCGGAGCCAGAACCAGTCCGCCCCTCCTCTCTATCGACCAGCCCCTGTTCTTCTTCGCCTCGAGGCCCCATTTATAGGGACGGACACAACATCGTTCTCCATTTCGATTGAAGACCCAGGCATCGAGCACGCCACGTCGTGCCTGCTGGACAAGACGGTGCAGGCGTCGGTCAAATGGCTCTTGCCGGAAGCGGAAGGATGCTGCTGGCGACCCCCTCGAGCTGCCGTTTACGGATTGGTGCCGTGATTGCCATTTCGGGAAGCCTACGCTCGATAGCGTCCAGCGCTTGCAGCCTTCGCCGCTGCTACCGTTTAAGCGGGTTTGCGAAGCAGGGGCAGCCACCGGCTAAAGGCTTAAAGCCCATGGGAGGGCCACCGGTTAATAGGCAAAAATGGCCACCGGTTATACTGCGCTGCCCACCGGTTATATTAGCTTGAAGGGCCACCGGTTATGCCATGCTTGGGAGGCCACCGTTTAACTGATGTTTGGAGGCCACCGGTTATACTGTGCTGCCCACCGGATAAATGTGCTCCACTAGTTATATGGACCTGCCTGTTAAATAGCTTTGCTGCCGGATAAGCGGTTCTTCAGCCGTTCAAATCCCCTGGCTGTCGGTTAAATGTGTAAACATTCTGCCAGGTAAGGAGGGCCAAGCCCCCGCCGGTTACACCGCTGTCCGCCGATTAAATGGGCACAGTGCCCTGCAGGTTAAGTGCCCTGCAGGTTAAGTGGCAGCAGAGGCTGCCGTTTAAATGGGGAAGTCACTCCCCCTCGCCGGTTAAGTAACAGAAGAGGGAGTGCCGCTTGCGGTGGGTGCTGCTCCACTCGAGACAGCTGCGGGAGCGGACGTGGGTGAAGAAGATGCCGTTGTAGCGCCACCATGGCCTACCGCTGCAGTGTTCTAAGCTAGCGGGTGGAGAAGGGATGGTGACTGGTGGCGGGGAGGTGTGCTGCTCTCGGCCAGGGGAAGGCATGGCGAGTGCAGGGAGAAAAGGCGGACGGGGGCATGCATGCGTTGGGCCCGCGTTTGGGTCGCGGGACTTCAGCCGACGGGTCTTGGCGCGCTCGCTAGGCGCACGTACGGTGCTGGCTCCTGGGGAGCGACGAGCCGTGAGAGCGTGAGCAGAGTCAGTGGCGGGGGAGAGAGAACAGAGAGAAGGGCAGAGGGAGAGAGAAAGGGGGGGAGAGGTAACCGGATGGCGGAGTGTGTGAGGGGAGTGAGTGCAAAAGAGTGTGAGAGATGGGGGAGAGAAGGAAGGCCCCGGAGAGGAGGCCGGCGGTGTGCAAGAAATAGAGAGGTGGGGAGAGATGAGAAGGGACGAGAGGGGGGGCGAGACACCGTCACGGTGGGAGAGAGAGACGCGGAGGGAGAGAGGTTGCGAGGGGAGAGATGCATAACCGGTGGTGGGTACAGGGGGTATATCCGGTGGGAGGTTTTGAGCATTAACCGGTGGAGGGTGTAGGGGGTATATCCGGTGGGAGGAATGGAGCATTAACCGGTGGGAGGTTTTGGATGCATAACCGGTGGAGGGTGAAGCCACCGGTTATGGAAGGGGGAGAGGGTCAGCGGTTATAACCCCCGCCGGAACCGGTCGACCAAAATCCCGGTTCCCGTCGACCGAACCGGCGTACATTTTTTTTTAAACATATATACGCATATGTATTATTATTACTTTTATTGTTGTTTCAGTCTTGGCCCCTTTTCTTCTTCTACCTCTCCTCACCGCTCGCTCTCCACCGACGGAGGTTGCTGCGAAGGGAACAAGCCGAAAATTTTGGTATCCACAGGCCCAGGTCGACCTATTTTGGTTTAAACGGTCGGTCTTGCCCCGCGAGTATACCAGACGCTACCGTGGACCCAGACTTGTGATTCTGGATGTCCGTGTATGCTATAAAAAATAAATATAAAATAATATTAAAATATAAAATAATAATAATAATAATTACAAAAATACCTTTTGCACTTCCATGCATGCACCAACACAGTTTTAAGGTCATAGGGCCCTTTCTTCTAGCGATTAATCAAGGATTTTCTCCCCTTCGAAGAGATGTCATTAACGTCGTGACCTTTATAGCACGGCAGGTTTCAGTCCCGACACGCTATCCACTATTGTCTGATTAGTCAGACGGCGCGCACACTAGGACTCTAGACCATCTCGGTCTTTGGAGTCCGAATAAATTGTCACCTTGTGACTGGCACGCATGTGCACTAATAAACTGAAATAAATTAATCGAACGGAATAAATGAACAAATTAACAAAATAATAAGATAAAAAAAATTAGTTCCCACAGGAACGTAAGGGGACTAGGGGGATGGAGAAGCAGATGATAATGAAGGAGCTGATCAGGGGGTGTAAGATTAACATCCTTTATATCCAGGAGACCAAGTGCGAAGAGGAGGGTGAGCCTCTCATGAGAGAGTTAAGGGGGACAAGACTTACCAATGGTGTTGTGTCCTCAACAATTGGTAGGTCCGAGGGGATTATGATCCTGTGAAACCCTTTCGAAGTTGATGAGGTGGTGCTAGACAGATATGTTAGCAGGTGGGTCACTTGCCTTCATTTCACTAGTGAGGGATGATTTCTCTTGGGACTTCACTAGCGTGTATAGACTGTAGGGTACAGAGGAGAAGCGACTCTTGTTAGACAAGTTGATCAACCTTCACATTTCCTCGAGTAGGCCGTGGTGCATAGATGGAGACTTTAATGCGATGGCAACTCTTTGAGAGAGGTCAGAGGAGAGTGATTATGCAGGGGATATGAAGGACTTCTCGGCTTTTATTGAGGAGGTGGCTATGGTGGATTTAGGCATGTCACATGGTTACTTCACTTGGTCCCATATGCGAACATATGCTTCTTGCTCGAGGTTGGACAGATTATTGGTGTCAGTCGATTGGGAGGATCACTTAGGACTGTCAATGGGCCAGGCCGGCCCAATAGGCTCGCTGGCCTAACCCAATTTCAAGCTGCGTCGCCAGGCCCTTTTCGGCTCGCATGCCCTTAGTTTGGTCTAAAAGCCTGACCCGACTAGGCCAGCAGGCCAGGCCCGGACTTTAAGTTCGACCCACGAGCCGGCTTGGACCGTTCTTCTTTTTTTTCCATTCAATTTTTTATTTTGTTTAATTATAAATTTAAAAATATCTTATTTTATTTAATTAAAAAATTAAAAACTCACTTTTCAAATAAATTAACATTTAAAACTCTAATTAATTTAGTGAGATTGTAAGTTGTATAGTCTTATATATATTTATTTTTTTCATTTAATTTGTCAGGCCAGGTCGGGTCAGGCCAAAGTCGGGTTTTTGAAGAAGTCGGGCCCGACCTGACATAACCCGGGCCTAGGCCTAGCTTTAAAATTGATGAGTCGGGACCGGGTCGGGCCGACCTAAGCCCGGCCTGAGCCCATCCCATTGACAGCACTAGGATCACTATCCTCAAGTGTAGGTGCTTCCTTTGGCCAAAGCTGTGTCAGACCATAAATCCATCCTTTTGAAAATCAATTATATGTAAGATAAAAGGTTTACTTTCACACTTAAGAGGTTCTGGTTCAGGAAGATAGACTTCATGGACACTGTCACGGGAGCTTGGCATTCTCAGGCGGCTGGTGGATCTGTTGTGGCTACTCTGGTGTTGAGGTTGAGACATACTGCTCAAGTTCTCAAAACCTAGGGGTTGACAAAACTATCCCAAGTAGGGCAGCTAAGGATTGAATTCTGCAGCAAATCGAGAGCCTAGATAGCTTGGAAGAGGCAGGACTTCTAGATGCAAATGATATGAGGCTCAAGGACTCTTTGAGGGGCCAGTTTGATGAGATCCTATCTAAGGAGGAAATCTACTGGAGGCAAGGATCAAGGGATAGATGGATCAGAGAGAGGGAAAGGAACACATCATATTTCTAGTGCATCGTCTCAAAGAGGAGGGGGGTTAATACCATTACCTACATTAGGATGGGTGAGCTCTCTATTTCTTCTGATGAGCTGATCATGGGTCTGGCGAGAGACTATTACTCTATGTTGTTTACTGAAGAGGATCTCTTCAAGCCGAGGATAGCATATGATCTTCTCCCTTGCCTTTCTCCTCAGGAGAGGGAGAAGATCTCCCAATGCTTTTCAGAGGAGGAGGTTTGCCTGACAGTATTCTCTCTTGTAGGGGACAGAGCTCCAGGACCAGATGAGTTCCCTTTGACCTTCTTCCAGCATTGTTTGGACATCATCAGATAACACCTTGTGGTAGCAGTCAGGGACTTTCAGGATGGGAGGGCCCACTTGAGAGGTATCAACAAAACCTTCTTTGTCCTCATCCCCAAAAAGCTACGAACATAAAATTTCAAGGACTTAAAGCCAATTAGTTTGTTGAATTGAACTTATAAGATCATCACCTAGTTGCTGGCAAGGAGACTGGACAAAATTATAGACAGGGTGGCCAACTGTTGCCAGGGAGCCTTCATTAGGGGGAGACACATCCAAGATAATTTTTGGTGACTCATGAGTGTTTGTTTGCCATGAAAACTCAAAGGAGGAGAGATATTGTCCTGAAGCTAAACTTTGAGAAGATTTATGATAGAGTTAATTGGCTTTGCTTATTTGATGTGTTAAAGAAGAGGGGGTTTTGGGGATAAATGGATTAGCTAGATCTGAACTTGCATTTCGTCTGCCTCTTTTGCTGTCATAGTCAACGTGAAGCAGTCTTCGTTCTTCTATAGTGATAAAGGGCTCCGACAGGGACACCCTATGTCTCCCCTCCTCTTTGTGCTTGTGACTCATGTTCTTAGCAGGGTGCGATAAAGAGCTCAAGCTATAGATCTGAACAAAGGGTGCCAAGTTGGGAGAGGAGGTGACATTGCAATATGCAAATGATACCATTCTCTTCCTGGCAGAGGGTGAGCGGCAACTCAATATAGCTAGACTTCTTCTAGAGTTGTGGGAAAAGACCACTGGCTTAAAGGTCAACCTCAACAAGAGCATTCTTATTGGGGTGGACATGGAGGACATGCCTCTCTTCAGAGAGGCACGCATTTTGGGTTGTCAGATAGGGGAACTTCCCCATTTCCTACCTTGGTCTCCCTTTGAATCCACGGGCAATGCGGTGTGCTGATTAGCTCCCTATTATACAAAGATATGAGACTAGACTGGCTGGTTGGAAGGATAGATTGTTATCTTATGGGGGCATGTTAGTCTTATGCAAATCAGTTTTGGACAGCTTATCTATATATTTTCTTTCAGTGTTCTGGATCTCGAAGACAGTGGTGAGGAGGATTGTGTCCATTCAGAGGAGGTTCTTCTGACATGGGAGTGTGAAAAGATACAGGGGTTGGCATGATATCAGGTGGAGGAGGGTGGCTACTAGCAAAGAACAAGGAAGCTGGGGATTAAGGATCGATGTGGGTGACTTCAATTTGGCCCTTTCATGCAAGTAGCTGTGGAAACTCGAGGCAGGCGACGATGGACTATGGGCAACGGTTATCAGACATAGGTACTATGGCAGGAGAAGGGGTTTGGGATCTGAACTCCCTAGTTCCATCCCCGAATTCTCCAATTTGGCGTGACATTTTGACTTGTAGGGATGTCATCTACTCTGGGATTCGGGTCCATCTAGGGAAAGACAACATATGCATTTTCTGAAATGACAGATGGTGCGGCGAAGTCACTCTGGAGGCGTCTTTCTCTAGTCTCTTCGTTGTCTTTGCTGACCCTCTGAGGTTGGTATACCGAACTTTTGACCCCCACCTTTCAGGGAGCACCTGAGCGTCGACTTTCAAGAGAAATCTCAAGTCCACAAAGATGGAGCAGCTCCAGGACCTCTTAACTCCTCCTCCTCGACTATACCTCGTACCCCCTCAGGGAGGATGCATGGATTTGGAGGTGGAGTAGAGAGGAGACGCTCTTAGTTCGATCTGCCTACTCCTTTATCTCAGATGGGGGGGTGCGCCATAATCTCGCCCCGCAAATCTGGAGGTCGAGGAGCCCGCTGAAGGTGAAGATTGTTACTTGGAAGATTTCTCACAAGTGACTACCCACTTGTGACTGCCTGCTTCAGCTTGTTTCGGGTATTCAATCGACGTTCAACTTGTGTAGTCAAGAGGATGAGACGCCAGACCATTTGTTTGTAGGATGTTCATTCACACGGGAGGTGTGGGATAGGATGGCAACGAGATCCCATTGCCCTGTTGCCCGCCAGAGAGAGGTGCAACCCTTCATCAACTCTTGGGGTGTTCACTCAAAGGCGATATGCAGGTGTGGTGACTGATCCTGCATACCACTTTTTAGTCCCTGTAAGGTGAACAGAACAATAGAATTTTTAGAAGGGAGGTTAGAGTAGAGGAATCTCTTGTTTCTTTTATTTGTAAAAAAGTAAGGGAATAGACGAACTTACTTTGTAATGTGAATTTCTTGACTACTCTATTTTTGCTTTGTTGGGTGTTAGTGTGATCCACATCGCCTTAATGTGACCTTTTTGTATAGTGTTTTTTGGGAGTTTCTTGATCATACTTGTACATCTTTTTCTTTTTCATTAATATAATTATGATACTACCCAGTTTCAAAAAAATTGGCACATAATAAATGCAAAAAATGGCGGGAAACCATAAGAAAAAGGTAAGGAACTTCAGTAACACAAGAAATGATCTGATTACATATCACTTTCGTCATTTGAGTTCTTCGGAAATCATCCATGTAACAAGAAGGGAATTTTGGCAGTGTAAGAGGGAAAGAACTGATAAGTATGTTTTGCATGCTAAGAGGAACAACCGAACAAGTATGCAATTACATCCACACCTTATGTGTACTAATGCAAGAGAGAAAAGTCAAATATTCAATCCACGATGGACACCAGGAAGCAGATAAAGGTACTTGTAAAATCTCATGTTCATTGGATGGATCTCCTGGGCACCTTGGCTACTCAAGGATATCTACACCAAAACATGGTGGTGACAAGATCCCCTCACACAAGGGTAGTCATTCGAAAAAAATTTAAGAATACCCATCACACATGGTGGTGACAAGATCCCCTCACACATGGTGGTGACAAGATCGTTACCCGGAGTTGGGGAAAAAAGGGGCCGTTGGGATGAGGTGAGGGGAGGACGGGGGTGGACTCGGACCGAGTCAGTTCGAGTCGCATCCGACTCGGGTGACTCGTACCGGATCAGAAAGATCTCGATCCGGTCCGAATCACCGAGTCAGCAAACCTTGATTGAAACAATCAGATGGCAAAATGCACCTACTCATGACGCGGCATGGCCAGGTGCAACAATGATCTATCCCCATGGAAATGCAACCTGGGTCAAACTCAAAAAAAAATGAAAAAATGCTAACATCGCAATAGAAGTTGAGATAAAATCTTGTATAAGGTTGATATGACATTAAGAGAGGTTTTAAGCCTTGGCCTGGCTGGTAGCTAAACCAGAACAAGTAGATGGTATTGAGATCTGCAGAGAAGCCCTCAGTGAAATGCATAGAAACTAGAAAGGCAAAAATTAGCATCCAGGCACACTGTCTAGCAGAGCCCAATAAAGTGATTGATTGCGAGCACGAAGTATAATGCCGACATTATAACTCATCTCAGAAACTAGTCATAAGATCTTTCATCCTGAGTCTGCAATTGAAATAACAGTAGATGTGAATCCCAAATCTCCAACTAGTCATAAGACCAAATGCCTTGAAAATGTGAAGAAAAATATGAAGCTGCTGTAAATGACAAACAAGGCTAAGAATGCCACAGATGCAATGATCTGGGTCAATGAGTATAAACTTTACCTTATAATATAATCAACCCAAGGTGTTTTCATTGTGGAACCCATCATCGGAAGTATGATAAACCCAGTACCTGGTGCACTCTTCAAGAGGGAAAAATTCCACTGTTGAGATAGTTAAAAACAAATGATGAATTAGAAACTAAGAAAAGATGATAGAACATAGGTTACCTTCCATGGGTAAATTTCATCTGAAGTTTGGAAGGCCAGAAATTGATGGAGTTGCCTTTGATTGAGGGTTGAGGATGAGTTGACAGAAACATGGGTATTGGTGGTAGAGCAGGAGGCTGTGCAGATCTCTCTCTCTCTGTGGGTGGGTGGTGGGTGTGTGTCCTACAAGCCCATTCGTCTCTTCTGCACTATGAGGGCCTACCTTGAAAGCCACTCGGAAGAAAAACCAGAATGTGAAAGAAACATATGTGGGCACACAAAAAACAGCACTAATCAATATAAACTGTCAACTGCATGCGTTCCTCAAAATTGAGGCTACAACATTTCCTTCTTATTTGTCCAACTCAAAATGATGTACTCGAAGTTTAGAACTTACTTGCCCAACATTTAAAAAAAAATGCAGTGCAGTAACTAAGAATGATAAAACAACCAGCAAATCAAACTTCATCCACAGGGACACTCTTCCCTCTCTTCCCAACAGAGTCACCAAAGACCAGTCTGTAGAGTATGTCTGCTTGCTTTGTGTTCCCTTCTGCAATGAGGCTCTTGATCAGAGCTTGACATGCTTTCTTGTTTGTGACACCCCCTTTCTTCTTTATCTTGCAAAGCAATGAATATGCATTCAGTGTCTTCCCTGCTCCAGAGAGAGCATCCAAGACACGGTCAAAACTTGAGAAGCTGACGTCACAGTCCCTCTCCAGCCCAAATTCTGCCAACTTGAGAGCTGCAATCATCTTGTCCTTATCACAGAGAGTAACTAGAAGGCTGTCAAAATTAGGGCCACAGTTATTCATCATCAGTAGATTGAGGCGACCAAGGGCTTCCTCAACATGACCCCTCACAAGAAGTGCTTCAAGGATCCTGTGAACCATGTCCAAGTTCTCTGTAACACCTTTCTCTATCATACTCTTCATCAACCGGCTAGCAGTCTGAACTCGGCCATCATCTAAGAGTGCCTCCATCACTGACCTGAACAGGGAAGAACTAGGCACGTGTCCTTGTTCAATCATACTATCTAAGGTGGTCTTTGCTACAGTCGGATCCCCTTTCCGCAAGAAACTCTCAGCCAGTGACATGTAGGCATCGCCCTCTGTAGCAACTTCCCGGCGATCCATGATGGAAAGGAGCTCGACAGCAGAATCAGGACTGTCCTCCTTCGAGTGCCCACGGATCAGATTGTTGAAGGCAACTGGATCAGTGATACCTTTCTTCATCAGCTGCCTAAAGAAGGCCTCTGCCTTCTTCGTGTAGCCATTGCCGCACATGTATTCGATCACCGGATTATACGCAGAGGGAGACATGTCCAAAGAGCTGTGTGGATTCAGAAGCACAGCCCTCTCAACAACCCCATCCAGCATCTCCACTGCCTTGTCGAACTTTCTGACTCTGCACAGATTCTCTATCAGCACACTGTAATGTGATACATCCATCCTAACCTTCAACCCTTCCATCAAGGAGACAACTTCCAGAGCGCCATCAATATTACCGGACTCGCAGAGACAACATATCAGCTTCAAGAATATTGAGCCATCCTTCGTGCTGATGCGCCTCTCCATCATCTCGCCCAGCAGCTTCTTGGCTTCCCCCACCCTCTCCACGTCGCTGCAGAGCCCTGGCAACAGTGCCGAGTACGTCTGCTCGTTTGGCTTGATCTCCTTCTCGCCCATTTCCGCAAAAAGCCGCAACCCGTCATCCACCTTCCCACCTGACACATACCCCTTGATCATGAGGCCGTAGGTGATCGTGTTGGGGGACACCTCACCACTGCGCATTTCGTCGAACAGCTTCTCGGCATCCTCCACCTTCCCAGCACGCACCCACCCGCCGAGGAGGGTGTTGTACGTGACGATGTCCGGCGAGACCCCGCGCTCCCTCATCTCCGCAAAGAAGCGCGCCGCCGTCGCCATCCTCTGGCAGAGGCAGAAACCCCAGATCAGATGGTTGTAGGTGTAAAGCGTCGGGACCACGCCCTCCCGGAGCATCTGGTTGAAGACCCGCTTCGCCATCATCGCCCTCCCGCTTCGGAGGACAGCCTTGAAGAAGGCGTCGTAGGAGCGGGCGGTCCGCTCCACGCCGAGCTCGGGCATCTTCCGGAAGATCTTGACCACCTCCTGGGGGATGCCGGCGCGACCGTACCCCTCGATCAGCGCCGCGAGCATCCCCTCGTCGGGCTCCACGCCGCGCTTGGGCATGTCGTCGAGGACGAGGCACCGCGCGTGGTTGAGCATCTGGTGGCGGGTCAGGAGCGGGACGATCTCGCCGTAGGTGACCCGGTCGTGGCGGAATCCCGTCTTCTCCACCCATCGGAAGAAGCGGAGGGCGTGGTCGGGCTCGCGTGCGCCCCGGACGACGGCGACGACGAGCTCCCGGTCGATGGAGGCAGAGGGGCACAGCGACCTGATGGAGTTCTGGAGGCGGGTCGTCCAGAGGCGCTTCGCCATCATGTAGCAGATGGTCTCGTGCAGCGGCTCGGAGCCCGTCGGGCGCCTCCGCCTCCGCCGCCTCTCCCCATCCTCGACGGGGGCGTTCGCGGCGGGGGAGGCCGGCGGCTGCTCGGAGGTGGCGGGGGCATCGGGGGAGGGGGTAGTGCAGAAGCCGCGGAGGCGGAGGAGGAGGGGGTGAGGGGATGGCGAGGGACAACGCTGTGGGAGTTGTTGGAGGTTTCTGACGGTCTGGAGGAGGGTCAGGACGGGGTCCGCGGCGGCGGCAGCCACCATGGCAGGGAATGTATGGGCAGCGGCGGCGACGGAGTGGGTTTTAGTTTCAGGAGTTGGACGGGACCTCAGATTTTGGTTTTGCTCTACTTGCTTTTGGTGTGGGCACGTACAAGGTGTCTGGTGCTATACACCTCGCACGTCAAATCCGTGCCGCTTGTCTAATAATCGGGTTATTAACATGTAGTATCAGAATCGAATTGATGTATTAATCGGATAATGAATCGATTCGATTTGAACTGATCGGACGGTTCAATCGAATCGATTTAAATCATGATGTCATTATAATATTAATATATTATTTCACTCAATTCTATAATCTAAGATAATAAAAGATAAGATATAATGATCAAAATAAATAAATATACATATATAATTATTAGTCTTGATTATGTAATTACTAATTATACAAGTGAAAAAATAATAATAACATGTTTAAATAAATTGACCTTAAAATTTCATAATATTTCATTGATATTCACTCTTCACAATTGACATTTATATTCCTTTAAACATTTAAACTTCAAATATATCTAAAATAAAATGATAACTAATAATAAATCAATAATAATAAGATATTTTTGTTCACACATATATATCATTTTGAATATTTTTATATTTTTATATTTTTTTGAAAGGTGAATTGAGTCGAACCGGTTCAGATCGATTCACCGGTCGAATCGCAATTCGTCCGATTCTTTAACATTAGACCGGACCGAGTCCAGTCGGACTATACCATTCTTTTTTTTTCACACTCTTTTATGTTTAACGCTCCCGATCCTGTAGGTGACTTCAATAGGAAGTTAATTTATGTTCGAGAGAGAGAGAGAGAGAGAGAGAGATAAATGGAGAGATATCTCTCTTAAATTAATTTATCTCAAAGTTTAATCTTACTTAATTTACTTAATTTGATAGATAACGATTTAAATGAAGAGATAAATTATTCCAATAATTTTATTTAATCAATTTAATCATAATATATGAGAGTTCTCTCCTTCTGTAATCGAATTAATTTTATTATCTTATCAAAATAAAAAATAGATAAAATGAGACTTATTCTTGAGATAAATGAGAGATATCTCTATGTCAAAAAAGGACTTGGCAATCCTAAATTAGTAAGTTTCACTTCTCTCTCTTCTCAGTCCGCGTCTCTTTTTTTCACCTCGAGTAAGTCTTCCGTCCTTTTACAGAAGAAAAAAAGTTTCAATACTTCTGAGTTTAGGAGATTCACATTTTAATAAAAAATGATAAAACTGTGCGGCATCTTAACATTCTTCTGGACACATTTCATCCACTCAACACAAGACTACACTGCACATAGCCATAATTACATCAACGTAACTAAAACCCATATTTAGTAAATAATATTTATATTTTTATTATTATTTTATTCTTGCAAACATACTCTGCCATTGTAATTATATCATCCTATGTCATTCTTTTACCTTAATCTTAGATGAATTAAGAGACAGAAGAGGTTAACTCTTTTTTTACTTACATCCTTAAATCAAATATATATATACTGTGTGTGTACGAGTGAGAGAGAGAGAGAGAGAGTGAGTTTTATTCCTTGTTGTGTTCCGCGTTCTCCAAAGTTTTTTAATATTCTCATTATTGTGCATCAATAATCTATTTTCAATTGAACGTCATCCAATTTTGAGAACAATAACATCAGACGGAGATGACTAAAAATAACACTATTTATTCTGAAAGTACGTACGATGATCTAAATTATACAAAAATATAAAGTGAAAACACGGCATATTCTCAGACTATACATGTAATTTTAAATTTTTCCCCATTGATTATAGGTGATTATTTAAATACATAAAAGAAAGAAAGAGAAAAAATAAGAGTTTTTTATAAATAAACTATTGTTAAATATATATTTGTAAATATATCATCCTTAGATTTACATTAGTAAAGATATCCTTAATTTCATTAAAATAATGTAAAAATGTCATCGCCGTGACCTCCCGTTATCCAGCATGAATTTAACCACGATTAACTTTAACTAGACCAAGAAAAAGATAATAATATCATTAGGTTAAAAAAACCCTTCTCTCGGCTTTATCTTTGATGTTCTATAACGGAAGATTCTAAAAAATCTGTAACTCTGCATTTATGAACTTGACTTCAGACGGAAGATCTCCCATCCTAAAATATCTTGAATCTGATCCTTGTGTCCAGATTTCTTGTTGATCCATGCTCCTCGCTGTTATGAAAACATCTCCTCCCAACAATTGGTATCTCTTAACAATTGGTATCAATTTCTTCATGTATTTGGTTGGTTTGCATTTTCCATCTCCATACATTACATAGAAAACATTAAAAATTCTAAAAACCAGAAAACACTAAAAAGTTAAAAAAATCTTGAAAAATCTAACAATTGGCAACCAATAGGGGACCTAACATTATCAATCGAGGGACCCACCAATTCTGTTCTAATATTTGGGTGCTCTAGAGCTCCCAACTTCATCCCCCTCTCACTCTCACCTATGGTTTGTAAGTAGCATGAGATCACCGGCGAAGGGATGCGTACAGTAGCGAGATCATTGGGGGGTAGGGTTTGTGAATGCAGGGAGAGAGAGAGGGTGTAACAACCCAAGATTTGGAAACCGGGAAACACCCGATACCACTTGAATCTCGGTCCGCCACCCACGAGCTGAAATGCTCGGAGGGATTAATTGGTGTGTGGAGGTACATTAAAATTTAAAATAATGCAAGAAATAACTATATAATTAACTATTTAGGTAACCGAAAAGAAATAACATTTTCAATTAACAAATTAACTACAGAGTCAAGTCTACAAAATACAGTCTACAAGGAAAAGAAACGTACTCAAACGTCGGGTAAGCCCCAGGCTCTGGCAAGTTGGTGACTACGAACCTCTGCAATGCACCTCCGAACCTCGAGGAGAAATCGCTACACCTAAAAAGTAAGGGGTGAGTCTCATCTTATTGGCTCAGTAGGGGTCCCGCGGATCCCCCACCATGAAACAACGGCGGTGAACAGCAGCGGTAACAATAATAATAACAACAACAACAATAGGAGTAGCAACGGCAGCATTAACAACGAAAGTAACAATCATAGCATAACAGTAACAACGGTGGTCGGTGAAACCACGGCACTCTAAGCTACTCCTAACGGCAACAAAAAGTAAACCTCGATCTCACAGTCGGGGACCATGTAACTGACAGAAAACCGTGTTTACACAACCAGGAAGGGAAAACCATGACACCTTTGTCGTGCAGGCCCGTCCTCACTGACGAAGGCCCAACCCAAGACCACGCGGTCTAAGGGTACATTCACGACCTCACCGTCGTGAACCCTACATTGTCTATGGGTGAAACCTCGATAACTCTATCGAAACCCTAGACCTCGATGTCGAGAAACATACATAGAAACCACTCGAAGAACTATGTCCTCGTTGATAGGAAACCAAATCTCGAGTCAAGAGAGTCATGTGTCGCGTGACGAGAGAACATGTCCACTAGAGGTAAGGCTAAATACGTCCACTGATGACTTAGTCCGCGCCTCGGGCGTCTCCCTACTTGCCCCAGGTGAAAACTGAGACACTATACAAGTAACCAAGGATAAGGGTCTAGTCAGGGTCGTACTCGTCAGCACGCGTCCGAAGTCTCCGACCACGTGTGCACACACTGACTGACTGTGCTATGTCAGGCCCTCTAGCTGGTTTTTCTCCCGGCCCGGACTCGAGCCCCCATAATGGGAGGCTCTACAGCAACTAGCCTAAAATCCCCTCTCCTGGGTCTAGCTCTCCGCCGCTCCCAAGTGGGTCGGCTCACGCGTGCCTAGACAAGCTACGACTAATGGGTAAGTCACTCGACATAGGAACCCTCAAAACGAAACCACCAGAGTACATACGGGCTACGCACACGCCCGTCGTATGTAACTCAGAACACGGGGTCGCACGATGCCACCAAACTCAGGACGACTAGCTGAACTCGCTAATCCAACGGCCATAGAGTCATGCGACTCATTCCAAGGCCGTTGTACCATACGGCACCATGTTGCCAAACCACCCTAGTCCAAGTGTCAGAAACCACGGTCAAAAGGACTCTTAAGGCAGCTCACAACCGTCGAGTCCATTCCCTTTCTAAGAGACACTTAAGAAGTAGTTGGGTCACAAGACTCTCGGTCACTTGCCATATGCATGGCCCACATGGAAACCACTTTCTAAATGAGCTAACATTATGCGGGGACAACCCTCCGCACGTACACGAGTACACGATGACTCAAACTAGCAAAACGAGGAAGCCCAGAACACATGGAGTCACCTGGACCCTCAAAACTATATGGGCACATATTTCGAGGAACCACATCCTCCTCGGACACCTTGAAACACAAATCCGAGTCAATGGAGGTGTCTGGGATATTCACGGGGTGAAAGACGCACAAAGAGACCTAATAGGTCGACCTACACAGGCTATCGATCGACCCCAAAGTCTCAATGGTCGACCAATGCAAGCCATTGGTCGACCATGTAACACCCGAATCCGTTCGAAACTTAAAAATAACTAAGCACTTTACTTCTGAAACCCATACAGATTACAGATTCTCTAAATCAAACCCCAATGCCTTGAACTGTATAGAAAATACGGGTTTAACGGATGTTAGTATACAAATTCAATAGACATCTTCTTTATTAATACGTAACTTCTCATAAGAATGTCAGAATAAGTCAATATTAGACTCGTTGGAAAGATAACCGAAAAATCTACAAGTTTCACGTTGAACACTTTTTCAAATTTTGATGTTTGAAAGGACAAAAATGAGATAGAGTGAGCTAGTTCTTAAAAATCATATTATTAAGAGTTTTTTTTTAAACAAAAAAAATTAAAAAAAAACCTAAAATATCTACCCCCCCCCCACGTGGCTCCCTCCCTCACTCCCCACCTTCCCCACTTCCCACCTCCCCCACTCCCCTCTTCCCCCTCTTACCACCTCCCCCTCCCTCTTATCTCCTCTCCCCTCCCCCCTATATAAAGCCCCTCTCCCCCCCTCTCTTTCCCATATATCCACCCCCTCTCCCCCTCCAACTCTTTCTCTTATCTCACTCCCCTCCTCTCTCTCTCTCTCTCTCTCTCCCCCATCTCTCTCTCTTTCTATTTTTATTTTCTCTTTTTTTACTCTCTATTATCTCTTTACTCTCTCTAATCTCTCTCCACTTTCTCTCTCTACTCTTTTTTACTTTCTCTCTCTATTTTCTCTCTCTACTTTCTCTCTCTACTTTCTCTCTCTAAATTCTCTCTCTACTTTTCTCTTTAAATATATCTCTATACTTCTTTCTCTACTCTCTCTTCACTTTCTCTCTCTATCTTCTCTATCTACTTTCTCTCTCTACTTTCTCTCTCTAAATTCTCTCTTTAAATTCTCTCTCTAATTTTCTCTTTTATATCTCTTCTACCTTCCTTCTCTACTCTCTCTTTACTTTCTCTCTCTATTCCCTCTCTCTCTAAATTCTCTCTATACTTTCTCTCTCTAAATTCTCTCTCTACTTTCTCTCTCTACTTTTTCTCTTTACTTCCCACTCTCATTCTCTTATTAATAAACGGAGAATAGAAGATAATACAGCATCAGAATAATATAAATAATTAATAAACACTTGGACGGAGGATTTGAAACTATTTTGGACAATTTCACTCTTCTTTACGCATTTCGGACTGGGAAATTATATTTTCCTGCGCAATGACTTTTACGGGAGCTCTGGTGCGATACTAAAATCTATTCGGAAGTCCGTTCTAAAGGTAGGCACATGATAAACAGAGTGCATGTTATTTGTTATTTACATTTCTTTGATTTGATTTTGTTTGAAATGTAATTTAAGTCATTGATTTATTTAACCCAATGATTTATGTTTAAAATCAGTTATTTATTTAGTTATCATTCTGTAAAATATTATGTTTCTCTCTAATCTCTCTCTAATTTCTCTCTAATCTCTTTCTACTTTCTCCCTCTACTTTCTCTCTCTACTCTCTCTCTACTCTAATCTCTTCGAATGTTATATATATTTAGTTAATAATATTAAAATATGATCCAGTTATTTTGTAAAATTTAACGGCAAGTTTTAAGTATTGAGACGACTATGTAATAAGCATCATAATAAGAATAAAAATTTGATTAAGCATATGGACTGTGTCACTTTAAGGAGGTGTGGGGCGACAAACCGTAGTTAGCTTCGGCTACGGGATTAAGCCCATTTCCGAGGACAAACGGACTTCTGAAAAATCTGGAACCCAGAATAAGAAAATTATCTGGGGAATGGTGGAGTATTAACTCCCGATCCTGCGTGGTTGATCAAGGCCGGCAGGCTCCAGCGTTTAGACCATTTGTCTTTATGTCGACGTATGGATGCCTAGGTATGTGTTTGCTACTGCTTTTAGTGACGAGATGCATGTCCAATATATGCTGCCAAATAATATGAAGTTCAGATTTGATATATGACTTTGATATGATCTGAAAATAAGTTCATCTGTATAAGCTCTGATTTAGCTAAGATATGTATTATGCCATATATATATAAGTCAGATAAGATTTGTTATACGCATCTGTTTATAAATCTGAAAATTTCTTTGCACTTTATATTTCCTTCGCATTCATAGTATATGTACAATTCAGTGAAATTGTGATTAGCTTTATATATATCATGGATTTGCACAGTTTAGTATATGATAAGCATGTGATTGGTTTTAATGCCTACTGAGTCTTTGGACTCACTTTCGTTACCTAACCATTTCAGGAAATTGACCAGTGTGCGTCTTGACTCCGACGGGCGGTAGGTCGGAGGATGATCCCGGGTTTAGTTTGGATTCCGCCGCGCAGAATAAATAGATTTAATTTTCTTTTGAATAATGAAATGTAAATATGACTTTTGAGTAAACATATGTAGTACTCTGTATACGATATAAATTATGAGTATTTATCTTATGGAAATGGTATGGTTATGTTTCTTTTGGAATATGTGATGGTTTGGCCTTTAGCGCCTTGCAAATATTCGGCCCACAATATTTCCGTACATCCGCTGTGACGTCCCCGGACACGATACGGGATCGCGGGAAGGGGGCGCCATAGAGAGTGGTATCAGAGCAAGGTTGCGAGGCTTGAAATTATTTGCAGCCATCTGAACTTATATACCATACCACAAGATCGTAGGAATTTATTTTAAAATTTGATGTCAAACCTAGAATCATATTAATTCAGATTAGTTCTCCCTCGCAGGAGATGGCAGAAAGTGATAGGGTTGAAGTTAATACTTCTCCCGATGAGTCTGTGCCCTCAAATGGAACATCACAAGGAGTTGTCGGGGAAACAATTCATGGCGAGCTGGCTCCCGGTGGGCAAGGCGCGATACCTATTCAGGGTGTGTCAGATTTAGGAGGGTTCACACAAGTTTTTCAAGGGTTAGTGCAGGCTATGCAGTTACAGGCCCAAACTCAGGCAATGATGCAAGCCCAATTACAAACCCGTGTGCAAGAACAACCGAATAAGACAGCAGGCGCTATCCTGATGGAGAAATTCAGACATATGAGTCTTCCTTCTTTTAAGGGGGAGAGTCACCCGGAGATTGTAGAAAATTGGGTGAGAGAAATTGAGAAGATTTTTACGGCCATTAGATGTGCAGAGCAGGATAAGGTGATATTAGCTACATTTATGCTAAAGGACCGTGCGGACGAGTGGTGGAGGTCTGCACTTAGAACCACTTTCAGAAATAGAGATACGGAGATTGGCTGGAATGAATTTCTTGATGTCTTTCATGCAAAATTTCTCCCTCAGCATGTGAAGGACAGGAAAGAAGTAGAATTTTTAAATCTGACTCAAGGAGGTATGTCAGTTGCTGATTATGAAGTAAAATTTACAGAATTAGAAAAGTATGCCCCTCATATTTGTTCTGATGAGCTTAGAAGGGTGAAGAAATTTGTTAGAGGTTTGAGAAGCAACATTAGAAGTAGAGTTGCAATCCTTGAGCCTCAGACTATGGCAGCAACTTTGAGGACTGCTTTTATTGCAGAAACTGAATATGAGGAATTCTTAGTAGAAAGATAAAGGGATATTACAAAAAGGGGTAATCTTGGTTCAATTGTGAGGAAAGATAAGAAGCCAAAAATGACTTTTCCAGAGAGAGTTCGACCAGTTAGGAGAGATAATATGCCAGCTTGTCAACAGTGCGGGATGCAGCATAAAGGTAATGAATGTTGGCGGGCTGCAGATAAATATTTTTCATGTGGTCAGACAGGGCATATGATAAGGGATTGTCCCACAAGGCCAAGACAAGATCAGCAACCACAACAGCAGCGGAGAGTTCAAACCAGAGTATATGCACTAACAAAGGAAGACACATGTAATGCACCGGATTTTTCGGATCCTTCTTCTCGAATCTCGGATCTGGTTTCTCGAAGCGTCCGACTCCGTTGTGTCCGAAATTTCGTTTCGGACATCTTTCGTGTTCGGATCGGCGCGATCCGGAGTTGTTTCGGAGGCCCGGAGGCGTTCCGCGGCTTTTTCCACGTGTGTTTTCCGATTCCCGACGTGGGTTTCGGCTTTCCCTTCGGAACCTCGTTGCGGGTGAATCGGGCCGTTCACCTAGGCGAGTGTGGTACCGTTGCGATCGGTGCGTTCCGAGGATCGCGAGGGTGTGATTTTCTATTTTTCGAGATTTTTTCGAATTTTCAGATTTTCCTATATATTAACCCACCCTCTCTCCCCTCTCATTTCTCACTCTCACTCTCACCCTCTCTCTCTTCTCCCACTCTCTCCTCTCACTCTCTCCTCTCCGACGGCCGACGGACCGAGGCGGGGGCGAGGCGGGGCGATGCGGGCGAGGAGGACGGCGAGGATGGGTTGAGGATCGAGGCTCGAGGGCGTGGTGAAGCTCGACCGTGGGTTCGTGGAACGGCGAGGCTTCAACGGCGTTTTCTTCGTGGATCGGCATCCACGGTGCGCGAAATCTTCGATGGAGGTAGGGTGATGGACCCCCAGCTCGTGCTCTTTCTTTTCCCGCAAGTTTCGTAGGCTACGGTGAGCCGAGCGGGCCAAACGGGGTGATTTGGGCAAAATCCATATTTTAGGGCTTGTGGGCCGATCTCCCGTTTCATTGCGTTTCTGGTCGATCCGAGGCCGTAGATGCATGCTAGGGGTTGTTGGGGAGCTTTCCCTATGTTTTCCCCCTCATCCGTGGATGTTTGGGGGCGTGGCGTGGATTTTTGGGGTTTTCCTGCCGTTCCCGGTTTTCCAAAATGGTCGCGGTCCACCAGAAACCGCTACCATTTGGTCGCGGTCTTGGGAGAACCGCGTTCATCCTTTGTGTTTTGGTCGAGGAGGCCTTCGAGCGTCGCGGTCGTGCGATAGACCGCTTTTGTCTGGTCGCGGTCATGAGATGACCGCTACTGTTTGGTCGCGGTCCTGTGGCGACCGCTACCATCGGGGTTGCGTCTGGCTGGTTGCGGTCGTGAGATGACTGTGACAGCATGGTCGCGGTTGCCGGTCGACCGCTACCATCTGGTCGCGGTCCCCGGTCGACCACTATCTGGTCGCGGTCACCAGGTGACCACTACCATGTTCTGGTTCCTGTTTGCGCTGTTTTGACCCCCGGTCAACCCGGTTGTGACCCAGTGGTTGACTTTAGGTCTCGTGAGTGTCTCGGACACCCCGTGGAGTTCCGTGACCGTGTCTTTGGGTGTCCAGAGGTCCCACTTACCTCGTTTTGCGTGTCACGAGCTTAAGGGTCCAGGTGACCTTTTAGCGTCCCGATTGTGTTGTTTTGGTCTCCGGTCGACCCGGTTGTGACCCAGTGGTCGACCTCCGGCCTTGTGAGTATCCCGGACACCCCATGGATTCTGTGTCTGTGTTTTTGGGGTGTCGGGAGGGACCGAGTTGCCTCGATTAGCGTGCCCGTAGGTGTGGTGCGTCCGGGTGACCCCACGTGTTCCGGGCTTTCGTGTTACGCTCGATCGAGTCACCGTGTATTGGTGTGTGTGCGGTGGGGTCTCCCCCGCATATCGTGGGTTTCTTTGGTCGGCGATTCCCATGTGGGCCACGTGTTTGGCCTTGGACTGCGAGTCCAGTTACCTGGCTTGGGGCTGGAGGTTTCCCGCTTGCTACAAGATGGGAAATCGGCGTGGTGCCTTGTGTGCTGCCTTGGGAATCGTGCTTCTGTGATTTCCGCGTAGGCCGTGCCTATGGCCTGTGAACCGCGAGTCCATGTCCTAACTTGGGACTGGAGGTCTCCTGAGTTCCCAGGTGGGGGAATGGTCTCGGCGATTGCGATTCGCCTCGTGAGTCATCGCATTGTGGTTTTGGACCTAGGGATTAGGCCAGATTGACAGCTCAGTGCTGTCGTGTGCAACGGTCTTGACCCCGAGTCTTTTTGTAGGTTTAGTGGGCTGTCCAGAGTCTGGTGGCGTCGTGCCACCTGTTACTCCATGTTACTCGCAATGGGTGCGTGCGTGGTTTTCTGTGTCCACGTTCTGTGACACGTCCACTAGTCGTAGCTTCCCACGGCACGCGTGTGCTGGCTCTCCTGGGAGTGGCTGAGCGGCGTACCCAAGAGAGGCGGTGAGTAGGCTGGTTACCGCAGGGCCCCCGCGTACTTCCGAGTCCGGGTTTAGGGGGAAATACCAGCTAGAGGACAGGCCTAGAGCGTATGGTCTGAGTGTGCACACGAGGCTGAGGGTTCGGACCCGCGCTGACGAGCGTGACCTCAGCTAGTCCTTGTTTTGCGGTTACTACTGGTTACTGAATGTGTCTGAGTCTCACGCCCGGGGCGTAGCAGCTAGACACTTGTGACGCGGTGTAAGACGTCAGGGGACGCATCCGGTCGTTCTTCTAGTGGGTGGTGCTCCTGTCACGTGACGTGGGTTGTCGTGCACCGGGTTTTGTTTCTGTCCGCGGGACGGGACTTCGTGAGTGGTTTCGGGAGTGTTCCCGGAGTCGAGGTCTGGGGTTTCCAGTGAGCGTCACCGAGGGCCTTTCTCCAGACAGTGTTGTGTTCACGACGGTGAGGTCGTGACTGTGTTTCCTGGCCGTGTGGTTTTGGCTCAGGCCCTTTTTCGGAGGGCAGGCCTCCGCTATAGAGGTAGCGTGGCGTTTTCCTAGTAGCATGGCTAGGGCGGTTTGTGTCTGGTGGTCCCCGATCGTGGAATCGGGTGGTCGAGTGCGTGGCTTGGTTGTCCCCCGACGGGAGACTGGGTCGTGTTTTCTGGTGCAGTAGGAGTAGCTGTAGTGCCGAGTTTTTGATCGGCCACCGGTTTGCTGTTCCTGCTCTAGTTGTAGCTCTCCTTTCCGCTACCGCCGTTGTTTCCGGTTGGGGCTCCGCGGGATCCCTGCTGAGTCTCTGTTTTGGAGACTCATTCCCTGCTTTTCAGGTGCAGCGGCTCTTCCTCGAGGTTCGAGGGTGCGGAGCGGAGGTTCTCAGTTGCCAGCTTGCCGGGCCGAGTGTTCACTTGGCATGTGGTACGTTTTACTGCTTTAGACTGTACTTTCTGTTGGACTGGACTCTGTTGTAGTAGTTGTTTATCTATTTCTGTTAATTGTTGAATTGTCCTGCTTTATTTCCCATTTCTTTGTGCCTCCACACTCCTTTTAGCCCTTCTGAGCCCTCCCGGCTCGTGGGCGGCGGTGCGAGTCTCGAGTTATCGGGCCTTCCCGGTAATCGGATTCTCGGGCCGCCACAACACCCGAGATGCCAATACAGTAGCTGAAGGTATTCTTCTTATCGATGATATGCATGCAAAAGTTTTATTTGATCCGGGTGCTACACATTCCTTTATTTCTCTGAGATTTGCTGAATTATTGAAAGATAAACAAATTGTGAACACTGATGAGATGTCCATTAACACACCAACTAGGGAGATAGCTAGGACGACTTCTGTTATTCCTAGCATTGATGTGGTGATTCAGGGGAGGATTATGCCAGCATGTGTGTATCTGCTGGAAATGACTGATTTTGATGTCATCTTGGGAATGGATTGGTTAGATACAAATTTTGCCCTTCTAGATTGTCATGGAAAGAAAGTAATTTTTCAAAAACCTGGGGAGCAGACATTTCACTATCAATGTCCAAGGCACTGTTCTAGTAAAACACTAGTTTCAGCACTTAAAGCTTTGAAATTGCTTAGAAGTGGATGTCAAGGTTATTTGGCTAGTATAGTGGCTATTCCTCCTAATGAAAATAAGAAAACCACCTCAGATATTGATGTTGTCAGGGAATTTCCAGATGTGTTTCCTGATGAACTTCCGGGTTTGCCACCACACCGAGAGGTGGAGTTCACTATTGAACTCTCACCGGGTACTTTACCCATTTTCATTCCTCCCTACAGAATGGCACCAGCCGAATTGGCAGAGTTGAAGAAACAATTACAAGAACTACTAGATAATGGGTTTATTCGACCAAGTGTGTCACCTTGGGGTGCCCCTGTTTTGTTTGTTAGAAAGAAAGATGGGTCACTTAGATTATGCATTGACTATAGGAAATTGAATCAAGTGACTATTAAGAATAAGTACCCTTTACCAAGGATTGATGATTTATTTGATCAGCTATGAACTGCCGCAGTATTTTCAAAGATTGATCTCAGATCTGGATACCATCAACTAAGGATAAGAGAAGAAGATATCTTAAAAACTACTTTCAGAACACGATATGGGCATTATGAATTTTTGGTTATGCCATTTGGGTTAACTAATGCACCAGCAGCATTTATGGATTTGATGAACAGAGTTTTTCAACCATATCTGGATACATTTGTAGTGGTGTTTATTGATGATGTGTTGATCTATTCTCCTACTGTTGAAACTCATCAAGAACATTTAAGAATTGTATTGGAAACTTTAAGAAAATATCAACTCTATGTGAAATTCAGTAAATGTGAATTCTGGTTGGATAAGGTTCAATTCTTAGGACATATCATCTCTGGTGATGGAGTGTCTGTTGATCCAACTAAGGTTGACGCAGTTTTGCATTGGAAAAGACCGAAGAATGTCAGTGAGATTAGGAGCTTTTTGGGTCTTGCGGGTTACTATCGCAGGTTTATTGAAGGTTTTTCTTCTATTGCAGCTCCTATGACAAAATTGACTAGAAAAGGAATTCCTTTTGAATGGTCAGATAAATGTGAAATGAGTTTTCAGGAATTAAAAATAAGGTTAACTACAGCCCCAATGCTTTCTTTACCTTATGGGTCAGGAGGATTTGTGATATATACAGATGCCTCTAGAAAAGGACTAGGATGTGTCCTGATGCAGAATGGCAAAGTAGTAGCTTATGCATCCAGACAATTAAAGACCCATGAGATGAATTATCCAACACATGATTTGGAGTTGGTAGCGGTGGTACATGCTCTGAAGATTTGGCGTCATTATTTGTATGGTGAGCAGTTTGAAGTATTTACAGACCATCAGAGTTTAAAATATATTTTCTCTCAGAAAGAATTAAATTTAAGGCAAAGACGGTGGATTGAATTTTTGAAGGATTATGATTTCACCTTAAATTACCACCTAGGAAAAACAAATGTGGTAGCAGATGCACTCAGCAGGAAGAGGCTAATGGCAATCCAGTTGCGCCAAACTTGGAGAATGACATCTGATGTAGTGGAGTATTCTCCAGTATGCAAAGGGAAGACTTTATTTTTGGCCCAACTAACTATTCAGTCTGCAATGGTTGAGCGAATTGTGCAAGCACAACTGAATGATCAGCAATTACAAAAATTTATTGGCACACCGACTTTTACTCAAAGTGCAGACGGGGCAATCAGATTTCAGGGAAGATTATGTGTACCTCGGAATGAAGAAATAAAGAAAGACCTATTAACTGAGGCACATAAATCACTATATTCTATTCACCCAGGCAGTACAAAAATGTACAAAAATATGAAAAGACAGTTTTGGTGGATTGGCATGAAGAAAGATATAGCAGCCTTTATCAGCAAATGTCTTACTTGTGAACAAGTAAAAGCAGAGCATCAAAGACCAGCATGACCATTACAGTTGATGGAAATTCCACAGTGGAAATTGGAACATATCACTATGGATTTTGTGATGGGATTACCAATGACTAGGAGAAAACATGATTCTATTTAGGTAATTGTTGACAGACTTACTAAGTCAGCCCATTTTCTGGCAATCACAAAAACACAATCATTAGAGGATTTAGCCAATTTGTATATTAGAGAGATTGTGAGACTTCATGGTGTGCCAGTGTCTATTATTTCAGATCGAGATGCAAGGTTTACAGCAAAATTTTGGAGGAGTTTACAGATAGCATTGGGAACACAATTGAAATTTAGCTCAGCTTTTCACCCTCAAACAGATGGACAATCAGAAAGAACCATTCAAACATTAGAAGACATGTTGAGGGCGTGCAGTTTAGATTGGAAAGGCAGTTGGGATGAACATTTGGCCTTAATTGAATTTGCATATAATAACAGCCATCATGCAAGCATAGGTGTAATATCCCGGACCTTTCGGATCCTTCTTCGTGGGTCCCGGATCTGGTTTTCGGAGCGTCCGACTCTGTTGTGTCTGAAATTTCTTTTCGAACATCTTTTGTGTTCGGATCGGCGCGATCCTAAGTCATTTCGGAGGCCCGGAGGCGTTCCGCGGCTTTTCCGCGTGTGTTTTCCGATTCCCAATGTGTGTTTCGATTTTTTCTTCGGAAGCTCGCTGCGGGCGAACCGGGCGGTTCCCCCAGGCACGAGTGGTATCGTTGCGATCGGTGCGTTCCAAGGATTATGGAAATGTATTTTTCTATTTTTCGGCATTTTTTCAAAAAATCGGATTTTCTATATAACCCTATTTCTTTTCTTTTTCTTTTTCTTTTCCTCTTTCTCTTTCTTCTTCTTCTTCCTCCTTCCTTCCCCAACCGTGGCCGCCCTCCTCTCTCTCCCTCTCTCCCGTTCGAGCGCAGCGACCACCGTTTCGGCTGCAGACGGCGGCGGTGCGACGCGGCGAGGACGTGGGTGACGTCGAGACGATCGTGCGGGCGTGCGGCAAGCGTGGGAAGCGTGGGGAGGCGAGGTTCTAAAATCGTTCTTCGTGGTTTGTGGACGATCCGGTGGAGCATTCGCTCCATTGAGGTAGGGTGACGTTCCTTAGCCTCTTGCCGTTCGTTTCCGTGATTTGTAGGCCGCGGGGAGGCCGAGAGAGGCTTGTTTGAGCGGGTTTGGGGTTTTCCATGATTTGGGGAGAGCTCGCCCGATCTATGATTTTAGCCCGCTATTTCATGTTTTGGTGGCTTAGAAGCATGCTAGGGGTCCTTAGGGGTCATTCCCCTTGATTTCCCCCTCTCCGGTGGAGGCATGGGGGCGTGGTTGGAGTTTTTATGCGTTTCCGCCGTTTTCGGGCGCGGACTGAGAACGCGCTATACTCCAGTAGCGCGTTCTTGATGGTCGCGCCGCCCCAATCGGGCACGTTCATCGGAGAAGATGAACAGTAGGGCAGTTCTGGTCGCGCTAGGGGTCCCTAGCGCGATCTGTCCTGTTGTCGGGTGTTCCTCTTGGGCCGTGTGTGTGCCCTGGACACCCCGTGGAGTTCCGGGACCGTGTCTTTGGGTGTCCGGAGGTTCCGTTTGCCTTGGTCATGCGATTGGCTGTGGGCGGTGCGTCCGTTTCTTCTCCGACCGTGGTCACCGTGCGATGGTGATGGTACGTGGGATGGCCCCCTTACTTCGTCAGGTTCGGACGTTATTTTCCGTGGTTTTGAGAGTCTACTCCTTCAGTGACCCTCCACTAGTCGTAGCCCACCAGTACGAGGTGATGGTCTCACCTGGGAGTGGTGTACGGGCATTCACCTTTGAGACGGTTTGTGGACCGGTTACCGTAGGCCCCTCGTCGGTAGCCAGAGTCTGGCTACGGGGGAAAATCGGTCAGAGGACCAGACCTAGTGACGCAAGGTCTGTGTGTGCACACGTGGTTGGGGGCGGTTGGACCCACGTCGACGGGCGTGACCCCAGCTAGTTACTTGTTTGTGGTTACTTGTTCTGTGTCTGCGCCTCGGGTAGGCCCTACCACGTCAGGCGGTTTACCTGCGGCGCGGTGTAAGACGTCAGGGGACGCAACCGGCTGTGCTTCTAGTGGATGGTACTCCTGTCGAGTACGGAGTGACAGACTGTCAGTCGTGTGTTTCCGACCTTCGGGTTTTGCGGTTCGACCGTTGAGTTTCGGTCTCGTACCGTGGCACATGTGTCGATTTGCGTGCCGTAGGGCCGGTTCTGTAGAGTGCAGGGCTTTCCTTTCCGAGGTACTTTCCTACCGCTAGTGTAGTTGTTTCTCGTTTTACGAGGTAGGGTTCGAGTGATCCCTACTGAGTCTTGTTCCGAGACTCATTCCCTGCGTATTTTCACCGTGTTTCAGGTGAGGCGCCACCTTCGGGGAGCGCGTCAGGAGTGCTGCGTGGTGCGGGTGCCCAGAGGTAGTGCCAGAGGTCAGAGCCGGGGTATGCCCCGTGTAGCTGTACTTTTCTTTCTTGTCACTGTACTAGTCGTGGACTACTGTTGCTGTTGTTGTTATTTTATTGTGGACCATGTAAAATGTTAATTTGTTTCCTGCTTAATATTATAACTGTTTAATTTCTGTAATTATTTGTGATACTTGTGTAGTTTCCACACCATCCTTTTAACCCTTCCGAGTCTTTGGGCTCGTGGGTGGCGGTGCGAGTCTCGGGTTATCGGGCCTTCCCGGTAATCGGATTCTCGGGTCGTTACAGCGGGTATCAGAGCGCGGTTGTGGAATTACATGAGAATCATAGGTGATTGTAGTGGTCCACTAGTCCACAGCGATGATGTACAGGTGACGCTGGCATTGGGCACCGCGTGTTTATTTTGACCTTGCCGTCTCCGTGTTTTCTGTCTTGTGCTTCAAGAGCGAGGATGGCGCCGAGGAGGAGCTCTCGCTCTCAGCAGGGGCAGTCTGCTGGAGGTCAGGAGATCCAGTAGGGGGTCCAGGGGGACCAGGAGGAGCATAGCAGAGCGTCACTGGGAGCTACCGAGGCCGCGGCTACTGCGAGGGTTCCGGGGGCCGAGGATTTCTTCCGTGGCATGTACCAGCTTATGTCTCAGCAGTTCGGCGGAGAGGCTGGTGAGGGCTCGTCAGCTAGGGGTGGGCCAGGCCGAGCAGTGAGGGACTTTCTGTAGTTCCATCCACCTTATTTCAGCGGCCAGGCAGACCCTGATGCGGCTCGCGATTGGCTTGATGAGATGGAGCGGGTGTTCAGTTCTGCAAGGAGTGCTGCCGAGGACAGAGTTGTGTTGGCCTACAACCATTTACAGGGTACGGCTCGGAGGTGGTGGTCTTCCGAGTGGAAGACGTCCTTTCAGCTTCGTCCACTTAAGCAGATCGAGTGGGATGACTTCGTTAGTGCTTTCGAGCGTACGTACTGTCCAGATATTATTGCCACGCAGCGGATGCGGGAGTTTCTGGAGCTGGTGCCGGGCGACATGTCCGTGTTGCAGTACAGGGCCCGATTTGTCGAGCTGGGTCGGTACGTACCTCACATCATGGAGCATGAGAGGGTGAGGACCACGCAGTTTGTACAGGGCTTGAGGTTGGAGCTGAGGCACCATCTGATCGCGAATGGGGCCACTGATCTAGAGACAGCGTCTTGTGTTGCGGTTTCTTTGGAGATGGATATGCAGAGGACCCGAGGACCGATCAGCCAGGGACAGTCCTTGTCAGGTCGCAGCCATCAGTCGGTTACCCAGCAGCAGGGTTTCTTTCAGTCTGCGTCGGGTGGTTCAGGAGTACCGGCATCGACAGCTTCGGTGACAGGATCTGCGTCCTTCGGCTCGAAGGTCAAGAAGTTCTTGAAGAAGAGTTTCCGTAAGAAGCACATGGATCAGGGGCATGCTTCATCGGGCAGTGTACAGCAGCCGATTCCTTTGCAGCGTCAGGGATCAGTGGGTGGATCGTGAGGACCTTGTCCACGGTGTGGTGGGACCCACCCAGGCAGGTAGTGCACGGCGCCGATCATCTGTTTTCGGTGTGACCAGCCAGGGCATATGGCGCGTGACTGTCCTCAGAGACCGTCGCAGCAGCAGTTTCCTCAGCAGCAGCAGGTTCCCCAGGAGTAGAGGCAGCAGCAGCAGCAGGGACAGTACCCGCCGCTACCCAGGTCAACCAGCGTGGGAGGCAGGCAGAGGGCTCGAGGCCAGATCACGCACATGACCAGGGCAGAGGCAGTGGCGTCGCAGCTCGTGGAAGGTACCGTTCAGATTTTGGGTTGTGCGGCTCGAGTTTTGTTCAACTCTGGCGCGTGTCATTCGTTTATTTCGGAGGATTTTGCGTCGAGCGTCGAGGAGCCGGTGACCCAGTTGTCCTGTGATTTGGCAGTGGAGTTGCCTTCGGGTGACTTTATGATCACTCCGTATTGCTTCGATCAGGTTCCGGTTTGGATCGATGGGCGGAGTATGCCAGACAGGTTGTATGCGTTGCCGCTTCGGGATTACGATGTGATTCTAGGCATGGATTGGCTCGTGACTCATGGAGCGGTGGTAGATTGTGGGATGAAGAGGGTCTACTTCCAGCATCCGAGCAAGCGGACCTTCTATTTCGAAGGTATCCGTTCCACCTCTTCTCGATTCCTTATCTCTGCTATTCGAGCCCATCGATTACTTGATTCTGGTTGTCAGGGCTTTCTCGCGTCCGTGGTGGTGTCTGAACGGATGGAACCGAGTGTCGAGGACATTCCGGTGGTGTGCGAGTTCCCCGACGTTTTTCCCGAGGAATTGCCTGGATTACCTCCCCAGCGGGAGATCGATTTTGTGATCGAGGTTGTGCCTGGTACGGGACCTTTGGCGAAGGCTCCTTACCGTATGGCCCCCGCTGAGTTGAGGGAGTTGAGGGCGCAGTTGCAGGAACTGTTGGCCAAGGGGTACATTCGTCCTAGTTTTTCCCCTTGGGGTGCGCCCGTGTTGTTTGTGAAGAAGAAGGACGGTAGTCTGCGGTTGTGCATTGACTATCGGCAGCTGAATGAAGTGACCATTAAGAACAAGTATCTGTTGCCGCGGATTGATGACTTGTTCGACCAGCTTCAGTCCGCGCGAGTGTTCTCGCGGATTGATTTGCGGTCAGGTTGCTATCAGCTGAGAATTCGCGAGTCCGATGTGGAGAAGACTGCGTTCAGTACGAGGTACGGGCATTATGAGTTTTTGGTGATGCCGTTCGGGCTCACCAATGCCCCAACAGCCTTCATGGACTTGATGCAGAGGGTGTTTCATCCGTATTTGGGCTAGTTCGTGGTCATCTTCGTGGACGACATCCTTATCTATTCGCAGTGTGCTGAGGAGCACGCGTACCATTTGGGTGTGGTGCTGCAGACGTTGCGAGGTCACCAGTTGTATGCGAAGCTCAGCAAGTGCGAGTTTTGGCTCAGTGAGGTGCACTTTCTAGGGCACGTGATTTCTGGTGATGGCATTTCCGTGGACCCCGCCAAGGTCGAGACAGTAATGCAGTGGCCGAGGCCGAGGTCGGTGACGGAGATCTGGAGTTTCTTGGGGCTTGCGGGTTATTATCGTCGGTTTATCCAGGATTTTTCTCGCATTGCGACCCCGATGACTAGACTCACGCGGAAGGATGTGCCTTTCGTCTGGTCTGAGGAGTGTGAGCAGAGCTTCAGGGAACTGAAGAGATTGCTCACCTCGGCTCCGGTGTTAGTTTTACCTTCTGGATCGGGAGGTTTTGTGTTGTGTACAGATGCTTCCGGTGTTGGATTGGGTGCTGTTTTGATGCAGCATGGTAGAGTGGTGGCTTATGCATCTCGGCAGCTAAAGCCCCACGAGGAAAACTACCATACCCATGACCTTGAGTTGGCGGCGGTGATCTTCGCGCTAAAGATCTGGAGGCATTATCTGTACGGTGAGAAGTTCGAGGTGTTCACTGACCATCAGAGTTTGAGGTATGTGTTCTCGCAAAAGGACCTGAACCTCAGGCAAAGGCGTTGGATAGAGTTCATGAAGGATTATGACTTCACCCTGTCTTATTAGCCAGGTAGGATGAATGTCGTTGCTAATGCCTTGAGTCGGAAGGTTGCGGTCAGTACCTTGATGTTGAGAAAGTGGAGGCTCTGGGAACAAGTGCCCGAGGTATCTTTTAGGCTCAAGATTCCCCAGGAGCCAGGGTTGGCGGTGCTTGCGAGTCTGACTGTCACTCCTGCTATCCGTCGTCAGGTGACAGAGGCTCAGCATGCGGACCCTGAGTTACCCCGGATTCTTGCTATGGCTGATGTGGAGCTCGGCGAGGACGGTGCTGCGAGGTTTCGTGGCAGGTTGTACGTCCCAGCGGAGGAGCAGATTCGTCGTGCGGTGCTGCGCGAGGCTCATGGGAGCAGGTACACCGTACACCCGGGTGCGACGAAGATGTATCGGAACTTGCGGAGGCAGTTCTGGTGGCCTGGCATGAAGAGAGATGTTGCTGAATTTGTGGCCAGGTGCCTGATCTGTCAACAGGTGAAGGCGGAGCATCAGCGACCAGACGGTACTCTCCAACCCTTGGATGTTCCTGCTTGGAAGTGGGACCATGTGACCACGGATTTTGTGGTGGGGTTGCCGAGGACCCTGACTGGGAAGGACAGTATCTGGTTGCTGGTGGATCGGCTGACGAAGGTGACTCGGTTGTTACCGGTCAAGGTCAGCTGGAGCGTGTCTAAGTTGGCTCGTTTGTATGTGGAGCGGATAGTACCGTTGCATGGGATTCCTATTTCGATCGTGTCGGATCGGGATCCACGCTTCACTTCTGGATTCTGGAGGAGTTTCTAGCGAGCTCTTGGCACGGAGTTGGCTTTTAGCTCGGTGTATCATCCTCAGTCAGATGGTCAGTCTGAGAGGACCATTCAGACTTTGGAGGACATGCTGAGATCTTACTGCCTGGAGTGGCAGGGGAGTTGGATTCATCACCTACCGTTGGTGGAGTTTGCATATAACAACAGCTATCATTCGAGCATCGGGATGGCTACTTATGAGGCATTGTACAGGCGTCCTTGTCGGACTCCACTCGATTGGTTCGAGGTGGGTGAGCGTGTTTTGACGAGACCGGAATTGGTGCAGTAGTGTGTGGATGTTGTGCACCTGGTTCGTCAGAACATGTTGGCGGCCCAGAGTCGGCAGAAGAGCTATGCTGACCGTAGGAGGCAGTCCCTCGAGTTCGCCGTGGGTGATCATGTGTTCTTGAGAGTTTCTCCGATGAAGGGGGTGATGCATTTTGGACGGCGTGGGAAGCTGAGTCCCCGCTATATTGGTCCTTTCGCGATTATGGAGCGCATCGGTGAGGTTGCTTACCGGTTGCAGTTACCTCCTGAGTTGGCGTCGGTGCATGACGTGTTACACGTCTCGATGTTGCGGAAGTATATGCCCGATGACTCTCATGTGCTCGAGTTTTCGGTTTGGCCTGAGGTGACTCCATACCTTTCTCTCTCAGAGTTTTCGATCCGCGTGGAGGATAGGCGAGAGCAGCGCCTGCGGAACAAGGTCATTCCCTTGGTGAAGGTCGTGTGGCAGTGACACTCTGGTGGTGAGGCTTCGTGGGAACGTGAGGACGAGATGCGTCAGCAGTTCCCGTATCTATTTGAGTGAGTCTTCCTCTTCTTTCCCCTTTGGTTGTTCTCAATTTCGAGGACGAAATTCCTTAAGGGGGGAGGGCTGTAATATCTCGGACCTTTCAGATCCTTCTTCGTGGGTCCCGGATCTGGTTTTCGGAGCGTCCAACTCTGTTGTGTCCGAAATTTCGTTTCGGACATCTTTTATGTTCGGATCGGCGCGATCCCGAGTCATTTCGGAGGCCCGGAGGCGTTCCGCGACTTTTCCGCGTGTGTTTTCCGATTCCCGGTGTGCGTTTCGATTTTTTCTTCGGAAGCTCGCTGCGGGCGAACCGGGCGGTTCCCCCAGGCACGAGTGGTACCGTTGCGATCGGTGCGTTCCGAGGATTCCGGAAATGTATTTTTCTATTTTTCGGTATTTTTCTGAAAAATCAGATTTTCTATATAACCCTATTTCTTTTCTTTTTCTTTTCCACTTTCTCTTTCTTCTTCTTCTTCCTCCTTCCTTCCCCAACCGTGGCCGCCCTCCTCTCTCTCCCTCTCTCCCGTTCGAGCGCGGCGACCACCGTTTCGGCTGCAGACGGCGGCGGTGCGACGCGGCGAGGACGTGGGTGACGTCGAGACGATCATGCGGGCGTGCGGCAAGCGTGGGAAGCGTGGGGAGACGAGGTTCTAAAAGCGTTCTTCGTGGTTTATGGACAATCCGGCGGAGCATTCGCTCCATTGAGGTAGGGTGACGTTCCTTAGCCTCTTGCCGTTCGTTTCCGTGATTTGTAGGCCGTGGGGAGGCCGAGAGAGGCTTGTTTGAGCGGGTTTGGGGTTTTCCATGATTTGGGGAGAGCTCGTCCTATCTATGGTTTTAGCCCGCTATTTCATGTTTTGCTGGTTTAGAAGCATGCTAGGGGTCCTTAGGGGTCATTCCCCTTGATTTCCCCCTCTCCGGTGGAGGCATGGGGGCGTGGTTGGAGTTTTTAGGCGTTTCTGCCATTTTCGGGCGCGGACTGAGAACGCGCTATACTCCAGTAGCGCGTTCTTGATGGTCGCGCTGCCCCGATGGGGCGCGTTCATCGGAGAAGATGAATAGTAGGGCGGTTCTGGTCGCGCTAGGGGACCCTAGCGCGATCTGCCTTGTCGCGCTAGGGGTCCCTAGCGCGACTTGTCTTGTCGCGCTAGATCTTCCCTGTCGCGCTAGGGGGTCCTAGCGCGTTCTTCCTTGTTGCGCTAGGGGTCCCTAGCGCGATCTGTCCTATTGTCGGGTGTTCCTCTTGGGCCGTGTGTGTGCCCTGGACACCCCGTGGAGTTCCGGGACCGTGTCTTTGAGTGTCCGGAGGTTCCGTTTGCCTTGGTCATGTGATTGGCTGTGGGCGGTGCGTCCGTTTCTTCTCCGACCGTGGTCACCGTGCGATGGTGATGGTACGTGGGACGGCCCCCGTACTTCATCAGGTTCGGACGTTGTTTTCCGTGGTTTTGAGAGTCTACTCCTTCAGTGACCCTCCACCAGTCGTAGCCCACCAGTACAAGGTGCTGGTCTCACCTGGGAGTGGTGTACGGGCATTCACCTTTGAGACGGTTTGTGGACCGGTTACCGTAGGCCCCTCGTCGGTAGCCAGAGTCCGGCTACGGGGGAAAACCGGTCAGAGGACCAGACCTAGTGACGCAAGGTTTGTGTGTGCACACATGGTTGGGGGCGGTTGGACCCACGTCGACGGGCGTGACCCCATCTAGTTACTTGTTTGTGGTTACTTGTTCGGTGTCTGCGCCTCGGGTAGGACCTACCACGTCAGGCGGTTCACCTGCGGCGCGGTGTAAGACGTCAGGGGACGCTACCGGTTGTGCTTCTAGTGGATGGTACTCCTGTCGAGTACGGAGTGACAGACTGCCAGTCGTGTGTTTCCGACCTTCGGGTTTTACGGTTCGACCGTTGAGTTTCGGTCTCGTACCGTGGCATGTGTGTCGGTTTGCGTGCCGTAGGGCCGGTTCTGTAGAGTACATGGCTTTCCTTTCTGAGGTACTTTCCTACCGCTAGTGTAGTGGTTTCTCGTTTTACGAGGTAGGGTTCGAGTGATCCCTACTGAGTCTTGTTCCGAGACTCATTCCCTGCATGTTTTCACCGTGTTTCAGGTGAGGCGCCACCTTCGGGGAGCGCGTCAGGAGTGCTGCGTGGTGCGGGTGCCCAGAGGTAGTGCCAGAGGTCAGAGCCGAGGTATGTCCCGTGTAGCTGTACTTTTCTTTCTTGTCACTGTACTAGTCGTGGACTACTGTTGCTGTTGTTGTTATTTTATTGTGGACCATGTAAAATGTTAATTTGTTTCCTGCTTAATATTATAACTGTTTAATTTCTGCAATTATTTGTGTTGCTTGTGTAGTTTCCACATCATCCTTTTAACCCTTCCGAGTCTTCGGGCTCGTGGGTGGCGGTGCGAGTCTCGGGTTATCGGGCCTTCCCGGTAATCGGATTCTCGGGTCGTTACAATAGGAATGGCACCATATGAAGCGTTATATGGTAGACCGTGTAGGTCACCTATTTGTAGGGATGAGGTTGGTGAGCGAAGATTGATTGGGCCACAGATTGTACAGGATTGTGTAGAAAAGGTTGAGTTGATTTGAAAAAGATTACTTACAGCTCAGAGTAGGCAAAAAAGCTATGCTGATCAAAGAAGGAGAGATCTACAATTTACTGTCGGGGATCACGTATTTCTGAAAGTTTCGCCTACAAGGGGAGTAATGAGATTTGGCAAGAAAGGTAAACTCAGTCCAAGGTATGTTGGACCATTTGAAATCTTAAGAAGGATTGGAGAGGTGGCATATTAGCTGGCTTTACCACCATCATTGTCAGCAGTTCATGATGTATTCTATGTGTCCATGTTAAGAAAATACATGCCAGACTCATCACACGTTATAGATCATGAACAGTTAGAAATTCAGCCGGATCTTACATATGAGGAAAAGCCAGTTCGCATTCTCGATCGGAAGGAACAAGTGCTGAGAACGAAGACAATTCCATTGGTGAAGGTATTGTGGAAAAGTACCTCAACAGAAGAAGCTACTTGGGAGATGGAAGATGAAATGCGGAAGAGATATCCACAGCTATTCGGTACGTATTGAGTAAATCTATAAATTTCGAGGACGAAATTTGTTTAAGGGGGAGAGGTTTGTAACACCCGAATCCGTTCGAAACTTAAAAATAACTAAGCACTTTACTTCTGAAACCCATACAGATTATAGATTCTCTAAATCAAACCCCAATGCCTTGAACTGTATAGAAAATACGGGTTTAACGGATGTTAGTATACAAATTCAATAGACATCTTCTTTATTAATACGTAACTTCTCATAGGAATGTCAGAATAAGTCAATATTAGACTCGTTGGAAAGATAACCGAAAAATCTACAAGTTTCATGTTGAACACTTTTTAAAATTTTGATGTTTGGAAGGACAAAAATGAGATAGAGTGAGCTAGTTCATAAAAATCATATTATTAAGAGTTTTTTTTAAAACAAAAAAAATTAAAAAAATCCTAAAATATCTACCCCCCCCCCCCCCACGTGGCTCCCTCCCTCACTCCCCACCTTCCCCACTTCCCACCTCCCCCACTCCCCTCTTCCCCCTCTTACCACCTCCCCCTCCCTCTTATCTCCTCTCCCCTCCCCCCTATATAAAGCCCCCCTCTCCCCCTCTCTTTCCCATATATCCACCCCCCTCTCCCCCTCCAACTCTTTCTCTTCTCTCACTCCCCTCCTCTCTCTCTCTCTCTCTCTCTCTCTCTCTCTCTCTCTCACTCTCTCTCCCCCATCTCTCTCTCTCTTTCTATTTTTATTTTCTCTTTTTTTACTCTCTATTATCTCTTTACTCTCTCTAATCTCTCTCTACTTTCTCTCTCTACTCTTTTTTATTTTCTCTCTCTACTTTCTCTCTCTGAATTCTCTCTATACTTTTTCTCTTTAAATATCTCTCTATACTTCTTTCTCTACTCTCTCTTCACTTTCTCTCTCTATCTTCTCTATCTATTTTCTCTCTCTACTTTCTCTCTCTAAATTCTCTCTTTAAATTCTCTCTCTAATTTTCTCTTTTATATCACTTCTACCTTCCTTCTCTACTCTCTTTACTTTCTCTCTCTATTTTCTCTCTCTAAATTCTCTCTATACTTTCTCTCTCTAAATTCTCTCTCTACTTTTTCTCTTTACTTCCCACTCTCGTTCTCTTATTAATAAACGGAGAATAGAAGATAATACAACATCAGAATAATATAAATAATTAATAAACACTTGGACGGATGATTTGAAGCTATTTTGGACAATTTCACTCTTCTTTACGCATCTCGGACTGGGAAATTATATTTTCCTACGCAATGACTTTTACGGGAGCTCTGGTGCGATACTAAAATCTATTCGGAAGTCCGTTCTAAAGGTAGGCACATGACAAACCGAGTGCATGTTATTTGTTATTTACATTTCTTTGATTTTATTTTATTTGAAATGTAATTTAAGTCATTGATTTATTTAACCCAATGATTTATGTTTAGAATCAGTTATTTATTTAGTTATCATTCTGTAAAATATTATGTTTCTCTCTAATCTCTCTCTAATTTCTCTCTAATCTCTTTCTACTTTCTCCCTCTACTTTCTCTCTCTACTCTCTCTCTACTCTAATCTCTTCGAATGTTATATATATTTAGTTAATAATATTAAAATACGATCCAGTTATTTTGTAAAATTTAACGGCAAGTTTTAAGTATTGAGACGACTGTGTAATAAGCATCATAATAAGAATAAAAATTTGATTAAGCATATGGACTGTGTCACTTTAAGGAGGTGTGGGGTGACAAACCGTAGTTAGCTTCGGCTACGGGATTAGGCCCATTTCCGAGGACAAACGGACTTCTGAAAAATCCGGAACCCAGAATAAGAAAATTATCTGGGGAATGGTGGAGTATTAACTCCCGATCCTGCGTGGTTGATCAAGGCCGACATGCTCCAGCGTTTAGACCATTTGTCTTTATGTCGACGTATGGATGCTTAGGTATGTGTTTGCTACTGCTTTTAGTGACGGGATGCCTGTCCAATATATGCTGCCAAATAATATGAAGTTCAGATTTGATATATGACTTTGATATGATCTGAAAATAAGTTCATCTGTATAAGCTCTGATTTAGCTAAGATATGTATTATGCCATATATATATAAGTCAGATAAGAGTTGTTATACGCATCTGTTTATAAATCTGAAAATTTCTTTGCTCTTTATATTTCCTACGCATTCATAGTATATGTACAATTCAGTGAAATTGTGATTAACTTTATATATATCATGGATTTGCACAGTTTAGTATATGATAAGCATGTGATTGGTTTTAATGCCTACTGAGTCTTTGGACTCACTTTCGTTGCCTAACCATTTCAGGAAATTGACCAGTGTGCGTCTTGACTCCGACGGGCGGTAGGTCGGAGGATGATCCCGGGTTTAGTTTGGATTCTGCCGCGCAGAATAAATAGATTTAATTTTCTTTTGAATAATGAAATGTAAATATGACTTTTGAGTAAAGATATGTAGTACTCTGTATACGATGTAAATTATGAGTATTTATCTTATGGAAATGGTATGGTTATGTTTCTTTTGGAATATGTGATGGTTTGACCTTTAGCGCCTTGCAAATATTCGGCCCACAATATTTCCGTACATCCGCTGTGACGTCCCCGGACACGATACGGGATCGCTGGAAGGGGGCGCCACAGACCAATGGTCAAAAAGACCAACAAACACTAATTATGATGGGAATCGACGCCGAGCCATTACTTTTCATATTACATTTATATCCTTTAGTTTATTTTTATATCCACGGGAAAGTATACGCGCAATTGTATGGCTTTATCGGCCAATGCGTCATTCCCACGGATTGTGTGAGTTTCTATGTAATTTGTCAGTAGGACCAGTAAGGGGGCCCCCAGCCCTTTCCCATTGGTCCATGTCATCCATGTGGGGCTGGTCAACCATCCTAGGTGGCCATCTAGAAGGGTTGAATGCCATTTGACCACATGGGAGACAAGTTGCTTAATTAGTCCAAGGTGGGTTACCTACCTCACCTACCCATTCAACCCCATTAACCATGGTCAAGGGGGCGCCCCTCACCCCTTAATATTTTATTATTTTTTGTGTGTTATTCACATCCAATCTAGACCCTCCATTCCCCACCCCTAGATCTAATGGTGTAGATTAGATTTGACACATGGCATATAAAAGGGTTGTATTTTCCATTTGTTAGCATTAATGAAGAGAAAATTGTTAGAAAATCAAGAGTGTTCTTGAGCCCCCCCTCTCTCCCTCTGGTTTCTCTCCTCCAACCTCCAGTTCTAGAGTGATTTCTATCTTCTATCCCATCCCCTCTATCTCCGGTGATCATCTGTGCCGCCGCCGTTCGTGCCGCCTTCGAGCCGTCGCGAAACCGTCTTCGGTATTCTGTCCTACTGGACAGAGGTGTCTTCCCAAAATTCCTGCTACCAGCCACGGCCTCTTCGTGATCTGTAATTTTTATGGTGTGTTCCTACATTCCACTCCATCATCCACAAAAATATTCAGGTCCAAAATCCCTCGTTTAGTATTTTTCCATTTTCGTGCATCTTTCATTCCTAGATCTGTTTTGTCTCTGTCTACAGTGACAGCATCCATGTGTTTCTCACCTCCGTCCCTCTTTTTGATTTTTCCAAACCCTTCCAATTTTACTGGGAGTTCTATCCATCATCCCCTACATCCACCAATTTTATTAATTTTTGATCAGCCTTCCATTTATTTTTAAAAATTCGTGTTCTTCCTCAGCTACAGTGTTATCAGCCATATTCCAGATTCGACCCACTGCTAGTGCAAAAATAATAGCAATTCGTAGCCTTACCCAAATCCAGATCCAAAAATAGTCCTGGTTTTGTAGCTTGATTTCCCACAACTTTTCGGAAGAACACAACTCCCGATTCGGATGTCTACCTTGCGGTCAAAGGTAATCCACAGGAAAGTTCCCTACTAGTCTGAGAGTTCAGACACTGTACAACAGCAACATTCAAAATTCGCCAATCAGAAGTACATGCCTTGTTATTTTTATGTAATCCCATACTGTTGAAGCCCTTCGAAGCAGCTTTCCAACGGCGCCAGTTTCGTCGCATTCCGACATCGGGGCTGATCGTAGCGTCCGTTCTCGCCGGAAAACAGAACCGACAGGTTCGTGGCCGGTTATTCCGACCGGTGCCGATCGGAGCCGCCCGGCCTCCGGCCGGCGAACCAGCGTGCCGCCAGCCCAGGGAATGCTTCCCTAAGTGTCTCCACTACAGCGGTGCCACCGGGTCCCACACGGCCCCTCCGGACAGCACGTGGGCCCCACCGTCACATGTTCGGGTGTTGCCGAATTAACGCGAGAAGCCGCCCGTCAACCCGAATTCGGTCCTCCCGGGCCCAGTTGTGTAGCCCTTTACCTCCCTGCGTGGAGTGGGCGATATTTCATTGCTGTCATCATTGTGTAATATTTATCCCGGGAGTACGAGTTTCGGCCGGGTCCGTCGTCCCCACGCCGAGCGCGTGGAGGTATCGTCCTCGCTCCTTACTTGGCATTTTGCTTAATTTCATATATGCTTGTTTATGCCGCTGCTAGAGAGCATGTGTAGGGATATCTAGCTCGCTTTATCTATTCATTACCGCTGCTGCGAGAGAGTGCGACACCGTCCCGTGACCCGATCCGGGCACACGAGAGAGCCGATCACCCTAGCTCATTGCCGGTTTCTCAACCGCGCACGTCCGACGCTTCCCTCGTTAAGGGACAGTCACGAGCTTGTCGTGTCCGTGGTCTCGTCCCGCATCAATTTGGTATCAGAGCGAGTTGAGTCTAGGGTGTCAAAAAAAAGTGTCATTCATTCTAGTCATTAGTCATTGTCTAAGTCGTGTTTAGGGTCATCATTGTTTTAAAAAAAACAAAGTGTCTTTTGCATCGCATCCCAATAACCCGGTATATCAAAAGGTGTTGCCCGAACGTTAGGCTACGCCTATCGGGAAGGCCGCACACTTGCGCGAGTGGTCTTCGGATCGGTTATCTCCGCCACGTACCGAGTCTTGGTCGTCATGTCTAGGGTTGTAGTCCATTGTCTAGTTGGTTTATCTACTAGTGTCGGCATGCCCACCCACTAGTCCCCAATCACCCATGGATTCCCAAACTCCCGGATGGTGGCGATACTATCTCAAATGGAAGGACCACCCGAACCACCCCACGAGGCCCGAAACCCGGGACTTCTACGGGTCCGATGACCCGAGTGTCTACCTAGAATGGGAAGCCATTATGGACGATTACTTCGAGGTGTACATTATGTACGGGCCCATGCAAGTCGATGTTGCCAAAAGGTGACTTTTTGGTGAAGCCGCCGCAACTTGGAGGAACATCAAATACTGGAGGGAGGATAGGAATCTAAGGCCCATCGAGTCATGGTGGGAAATGAAGAGAGCGCTTAGGAGGGCCTACTTGCCCCGCCCACCTACCTCCAACCACGGAGGTCATACCACTCACCCACCCCACCAACTCACCCACAACCAAGTGGGCCACACCGCTACCCAATCCCACCCCTTCACCGCCGTCCAAGCCCAACAAAGCGACCCCAATCTAGTGGCCCGCCCAAGCACCTCCAACCAACCTCCCCTTGGCACCCCCATCCCAACCCACTCAAGTACCTCCAACCGAGTGGAAGCCCCGCTTATAGCCGAGCCTAGGACCACACCTAGGTCGAGGGACGAGGAGCGAGTCCACCCCAAGGTCCCTACTCCAACCCGCTCCTTTGAGGAATGCAAGAAAATGATTTCGGATTTGTTGGAAAGGATAAGTGCTTCTTCACCTCTCGTAGGTGCTCCATCACCACCCGCTCCTTCCGAGCTCTATTCGGAACCTTCTTCTTTGGAGCTACCAAAGCCCGAGCCACCCGTGTTTCTTACGGGAACACTTTACATAGCCGAGCCACTTCTTAGTTGGCTCAAGGATGGCTTGGTCCCACATCCCTTCCCGTCCATGGACCCCACCTTACCTTTAGTGCCAGTCAACTCATTCCATACCACCTTTCGATCTAGTCACCATGTTGACACATTGGACGATCTTGTCATGGGATTGGATTCACAATGGGAGTTGACGCATCTTTTGGCGCGAGGCTTTGACCAACCCGCTAGTCTTAGCTTCACCCATCCGGCCTTCGGGTCCATTACCTCCAAGTGCACCGTGGGTTGTGTCACCACGGAGGTCCTCTTACTCCTCCCCTTACCGGACGAGCCCGAATTCATACCCTTTTGTCCGAGGGAGGAATCATACTTCTTGCCTACGATCCCGTCCCACCCGTTACAATTCAAGAAGGTGACTACCCACATCTTCAAACCTTCTACACGTGGGACCGTGACTTGTGGGAACCCACCACAAGGGGTCATACCTTCTTTGACCCTTTTGACCCCTTCACTATTAGGCTTCCCGAGTTACCACCCGTACTCCCCTTCTTCAAGGAAGCCCACTTTTATGCCCCTTCCCCTCGGGATGGTCCATCTACATCCACCAATCCTGACCCACCTACACCCGGCCCTTCTAAACCACCCGAGTCACCCACATACAAAAGACCATCCATGCATAACCACACCCTACGTATAGGTGTTCCCCATGCCATCCATTCCCAGTTGCATAACATGCATGCATGGCACATATTCGGGTGTCCTGGTCCGCCGTCACCCATGTACGGGTCGGACTAACATTAGGTGTGTCTAGGGTCATAGATGAGTCCGTGTGCTTCTTTTCTTGTGTGGTTTGTTTGCATGGCTTGTGTGTCATTTGTTTGTCTGCATGTGTCTGGTGCAAGCTCGTCGATGTCAGTCCCTTATGAGTGTGAAGCGAGTCGACTCACTCGATGAGTATGGGATCGGTTCTACATCTATACCCGGATCAGTCACCTACAGGGACTCAGCGGTGATTCCTAGTGAGTCTTCGAGCTGCTTCCTTCCCTTTGAGAGTGCCCCACCCGGAGTGTCCACCTCTAGCCCATAGCAGTCTGCGCATATCGAGTATATATGGAATGAGCAGGTGACGATCACTTGGAGTGGAGCATACCCGCGCTACTTCGCACGGTGACGGATCCGCCGGAGTACTCGAGCATCCATACCCCTACTCGACGGGGTCGAGTTCCTCCCACCCGGGGAGAGTTGATGGGAATCGACGCCGAGCCAGTACTTTTCATATTGCATTTATATCCTTTAGTTTATTTTTATATCCACGGGAAAGTATACGCGCAATTGTACGGCTTTATCGGCCAATGTGTCATTCCCACGGATTGTGTGGGTTTCTATGTAATTTGTCAGTAGGACCAGCAAGGGGCCCCCCAGCCCTTTCCCATTGGTCCATGTCATCCATGTGGGGCTGGTCAACCATCCTAGGTGGCCATCTAGAAGGGTTAAATGCTATTTGACCACATGGGAGACAAGTGGCTTAATTAGTCCAAGGTGGGTTACCTACCTCACCTACCCATTCAACCCCATTAACCATGGTCATGGGGGCGCCCCTCTCCCCTTAATATTTTATTATTTTGTGTGTGTTATTCACATCCAATCTAGGCCCTCCATTCCCCACCCCTAGATCTAATGGTGTAGATTAGATTTGACACATGGCATATAAAAGGGTTGTATTTTCTATTTGTTAGCATTAATGAAGAGAAAATTGTTGGAAAATCAAGAGTGTTCTTGAGCCCCCCCTCTCTCCCTCTGGTTTCTCTCCTCCAACCTCCAGTTCTAGAGTGATTTCTATCTTCTATCTCCTCCCCTCTATCTCCGGTGATCATCTGTGCCGCCGCCGCCGCCGTTCGTGCCGCCTTCGAGCCGTCGCGAAACCGTCTTCGGTATTCTGTCCTGCTGGACAGAGGTGTCTTCCCGAAATTCTTGCTACCAGCCACGGCCTCTTCGTGGTCTGCAATTTTTATGGTGTGTTCCTATATTCCACCCCATCATCCACAAAAAAATTCAGGTCCAAACTCCCTCGTTTAGTATTTTTTCATTTTCGTGCATCTTTCATTCCCAGATCTGTTTTGTCTCTATCTACAGTGATAGCAGCCCTGTGTTTCTCACCTCCGACCCTCTTTTTGATTTTTTCAAACCCTCCCCATTTTACTGGGAGTTCTGTCCATCATCCCCTACATCCACCAATTTTATTAATTTTTGATCAGCCTTCCATCTATTTTTAAAAATTCATGTTCTTCCTCAGCTACAGTGTTGTCAGCCATATTCCAGATCCGACCCACTGCTAGTGCAAAAATAATAGCAATTCGTAGCCTTACCCAAATCCAGATCCAAAAATAGTCCTGGTTTTGTAGCTTGATTTCTCACAACTTTTCGGAAGAACACAACCCCAGATTCGGACGTCTACCTCGCAGTCAAAGGCAATCCACAGGAAAGTTCCCTGCTAGTCTGAGAGTTCAGACACTGTACAACAGTAACATTCAAAATTCGCCAATCAGAAGTACATGCCTTGTTATTTTTCTGTAATCCTATAGGGTTTAAGCCGTTTGAAGCAGCTTTCCAACGGCGCCAGTTTCGTCGCATTCCGACATCGGGGCTGATCGCAGCGTTCGTTCTCGCCGGAGCACGCGCCGGAAAATAGAACCGACAGGTCCGTGGCCGGTTATTCGAACCGGTGCCGATCGGAGCCGCCCGGCCTCCGGCCGGCGAACCAGCATGCCGCCAGCCCGGGGAACGCTTCCCTAAGTGTTCCCACTACAGCGGTGCCACCGGGTCTCACACGGCCCCTCCGGACAGCACGTGGGCCCCACCGTCACGTGTTCGGGTGTTGCCGAATCAACGCGAGAAGCCGCCCGTCAACCCGAATTCGGTCCTCCCGAGCCCAGTTGTGTAGCCCTTTACCTCCCTGCGTGGAGTGGGCGATATTTCATTACTGTCATCATTGTGTAATATTTATCCCGGGAGTACGAGTTTCGGCCGGGTCCGTCGTCCCCACGCCGAGCGCGTGGAGGTATCGTCCTCGCTCCTTACTTGGCATTTTGTTTAATTTCATATATGCTTGTTTATGCCGCTGCTAGAGAGCATGTGTAGGGATATCTAGCTCGCTTTATCTAGTCATTACCGCTGCTGCGAGAGAGTGCGACACCGTCCCGTGACCCGATCCGGGCACACGAGAGAGTCGATCACCCTAGCTCATTGCCAGTTTCTCAACCGCGCACGTCCGACGCTTCCCTCGTTAAGGGACAGTCACGAGCTTGTCATGTCCGTGGTCTCGTCCCTCATCAAATTAGGTCGACGAATCTACTGGATCGATCAAGTAAACACTGGAGCAGTCGACCAATGCAGTGGGCCGGTCGACCAAAGACTGGATTGGTCCACCAATGCAGTGGGTTGGCCGACCAATCTAGGCCTGACTCGGCATTCTTTGTGACAGATAGCCCATCTGTAACGACCCGAGAATCTGATTATCGGGAAGGCCCGATAACCCGAGACTCGCACCGTCACCCACGAGTCCGAAGACTCGGAAGGGTTAAAAGGATGGTGTGAAGACTACACAAGTATCACAAATAATTACATAAATTAAATAGTTATAATTAAGCAGGAAATAAATTAACAGTTTACATGATACATGGTCCACAAGATATAATAAAATAACAACAGCAGTAGTCCACAACTAGTACAGAGACAAGAAAGAAAAGTACAACTACACGGGGCATACCTCGGCTCTGACCTCTGGCACTAACGCTGGGCACATGAACCACGCTGAGCCTCAGATGCGCTCCCCTGAGGCCGCGACTCACCTGTAACACTGTGAAAACACGCAGGGAATGAGTCTCGGAACAAGACTCAGTAGGGATCACTCGAACCCTACCTCACAAACGGAGAAACCGCTACGCTAGCAGTAAGCGAGTACCTCAGAAAGGGAAGCCCTGCCATCTACAAAACACCGATTTCACGGCACAAAAACCGACACACGTGCCACGGTGGAACGACCGGAACACCATGATCAACACGACAAAACCCGAAGGTTGAAGTCGCAAAGACTGACAGACTGTCACTCCCGACTCGACAGAAGTACCTCCCACTAGAAGTACAGCCGGTAGCGTCCCCTGACGTCTTACACCGCACCGCAGGTGAACTGCTTGACGTGGTAGCGCCTACCAAAGGCACGGACACCGCACAAGTAACCACAAAGCAAGTGACTAGCTGGGGTCACGCTCGTCAGCGTGGGTCCAACTGCCCCCAACCACGTGTGCACACACAGACCGTGCGTCCCTGGTATGGCCCTCTGACCGGTTTTCCCCTCAGTCGGACTCTGGCTGCAAGACGTGGGGCCCGACAGAAACCAGTCCACAAACCGTCTCTAAGGGTAGCATCTCCAACACTCCCTGGTGGGACCACAAGCGTGTAAGCAGGCTACGACTAGTGGAGGGTCACTACGGAGTAGACTCTCAAGTCAACGGAAAATAACGTCCGCATCCGACGACGTACGGGGACTGTCCCACGTACCGGCATCGTCGCACGGTGACCACGGTCGGAAAAGAAACGAGGTTGCAAACCACCCGGGGCAACCCTGAGCTTGATGGTCTACCCTAGACGCGTCACAGGCTCTGACGGTCTAAGGCTGGACCGTCACAGCCATCTGACGGCCCAACACAGGGGCGTCAGATACCCAGTGCAAAATAGCGTGTAACGCACTTGCCCTGGTGTGTTACAGTCTGTGACGCGCCTACCCTGGTGCGTCACAAGACAAGTGGAAACATACTGTGACGCGTGCCACCCGGTGCGTCACAGGCCCTGACGCACTTAACCTGGTGCGTCACAAGCTGTAACGGACCAAGCCTGGTGAGTTACACTGTGGGAATGTGTCCACTCTAACGCACCCACACAGGGGCGTCACAATACTGTGACGCGCCAAGCCTGGTGCGTCACATGCCTCAACCCCCAACGGTCAAAAAAATCAACAGTCAAAAGCCAACGGTCGAACATCCCTGACGGTCCAACCCAGGTGCGTCACAGCACCTGTGGCGGTCTGTCGTGGGACCGTCACAGCCCACAGACTCCAGCTGGATGACAACAGGACTGTGACGCACCCATCCAGGTGCGTCACATGGTGTGACGGTCACTGGAAGGACCGTCACACCCGTCCGAGGGTGAAACGGCGTGAAACGCCCAAAAATTCCAACCACGCCCCCATGCCTCCATAGGAGAGGGGAAAATCAAAGGGGAAGACCCCTGGGGACCCCTAGCATGCTTCTAAGCCATCAAAACGTGAAATCATGGCCTAAAACCATAGATCGGGCGAACTCCCCCAAAATCATGCTTTTGCCCAAACCCGCTCAAAGACACCCCTCTCGGCTCCCATTCGGCCTACAAAATGCGGGGGATGACGGGATGAGCATAGGGATTCATCCCCCTATCTCAATGGAGCGAAAGCTCCGCCGAATCGAGCTCAACCCACGAAGAACGCTTTTGGAAACCCCGCTCCTTCACGCTTCCCACGAACACCGCACGCCCATGAGCTCGCCTCGCAGCCGCCCACGCAACCGTGCCGTCGTCCCGCCGCCGTCTGCAGTCGGAGAGAGGCCCACCGCGATCGAATGGGAGAGAGAGGGGGAGAGGGGGCGGTTCTCACGGTGGGAGGAAGAAGAAGAAGAAGAAGAAGAAGGGTGGGGAGAGAGAGAAAAAGGGGGGTATTTATAGAAAATCTGGAAATTCCGAAAAATATTGAAAATCAAAAATCACATTTTCGCGATCCTCGGAACGCACCGATCGTAACAGTACCACTCTCGCATAGGTGAACGACCCGGTTCACCTGCAATAAGGTTCCGAAGGAATTACCGAAACACACACCAGGAATCGTAAAACACACGCGGAAAAGCCGCGGAACGCTTCCGGGCCTCCGAAACAACTCCGGATTACGCCGATCCAAACATGAAAGATGTCTGAAACGAAATTTTGGACACAACGGAGTCAGACATTCTGAGAAACCAGATCCGGGACCCACGAAGAAGGATCTGAAAGGTCCGGGATATTACACCATCGATCGACTGATTTGCCCAATCGGTCGACCGATTCCGACGACGCTCATGCGAAACCCCTTCTGTGGGGTCCTAACCCATGCCCCACTCACTCCAAATGAGGGGGGAAACAAGGGGAAACTCTTCCCCAACCTCCACATTACCAAGAGGTCCTATTTAAACCACGAAAATCCCACTGAATCGGTGAATCCGTCGCTCACCCAAAAAAATATGCATTTTTCACCTCGGTGTGAAAGAAACCCAATCTCGGCCTCACCTCGACCTACAAACCACGAGAAAATAGAAGGCAAGGGCCAAGGATCCATCCCCCTACCTCCACACACAATTTTCCGCGCCGAGTATGCCGATTCCACGTGAAAATGATACTCGCACCGGCGTTGACGTCTCGAATCCGCAAATGGGAGCACGCCGCGCCACCGCCATGTTCCTTGCTCCATCCTCAACCGCTCACCGCCCACGTCGCCTCTGCCTCACCCTCACCGTCCTCTGTCGGCCGCCGAAGAAGAGAGGGAGAGAAAGCGAGAACGAGAGAAGAGAGGGGGAGAGAGATGAGAGAATGAGGAGAGAGAGAGGGTGAAGGGTTATATTTATAGAAATTAATTTGGGGATTTAAAAATTTTAAAAATAAAAAATAGGAAAAAATTATCCTCACGGTCCTTGAAAAACGCATAATGTGCCTGCAACATCTCGGAGCCTAGAAACACAACGGTTCACCCTACACAGGAGTCCGAAGGCATGATAACCAAAAATCCCGATTAATTACAAAATATAATCCGGGACCCACAGTAACGCTCCAAAACCCACGGATTCTAGATCTGAAAATCCTAGGCATTACAAGGGGGCTCGCTAGCGCGGTAGAGGGAGCGGAGAAGGGTGTATGAGGGGAGGGTAGGCTATACGTGAGCAGTAAGGAGGAGGGGCTTGTCAGAGGGGAGAGAGGTGAGAGGGGGACAGGAGGGGAGAGAGGGACAGGAGGGGAGAGAGGGGAGGGGGCTTGCTGGAGGGGAGAGATGGCGGGTGTGAGGTGGGGGTGTGTGTGAGAGAGAGAGGACGACGGGTGAGAGAGATGGTCGGGGTGTAGGATAAGTGTGAGTGGGGGGTGCCAGAGGGGAGAGAGAGAGAGCGTATAGGGGGAGTGAGTGGATGCTAGAGGGGGGAGAGAGAGACGATGGGGGTGAGAGAGATGGCGAGGGTGCTCACCGGGAATAATGGCGCAGGGTGGTGGAGGGTGGGGGTGCTTGGCAAGAACGGTGGCTTAGGGGAGGGTGGGGGGGTGCTCACAGGATGGGAGAGAGGGGTAGGGGGGAAAGTCGCTCAGTGTGGGAGCGACTTCAGAGAAAAGTCATTCTCACACGGAGTGACTTTCCTCTCTCTCCTCTCTCTCTCACCTCTCCCTGATGTCTCTCTCCCTATCTCTCTCACGGACCCCCCACCCCAGCCATTGCTCTCTCTCTCTCACCTCTCTGCTCTCCCCCCTCTCTCTCATACCCCTACCCCGATCATCCCTTTCTCTCTCTTACCTCTATACTCTCTCTCCCCCTCTCCTTCTCAGACCCCCACCCCACTTGGCGGACCGTCACCCCCTTCGGCCTTCACCCTCTGGCCTCCTACCCCTACCTCATGCTCCATGCCGCCCACACCTGCCATCGCCCCTGTAATATCCCGAACCTTTTGGATCCTTCTTCGTGGGTCCCGGATCTATTTTTCGGAGCGTCCGGCTCTGTTGTGTCCAAAATTTCGTTTCGGACATCTTTCGTGTGCGGATCGGCGCTATCCGGGGTTGTTTCGGAGGCCCGAAGGCGTTCCGCGGCTTTTCCGCGTGTGTTTTCCGATTTCCGGTGTGTGTTTCGGCTTTTCCCTCGGAAGCTCGCTGTGGGCGAACCGGGCGGTTCCCCCAGGCACGAGTGGTACCGTTGCGATCAGTGCGTTCCGAGGATTCCGGAAATGTATTTTTCTATTTTTCGGTATTTTTTCGAAAAATCAGATTTTCTATATATAACCCTATTTCTTTTTCTTTTTCTTTTCTTCTTTCTCTTTCTTCTTCTTCCTCCTTCCTTCCCCAACCGTGGCCGCCCTCCTCTCTCTCCCTCTCTCCCATTCGGACGCGGTGAGCCCCTCCCCGGCTGTTGACGGCGGCAGGGCGACGGCGCGGACGCGTGGGTGGCGGCGAGGCGAGCTCGTGGGCGTGCGGCAAGCGTGGGAAGCGTGGGGAGTTCGTGAAGCTTAAAGCGTTCTTCGTGGTTTGTGGGCGATCCGGCGGAGCATTCGCTCCATTGAGGTAGGGTGACGTTCCTTAGCCTCTTGCCGTTCATTTCCGTGGTTTCTAGGCCGAGGGGAGGCCGAGAGGGGCTAGATCGAGCACGTATGGGGTTTTTCCATGATTTGGGGAGAGCCGCCCGATCTATGGATTTGATGCATGGATTCGCGTTTTGATGGCCTAGAATCATGCTAGGGGTCCTTAGGGGTCGTTCCCCTTGTTTTCCCCCTCTCCGGTGGAGGCATGGGGGCGTGGTTGGAGTTTGTAGGCATTTCCGCCGTTTTCGGGCGCGGACTGAGAACGCGCTATACTCCAGTAGCGCGTTCTTGATGGTCGCGCTGCCCCGATAGGGCGCGTTCATCGGAGAAGATGAACAGTAGGGCGGTTCTTGTCGCGCTAGGGGTTCCTAGCGCGATCGTCCTTGTCGCGCTAGGGTTTCCTACCGCGATCGTCCTTGTCGCGCTAGGGTTTCCTAGCGCGATCGTCCTTGTCGCGCTAGGGGTCCCTAGCGCGACCTGTCTTGTCGCGCTAGGAGGCCCTAGCGTGATGTTCCTTGTCGCGCTAAGGGGTCCTAGCGCGTTCTTTCTTGTCGCGCTAGGAATACCTAGCGCGATCTGTCCTGTTGTCGGGTGTTCCTTTTGGGCCAGGTGTGTCCTGGAGACCCCGCGGAGCTCCGGGACCGTGTCTTTGGGTGTTCGGAGGTTCCGTTTGCCTTGGTCATGTGTTTGGCTGTGGGCGGTGCGTCCGTTTCTTCTCCGACCGTGGTCACCGTGCGATGGTGATGGTACGTGGGACGGCCCCCGTACTTCGTCAGGTTCAGACGTTGTTTTCCGTTGTCTTGAGAGTCTACTCCTTCAGTGACCCTCCACTAGTCGTAGCCTATCAGTACGCGTGTGCTGATCGCACCAGGGAGTGGTGTACGGGCTTACCCTGAGGACGGTTTTAGACTGGTTACCGTCGGGCCCCTCGTCAAATCAGAGTCGAGTGCCAGGGGAAAACCGGTCAGAGGGCCAGACCTAGGACGTGTGGTCTGTGTGTGCACACGTGGTTGGGGACAGTGGACGCACGTCGACGGGCGTGACCCTAGCTAGTCACTTGTTGTGGTTACTTGTTCGGTGTCTGCCCCTCGGGTAGGACCTACCACGTCAGGCGGTTCACCTGCGGTGCGGTGTAAGACGTCAGGGGACGCTACCGGCTGTGCTTCTAGTGGGTGGTACTCCTGTCGAGTACGGAGTGACAGACTGTCAGTCAAGTGTTTCCGACCTTCGGGTTTTATCGGTTTGACCTTTGAGCTTTGGTCTTCCCTCCGTGGCACGTGTGTCGGTTTGCGTGCCGTAGGGTCTTGTCTTGTAGAGTACAGGGCTTCCCCTTCCGAGGTACTCTCCGACCGCTAGTGTAGTGGTTTCTCGTTTTACGAGGTAGGGTTCGAGTGATCCCTACTGAGTCTTGTTCCGAGACTCATTCCCTGCGTGTTTTCACCGTGTTTCAGGTGAGGCGCCACCTTCGGGAAGTGCGTCAGGAGTGCAGCGTGGTGCGGGCGCCCAGAGGTAGTGCCAGAGGTCAGAGCCGGGGGATGCCCCGTGTAGCTGTACTTTCCTTTCTTGTCACTGTACTAGTCGTGGACTATTGTTATTGTTATTTTATATTGTGGACCATGTAAAATGTTAATTTATATCCTGCTTAATCTTATAACTGTTTAATTTCTACAATTATTTGTGATACTTGTGCAGTCTCCACACCATCCTTTTAACCCTTCCGAGTCTTCGGGCTCGTGGGTGGCGGTGCGAGTCTCGGGTTATCGGGTCTTCCCGGTAATCGGATTCTCGGGTCGTTACAGCTGGTATCAGAGCGCGGTTGTGGAATTACATGAGAATCATAGGTAATTGTAGTGGTCCACTAGTCCACTGTGATGATGTACAGGTGACGCTGGCATTGGGCACCGTGTGTTTATTTTGATCTTGTCATTTTCGTGTTTTCTATCTTTTACTTCAGGAGCGAGTATGGCGCCGAGGAGGAGCTCTCGCTCTCAGCAGGGGCAGTCGGCTGGAGGCCAGGAGATCCAGTAGGGGGTCCAGAGGGACCAGGAGGAGCATAGCAGAGTTCCGGGGGCTACCGAGGCCGCGGATGCTGCGAGAGTTCCGGGGGCCGAGGATTTCTTCCGTGGCATGTACCAGCTTATGTCTCAGCAGTTCGGCGGAGAGGCTGGTGAGGGCTCGTCAGCTAGGGGTGGGCCAGGCCGAGCAGTGAGGGACTTCATGCAGTTCCATCCACCTTACTTTAGCGGCCAGGCAGACCCTGATGCGGATCGTGATTGGCTCGATGAGATGGAGCGGGTGTTCAGTTCTGCGAAGAGTGCTGCCGAGGACAGAGTGGTGTTGGCCTACAACCAGTTGCAGGGTACGGCTCGGAGGTGGTGGTCTTCCGAGTGGAAGACGTCCTTTCAGCTTCGTCCACTTGAGCAGATCGAGTGGGATGACTTTGTCAGTGCTTTCGAGCGTACGTACTGTCCAGATATTGTTGCTACGCAGCGGATGCGGGAGTTTCTGGAGCTGGTGCAGGGTGACATGTCCGTGTTGCAGTACAGGGCCCGATTTGTCGAGCTGGGTTGGTATGCACCTCACATCATGGAGCATGAGAGGGTGAGGACCACGCAGTTTGTGCAGGGCTTGAGGCTGGAGCTGAGGCACCATCTGATTGCGAACGGGGCCACTAATCTAGAGACAGCATCTCGTGTTGCGGTTTCCTTGGAAATGGATATGCAGAGGACTCGAGGACCGATCAGCAAGGGGCAGTCCTTGTCAGGTCGCAGCCAGCAGTCGGCTACCCAGCAGCAGGGTTTCTTCCATCATGCGTCGGGTGGTTCAGGAGTACCGGCATCTGCAGCTTCGGCGACAGGATCTGCGTCCTTCGGTACGAAGGTCAAGAAGTTCTTCTCGAAGAATTTCCGAAAGAAGAAGTCCAAGGATCAAGGGCAGGTTTCATCGGGCAGTGTACAGCAGCCGATTCCTTTGCAGCGTCAGGGATTAGGGGGTGGATCACGAGGACCTTGTCCACGGTGTGGTGGGACCCACCCACCCAGGCAGGCAGTGCACAGCGCCGATCATCTATTTTCGGTGTGACCAGCCAGGGCATATGGCGCGCGACTGTCCTCAGAGGCCGCCGCAGCAGCATGTTCCCCAGCAGCAGAGGCAGCAGTAGCAGCAGGGACAGTATCCGCCGCTACCCAGGTCAGCTAGCGTAGGAGGCAGGCAAAGGGCTCGGGGCCATATCACGCACATGACCAGGGCAGAGGCAGTGGCGTCGCAGCTCGTGGAAGGTACCGTTCAGATTTTGGGTTGTGCGGCTCGGGTTTTGTTTGATTCTGACGCGTCTCATTCGTTTATTTCGGAGGATTTCGCGTCGAGCGTCGAGGAGCCGGTGACCCAGTTGTCCTGTGATTTGGCAGTGGAGTTACCTTCGGGTGATTTTATGATCACTCCGTATTGCTTCGATCAGGTTCCGGTTTGGATCGATGGGCGGAGTATGTCAGGCAGGTTATATGCGTTGCAGCTTCGGGATTATGATGTGATTCTAGGCATGGATTGGCTCGAGACCCATGGAGCGGTGGTGGATTGTGGGATGAAGAGGGTCTACTTCCAGCATCCGAGCAAGAGGACCTTCTATTTCCAAGGTATCCGTTCCGCCTCTTCTCGATTCCTTATCTCTGCTATTCAAGCCCGTCGATTGCTTGATTCTGGTTGTCAGGGTTTTCTCGCGTCTGTGGTTGTGTCCGACCGGATGGAGCCGGATGTCGAGGACATTGCGGTGGTGTGCGAGTTTCCCGACGTTTTTCCCGAGGAGTTACCTGGATTACCTCCCCAGCGGGAGATCGATTTCGTAATCGAGGTTGTGCTTGGTACGGGACCTTTGGCGAAGGCTCCCTACCGTATGGCCCCCGCTGAGTTGAGGGAGTTGAGGGCGCAGTTGCAGGAACTGTTGGCCAAGGGGTATATTCGTCCTAGTTTTTCCCCTTGGGGTGCGCCCGTGTTGTTCGTGAAGAAGAAGGACGGTAGCCTGCGCTTGTGCATTGACTATCGACAGCTGAATGAAGTGACCATTAAGAACAAGTATCCGTTGCCGCGGATTGATGATTTGTTCGACCAGCTTCAGTCCGCGCGAGTATTCTCACGGATTGATTTACGGTCAGGTTACTATCAGCTGAGAATTCGCGAGTCCGATGTGGAGAAGACTACGTTCAGTACGAGGTATGAGCATTATGAGTTTTTGGTGATGCCGTTCGGGCTCACCAATGCCCCTGCAGCCTTCATGGACTTGATGCAGAGGGTGTTTCATCCGTATTTGGACCAGTTCGTGATCATCTTCGTGGATGACATCCTTGTTTATTCGCAGTCTGCTGAGGAGCATGCGTACCATTTGGGTGTGGTGCTGCAGACGTTGCGAGATCACCAGTTGTATGCGAAGCTCAGCAAGTGCGAGTTTTAGCTCAGCGAGGTGCACTTTCTGGGGCACGTGATTTCTAGTGATGGCATTTCCGTGGACCCCGCCAAGGTCGAGGCAGTGATGCAGTGGCCGAGGCCGAGGTCGGTGACGGAGATCCGAAGTTTCTTGGGACTTGCAGGTTATTATCGTCGGTTTATCCAGGATTTTTCTCGCATTGCGACCCCGATGACTAGACTTACGCGGAAGGATGTGCCTTTCGTCTGGTCTGAGGAGTGTGAGCAGGGCTTCAGGGAACTGAAGAGATTGCTCACCTCGGTTCCGGTGTTGGTTTTACCTTCTGGATCGGGAGGTTTCGTGGTGTGTACAGATGCTTCCGGCGTTGGATTGGATGCTGTGTTGATGCAGCATGGTAGAGTGGTGGCTTATGCATCTCGGCAGCTAAAGTCCCATGAGGAGAACTACCCCACCCATGACCTTGAGTTGGCAGCGGTGATCTTCGCGCTGAAGATCTGGAGGCATTATCTGTACGGTGAGAAGTTCGAGGTGTTTACTGACCATCAGAGTTTGAGGTATGTGTTCTCGCAGAGAGATCTGAACCTCAGACAAAGGCGTTGGATGGAGTTCATGAAGGATTATGACTTCACCCTGTCTTATCAGCCGGGCAGGATGAATGTCGTTGCTGATGCCTTGAGTCGGAAGGTTGCGATCAGTACCGTGATGTTGAGGAAGTGGAGGCTCTGGGAACAAGTGCCCGAGGTATCTTTCAGGCTCAAGATTCCCCAAGAGCCAGAGTTGGCAGTGCTTGCGAGTCTGACTGTCACTCCTGCTATCCGTCGTCAGGTGACAGAGGCTCAGCATGCGGACCCTGAGTTACCCCAGATTCTGGCGATGGTTGACGTGGAGCTTGGCGAGGACGGTGCTGCGAGGTTTCGTGGCAGGCTGTACGTCCCAGCAGAGGAGCAGGTTCATCGTGCGGTGTTACGCGAGGCTCATGGGAGCAGGTACACTGTGCACCCGGGTGCGACAAAGATGTATCGGAACTTGCGAAGACAGTTCTGGTGGCCTGGCATGAAGAGAGATGTCGCAGAGTTTGTGGCCAGGTGCCTGATCTGTCAGCAGGTGAAGGCGGAGCATCAGCGACCAGGAGGTACTCTTCAGCCCTTGGATGTTCCTGTGTGGAAGTGGGACCATGTGACTACGGATTTCGTGGTGGGGTTGCCGAGGATCCCGAGTGGGCAGGACAGTATTTAGTTGCTGGTGGATCGGCTGACGAAGGTGACGCGGTTGTTACCGGTCAAAGTCAGCTGGAGCGTGTCTAAGTTGGCTCGTCTTTATGTGGAGCGGATCATGCCGTTGCATGGGGTTCCCATTTCGATCATGTCGGATCGGGATCCGCGCTTCACTTCTGGATTCTGGAGGAGTTACCAGCGAGCTCTTGGCACGGAGTTGGCATTTAGCTCGGCGTATCATCCTCAGTCAGATGGTCAGTCCGAGAGGACCATTCAGACTTTGGAGGACATTCTAAGATCCTGCTGCCTAGAGTGGCAGGGGAGTTGGATTCATCACCTACCATTGGTGGAGTTTGCCTATAACAACAGCTATCATTCGAGCATCGGCATGGCTCCTTATGAGGCATTGTATGGGCGTCCTTGTCGGACTCCACTTGATTGGTTTGAGGTGGGTGAGCATTTTTTGACGGGACCGGAATTGGTGTAGTAATGTGTGGACGTTGTGCACCTGGTTCGTCAGAACATGTTGGCGGCCCAGAGTCGGCAGAAGAGCTATGCTGACCGTAGGAGGCAGCCTCTCGAGTTCGCCGTGGGCGATCATGTGTTCTTGAGAGTTTCTCCGATGAAGGGGGTGATGCGTTTTGGACGGCGCGGGAAGTTGAGTCCCCGCTATATTGGTCCTTTCGCGATTGTGGAGCGCATCGGTGAGGTTGCTTACCGGTTGCAGTTACCTCCTGAGTTGGCGTCGGTGCATGACGTGTTCCACGTCTCGATGTTGCGGAAGTATATGCCCGATGACTCTCATGTGCTCGAGTTTTCCGTTTGGCCTGAGGTGACTCCAAATCTTTCTCTCCCAGAGTTTCCGATCCGCGTGGAGGATAGGCGAGAGCAGCGCCTGCGGAACAAGGTCATTCCCTTGGTAAAGGTCGTGTGGCAACGACACTCTGGTGGTGAGGCTTCGTGGGAACGTGAGGACGAGATGCGTCAGCAGTTCCCGTACGTGTTTGAGTGAGTCTTCCTCTTCTTTCCTCTTGGGTTGTTCTCAATTTCGAGGACGAAATTCCTTAAGGGGGCAGGGCTGTAATATCCCGGACCTTTCGGATCCTTCTTCGTGGGTCCCGGATCTGGTTTTTGGAGCGTCCGGCTCTGTTGTGTTCGAAATTTCATTTCGGACATCTTTCATGTTCGGATCGGCGCGATCCGGGGTTGTTTCCGAGGCCCGGAGGCGTTCCGCGGCTTTTCCACGTGTGTTTTCCGATTTCCGGTGTGTGTTTCGGCTTTTCCTTGGGAAGCTCGCTGCGGGCGAACCGGGCGGTTCCCCCAGGCACGAGTGGTACCGTTGCGATCGATGCGTTCCGATGATTCCGGAAATATATTTTTCTATTTTTTGGTATTTTTCCTAAAAATCGAATTTTCTATATATAACCATATTTCTTTTTCTTTTTCTTTTTCTTTTCTTCTTTCTCTTTCTTCTTCTTCCTCCTTCCTTCCCCAACCGTGGCCGCCCTCCTCTCTCTCCCTCTCTCCCATTCGGACGCGGTGAGCCCCTCCCCGGCTGTTGACGGCGGCAGGGCGACGGCGCGGACGCGTGGGTGGCGGCGAGGCGAGCTCGTGGGCGTGCGGCAAGCGTGGGGAGTTCGTGAAGCTTAAAGCGTTCTTCGTGGTTTGTGGGCGATCCGGCGGAGCATTCGCTCCATTGAGGTAGGGTGACGTTCCTTAGCCTCTTGCCGTTCATTTCCGTGGTTTCTAGGCCGAGGGGAGGCCGAGAGGGGCTAGATCGAGCACGTATGGGGTTTTTCCATGATTTGGGGAGAGCCGCCCGATCTATGGATTTGATGCATGGATTCACGTTTTGATGGCCTAGAATCATGCTAGGGGTCCTTAGGGGTCGTTCCCCTTGTTTTCCCCCTCTCCGGTGGAGGCATGGGGGCGTGGTTGGAGTTTTTGGGCGTTTCTGCCATTTTCGGGGGCGAACTGAGAACGCGCTATACTCCAGTAGCGCGTTCTTGATGGTCGCGCTGCCCCGATAGGGCGCGTTCATCGGAGAAGATGAACAGTATGGCGGTTCTTGTCACGCTAGGGTTTCCTAGCGCGATCGTCCTTGTCGCGCTAGGGGTCCCTAGCGCGACCTGTCTTGTCGCGCTAGGAGGCCCTAGCGCGTTGTTCCTTGTCGCGCTAAGGGGTCCTAGCGCGTTCTTTCTTGTCGCTCTAGGAATACCTAGCGCGATCTGTCCTGTTGTCGGGTGTTCCTTTTGGGCCAGGTGTGTCCTGGAGACCCCGCGGAGCTCCGGGACCGTGTCTTTGGGTGTTCGGAGGTTCCGTTTGCCTTGCTCATGCGTTTGGCTGTGGGCGGTGCGTCCGTTTATTCTCCGACCGTGGTCACCGTGCGATGGTGATGGTACGTGGGACGGCCCCCGTACTTCATCAGGTTCGGACGTTGTTTTCCGTTGTCTTGAGAGTCTACTCCTTCAGTGACCCTCCACTAGTCGTAGCCTATCAGTACGCGTGTGCTGATCGCACCAGGGAGTGGTGTACGGGCTTACCCTGAGGATGGTTTTAGACTAGTTACCGTCGGGCCCCTCGTCAAATCAAAGTCCAGTGCCAGGGGAAAACCGGTCAGAGGGCCAGACCTAGGACGCGTGGTCTGTGTGTGCACACGTGGTTGGGGACAGTGGACGCACGTCGACGGGCGTGACCCCAGCTAGTCACTTGTTGTGATTACTTGTTCGGTGTCTGCGTCTCGGGTAGGACCTACCACGTCAGGCGGTTCACCTGCGGTGCGGTGTAAGACGTCAGGGGACGCTACCGACTGTGCTTCTAGTGGGTGGTACTCCTGTTGAGTACGGAGTGACAGACTGTCAGTCAAGTGTTTCCGACCTTCGGGTTTTGTCGGTTCGACCTTTGAGCTTTGGTCTTCCCTCCGTGGCACGTGTGTCGGTTTGCGTGCCGTAGGGTCTTATCTTGTAGAGTACAGGGCTTCCCCTTCCGAGGTACTCTCCGACCGCTAGTGTAGTGGTTTCTCGTTTTACGAGGTAGGGTTCGAGTGATCCCTACTGAGTCTTGTTCCGAGACTCATTCCCTGCGTGTTTTCACTGTGTTTCAGGTGAGGCGCCACCTTCGGGGAGTGCGTCAGGAGTGCAACGTGGTGCGGGCGCCCAGAGGTAGTGCCAGAGGTCAGAGCCGGGGGATGCCCCGTGTAGCTGTACTTTCCTTTCTTGTCACTGTACTAGTCGTGGACTGTTGTTATTGTTATTTTATATTGTGGACCATGTAAAATGTTAATTTATATCCTGCTTAATGTTATAACTGTTTAATTTCTGCAATTATTTGTGATACTTGTGTAGTCTCCACACCATCCTTTTAACCCTTCCGAGTCTTCGGGCTCGTGGGTGGCGGTGCGAGTCTCGGGTTATCGGGTCTTCCCGGTAACCGGATTCTCGGGTCGTTACAGCCCCGCCGCCCATCTCCTCTCCCTCAAAATTGAGACATCGTACACAGTAACCACAGAACATGGACTAGTTGAGGTCGTGCTCATCATCACGTGTCCGAAGCCCCCAACCATGTGTGCACACATAGGCTCACTACTGTAAGTCAAGTCCTCTAGCTAGTTTTCCTCCCAGTCTTGACTCGGGCGCAAAGGCAAGGGGCCCTATAGAAACTAGCCTAAAAATCGTCCCAACCAGGATAGTCGCTCCACCTCTCTCAGGTGGGTCGATACCGCATGTTGTAAAGAAAGCTATGACTAGTGGGGAGTCACTCGATGTGAGAACTCACTGTAGAGAGAAGAAACTGTCAAAATATCGTCGGGTTGCACACACGCACCATCACATGAACTTCGAGACACAAGGTGACTCGATACTCACTGAACTCAGAACGGCTAACTAGATGGCTAAACTATCGGCTATCGAGTCATGCAACACATCTCGAGACTACTATACGATACGACCCTATGTTGTTAAACCATCCTAGACCGGTAAGATGGAAACCCCGAGTGCCGGCCACTAAACGCATGCGAGAAAACCCTCCACGAGAACCATAATACTCTACACATGGAGAACTCGATCTTGGGGACGACCGCCACCCACATGAGATTGAAATGGCCCAATTTTCATGAGTTTGTATGAATATAATATTAATTTATGTGTTCCGAGGTGAAAATCGATTTAAAGGGGTCAAACGGGCCAACTAGCCCCTGAATTGGTCGACCGGCATAGCTAGTCGATCGACCAACACAGGGTATTGGTCGACTGGTGCAGCTGGTCGGTCGACCAACTGGGAATTGACCATTTTTCCTAGAAATGGTCTATTCAGATAGGCCCAATCGGTCGACCGATTCCGATCAGTTCCTAGCGAGAGCCCCACTGTGGTGTCCTGTTCCATGCCCCGCTCGATCCGCACGAGGGCGAAAACAAGGGAAAACCCTTCTCCAATGTAGCATCCCGTATAAAAATGTAATAATAATACTAATACTAATAATAATAATAATAATATATAGACTTTTTTCCAAAATAAATAAAACTTTAGATAATTCTATCAGAAGATAACTCTATAGGAAGGTTGAGTAAGAAGTTAGAATACCCAATGAGAGTCATTATATAAAAATACCACCATTGAAGTCATCATACGTAATGGGACTTCATCTTCCAGAAAGATTATTCACCTGACAAAGTGACTTCTTAGTGTAGTTGGTTAAGTGACGTGTTATCCAAACATGTGACCACGGTTTGATTCTTGCATCCGCCATTTCTTTTTGGGCAAAATAAAGGGCCCAGAGGATTAACGCCCACCTGCCTGGGCGTTATTTCCCTAAACAGAGAAGCCGCCATTTCTTCAAACCAATTAAAAATGAATATATATATGCCACCAACCATACCCACGAGAGGAGGGACCCCTGAACCACCAGAGCTCGGTGGAGGCAATAACACCCATTATTTGATGGCCATGGACCCCGAGGGAACATACACAACAGGGATTTCAGATCTGGTTTCTCATGAACCCATTTATTCCATATAAACAACTCCTTTTTGTTGGCAAAGGACCCATGGGGGAACACATACAGCAAGGCTTCAGATCTGGTTCCCCATCGAGGATATTCCCCTATAAATAACCATTTCCATCCTACGTAGGAGACCTTATTAATAACCTACCACCCCTCTGCCATTCCTGCCACAGAAGAGAAGGTTGCCGTACCTTTCTCTTCTCCACCCACATAAGAGAGAGAGAGTTTAACATTTCTCTTCACGTGTAGGTTACATACAACATCCTAAGGTTGGGGGTTTGGCTGCAGAGGACTTGGAGGGATAGGATTTCACGGTTTAACTAGTCAACCACCTCTATAGGTAGGTGTTCTCAAGATCTGGCTTAATTAGTAGTTAAATATGGTGACATGCATGAATAGGGTAGTTACGTATCACCTGGTGTCCATGTGTTCTTCCATTTTAATTCCTATAAATTACCCCATGTTTAAAAATTCATATCTATAAAATTAAATCTTAAAAATATTATATGAGCATGATCTTGCAATCATGCTATTTGTCTATGTCTAGCCATATATTTACTTCCTGATTCTGTGAACATTTTTTAAAAATCATGGACAGTAAGTTACGTAATTAGTGATCACCATGCTAAGAAATTCATATTTATTTAACCAAATCATGAAATTCCAACATATGCATGATTTTAAAATCCTTAAATTTTTCTCTATCTAATCATGTCCTTAAAACTCAATTTACCGAACCTTAAATTTTATGAACAGAAACTTGTGTCTAAAACGCACTGATTCTGGTGCGTATATGTCAATTACGTGAAGGGTAGACGGAGGACACTATTCATGACCCACTATAAAAAAATTAATATCTCACAAGATAAAAATGATTAGAAAATTCTAATTGTTACCCATTAACCACCTCAATGTACTCTACCATGAAAAATTATCAAATAAATATTTGACCTTAAAAATGAAATTGCGTGAATAGTAGACAGACACTATTCATGGCCCACTTTAAAAATTAATATCTCACATGATAAAAATGATTAGGAAAATCTAATTGTTACTCATTAACCACTTTGATTTACTCTACCATGAAAAATTATCAAATAAATATTTGACCTTAAAAATGAAATTGAGTGAATAGTAAAAAGTGTGAAAATGAATAGTAAATACGTTAGGTCAATGTTGATCGCCTACTGCATAAGTACACCGACCTTGGTCGGGTGCTACAGTGATGTGCACCGACCTTGGCTTGTATGTGCACTGACCTTAGTATGCACAAAGAAAACCTGCACAGACCTTATCATGCAACATGCACATACCTTAGTATGCACAAAGAAAATTTGCACATACCTTATTATGCAACATGCACTGACCTTAGTATGCACAAAGAAAGCATGCACAGACCTTATTATGCAACATGCACTGACCTTAGTATGCACAAAGAAAACCTGCACCGACTTTATCATGCGAACAGTACGGCACTGACCTTCTATATGCATGAAAGAAAACGTGCACAGACCTTCTATATGCGTGAACAGTAACGTGCACAGACCTTCTATATGCATGAATAGTATGTGCACAGACCTTCTATATGCATAAATAGTGACGTGCACAGACCTTATATATGCATGAACAGTAATATGCACTGACCTTTTATATGCATGAACAGTAATGTGCACCCGACCTTAGCCCTTTGTGAACAGTAATGTGCACCGATCTTAGTCCTTGGTGACCAGTAATGTGCACCGACCTTAGCCCTTTGTGAACAGTACATGCACCGACCTATATGCTGGTAACTCAGATATGCACCGACCTTATCTACCATAAATGAAATGTGCACTGACCTTATAACTCTGAGACATAACTTGCACTGACCTCAACAGTAGCTGCACCGACCTTAGTTGAATCTGTGCAAACTAGCATCGACCTTAGTTATACATTTCTACATGAAAAGTAAAACGATGCCAGACCTTGACCAGTTGACACCTTTGACCAATAACATTGACTTTGACCAACAGTCATGTTGACCTTCTTTACATGACTTTTTACCCTCTCCTTAACCTCGATTTGCCTATGTGTCATGCATTTTAAGTAGATGGTCATAATTCATCATTTACACTTGAGATGTCTTTTGACCTCTATTCCTGAAAATCTACCTTATGTTCCTACAAGGGTAAACTTCTTGAAATTCTATATTGGCTATATAAATGAGAGTGGATGTCTAAAAGTATATATGAAATGATGTGCATATAGGGCCCGGTCTGATCCTGCGAGGAGCACCCGAAGGTACTTGTGCCCATGGGAGTTTATTGACCATGGTGTTTGACATTGCACCGGAATACTTGCTTGCTTAACTTGACTTGAGACATTCCCACTCACTTTCCCGTGACATGCTTGACTTGCTTAACATGGATTGCTTGGCCCGAAAAAGGGCATTTACTTGCTTGAATGATATAAATGAGATAGCCAATTTTATTGTACTACTTGCTATTACACGAACTTGAGATCATTTGCTGGAATACTAATTTCTTGAAAATACTTGTGCAATTACTTACAAATTACTAGCAAATTATTTACTAGTTCCTTATTGTTACATCGTATTGAAATTCATGAGACACTCTCTTGATACAATTCTTGATATTCTTTCTTGTTCCAACATGTATCATTATACTTGCACTGAACTTGTAATTAAAATTAAAACTTGAGATATAATTCCTACTGAGCAATTCACTCATAAAGTTATAATTCTAATATTTTTCAAGAAATTTGGATAGCGACCACCACCCGGATGGGACGGATATCGAGTGTTGAGTGCTAGGTTGGGTGTACCGTCAGCTAGGTCTAGTCCCTCGTATTTTAAGTCCTATGTTGTGTACTACCAGTTATTATTAAGGCTTGTAATTTATGGTACAATTTCGGTCGGTTATGATTAAGCTGGTTTGGAATTGCCATCAATTTGTAGTTTTAAGAATTTACTATTCTGGTTCATCAATTGTCATCTTGGACTATGGTTAAATGTCAAATTTTAAATTAGCAATGAATTATCAAGTACTATGCGCACTCTAATTCTACGTGAACGACATGATCTATATAGACGCGTCACGCATTCGGGTATCTTCCGCGCTCGGGACGTGACATCCAACCTCTAACTCACCGTGCGGATCCATTTAAACCCCGAAAAGCCACTCGAATCGGCGAAACCGTTCTCACCCCGAAAACTTGCTTAAACCTTCCTAAAACACAAACAAAACCCACTCTTGGCCTCACCTCAACCCCAAATCACATGGAAATGTGAAAAAAGCAAGGGAGAACCATACCCCGTCATCCAGTCCATCAACGTTACAAGTTTAACCAAGAAACACTACCCGAATCGGGGGAAATCGTCACTCGTCTAAAACATGCATTTTTCCCGTAACATAAAGGAAACCTACTCTTCGTCGCCCGAATCGGCTTAAAATCGCGAGGGAATCACACAAGGAGGGTAGGAATCCATCCCCCTATATTTCGCTGAGAAATCACGTGAAACCGTCGTCGATTCCACTCTGAAATCGTTGTTTCCACGGCTGGTTCTTCTCAAAAACATGAACCGCCTCGCCACTGCCATCACTCTCGATCGAGCCCTCAATCCTTACCGTCGCCACCGCCGTCGCTTTGACCGCCTCGCCCACCACCATCTTCGTTGACCGCCGGAGGTGTGATGGAGAGAGAGGGAGAGAAACGAAGGAGATGAGAGAGAGGGTGAGTGTTAGGAATATTTATAGAAAGTTTTTGAGATTTGAAAATTTTAAAAATTTAAAAATTACCACAAATTAGTCACGTGATCCTCGAAAATGTGTAATTTACTCGTGACGTTGTAGAACCCAAAAATATTTTATTTTATCTTATTTGGGGATCCGAAGATCCGATAATTAGAAAAATTTCAGTTTAATTATAAATAGTGATCCGAGACCCGTGGAACCGCTATGAAACATGCATATACTCGATCTGAAATCCCAGGTCATGACAGTCGCGGCCTCTAGCCTCCACCCCCCGGCCTCTCACCCCCTGCCTCATGCTCCACGCAGCCCACACCCGCCACCGTCGCGCCACCCTTCTCGTCTTCCTCGCCCCTGCCCCACGCCGGCACTGCCTACTCTCACCTCTGTCCTCTCTTCCCTCCCGTCCCCCCTCTCACTAACCCCACCCCACCTCGGCCATCTCTCTCTCTCTCTCCTATAATCTCTTTGCTCTCTCTCCCCCCCTCCCTCTCTCTCACGATCGGGGGAGACGTCGGTGGATCTTGCCGACATCTCTGTCTCTCTCTCACACCTCTCTGCTCTCTCCCCCCTCTTTCTCTCTCAAACCCCCACCCCACCAAGGCCATCTCTCTCTCTCTGTCTTACGATCTCTCCCTCTCATCCCCCCTCTGTCTACAACTCATTTCTCTTTGGTGTGGAGAATTTGATATTCATGAGAGATATTTTAATATTTTAATTATCAAATAAAGGGAATATTCAAATCTTTATAGAATATTTGTCGGTCTGTCGACATAAGTGGTATTTTTACACAGTTTTGACGAAATCGAGAACATCTTTGTTAATACAAATTTAGAAATGATATATTTACAAACATGTGTTTAACGGTGATTTATTTGTAACAAATAATAAAAAAAACCCTTGTTTCGTGGACAGTTAGATGCCCCACGGGCCGAGTCCAGAGCCCACCCGTGCGACCCGGGCCCATGACTACGGCCCACACCCCCCGGCCCTCTTCCTCTCGAACCACCCATTTTTCCTCTGGAGCGGCTGGAGCGCCTGGTAATCTCCTTCCTCACTCCATGGCTCTCCTCTCCTCCTCGCCGCGCTTCCGGCCCATCTCCGCCCCGCAATGGCGGCAACGCCGCCACGGAGCCGCCCCCGCCGCTGCTCCCCGCTTCATCACCTCCGCCTCCGCGGTCCTCTCCGCCCCAAAAGCGCGCTTCGTGGCCAAGCGCACCGAGTCCACCTCCGTCCAGCAGCTCCGGCGCCCCCTTGGTGAGCCCTCGAGCTCGGCCATCCTCCGTGATCTGTCTCACCGCTTGCTCCTGCGCGAGCTCTTCTCCCTTCCCCTCCCCCTTTTTGTTCTGCTGTTTAATCTTCTCCTTACGGGCCGCAGCGGAGTACATGAGCTTGCCGGCGAGCCAGTACTCGGTGCTGGACGCGGAGAGGATCGAGCGCGTGGACGACAACACCTTCCAGTGCTATGTGTACCGCTTCAAGTTCTTCTCCTTCGAGGTGTGCCCCGTCCTGCTGGTCAGAGTGGAGGAGGAGCCCTACGGCTGCTGCATCAGGCTCTTGTCCTGCAAGGTATACTCGTTTGTGCGTCTCTGTTGCTTGATTGATAGATTCTTCTGTTCTGTCCAGAATGGGGATATGGGAAGAAGAGTGGGAAAAGTGCTGATTTGGTCTTTATTGTTGTGTTGGCTGCCACTGGCCGGTGATTTGATAGCTGGAGGGTTCACCCATCGTGGTTGCTCAGAACGAGAAATTCACGGGTATGACGCTCTGATCTCTTCTTCGTGCCAAAGCATTTTCATCTGTTGGCAACCTTCTCATCTTTTCTTGGACACCGACATGGCTGGAAATAATGCCTTCAAGGGGTTTCATCAATGCCATTTTGCCATCCGTCTTATGTGCAGACACAGTGATATGTGACCATTATATAGATATCACTTTCGCAAAGCATTTCCTCAAATTTTCCCCTAAAACAAGCAGTATTCCCCCACCTCCACTCTACAAGGTTGTGGCCCCGTGGATAGCAAGCCTAACCTAGATGTTGATTAGCTTCTAGGGTCACATAGATAGCTAAGGCTAATTTTTTTTTTGTTATGGATTTGATTGAAACTAAACATTAAAGTTCAAAAGTTGTTGAACACAAGCAAAGATAAATGTTGTCCTTTGCCTCTTTTTTTTTTCTAAATATGAAGACTGCAAAAAAATGCCCCATTCTGATGTAGAATTTTTTTGGGGAAAATGTGTGCTCAATCTTTTTCCCGAGAATCTGTCCTATGCTTTCTTTGTAGAGTCGACACATGTGCTGAAACGCGCATTCATTTGAAGTCTGTTACTATTTTTTTTTCCTGTCAAGCAGAGAATGTGGCATATGCCTCTAAACCTTTTTCACTTCCTCCGATGACTTCTTTCTTTATTTCAATCATATTGATGCTCCCCACTGAGGTCACAGGCATAACCATCGGGTCATTAAACTCAAGCTTTGCCAACTTAACAGCTGAATTGGCGTGAGTCAGACCGATTCGTGCGGATCTAGGCCGACTGGGTTGATCTGGTCTGCAGAGCCAGCTAACCTTGATTAAACTGACTTTTGCTCTTGATGGTATTTTTTTTTCAAGGCAAGTTGTTACAGCACCAATTTTTGTTTGATTAAATGGATGTGTACAACCGATTGATCACGATGTGAAATACATCCTGAGCCTGTACAAAACACAAATAATACATGGTCGGACACGGTTTTCATGCCCATCCTACCCCAGTACACAGGAACACTGGCCATGGATACAAACAGCTGACCGAAAATTTCAGAAGCTAATACAAAAGACCAGACACAAACACACCAGAACCCACTTTGTTCTCATTTGGACGATCTGAAACCCCCTGCCCATTAAACTTGAATGCTAGGAAAAACAAAAAACAATAGCTACAAGGCCACATGATGAACCACCTAAGATTTTCTAGCTCCGATGCCTCTTAAACTCTGCCATTGATGGGTTGCTTCATGATACATTTCAGAAAAAAGATCATTTCTGGCACAACGATCTCATCACATGGTAATGCCAAGAGGCCATGTTTAATTTGTCATGAGATGAATGAAATATCACATTTAGGATTATGACTGCAACTCAAGACCTTGATACTGTATGCTAGTCAAACCTTTCAAATTCTGCAGCTTTTGACCAAACTTGTAGTCTTTGATCTGAATTGAATTATGCATGTCTTTTCAGGAGTCCTTTGACATTGATTTGGTATGGGAAATGCAGCTTCGATGGTGAATAAGGTATCCTACAATAATAGCTTGGGCAGCTCAGGAGTGCAGCAGCTCAATACTGATGCAACTATAGAGGTAACACCCTGAAAATGCGGCAAAGTAGGCTTCTAACTAAGACGTCAGTTTCTCTTTTGATTGAAAAGTGATGTTTCCTTCAGGTCACAGTTGATATTCCTTTTGCATTTCGTCCAATACCTGTGGAAATGATTGAATCAACTGGAACTCAGGTTCTTGAACAGCTACTGAGGATCATGCTCCCACGATTTTTGTCACAGGTATGCTAAGCTCTTATGTTCTGCTCTCATAGCCTTTGATTGTACCTTGAATAATGTTGTAGTCGTTTAGCATTAAGTTAAATGCTAACTTAGAGCGTTGGGGACTTGCTTTGGAGTCTAAAGGTTTTAAAATTAGTAGGAGCAAGTCAGAGTTTATGCATTGTAATTTTAGTAATGGGAGAGTGGTTCAGGAAGACATGGTTCTAATTGATGGACATAACATTCCGAAGAGTAGTAGCTTTCGATACTTAGGGTCTATCATACAAGAGAATGGGAAGATTTATGATGACGTTACGCATAGGATTAAGGCAGGCTGGTTAAGATGGAGAAGCGCATCAGGAGTCCTTTGTGATCGCCGTATACCTGTGAAACTCAAAGGGAAGTTTTATAGAATGGCTGTGAGACCTGCTTTGTTATATGGTACCGAGTGTTGGGCAGTACGAAAGGAACACATTCACAAAATGTGTGTTGCAGAGATGAGGATGTTGAGATGGATGTGTGGCAAGAGTAAGAAAGATAAGATTAGAAATGAGCGCATCCGTAATGACTTAGGGATAGCCCCAATTGATAGTAAATGAGAGAAAATAGACTCAGGTGGTTTGGACATGTGTTTCGTCGCCCTAACTCAGCGTCGGTTAAAAGATGTGACCGAATCTTAGTGGATGCTAGTAAAAGAGCTCGAGGAAGGTCTAAAATGAGATGGTGCGATGCTATTAGGAAGGACATTAATTTCTTGGGTTTAAATATGAATATAGTACTTGATAGAAATCTTTGACGGAACAGGATTCATGTAGCCGACCCCAAATAATTGGGATAAGGCTCTGATGATGATGATGATGATAGTATTTTTTTGTTGAGATGACAGCGGGGGTGTGCATGTGTGTGTGCCAGCATGTCTGTAAGTGTCAAGGTGTTCTCGCTTTCATGCATGAGCGTCATATTTGGATGAGAATATTTTCATCAGAAAAAAAATCAGACGGAAAAGCTAGTAGACCTTTATCTCTCTCTCTATATCAGGTACATAGGGACATGCACACCATGCACGCAGCTCACCTGAATCTTAAATTTTCAGTAAGTTTACTAATCATTGGTCAGTAGATGAAAATGTTACTACACTCTTTGCATGTCAGTTATGGGGGGAGGTTGGGGACGAATGCTTTGCCTTTAGTTCTTATTTCCTTTCGTTAGATTCCTCCTGAAATCCAGTAATCATCCTTGGGCGTCATGAATCTTAGTTAACAACAACTCCAGTTAGATTTTGATTCTGATTGAAGTTAACAACAACTCCAGTTAGATTTTGATTCTGATTGAACACTCAAAGAAACGAAGGGTGAAAGGAGAGATGAATGCACTAAGGAATTGGATGAGCTTTCTCCGAGGTTCCAAGTTGTGACTAAATACGATCCACAGTGAAGTAGGATAGATCAGGGTGCATTTGGACTGGGGACGAGGAATAATCATCAGTTTTTTATCATCAGAAAAAAGATCATTTTGATGAAGTGAATTGATTCTGGAAGCTTGTCAGCTGGTTTGGCATAGAACATGCCATCTTAGAGACGGGTTGTGTATCAAATTCCAGTTCCTTTCCTTCATACCTTGAGCCTTGTTGGTAGCAGTCATCATATTTCTGAGGAAAATATTGTGCATTCCAAGATATGTAAGATGTGGGGAACGGTTATTCTCAAAGAAGTCTCATTAGAGAAATCTTCACTTACTTTGAGCTCTTCTAATAGTTTGATAATACTCTGTTAATGTTTTTCTCTCTCTTCTTACGTTAGATATTCGGGGGCAAATAAACAGTTTTGTTTCTGAGCTTATGCAGCTGGTAAAGGATTATAAAGCATGGGCTTCTGGGAACACATCAAGACAGCCACTAGGAACAGGTGAAATTTGATCTTTCAGGACACGACATGTTTTCTTCTGGAAGGGTTTCATCACGATCATGTTTTGAGTATTTGGCTTTCCGTTCATATTACTAGTTAAGCAACATTTTAGCATTCTTGTACATCTCCGTAAATTTCTGATAAGATGTTGAACAATGCAAATTATGCTGTTTCCGCTGAATCAGTGAGAAGTCTGTGTCAGGGCTTTTGTTCCTCTTCTTGCACATCATGTGATCTCTTTTTATGCCCGAGAACATAAGCAAGGGGTGAAAAGACTGTAAATGGACAAACCTGTTATAGCTCGAGTTTCTCCGGATTCTTCTCTTTAAAAATAAATAAGAAAAATGGATTATCTACATAATAAGCTTTGCCAGGATGAAGGGTGATATAGACGAGTAATTTGTTTAAGATCAGTAAGGCCCTGTTTGTTTCTAGGTTAGAATAAAATGTTCGACTCTTCTGGGTCGAATAAAGCTTGTCGGGTGGAATAAAGGGCGTTGGGTGTGAGGGAGGGACGCGGATTCCACACTGATTCTCTCTCATCGTATAGATAATTAAGTCGACAGTTTTAATAACAAACTGGACCTAGAGTCACAACGTCTCTTATGTTTAAATAGAGGGGAAAAGTTATGGCGTTCTGAAAAAAGTACGTCTGTGAATGGTTGGGAAGCCACGAAACGAGCGTCGGCAGTGCTCATCATAACGTAAGCATGAGGTGTGGCTCCTGTTTGCCAATAAACTAGATGGGTTCATAAAGTAGTAACTAGGGCCTCCTTTGCTTAACCGACCTCGGTTAGCGGCTTTCTGTGAGGGGGAGGTGGAGTTTCTCTCTCTTCGGGTAGCGCAACCATCCGACAACTCCGTTGTCTGGGATTCCGGGGACGGTCTGAATATTTGGTCGGTATGAACTATCAGGTTTCCGTAGGTTTACACGTTTAAGTGTGGAGAACTGTCTCTCTAGTTGTCACACCTCACATGTACATAGCGGAAACACGTGAAGAAAATGTGTGACGCATATATGCACGTGACTAAAAATATTAGCACTTAGAAAGTTTAATTCATGAGCATGCATAAATAGAAAGATCAACTAATTTTTTTTTCATTTTATAACTTGTACGTATACTTTACATACAAGTCTCGCACACGTGCAACTCAAAATATATAATCTCTAAGGACTCAACAGAGAACACAAAATTTAATTATAACTCTCACGTTTTAAATCAACCAATATGTACATCTCATTTCAAACAATTTATAAATTATTACCAACCAGCATCCGAAAAAAATGGAATAATCTATCTGGGTATAATGGTTCAGTAGGATTTTTAAATAAATCTAGCACTCTATCTTGTCAATATAATTAGATATAATAATTTAAAATTTTTAAATTAAATTACAAATCAATTAATTTCTGCATCTTATACAATTACATATAAATGTAAGTAATATGTGATTATGAAATCACGAAGTAGAATGATTTCATTATTATTATTATTATTATTTTAATCAAGGGAGATAAAACTTTCATTAGAGCATAAGGGGTTATTTGATAATCTATTAGGGCACCTTTGACATCCGGGTAAGGGGGGCGGCTAACCGACCCCGAAGGGTCGATTGAGATAATCGACCCTCGGTTAGCCGATTGTGTGAGGGGGAGGGCGAGCGGAGGTGGGGCCCCTCGGTTAGTCACGCCGGCTAACCGAGGGACCAAGCCGTTGTCAAAGACGGCCTTAAGATGGGAGAGCAGATGAGAGAGAAAAAGCGGTGATATCCACCGCTCTCCTCACACACAAGAAAGTTAACCGGGGTCAATTAACGTAAGAGAGTCTCTTTCGCTTACCGTGCTCGGTTATCAAACAACCCCTTAAAAGAGGAAATACAAGGAGATTGATACTTTCCCCGAACATACAATGCCAGAAAGAAAACCATACCTAACCCCAGCAGGCATTCATGATAGATATCTCACGTACCAAACTTTTACCGAGTTTCAACACCAAAGAATCCAGAGGACGAAATCTGGTCCGCTTCACTAGCGCACTGGCTTTATCTTGACAGCTGAGAAGATGTGTAGATATCTCGGACAACATGCATCCAACTGAAAGCATGGATTTTGCGCACCACCACCTCTAGACACAGGGCTGGCTCTTGACATGTTGCTCAACCACAACAGTGATGGAAGCTCTGCAGCCCCGGATTAACTCCAGATACGGCAACGCCAGAGAACAAGGCCGGCCGACTAGGTACCACTACTAGAGTCCGATCCGGTGGCCGGAGGGGGGAGTTAAAATCCAGGGGATCAGAGATAACAGGAACGAACGGGAGGATTCTTGCTAGTGAGTTTGTGGAATTAAGGTTGGGGCTTCAGACGGTCTACAGCACAAAACATGCCAATGAAAGTTTTCCCCCGGGTAGGGGAATGAAAGACGCCCGAAAGCCGAGAGAAGCAGGTGGAATCGCTCCAGAAGGGTGTCGCGGGAAGTGGATGGAGGCCTTCGGGGAACCGGAGATGGGAGGAAGACGGTTTGGGAACAGATGTGAGATTTGGGATGTCAAACGGTGTGACGTTTAAGGGGCAGATATTGCTAAAGCTAAAACTTTGGATAGCCAAAGACCAAATTAATCTTCCCTTTTTTTATTTGTATTGGTTTCATTTCTCCGATGAGTGTCCCCCCCCCCCCCCCAACCCAAGAGAGAACAAATTTGACCTTGTCGCCGTTAAGTTTTCCGATGTTTACCATGGTGTTGAACATGAATGGGCGTTAATGGGCGTTTGTTAGTTATTTAAATAACATGCGTATTATTAATTCTACGAATTTAATTTTATCATATGGTTTGAGTTCGATTATGGGATATTTCATCGTCGACCGTAGTCGATGTTTATTTACATCGACGTAAAATCCAAATACCTTTGATTAACAGTCAAAAAAATCTTTAACCTCTGTCTGTGGTGATATTAACGATATCAATAATTGCCCATTACGTATACACGCTCTTGCAAGAATATGTGTACTTTGGATTATAATTGATCTTTAAGACCTTTACACTTTGTCTCGATCTTATAATCGAGTCATCAGGTTTACATCCGGTCATGACTCGATCCCTAGATTTACTTTGATCGACCCTTAGGCTCTTAAATTTACTTTTGTCACTACCGGACGGTTGAATTTGAATTTCATCACGATTGGATCGGTAGCTCGCCTAGATGATCACTATCGGTCCGTCGAATTTACTTCCGATCACGATCTAACTGTCAGATTTATTCTTGATTGATATCTAACCGTTGAGTTTACTATGCATCAAGATCTGACTGTCGGATAGGTTCATGGTCTCGATCTGGTTGTTGAATTCACTTTGGATCAGAATTTGATTGTTGGAATGACTCCAAATTGATATCTGACCCAGTTCCTCACGATCGGTCTGTTGGATCGTCAGTTTGATCACTATCGGGCCGTCTGAGTGACTCCCTGACTATGATCACTCTTTTGACTGTGATCGGACTCTTAAGTTGGTTTGATGTTTATAAAGGATATTCTCACACAAGATAGCGGTATATTTGTAATTTTTCGTTTGTCAAGATTTATGTAGTTTTCCAAGCATCAGGGTATTTTTACAGTTTCAAAAGAACTCTGGATATTTTTACCCTTTCTTGACATTTCTGAACATTTTTATCATTTGTTGACTTCCTAGGACATATTTACAATTTCTTGATATATCTGAGTATTTGCGCCATTTGTTGACTTCCTAATGTAATTTCTTGATTCCCCTTGATTTATCGATCATTTGTTGACCTTTGAAGGTTTCTTTGTAATTTTTGGACTTCCATGGATATATCTGATATTTCTTGACTTTTCTAAATGTATTTATATTTTTTCCCGCTAGTAGGAGTCTTCCGATAATTTTCTTGAGCATCTGGGTTTCTGGGCTCGATAGTCCGTGGCCAATCTTAAGCAGAGTTTAGGAGAGTACACATTGTTTCAGAGAAATGACATGGTCCCGCTCTATTGAGTCGTGCCAGAGACGTGACCCTGAACAAGTATATTTTGGAAACTTCAGGGCAAAATAAAAGTTGTGTGATTTTTACAAAGTTCGGAGTTTTCATACATTCTCAAGACGAGTCAGGTGTTGTTTGCAATTTTTGAAAAATCCCTGAGATTCCCATCATTTCTTGACAATCCCGGGCACGAGGCGCATGCACGAGTCTTCATGCTCGAACCTCGGTGATGCTCGGTCCTTAACAGATCCTTCCCTCGGGCCTTGGTCCTTGGCGGATGTCTCCCACGGACTTCTCTGCAAATTTCTCGTAAGTAGGTGTATTTATATAATTTCTTTATCTTCTTAAGTTTTTCATAATTTTTCACCAATAGGAGATACATTTGCAACTTCCCACTATCAAGGCATATTTGCAATATTTTCATCATCGGAGATATTTCTACAATTTTCTAAGGTTGCAAGTCGATGACGTGTCGGAGACGAGTGGAGCAGATGACTTCGCACGAAGGTGTGGACGTTTGGACAACTCCTCCGGGACGTCAGAGGGGTGCTCCCCAATCCAAATTGTGTCCATCTCGCAGCCGCTCATAACACGGGTGTCTTCCAAGCCGCATTCAAGAAGCGGCCATCAAGAAAGTTGTGTTTTAGCAATTTCTTTTGGATAGCATCAAATCACATCACGTTATTTAAGCTCCGTCATTACTTTGCATTTTTTGTCCTTTTTTGTATTTTTTTTGGGTATATCCTTCATAAAAGGGGCATGTTTGCAAATATTTTCTTTAACTAAAATAAATAAATTTCCACTCCATACTTGACTCCTCCCGATCTTCGCGTCAAGTCTTAGAGCCGCTGCTCCACTTGCCGCCTCAAAGCTTTCTTGGAAAGCTCCCTAGGTTACTAAAGGGGAGAGGTTGAAAGCAAAGCCCCTAATGACTTTCCCCCAAATGCTTCCTTTCCGTGGATAAAGGTGGCTATTTATAGAGGTTTGACCAAGGGAAATAAGTGCCCTTTAAATCTTCCCCGGGTTTGGTAGGGGCAAGACCTCTTTTAAAAACTCTCCATGACATTGAGGGTAAAAGAGACATTTTTCTTATTCCTTTAGGTCTTCTTTGTTTTTCGATTAAGAACAACGTATTCGACCCCGGAGGATCGAACGCGTCACCCGAGATCGAATACAATTTTTGTGTGAGAGAGAGATGTGGGCCTCACCCCCACTTCTCTCTCATCGTATATCTTATTCCCCGACAATTCGATTGTCAAAGAGGGTCTTAAGAACTCCCCCGACCTTTGGTAGGGGCAAGGCCTCCTTTAGAAAATCCCGCTGGTATTGAGGGTAAAAGAGATCTTTCCCTCTTCCTTTAAAACTCCCCCAAACTTTGGGAGAAAAAGGAATGAGAATGGATTCGATCCCCCCTAGCTTCTCCTTCCTCCCTTTTTTTCCTCCTTTTTTGCGTGAGAAGGAGAGAGAGAGCATGAGAGGCCCACCACGAATTCCCTCAGGGGGGGATTTGATAACCGGGTAAGAGGGTGCCTTAATCGACCCTTCGGGGTCGATTAAGGCAACCGGGGTCGGGTAAGAGTTTTGTGTGAGGGGGAGGGCCAGCCGAGGTGGGGTCCACCGGTTAGCCGGTGTTGGCTAACCGGCCGACCACCCGGTTGTCAAAGACGCCCTCAGACATTTATGCGAGAGAGAGAGAGCGGGGGAGGAGGAGCTCACCTCCCCTCCAGGCATCGTCGCACAACAGAGAGAGAGGGAGGAGGAAGACGACCGCCGATAGCCACCCCTCCCCCATAACATCTACGTGGCGAAACAGAGGAAGAGGGCGAGGTAGCTTGGGCATCCCCCACCTCCGGGCATCTCGTGGAGAGGGAAGACGGCATCCGGCAGCCGGCCACCGCCCCCCCCCCCCCCCCCAATTCAGGCATTTCTCGTAGCCGCCGGTGACCAACCCCTCCGGGCATGGTTCCCGCTCCAATCGTTGAGAGGATCAAACTTCCCCAGGCATCCTCGTCACCTCCGACGAGGGAGAGGGAGACGCTGACAGATGAGAGAGAGAGAGAGAGAGAGAGAGAGAGAGAGAGAGAGAGAGAGAGACGGAGCAGAGAGAGACACTCACAGAGGAGGGAGAGAGAGAGTGGGAGATGAGAGGGAGAGACGTAACGGAGAGAGCGGAGAGGTAACTGGAGGAGGAAGATGAACTGGCGTAATGCGCCGGGTCCTTCCTCTCTCTTCTTTTTCTTTTTTTTATTCTCTTCTTTTTATTCTTTTTTTTTGGACATAACACACGGTAACTAGCTAAATAATTTGAAGAGCAATCCGGTTATCATCAGTTGTTTGACCCCGGACAGTAACTATTCTTCTGCATAGTTAAACTCAAATCGCGATCTACAGTGTTATTCTGTGGGCAATGGATGCCTCTACTTCTGATAGCTGGAAACATCAAAATAGTAATACTATGATTAACAGAGGACTATAGAGGAAAATGGCAAAAAGGAAAAGAGAGCATTAGGAGTCTTCAACAGATCAAACCACTTTACATAGATTACAACACATCATATTTATAGGAATAATAAATTCTCATAATATATAAATATCAAAGTTGCCATAACCTAGTCAAATATCAAATATTAGTAATGCTTTTTCGATAAAGACATCTGAGACACTATCCAAATATTTCTCAAACCTTTCCATGTCTTGCTTCTACACCAGAGTTGGCAAAAGTGGGCTGACTGTATCTGTGTTTGTCTTAGGAAAGTAGACAATCAGTATTTCATGATATAATTTCTAAGCAGCACTCCAATATAATCCTCGCATAAACAGAGAATTATGGGCAAAATCACTGGATCAACAACAACGGAACTGTGCAAGAGAGAAGAGGGGGGGGGACCCGCAAGAAGGCAGAAGGCAGAAATTTACACACAACTCAAAAGACAATCGTCTAATAACTTGACCCACCAGTCAAAAAAACTCATGCCAAGATCAGAAGACATGGTTATCTATACTTCAAACCTAACAAAAAGAATGATGCCGAAAACGCTGGTGTAGCTTAGGACCTGCGTTTCACAGGCGGTCGAGAAAAAGGAGACCCAACTGGAGCTGTAAGCCCGAGGTGCCGCATGATCTTCATCCGGCGCATTTTTCTGGCAGAATTATCTGGGACTGTCAAATCCTGCAAAGCCAAGGGGGAGGGTGAAGATGATTTAAGAACGTTGAGCGTGCATAATTTTGAATATTCCAAACCCCAATGCATGTTTCCAATTTGGTGCAATTCCATCTATCCTTGATTAACATAAAAGGACCAGAATTTGACTTCAAAATGGTGAGTTATGGCTCTACATGACATGGGCATGCAATTGATTCCAAGAGTTTTATTGGTTAATATCAGATGCTGTATGACAAGAAAACCAACAGCAATGAACAAACTTCCAACTCACATCAAAATGAAGTTTCGGTTTGCGCCTCCGTTTACCGCTCCCTTCATTTATAGGATCATCACTTGTCTTGTGACAGCTTAACATGCTCCACTTACCTGCCAAAAAGAATTGACCACACAATAAAACTGAGATTTTGCATTACGTTGCAAGGAAGGAAAAAACTAGTGGAAATTACTAAACTAATAGATAATACAAGGCAACCACTCAATCAACTGTAAGCCTTAACCCATTAATTTTGGTCAACTAAAAAGTAATTTTATACCACCATAAAATTTAGTCAAGAACAGCTACCAGCTGCGAGCTGATGTCAACCCCGAGTTCTTGCCAAGGAACCAAGCAATACATAGAAAGGTAAGCTTTGAGTATATAACATTGGATAATTAAACCTGGCAACAATTTTGATCATATTAAATAATTGAATTCATAGAAGGGCAAATAATTACCAGAGTAATCATCTGACTGCTCGCTAGAACTTGCACTTTCCTTCCTTCTTAAGGCCTACAATGGTGAGAGTGTGAAGCCTATAACAGTGAGTGCCATCTTGGAATTTAGGAGGACAGAGATTTTCCAAATTGACAGTTAGGAAACCTGATTCAAAGCGTCCTGAAATGCCTTGGAGGTATCTTTGCTCCTTTCTTCATAGCACTGATCAACACAAGATATACTAGACGCATAAGAGAGGAGGCAGAAAGTTCTTCAAAACAATAGTAGCGGCATGATAGAAGAGAGCAGAAAGAACAATAAAATAACAAGGCCCATTTTCTTGTCTGACCCAGATGAGTTTTAACTGAAGGAAACCTGAATCACAAGAATATAACAAACAACACATATCTGACAAATGCCAACAACCAGGGAAGAAGTTTAGTACATCCTCGGACGGGAATCATTATTTACATCACAAAGGGACAATATTGCATCCATCAAAACCAAGAGATTAGTCCATTTCATAAAAAAGATTAACCAGACAAAACTGACGATGGTGTTTGCCAATCCCAGCATCGTAAAGTAGGCCTTCAAGCTTATGATAGATCAAATTGCAATAACATACTTATAAAAAAAAAGGACAGACCTAGAAACTTGTATACTCACATAATCAAATTGGGAGAGATTTCTCACAGGATCAACCCAAGCGCTAAAAAAAGGAGAAAATCACCAAGTTTAGTAACTAGAGAGGGCTGACAGGTGAAGACCAATAACACTTGAAATAAGAAACCCAATATTTAAAAAAAATCTGGAACTTACTATTCATATACACCATAAAGTTGTATCAGGACCAATCTTTCATCCCGCTCATCATTACTACATTCAAGAGCTGCTTGTCTGTCCATAACCTGAAAATTATCCATCAGATTAACTGAAAACTATATCCTAGGCACTTCGAGAAAAAAAAAAGAAAAACTATATTCTAGGATATACAAACAAAACACCTAATGATAGCATACCTCTGCAGGCCACCATTCATGGTAACCAGTCTTTGCCCATACCACACTTCCTGGAGCTATTTGAGAATTTACAGATCCTGTAACCTTTACAATAGATTTAGTTGGAGTAGCTGACAATGGTTCTGCAGCTAGGTTGGACAAAAGACGAACCCCACCATTCTGACTAGGGAAACTGTCAAAATAGGAAGTGTGGTTAATCTTCCGGACAAATAGTCTGGCAAAGTACGATCACAATGATATAGATGATGACCCTAACAAGCCAATGACGACCAGAAAATAGATTCTCAATCAAAGATAGATTCACTAATCTTGACAAAATTATTCGAGTGGAAACACATCAGGCAGGACAAGTCATAAACAAATTCCCTTCTATACATGAATGTAAACAAATCTTCAAAAAGGAATATAATTGTTTTCTGCAGAATTCTCGCCTTCGGGTGTGGGAATTGGATGGCAACACAATTCCTTAACGTATAGAAACAAAAAAAATACATGCACATGATTTATAAGAACAGAAATCCAAACACCCAGTTCAAAGAGAATTTGATCATGAAACAATTTGAGTGATAAATTCATATGCTGACATGACCACTCAGCTAGCTTAATTTATAAAGGATGAGATATGAATACAAACCTATTATTGTAGGTAGCCAACAGAGAGTTCTTTGCAGCTGATTCAATCTCAACTTCTTGTAAGTGTCCAGCATCCAGCGATATAGTACATTGAACAGTAAAAATGTTTTCCTCTACAGGTCCAGATAGAGGGTTATGAGCAACATCATCACATGTAGATGCCATGGTTCTTGGACAACCTTCCTTGCAGCCTGAGGTATCAGAAAACAAATACACTTCTTAAGAACCAATAGAAGATTTTCAAAATGAAATTGATGGTTGAAATTTTCCAACTTGGGCTTAAAGAAGAAAATGCAAGATGACATCTACGCAGAGAAAGTAATCCTAACATCACACCATGGTTTCTCTCATAATTCAAATACAACAGATTGTTACCCTTGTAAGAAATGGGACAGCATACACATTTTTTTCTCTTAATAGTTGTAACGCAAGCATAAGTTCCAACAAACTGACTGCAAAATTGTCTTTGAATTGCTAGAAACCCAAACAAAGACTACTAATCATACAGTGGTAAGATAATGCAAGAAATACAAGGACATGAAAATTCCACTTGAGTATAAGTTCCACAGACATAACTCAACCTTATAAATCACATAAATGCATTTGCATGGAGAACACTGAAGGAACAAATTACAAGAAGCTTCATAAATGAAATAAATTGCAAGTAATATTGTAACAGTGTACAAAGCTACAAATGCTTTGTCGGAATTGTTTCAGATCGAGTGGAAGATAAATCATTTGAGAGAGTTTACTACAATTATGACACAATTATCCATCAGGGGAAGAAAGGCTAATACCCAAAAATGGCTAAGCTTCGGGCTTGGGAGTTTGGATTGCTATATAATGAGATTCATTATGAGAGAGTATTTTGGGTTTTGCTGAGATTTTGTTAATCCCATACTTCCCATATTGTAATCCTTTTCTTGACCGGTGAAGTCTTGGGTACCACCCACATGATCTGCTTCCTGAGAATAAACACAAGGATGCTTTCTTCATAACATCCAAACAAAAGCACATTCCAGTCAATACTTGCAGAATCTGTCACCAGAATTCCCAACAAGAAAATGGCTATCTTAGGAAGTAAAAAGAAGATCACTATGTCGTAGTCTGTCTCAAGACAAAAAGAACAAAAAGTAAATGGATGCGATACAAAAGAACACATACAATTTGATAGGTATCTCCTATCTTCCGATCTATATTCAAGAATTTTTTTATACTGCACTATAAACAAAGGAGTTGACAATAGAGATAAAACTGAGAAAACTCTATCTATCCTAATGGTGAAAGATTCTCAAGCATCCACAACCTCAGAAACAAAAGCACTAATAATGAAAGAGAGTAAGGGCTTCTCTTGATAAGGCCAGCAGTCCTCAATTATTAGAGAGAAAAAAATCATGCATTTAATGAATGGAAAACTAAAGTCTACAATGAAGAAAACTTGATGCAAGGAAGTTGTGTTTCTGGAAGACCAGTTGAAGCATGATCAATGACTACGCATTTCAATTCCTCTTATTATGTTCACATTCACCCAGAAAGGAATAGTCAACGGAATTTAACACTCCTAAAATTCCGAAGTCATGGTTACGCAAGGACTTGGTCAGATGAACACAAGTTCCAGAAAAGTCTAATCTTCTCACAGAGCAGAAACATTGTGGAAAGCACATTACATAATCCATCAGATCGGCCACCAATAATTTATCGAATACAAGACAAAGAATCAAGGTCAGAGAAGCTCGATCAAACTGACAAACCTCATCTTGAGAATGAATTCTTATGGAAGTCCTCTTTGACATGGTGAAGGGATTTGCATAATCTGGTACGTAGGTAAAATCTGTGCGATGGAGACCGCCTCCACCATTTAGATGTAGACGGTAAACGACGTCTCGATGGCAAACCAAAAGGTAACCTTTCTTCTCCATCTACCAATTTTTTGACCAAAATCGGAGTTCTTTAAGAAAAGGGAGCATTTTTTCAGAAGAGGGTCTCTGAAAGCATCAATCACCGGAGTCCAGTGCCGAGGATTTTCATAAAAAATTCAAGCTTCCAGCCGCGAAGCCAAAGATTAAACATTTAAAGACGAGAATATTTGGAAAAACAAAAGTGTGCACCAAGCAGGAGGGAGGGAGACGGAAGCGGTAGACCTCGAGAAGGGCGGGGGCGCGACCCCTGGCTTCTGGGTTGCCGGCAGGACGTGGGGATGTGAAAGGGCTGCAGGGAGAGGCCACGCCTGTCCATGGCGGCCGGGGAAGAACGGAAGCAGCTGCAGGAGCGAAGCGAGGGCTTCCCCGAAGACCCAGCCCCCACATACGCACGCACACACGCGCAGAGAGAGAGAGAGAGATAGAGAGAGAGGGTGGGTACTGGGCAGGCAGTGGGGGGTCATCAAAGGGGGAAGGATCGTCTTGGCATGGGTGGGGGGCAGGAGCATGAGCTCCCCCGCCAACAATTGGCTGGGCCGTTGGGCTCACGAGAGTACCTCCGAAAGGAACTCCGCAGGAAGGAAGCAGGAGAAGAAGAAGAAGAAGAAGAAGAAGAAGGCGCGTGGCAAGCGGTAAACACCTCGTTTCCCTGGGCCAAATGTAGTGGCAGTAGTAGGACTAGACGTTAATTTCTTCCTGTTCTTCATATGTTACTTGCTTGTTCTCATGTTATTAAAATAATAATATTAATCGCTGGGAACGGGCGAAGAAGGCACTCGAGTGGGCAGCGGAGATGCCGAGAGTTTAGACGAATTTTGTGGGTTCTCCCTGTCGGTGCTGCCGTGAGTTTTATTGTTAGCAAAGTCTGGTTTGTTGCCATGCCCCGCGTTGTAATATATGTAGTTTACGATGTGATGAACAACCACTTTGGATGACCTTGTGTCGGTATGTAATCGAGGAGTGTTATTAGTGCCATCTTTTTTTATCATTCTCACCCTGTATAATTGACTGAAATCAGATTAACTCCGAAGCTAAATGTGAAACTTGTCTACGTCAATTAGCGAAGAAAAATAAAAATAGATTTGCTGTTTGATATAATTTATAGAGTGAATAGACCCTATATCATACCAATTCAGACCCTTCTCACCATTAAAATCCACTTGATCTTAATCAGAGGGCTCACGTTAAAATGGCGCCTGTCTCTGTATTTAATAGAAATTGTCCAATCGAATAATTGGATAGTTTTTTGTTAAAAAGTGTGATAAAAAGTGCTTCTCTTTAATCCAGTGTGTCCTTTGATAATACTGGATATGAGAAGGCCATTTGATAATTCTTGTCACTCTAAACCAGAAAAAAACACTGTTTTACAAGTATCGCCTCTTCATTTGAGACCTTGGCACCTTGCATGCAACGGAGCCGGCCGGCATATGATCACCCATGCAATGCAACACCATTTGAAAAATCCTGTTGTGTCACCATCAAAAGTCCCAAGGGAAAAGGTTTGGCAATATCTCATGGTAATAGGGAGTTGATTTCATCTTAAAATGACTAGCCATTTTGGGGGCTTATACCCCCCCCCCCCCAATATTAGATCTCCATCCCCCAATTTATGTCCAATGCAGGACTAAATTGGTTGTTGATCCCTCACACAGACAGTAGCACATAGAAGAGAAATGGGAACTAAGAACAACGAAGAAGACTCGAAAAAACAAACTAAAAGCATCCCATTTATGGGCAGTTGGGGTTCTCCCTTTCAGCAAATGAAGACGAAAGATAATGAACAATTATTTGGAAACCAGGGCTCAACAATCATGGAACAACCATCAGAACATACATAACCCCATAGTCGACATATATTTTTGAAGAAACTTATTGAAGAAAGTCGGCAAAAAAGAAGACTAGAATTGTGCACTTTCAAGTAGTACCATGGTAATTACGATACGACAAACTTCATACATCTGGCCTCATCAACTTGAGAAAATAAAGTCTGAATACAAATCAGGATTTAGGGTAGGTTGTATTATCTGGTCCAACATCACGTGATCCAGTGTTTATGTAAGGCCCGCGGAAAGTTGCCTGAGGTGGGAGCGGCTTCGAAGGGTCGATTATAGGCTGCTTCTTGGACGTCCTTCATAGACAAGAGTGGCATCAGAGAACTAGAGAAGGAAAACTTTTAAACGCTGCAACATACTGCAACATAAGAAGGAATAGTAAGGTCACCTACGCCAGGACAAAAGGAAATGCTAGGCCCGCACCCGCAAAGGCTAACAAGCCACCAGCAAGAACCAAATTGCGAGCACGAGACATCAAGGCTATCAAATACACAAAAGTTAGTTAAGAGAGCCACCATTTAGTTCTGCAATTAAATAAAGAAGCAGACATTTTTTTATCGAGAAATAAAGAAGTAGACATGGTGACAAAAGAATTCAAATAGAATAATATTTAATAAGAGAGAGAAAAAACAAAGACAATGATTTTCTATGATCGGAATTCGGAACGTCTTTATTTATTTATTTATTTACTTTTGAGGGGTGCGGGTTGGAGAAATTCATAGACCAACTTGACACCCAAAAAAGTTGGGACATAACCCATTGCACGAGTTATAGAGTTTTTTGTGGCTATTAGCCAGAATTTTAAGGTATCTTAAAGCGATTCCTATTGCGCCCATGCAGGTCAATCTAGCACGCAGCTGAAAAACTGCATCCAATTCTCTAGTAGAAGTCTTTCTCAAGTCATAATTTAGTTTCTCAAGCCCGAACTAACCTTAGATTTGTGGGATAAGGCTTTATGAGGTGCATGCATAATTCTCTGAGTTTCTTAAAAGTTGGCATACATGATCGTTCCCTACATTACCGGTTTGTGACTATTAAATAACATGGTCTTTAATGCACTAATCATATCAGTTAAGCCTTAGAATTCAAATATAAGAGTGCCAACTGTCATAATGTGTGTGACCGTATGAGCTGCCAACTTTCTAATGCCATTTTAGTAGTTAATCCTCCTCGACCGTCTGTCCTTCAATATTTTAAGCTGGTAACTGTAGTTATTATCCAAAAATACATTACCTCTACAGTTCAGAAGAGGAAATCTTTTCCAAGCTCCATGGGAGCATCTTAGACGACATCATAGACAGACCGAGTAATAAGGGAAGTCCATGTTCCTCTTCCTAACCCTACCCATAGCACAAAAACATCACAATCTTTGTATTCCAGAACTGAAATGTTAGCAAGCTAGGTGTAACTGCAGAAAGATGAATTGATATCCAAGATCATCTGGATTTAAAAGCATTTATTGTAACATTCTGAGAAAAGTTTCCATCATTTCTGTAGATGGATCATGTATCTGTACCTATTTATACAATATATTTCCTGTATATGCATAAATCAGTTAATTATAGATCACATGAGGCAGCCATGGCCTAGGCAAGAAAGCTTCAAGATATGCAGGCAAATTGTCAAAATATTGGGAGAGCATCCATCTCCCTATACTCATTAATGGAAACCAGCAGCAGTTGCCCAAACCATGACATTTACAATGTTCCTCATTGGTCAGGACCACATGGTGAACCAGCAGAAAAACATAACCGAAGAATTAAGTGTGAGGTATCAATATGCTCGAGCATCAAGTGGAGGAGCAATGTAGAAGCTTTCCACTAAAGATATGTCCTTTGAAGCAGTGCATAGTAAATTTACTAATAGACAACTTGTGTAGTATCAGATTACAAGTAGAGAATTATGTTTAGTGTCACAATTTATTAATAAGAAAGTAATAACAAGTGCAAGTAAAAAATTCATCAAGAGGCTTCCACATATAAGACACACTGTACACCCAAATGCTCTAACCACTGCAAACAAAAAGAATACCCCATACACCACACCCACCCATTAATCCATTATCCTCCAAGCATAGAAAAAATAATGTTGAAGAGGGACAGCAGAACAAATACAAATGCTCATCCACCCATCAGCTCAGCTGTCTTTTCCACCAATTTTTGTGACAATGGCAAATCTGCCAAACACCAGAGGGTTATGCTCCTCCAATGTCATACAGAATACACAATACAACCTATATTCACACTGAAAGTGGTCCTTAGATGGGTTATACAACATCTTATCTGGTTTTATTGGACCAGGTTATGGTTTCAGATAGGCACATGCTCAGAAAGGTTAATAATATTGTTCCTCATTATTGGATATGGATGATATACCTAAAATCTGCACTGAAACCTGCCCCATTCTATCCCAAGCTTCAAAATCACCACAGAAAATTATATTGAACTTGGGTAGGTATAAGCAAATGCTGTCACAAGTTGGAAGCCTCAAACTTGCAATCCTCCTGAGCAAAAACCTGATCCTTCAAGTACAGGATCACGACACAGCTCTAGACAGGGAACTCGACATCACCATTTGTAACAAAGAGATAAGCTGGCCTAGTGGGGAAGAGAACAGTGTAGACAAGAAGGTCTCCACCTGCATACCCATCCACCAATGTCCTACATGAGGTCAATAGTGCTAACCAGCTGGATCTCCCCTTTCATGAGATTTCTTCAATAGATAGGAAGCCCCACTGTCCCTTATTCAGTGAAAATAATCCAGCAGTGCAACTTCATGTGCCTTTCTAAGCCAGTACTGCAACTTCACTGCTGCCAATGCATAAGACTCTCCAACCCGAGAACCAGCCATTCTTTGGCAGCCTATGTTATTTTCTCCAGTCCTTTTACTTTCTTCCAAAATCCAGGACATATGACATATAGACAAATGCATTGTTTTTCCTTCCTCAGTTTTATGTAGCTCTTTCTTTTATGATTTGATCGATATTCAACAATGAATAAGAACATGGAAAATGTGATGAATGTGCACTTGAAGTAAAAAGAACAATGCAAGTGATATTGATGAAAATGCAGATGTATAAATGCGTACCCAGTTTCAAGAGACCCGCTTGCAATGCTTCATAAATACGTGAAGAAATGCAAAACTCGATGGCAAGAAAAAAAATGTAGCAGAATGAGAAAGATGGGCATCCAAGATTATGAAATGCCAACATATACAATTCAGGTTTCAAGAGTCTCAAGACTGCCTCTCCTCTCCCTCCCCTACCCCTAACTCTCTCCTTCCCCTTTGTTGGAATTTGGGCATAATCCCTGGATAATAGTCCCGTATTAGTTAAATGAGTTCTGGTTCATGTGCTTATGACCCTGGGCCCTTGTATGTCAACACCGCGATTTTGTGGATTCAACATGGTATCAAAGCATGGTCTTAGCCCAACTCCTCTTGTCACCTCCACCCGATTAATGTCCACGGCCCATCTTGGCCGTGAGAGAGAGAGTGTTAGAATATTTGGGCCCCCTTGGGCAATAGTCCCGTATTGGTTAAATGAGTTGTGGTTCGCTTATGACTCTGGGGCTGTGTATCTCAACACCGTGATTTTGTGGATTCAACATGGTATCAGAGCAGGCCAAAGCCCACTGTGGTATTTGCGCCACCTCCCTTCTAATCTAATTTTCACGGCCCATATTGGCCGTGAGGGGGATCGAATAGGAGATAAATCTCATATCGGAAAACACATGTGGGTTCCTTGAGTTTATAGTTGTAATGTCCTGGATCTCCATTGGATCTTTTTTAGATCTTTCAGATGCCTCATTTTCTACCGTTCATCATCTCTCTTCGTTCTCTCTCGTTTCAGGGTCTCTCGGCGCGGGGTGCACACCGTTGCGGAGTTGACCGAGGCGAGGACGCGATGGAGTGATCGGGACGCGGGATGGGGCGGCGGTTTGAGCGTGGCGGGCGCGATCCCTCGGTGGATTCCGAGAGGGCGTCGTTCGTGATTCGGTGGTTTTCGGCGTGGTTTAGTCCCTTCGGGGCACGGTTTCTTCGGTGGAGGTAGGGAGATGGACCGCCACTTCGTTCTGCACGTTTTTCCTACTTCTGTGCGCAGTTTGGTGCTCGATCGGGGGAGATCGGGTCGGTTTAGTGAAAACCGTCGTTTTTGGGATTTTCAGGGTTCGCCGAAGAACGGCAACCATTCTCGGTCTAGTTAGTGTTAAAATGACCGATGGGATGTTTGGATCCCATTCACGTAGGTTTCGTGTCGATTGGTCGTCATTCGGGGTCGGTAGGAGTCCGAGAACCTCGGTGACTCGTTTTGGGTCGATTTGAGGAAATCGCCCTGATCTCGCGATCCGGCGCGTGCATGTGGTGTTTTTAGCCTCTAGGGATTGTGTTTCGTTGTGTGGTCCTTTTGAGACCGTTCATCCCCTTGTGTGGTCAGTTTTAGACCTTTCATCCCGTTGTGTGGTTCCTGTGCGACCGCCCATCATGTTGAGTCGTTTGGTGTGTCGTTGGCAGGTTCGGGTTAACCCGGTGTGACCCAGTGGTTGACATGTGACCCGGTGTGTGTGTCTCGACGGTTATGTCCAGCTCGAGACGGTTGTTCTAGATGACTCGAGGTATCGTCTCACCTCGATCCGCGTGTCCAGGTGTGCTGAGGGTCTTGGTGTTCCCTCAAGTTTTCGTGAGTTGTTTCCTCCATGTGAGTCGTTTCCCGACTTAGGATTAGCTCGATTGGCGGTGTGTTACCGCTTTGCACGACGATCTTGACCCTGAGTTGCGTAACTCAAGGATCCTGGTGTTTGCAGGTCTAGTTGTCTTGTCTTGAGTCTGTTGGCAGTTGGTGTCCTGCCTTTGTGCTTTGTAGTACGGGCGACAGCGCGGCCTGGCCTATCAGTACTCCAGCACTCGTGTTTCAGAGTCTCCGTGTCTTGTGAGCCTCCACTGGTTGTAGCCCTACGACGCGGTCGACCCACCAGGGAGAGGTGGTAGGGTATCCCGATTAACGGTTCCTAAGCTGTTCTGTGGGCCCCCGGCTTGGCCGTAGCGTCCTACGGAGGGGGAAAAACTAGCTAGAGGCCTGGCTCTAGGCAGGAGCCAGTGTGTGCACACGTGGTCAGGGGCAGAGGACTTACGCCGCGGGCGTGACCCTGACTAGTACTTGTTACTGTGGTTCTGCGTGGGTCTGCGACTCCGCCGTGCTCGCATCGACGCGATCGGTTGGTAGTCGAGACACTTGTGGTGTGTGTTGCGGTGCAGCATAAGACGTCAGTGGACGCAGCTGGCCGTTCTACTTGTGAGGTGGTCGTAGTATCTGTCGGGCCGTTGTGACGACAGCGTAGACGAGACACTTGTCGGCGCAGCATAAGGCGTCAGTGGACGTAGCTAGCTGTTCTTCTAATGAGGAGGTGCTTCCGTCACATGACGCGTGACTCTCGTGTTTTCTCGGAGTCTGTGTTTCCCTTCTGAGTTGGTCTGTTCTGGGCTGGGCCTGGACCAGCTTAGTGTGGTACACGACGCTCCGGTCGTGTACGTGGCTGTGCTTTGGTGAGCGTACACGGCAATTGGGGCGTGCGTGCGCCCGAGTCTCTCTTTGTGTCGTGGGTTCGAGTGGCTTTGAGCGTCGTGGTTTGTCGGCGACTGTATTCTGGTGAATGCGGCTTTTCTCTTCTTTTAGCAGTATCTGTTCTTTCCGTTGACGGCTTTCTTTTATAGCTTTCTAGTAGTAGTTTTCCTGCTTTGCTACTACTGCTGTTTTCGTGTTGCGTGTTACTGCGTTGTTTTCAGTGGGGATCCGCGTGACCCCTACTGAGCCAGTGACACGAGGCTCACCCCTGCTTTTCAGGTGGGGTGACTTTGTTCGTGCTGCTTCCGCGGGTCCTGGAGTTCGAGTCGTAGCTGCCAGCTGGTACCTCCGTCGAGGTTCTCCCGACTTCTTGGTACGTCTTTCTTTTCTGTCGACTGTACTACTGCTAGACTGTTGTCTTTAGCTTTGGACTTGACTCTGGTATATAATTGTTAAAATCTGTTAATTAAAAAGTAATTTTATTTCTGCTACTTTAGCATCCCGATCTAATGAAATTTAATTGCTTACTGTTATATCTGTCAGTTCAATGTGCTACACGACAATCCTTTTTCCCTTCGGAGCTTTACCGCTCTTGGGAGGCCTCGCGGGTTCCAAGTGGTATCAGGTGTGTTCGGTAGTCCTACCGAGTATATCTGGTATCCCGAATCTGAGTCGTCACAATAGTCATGGGTCCCTTCAATCTTAACACCGCGATTTTGTGGATTCAACATGGTATCAGAGCATGGACTTGGCCCAACTCCTCTTGTCACCTCCACCCGATTAATGTCCACGGCCCATCTTGGCCATGAGAGAGAGTGTTGGAATATTTGGACATAGTCCCCCTTGGACAATAGTCTCGTATTTGTTAAATGAGTTGTGATTCATGTGCTTATGACCCTGGGTCTGTGTATCTCAACACCGCGGTTTTGTGAAATCGACATGGTATCGGAGAAGGCCAAATGACCCAACTCCTCTTGCCACCTCCACCCAATTAATGTCCACGGCCCATCTTGACCGTGAGAGGGAGTGTTGGAATTTGGGCATAGTCCCTGAGCAATAGTCCCGTATTGGTTAAATGAGTTGTGGTTCATGTGCTTATGACCCTGGGCCCTTGTATCTCAACACCGCAATTTTGTGGATTCAACACCCTTCAGATACCATCTTCCACATTCTTCTTAGTCAATTACAGTGCTAATCTTCTAGAGACTAAAAATATCAGTATCAAAACTAATACTCCAATCAAATGAGGAATTGGAGCTAGCCAACATTCTGAAACTTTAAAGAGACAAAGGAAACAAGCATTGAGTCATATTTATCAGCGTCTGCACGAAACTTTCCTCGCAAAAGCAAAATCTTAATAACGATGAACTAGGAATGATGGAAATGAAGTTTACATCGCACAACTGCCACAGTAATTGCCGATCTCAATAGTGAGGTAAGCACGTGGGAGTTATTGCGAGGAAGCGACCTGGCGCAGCAACCAACGAAAATTAGGTCGACTCCCAGATATCAAACAAGAAAAGATCCATCTTTTCCCAAAATTATCAGGTATTATGACGTTAATACCACCTCGGAATTCACGAACAATCAACCTCCAATGGAAGGATAAGAGCAGTGTAGCGCAAACACCCGGATGACCCTTGCCGCACCGATCAGCACAACCCCGTTCTCCGGCCCCTCGAGCAGCACAGCCGCAGAAGAGGCACAAGTTAACTGGAGAGACCGAGTCATTTGTGAGGGAGAGGCCGGAGGTGAGAAAAAGAGGAGGGGGTCGTCGGGGGCAAGTGATGGACAATGCAACAATGGAGAGAGGCTTACTGTGGTGCTGCTCCGACGCCGGGATTAAAGAGGCGGAGAAGGGAGGGGGCCTGCACCGGGCGACATGAGGGCCGTCAAGCACCGGCCCAAGCGGGCTGCTCCTGCGCGGAGGGGCGGCGATCCGTGGGGCTACGGCGGGGAGTGGACGGTGGGCGGCGGCCGTCGACGGAGGCGAAGAGGAAGAGTGGGAGAAGACACACCAGAAGGACACGATGTACACCGCGTCACCCGCCCCCAGTCTCAGAGAGAAAAGGAAGGAAGATTTTTTGCCTATACACCCGTAGTATCTGATGTATTTGACATATATCATGTTATATTTTAGCTAATATTTTCCTAAAAATCAAATAAAACTTGTCATCAGATCTTCTTCTTCCTCTTTACTACTCTGTGAGTATTCTAAAAATATTTTATATTGATAGAAATAATACACTAATATTTTATATTAAAAGTAAAAGTTCTCCTGCTCTTTTCCACCTTACTTAGTTGGAGTATTAATTTTAATATAAATATTTTTAGAGTATAAAAACTTAATATCAATATTGATATTGAAATATGAAGGTGCCAATCAAGGAGAGAAGAGAAACACTCGTTGTGTTGCATTCAGGTTCGTCCTCCTGTTCATCTCGGTCGTCCCGACTTTCTGTCGGGACGGGATAGGACGATCTCGTCTCGTAAAATATATATATATAATATATATAATAGTATAATAAAATTTGTAGTACAATTGGTTAAGTCACTTTTGTGTGCTTATTTAATAGGTCTCCGGTTCGAATCTTACCAGCGCTTTCACATTTTAATTTTTTTAATTAAAAATCTTTTTAAAAAACTCAAAAAACATATGTGAACGACGGTATTTGAACTCAAACCATCTTTGAACAAGTGAAAATAGTTAACCAACTTACCTATTAAAAGTTCTGAATTTAAAATAATATATATAATATATAATGCGACGTTTTGAATTTAAAATAATATATATAATATATAACGTGACTCGATAGCGATCCACGGCCCAGCTGTCCCGCTCAACGCCTGAGTCGGTCCGGGCATCGGGACAGCAAACGATGGTTGCATTGCCATGATAATTTCGCCTCAGGAAGATGCACCAACTTTTTTAAAAAAATTGTGAGAGATAGATCTCACCTCTTAATATCTTGACTTGTACTGTCATTTAATTCAAACACAAAAAAATAATTATAAATTATTGCCATGTTAGATAAATTAATTTGTGACTTGACCTCACGTCAAGATAGAGATACGTGGATTTCACATCATGATTTTTTTAAAAATAAAAATAAAAATTGATGCACCACCCTGAGATATAATTACCCGGACGGTGAAGCAAATGTTTATTAAGAGAAAGAGCAAAATTAGAATAGAGAAAGAAAAAAAAATTGAGCACTCAAAATATGAATTGGCTTAGACTTGTATTAAATTTGATGTAATACCAAACAATTTTAACAGAAGAATATCAAAATTCATAGAATATAGCCAAATATTCTCTTAGTTGTTGTTTTATAGTTAAGTATTAAATCAACTACAATTAAATTAGGGAGATGGATATTGAAAATAGAGGCATGGGCCATGGAGGTAAAATTGGTCTATCTTAGTAGGATCCTTACCGATAACATGAACACGGGCTTAAATATCAAATGAGCTAAATTTTAGTAATAAATTACAAATGTACATATCAAAAAATTACAAAAAAAAATCACATCAAACTACTTCCAATTAAAAAGATTTTTTTAAAACAGAAAACATACACTCTGCAGTCCCATCTCCCACGAGCCATGAGAATGTGGGGAAAATCCCCCCCACCCCCCTCAAAAAAAATAACAATAAAAATAAATCCCTGCCGGACGGTTGCATCGACTCTTCGTTTTTTCATCACAAAATTAATACCGACTCAATTCGTCCCATCAAACTCCAAAATACGTCTCCTAATTCTGTGGAGGATAATCTGACAAGGCGCTTATCAGAAATGATTCATTCAGACCAAAACATTCAGAAATGTTTAGAACAAAATATATTTGATCTGAATTCAGATGATTTCTCAGAGCTATGTACACATTTTCTGAATGGAATTCCAATTCCTCCCCAGCCTACAACACTCTTGTGCAGCTGCAAGACCAACTCCAACTTAACAGTTCACACTCACCAAATTTACCAAACACAACTCAAACCAGGAGAAAGAAGAAGAAGAAGAAGAAGAAGAAGAAGAAGAAGAATACACAGACAGTGGTAAAGCTGAGAGCTTTGACCCCCTTCTTCTAACACCTCGAAGAGCTCTCCCAGACCTCCACCGCCTGCTGCCCCATCCTGGCCAGAACCATCCTCGCCCCCCCGAACCCCATCTGGGTGATCTTGGCGCCGCCGGCGTCCTTGGCCCTCCCCATCAGGTTCCTCCTCATCACCCTCTCCGCCGCCGCCAGCACGGCGTTGCTGCTCCACCCGCCGCCCATCACCACCTCGCTCCACATCTCCACGTCCCCACCCCTGCTGCAGAACACCTGCTCGCCGTAGCTCTCCAGTCGGCACCCGCTCCCTTCCTTCTTGCCGTTCCCGGCCTTCCTCGGGTCGCCGAGGCAGAGCCACGGATCCCTGGAATCCAGCTTCCTCAGGTCCGCCATGTATACTTCCCCCGAGTTGACGCCCACCTTGAAGATGGCGGAGAGGCTGTCGGAGACGGTCACGTCGGCGAAGCAATCAGTCGACTCCCTGAGCTCCCAGACGGGGGCGCCGCCGGGCCCCCTCACGTCCCATAGCCGGATGTTCCCCAGGAGCCCCGAGGGGCCGCCGTGGGAGCCGGCCGCCATCAGGAGGGATCGACCGGGTATCCACCGCAGCTTGGTTGCCGGGATCGCCGTGTCGAGCTCGGCGCCGTAGATCTCCCGCCGCCCGATCTCCACGGTGGGGAGAAGCGTCCCCCCGGACAGGTCGAAGGCCACGATCGCGCTGGCGTTCCGGCGGGACGTCTCGAAGCTGCCGAAGAGGAGGTCCGGGGAGGCCCCGATGCCCTGCACCGTGGCGCCGGCCGCGCCGGCGGCCGCGGATGGGTGGCTGGACCAGTGGAGCGCCTTCTTGACGGCACCACCCCGGAGGTCGAGGATCTGGAGGCCGGGGAAGTCGGTGGCGCCGGCGGCGGCGGTGGACGGGGAGAGCGCCAGGAGGGAGTCGACGGCGGGGAAGCAGGTGAGCACCGTGGATTTGCGCCTGAGGGACCAGTCGAAGGAGGTGATCTTGCAGCCGTGGGCGACATGAACGGAGCCGAAGGGCGTGGTGGCCACGGCCGAGGGGGCGTCGCGGCCGTTGAGCGGGAGAACGGTGGCCCTCTGGAGGTCGAAGGGGTCGAAGCGGGAGGCGTCGGAGAGGGAACCCACGAGGAGCCGGTCGAGGCCGTAGAAGCTAGCCTCGGCGACCAGGTCCCGGAGGTCGAAGGCGTCGGCCTTGGAAGGGAGTCTGCCGGTGCGGAGGAGGGAGAGGAGGACGGAGAAGAGGTCGGGGTCGCGGTCGACAAATGGGGGGCCACCTGCGGCGCCGCCCGCGGAGGCAGCCGAGAGGGAGGCGAGGAGGGAGTCGGAGCCGGCGAGGGCGAGGGTCTGGGGGGTCGTCTGGAAGAGCTGGCCGCCGACGTTGAGGGTGACGATGTTGGGTTCGGTGGAGCCCTTGCGGGGAGGCGCCGACGTCGGCGGGATGGTGCCTGCGAACGGGGGCATCGTGGCCGGCTTCGGCTTCGGAGGCGGCGTGGGATGGCGAGCGAAGGAGCGTCGGGGTTGGTTTGCGTTGAAGACGGTGTGTCTGGGGTTTGGTCGTCGCGGATATATATAAAGTTGGGGTTGGGGGGCCCGAAATGTGGGGAGGGGGGAAGAGGGCAAAGTCACAGAGCATTTGGGGTCTGGGAAGGTTCATGGGTGGCGTTCTAGAAAGTCAAACTTTGACCGTTTTGAGTTCTTTTTGTCCTTTCTTTCAGACGGGGACTGGTCAAAAATGTCGGGGACCGTCAAAGAAGGGCGGCCGAGGGGAGCCGATCTGCCAGTCTTTTGCTTGACGGCCACCCGTGCCGCGGAGTCAAGGTATGTTGCCGCAGGGGGGGCGGAGGTCTATCTTGAATCCTTAATTCTTGAGATTAAACGAAAACCTTGGGTTATGAAATAAGCAAAATGTTTTACATTGCTGGGAAAAATGCTCGGATGAGGAATAGAAGCTTTTGGGTATCGATGTTCGATAGTTTTAAATAAGTTCATGTTAAAATTTCACCAAATTTGTCGAAAATTCAATTTCTCCCGTACAAAATTACAGGTGCATACCGTTCCCAGCGATAAGAACATGAGGAGGACGGAGAATCTTTTCAAAGAAAAATATTATGATCACGTAATAATAATTTTTAACTAACAGTCATCGTTAAAAAGAATATTTTATGCATATTCTCCTGTTTTTATATAGCGACTTACAATGGGATTAATTTTGTATTTAATTTCACATAACAAGATTACTAATATAAAGATGTATTAGGAAGATAATTATGTAAGCATGTATATGAAAGGATCATTTTTATAACTTTTCCAGCAATGTTTTGTGACGATTTATGCCACGCCAACAACTTGCAAGAGTTTACAGTTAAATGGGAGTAATTTAAAAAGTAATTAACAAATTACTGAAATTGCGAGGACTAATATGTAAGTTTTTCCATCTTTTATTGGTTTCGGTTTCTGTTCTATGAAAACGGAAAGACAAACGCAGTTGATAAGAAAGTCGCTTCCAGAATGTTACATGTTAGCGTGTGGTCACTGTGCGTGCACGCACCCTACCGGTCATCGGTACAAACACACGTCATCTCACGTCAAATGTTCTTTCTTCCGTTACATAAGGGTCAGGTGTTTTGAAAAAATTAGAGAGAAAAATTACTTCCTGTTTTCTCATAATTAGTTGTTCAGGAAAATAAACAGTCCATAAATTTGCTTTGTCCTTAAAAGGCAAGAAAATTACCTCTAAGAAAACCATGGCTTTCCTTTCTAGGAAAACAACTGGACTATTACCTTATTCTAGGTAGTTCTCTTTCTCCCTCTTTCATCAACAGTGGAGATGTAACATTATCCTACATAATATTTAATTTTTTTAACTTTCAACAACTATAAAATATATTTTTAAGAGTACTTTTTTAATCTAATATGAAATAAAAATCTTTTCCTAGAGAATAAAAAATCAAAACTTCTTACCACACAGGGCAAGACACAAAATCCCCGAAAGCGCGCTCTCTCTCTCTCTCTCTCTCTCACGCGCACAATTTATTGATCACCCCTGAACTCTGATTCTGATTGAAGGGTTACCACTTAAAAAATAGAACTTGTTATTATCTAAAAAGACTTTTCATTAATTAAAGCCTAGAATGAATTAGTAATTTATCTCTTGACGTCGTATAACCCCCCCCCCTCTCTCTCTCTCTCTCCACGTTCTCCATTAATTTGGGTACCCCGTAACCCGCCCACGTGTGCAACGTGTTTGTTCAGCCCCCACACATCTCGGAGTTGGCATCCCACATGATACAACCAATCACATGCAAACCCAAAACTGCCGTCGGTTTTTAATTTTTTTGGAACATGGTCATCGAGACGTTGAAAGGAGATGCCTAAGATGCCTGATTAATAATTCCTGTGTGTCCAAGGGGGTGTGGGTGGGCCCCCCACGTCCGTGGGACCACTTGCTCCTCACAACCAATCTGCCAGAATATTAATCACCTCTGAACGGCAACATTAGTGTTCGCAACACTAAACATCTTACAAGTTGCATTCCTTCCAATTTTTAAGGTAAGAAACCTGGCGAGTGCAATGCCCCGAGTTTTTTTGGGCCATCAATGAAGGTGGCCTGGTTGATTACTCCGTTTTATTGTGTGTATTTAAGGAGTTGCGTATATAGCATCTTTCAACATCTCCAGAGAGATATTTTTTACTAGGTGACGAGACATTATTTTTGGAGTAACAATATATTATCTCGTCTCTTTAATTCTCTCTTCAATACCTCTCTTAATAAATTAATAATAAAAACGTATTATATATTCTAGAGGATGAGTAATCTAATTTAATCGGGACAGAAAAAGTGAAACATCAGATCGAATAATTAGAAAAAAATCTATAAAAAAGAAAGAATATCTCTTATCATAAAAAATGGGCCGACCAAAATTAAATTATTGAGTTCGTCCGTTTTTTTTTTTTGAGGGAGTGAGTAGGATGGAACTAACGGGTAGTTGCACAGAAGACTACCTAAAAGAATTAAAAAAAGTTTGTGATCGCATTTGTTTGTACGAGCTAGTCTCTCCGCTCGTTAACTTGCAAAGATGTGCACGAAAAATCCTCACACATTTCCCTTTTGAAAATGCCAACTTTCGTATAGCATTAACTCCGAAATTGATATCGTTGAAAAAGACTAACATTTGATGTGGCGACATTGAAAGGAAAGGAAGCGTCAGAGTGAAAGGAGAAGTGTCGAAGTTTTCCGGTCTCTCAAAAATATGAAATGTAACGTATTCGCATGTAAGTTAGAGGTAGTTATACATATATACTCCTAATATTGATGTGTATTCTACTTGATGTTATCACATATACTCACACATTAAAAATATTATTTCAATTATATATCTATACTCTAACATTGTCATAGTTAACGTAGCATTTTGTTAAACATGTAAAATACATGGCTTTGGAAGGGTATATGAGATAATATGAATGATTATAGGAGTGTATATGTAATTATTTTGATTATGTGAGATGATTAATCAAAAATAAATTAGTCTATTTTTCATCTTCATCTATCCTAAATTAAGTAAAATAAAAATATGAAAAGATATAATTTATTATGAATATATATATATATTATATGATAATACGAAGAATATATACTGGGATATAAAGTAGAATAAACAAGATTCAAATGATGTATATGCAGCTATCCCTATAAGTTAATCCACATGTTGGGAAACATAATCGAGCACCTAAAGAGTACTAATGATACAAGTGTTTGATTTATAAATCCAAACCCTTCAATTAGACATGAATCCAAAGCCTGACTACCGATCAGTCAAGACAGGTGGACTGTGACGATTGATATATGGTATTTGGGATGCCATCATCTCTCCAATGGCTTAATTCACACTCACACGCAAACAAAGGGAGCATTGTCTATCTCCAACGGGTGTTCCACGTCTTGTAGACCCTAAACAAGGGGACAAATCAGACTTCAGTCTGAAACGTTGACGCAAGCCATTAGTTGACGTTGAAGATGACTCCGAAATGAAAGGCATGAAGGATATAAACCGCCACTGAAGTGTCTTGTCAAGAAGAAGTGTTACTCTTTGAGCTAGAAGTGTTATTACTTGAGCTTAAAACTCATTAATTGGCTGTTCATTAAGGATAACCCATTAGGGTGCAGTCCAAGTATTGCCCGGACTTGGGCGGCCCATGGTTGACCCACATTAGGAATACTTGTGGTGGATTAAAGAAAGAATAAGTTTCCTCCTTTTAATGTTTAAGTCGGGCTTGAACTCTTCCTTGAGTGGGTCACCCTCTCTCCTAATCAGATTTAGAGTCTGACATCTAAATAAGAAAGAGAACTTATCCATGTCCAAGTATAACATGGACTCTCCTTCCTAGTAGAACTATTACCTCCAACACCTCCATAAATAAGAGGGTAAGGGGAGAGGAAGTAGAGCGAGAGGCTTCACATAGTTCCCTACGCCCCGGAGAGAGAGAAAGAGAGAGATAGCGTAGCGGCCACGCTGCTCGAGCTCTCCTTGGCCGCCTTCACTGACATCCTTGCTTGTCGCATCGCCGTCGCTCTCTGGCATCACTGTTGTTACTGCCGCTCTCCCTCTTGCCGCTATCACCCGCCTTTGCCATCATCATCACAGCCCCTGCCTCGCATTGCTCGCCGTTGCTGGTGCTGGCTACCCTACTCATGCCACCGATCACTTGCGTCGCTACTGTTGCTGCTCCCACCACTGTTGCCGCAGGGATTGTCGACGTTGCTCGTCACTGCATCTGCTTCCCTATTCACTATCACCGACGCCCCTATTCGCCGGCATCCCTGTTGTTGCCGTGCCGCGGCCGCTGCTTTGTTTCCACCAGCCATTGTGGCCGGACTTGCCAGAGGAAGAAGGAGTAGGCTGTTGCCCCTCCTCCTTTCTTGCATATGTGTGTGTGTGAGGGAGAGGAGGGAGAGGAAGGCATGCCCGCGACTGGCCCTACCTTGCCTGCCTATAAGAGAGAGCCAACCACTCTATTCCTGTTGAACCCCTCCTTATGGGTATACTAAATAGATTTTGATGATGACCAAACACTATATATCTGTGTGAATTGAAATTGAGTTGTTCTAACATGAAAAGCTTTGGAAATGCACATCCTTGATGTAGACTTGGAGCTTTTGGAGGTACAAGAGTAACTTCGTCTGGTAAGGCATTTGAACTTAAATTGCAATGCTAAATCTAATTCAGAATGTATGTCTTTACAGGGCAAGGAACGTGCCTAAGTGTTTAAGGAACTCGAGGACGGTTGGTGAGATCGACTTCAACTTATTGGCTTTTGACTGTGTGGTTTGAAGTTCATTATTTTGATCTCAAGGGTTAAATTGGTTTAGGACTTATCTAAGCTTAAATGGTTTGGGTTTCATTCCCTCTCATGTTTTAAAAACCATCTTGAAATCCCCTGACTTGTTCTTGGACTTAGTGGACTTTTTAATTTACCATTTGGATGTTCTGGAATAAGGGTTGACCCATTGGGTCGACCCCTAGGTCCCCGTGTGCATATCATTTGGGCTTTTGAACTCTAGCTGAAAGGGTCGACCCCTTGGGTCGACCCCCAAACGCAAGGGTCGACCCCTGGTAGTTTGATTTAAAAATCCGTCGGATCCTTTTCACCACACCTGCAAGGGTCGACCCCTGATCATGTTATTTAAAACCCGCAAGGATTAGCCCCGAGGGTCGACCCCAAGGGTCGACCCATTGGCCCAGAAACCCTTAAACCCTCACGAGGGTCGACCCCAAGGGTCGACCCTTTCAGTCTCGAACCCGAGCCGTGATTTTTGACTTGCGTGCGCATGCACCAAAAGTCATACCAATCGAACCTAACATCCCTAAATCGTTCCAGGAATTGTGGATCTGGTATCTAGGGTGTCTTTGAACGTTCCAAACTATTTATATACATCTCATTGGGGTATGAAACCCTAAGGGGGAGAGTGACATCTAAAGTTGTGTTATTTTTCTAACCCTTATGAGTGTAGATTCGCAGCAGTAGCTCCAAGCTCCACTTCAACATTGTTCTGAACTTGAAATCGAAGGGAAGAAGCTTGAAACAAGCCTCAAGACCATCTACAACTGAAAGCTGCGTTGGATATCAAGCTTGAAATAATACTTTCTTTATGTTAGATCTTGATAATGATAGTATCTCTCATTCTTCTTTTAATGCAACATGTGTATTGAATCATAAAAACTTAGATTCTGCTGCATGGCATGATCACTTAGGTCACCTAGGGCAAGACAAGATGGTCAGATTAGCTCGAGAGGGCCTCTTAGACTCACTCACTAAGGTCGATCTGCCCACATATGAACCATGTCTGGTTGGTAAAGCATGTCGAAAATCGTTTGGGAAGGCGAAAAGAGCATCGAAATTGTTACAACTAATCCATTTCGATATCTGTGGACCCATGAGCGTTAAGACTCGACACAGTTACTCATATTTTCTCGTTCATATATAGATAATTATTCACAATACAATTATGATTATTTGATCGCTCACCGTCACGAGGCACTTGATTATTTCAAGTGCTTCCTAACAGAGGTTGAGAATCAAATGAGAAGAAGGGTTAAGACTTTTTTGGATGGACTGCGGATGCGAATATCTGTCGAATCAATTTCGAGTCTTGTATAAAGAAAATGGTATATGTCGACAAATTATTATTCCATACATGCCGCAACAACGTGGCGTTGCTGAGAGGAGGAATATGACATTGCTGGATATGGTTAGGTCAATGATGACGCATGTCAACCTCTCAATATCTTTCTAAGGGGATGCTTTATTGACTGCGACATATATCATTAACCGTGCATCTTCACAGTCTGTTTCTTCTGCCTCATACAAGCTATGGCATAACCACAAACTTAGCTTGGACAATCTTCATCCTTGGAGTTGGACGGGATATGTCCATGACATATGACATGGTTAACAAATTTGAGCCGCATACATAGTTAAATAAAAATCAGAATACCGGACAAATGACAAGTGAATAGGATCCTTCCAAAAAGGCTAATACATCCCAAGCCCTGACCATTAGCGTAGTAGTGGTCCATCTTCAACCTTATATGAAAGTGATATTTTTTTTTAGGCATCAGTATAGGGTTCGAAAATGGCAACCAGAGAGACATCATATTCATGCTGAGCGCTTTAAGTCTCCCAACAGACGTGACATTATTTTTTGTCAAAACACTATTCATCCATATCGTGACATGGTTCACAGAACGCTGTTCATCTTATTCCTCAGTTCATTCAAATCTCGGGCAGCTCCAACAATCGTAGAGGGCGAGGGCGAGGACGGGCAACTCTGGCAATCACAGAGGACGAGGGCGAGGGGCTCCAGCGATCGCAAAGGGCGAGGGTGAGGGTAGACAGCTCCAGCAATCGTAGAGGGCGAGGGCGTGCCAGCATGTGCACGAGTGGGCTCTGGCGAGGGTGAGTGCAGGTGGCAGAGTGGCGGCTTATGCGACTGGCGAGGGCGAGCACAACACTTTGAAGCGGGGGTAGAAACTGATTTTCCCATTTCAGAATCCCCTAGCTCTCCCCAGAAGCTGGCCGGGATGAGCTTTTGGGCTTCTTTTGAAATGATCCCCGTCGTGTCTTCGATCTCTCACTGGAATCCTATAGTGGCACGCAAGCCAGAGTGTTAAGGGTCTTGGAGGGTTGTCATGATTAGAATCTTTGCCCAACGTGTTTCCAAATGCGCCCTAAAGAATGATGTGCTCGAGTTCAACGAAGTTGATCAAGATTTTATAAAAAAGTCTCTAGAGTTGTGTGTCGTGACAACCTTGCGTACTTCTGATTGCTCATAATGCTCTGCGTCCGTGAGATTTCTGGTACTTTTTTTAGGTACGTACAGTTTTTTCTTTAGTCCCACAGCTCAGCCAGCGCTGAAGCCCTTGGGTTCCCACCGAGAAGAAGGGGGATCGAAACTGGGTCCTTGCTCTGATGAATCCCCAGCATGGACAGAATATGCACAGATAGGAAATAAAGACGTTTGGGGGGTGGGAAAGTGAGAAATTTTTGGGCCCAACACAGGGGACATGGCACCTCCGTGTGCCTCAAATCCGTGACCCCAGTTAAGCGGGAAGAGAATGAGACCACCGCACCACTAACAGGAGGGCTCGGTTTTATGAGCTCTGTATCGAAAACTAACGTAACATGCTTTCATGGAAATTTCATAATCTTCGTTGCCAAATTCTCAACATCATAATGTCAAACTTTGACGTCAAGACTTATTTAAGAGGCGGTCTTGGCAAAGCCCTACGAAACAGTACTATCCTCCCATGGATTTGGATCTGCCTAACTCTTGATCAGCGAGCTTACAAGACATGGTGACCTTCGTGTGACCTTTTATTACACAATACTGACAGCCACAGGCCCACAGGGACAAATGAAAGTTTCTAGTCTTTGAGAGCATGATATGTAATCTTTGAAGACTAGCTGATTGAAAGAACAGTAAGACGTCAGTAGGATTGTGTTAAGTGGTTCCATCAGGAAGACATTAATACTCCAACCACTGTAGTCAATTAGTCCCACTAGAGAGTAGTAGAGAGTACAGCGGAGATGGTACATCGGCAACAACTAACAACAAGCAGTCAAATATTAAATAGAATCATTTCATCATGGTTTTTGAAGTTCGATGCTTTTTCACCGTCTAATTTAAATTAGATGACGCCTTTTCAGATATTTAAGATTGTAATGGACGTGGGATCCGAACTTCCCAAACCAGCCGGGCCACCAGGTGGACCCGACGAGGATATTCGGAAGAGACTCTGTTTGCCTGCCCGCTCCCAGAAATCCGGATCATCCACCCCACGAACGCGTGGGATTGAAACCCACCACCCCAACCAATAGATGCACGACGGTGGGACCCACGGACCCGATTTACCTCATTGGTTCAAGGAAATGGTCCTCACTTGTGGACCATCCGAAAGGTCCTTGGGAGGCGCCACGTAACCCAATAATGAAAGTCCCAAATTGCCCTTGCTCTACCACTCCACTTGCTTCAAAGATATTCCATCTTATTTCTCTCTCTCTCTCTCTCTCTCTCATATCCCGTGCTGTACTCCATGGCCACAGCCATGGCGGCCACCGTATCAACCACCCTCCCCCCGACAAGCTCGAGCTGCTCCCTCACAAGGCCATCCGTAATATCTTGCTCAGCGTTGGTGATTCCCCGCCCCCGATGCCCCCGATGCCCCCGACTCCACCTCCTCGTGTCCATTCCCCAGGAGGGTTTCCGGCATCTCTGCCCCTGGAATGGGCTGAAGCACCTGGGTATTTCGTGTCGGCACAGGAGTAGAGGTACCTTTCTCCTTCTTCCTTCTCCGCCTGTCCACTCCTTGCTTGCAATTCTATTCAATTCGCGGTCCTTAGAGGAGATGTCTTGGTTTCTGGGCTGTAGGTTTAGCTTTATTGTCAAACGTCACCAGTCTAGAGAATGCCGAAAGCATGGGTTGGTCTCGGTAGTATTTTTGTTACTTTATGTTCACCGAGGAAGTTTAGTCCACTTAAACTTCAGGGCCTGTGGTAATGATTTTATGCAAAAATTTCAGTGGGTGTCTTTCCCCTCGAGCCAAGATATGACCGTTTGGTGTTTCCGACAATCTGGAAGGTAGGTTCCTTGTGTAACTTCAATGATGGAAAATCTCGATTGGGGTTTAACTGTGTCATGGTTAGTTAGGCACAATATGGAATATAATTAGGTGCAAGGGGAGGTTATGCGCCGCGATTGTCTACCGTAGGCTTAGTCTGCAGATGCGGAAGTACTAGCTTCCTAACTTTTAGGATTCCATCCTATATTGGGAACCACACAAATCTATGCATTATGTCTTTGCCTATACAATGATTGTGTGATAATCAGTACATTCTTGATTCTTAATAACTGTCAGTTGACTGATTCATCCTTCTCTGTCGAGACTTTGGAAACTATTCTACCTCACTGTTTGTTTCTCCGGATGCTATGACTAGATAAAAGGATGTTAAACTTGTCAAAAATAGGTTTTCTGCACATTATTCTGAAATTGTTTGGTGAGTTTTTGTTATAATTTGTTTGAAAATGTGAACTCAATTCATATGATGTAAACAGTGTTGGATGTCAGTTCTTTGTTTTTATGAGGATGACTACGAGAAAATACTTTATTTAAATTTCTCATGACGTGTCTTTCACTGAGATGGTGGTGAATGAGACTGAGGGGGAATGGAAGAAGAGTTTAAGGTCTTAGGTTCTGAAGATGTTGAAAGGAGTCAATGCTTTGTCAAACAAAAGAGTGTTGGGAGAAAATAGAACACACGGAACACTTTGGAGTACCCCCCCTTTAACAGGAGAACAAACAGCAGAGGAGGAAGAAGAAGAGAAACCAATCGCACAAGAACACACAGGGATTTTTACGTGGTTCGGAGGCAAGAGCCTTCCTACGTCCACGGCCGCAGCAGGATTCCACTAGATAATCACAGACGCCTTACAATACAAAGAGACAGCCCGCCCTTTTATACTAGGAGATTAGGGCGTCATTAGTCAGGGCATTAAGGACAATAATACCCCTAATAAATGTAAACCCTCTTCCGAGATACATCAGACACGCATGCTCGCCTGTCCCCCCCAGATGCTCTCCTGGGACCGAGCATACCCTCCAGCGACTGTAGATGCTCCCCTGGCATCAGACCATATCAATGCATTTGCCAAGACTGCGTCGACGCATTACCAAGACTGCGTTGACGCATCGCCAGACAAGGTCGACGCATCGCCAGACAAGGTCGACGCATCCAACCCGGACATCAATGCTCCCCTGACGCCAGTGATGCTCACCAGAGGCCATAGATGCTCCCCTGATACTCCATATGCTCCCGTGCGAGAACGCACAATGACATGCTCTCCTGGCACAGCGGTTGCTCCCCTGGAGCAGTGGATGCTCCCCAGGAATATTGGATGCGCTCCTGAGACAGAGTGTGATCCCGTGCAGATGCGGATGAGTTCTGACTCCACACTTTAACAATCTCCCACTTGGAGTCTGAACTCCAAACAAAGCAAGCATCTCAATGTATCAATCCTGCTCACTATAACAGTAGAAATAAACTGCTACGGCAACCCTCCATTAATCATCCATGGAGGCCAACTGAGGACTTGCACAGCCTCAGTTTCTCTGTGGTTACCACCTTGGTTAACATGTCTGCTGGATTCTCTGCACCAAGAATTTTCTCCAGCAGCAAAACATCATCTTCAAGCAAACCACGAATGAAGTGATACTTCAGTTGTATGTGCTTAGTCCTTGCATGAAAGACTGGGTTCTTGGCAAGGTGAATCGCACTTTGACTGTCACAAAACAACACACTGTTGCTTTGTTCCTTGCCCAACTCCTTCAGAAAATTTTTCAGCCATACCATCTCTTTGCTAGCTTCAGAGATAGCTACATACTCTGCTTCTGTTGTTGAGAGAGCAACAACCTTCTGAAGTTTTGAAACCCAACTCACTGTAGTGCCACCCAAGGTATAAACATATCCAGTGGTACTTCTTCTGGTGTCCAGATCACCACCAAGATCTGAATCAACAAAACCTTGTAGGATAACATCACTTTTCCTGAAACAAAGTGACTTGCCTGAGGTGCCTTTTAGGTATCTCAGAATCCATTTCACTGCCTCCCAGTGTTGCTTGCCCGGATCTGCCATATGTCTGCACACAACTCCCACTGCATGTGCAATATCCGGCCTGGTACAAGTCATGGCATACATCAGACTTCCTACAGCTGATGCATAAGGAATTTTCTTCATGGACTCATGCTCTTCAGCAGACTTTGGTGACTGCTCTTTAGACAGCTTGAAGTGACTTGCCAAAGGAGTGCTAACAGGTTTTGCATCCTGCATGTTGAATCTGCCCAACACCTTCTGGATGTAACCTTCTTGAGATAGCTTCACAGTGTCAGCTGTTCTATCTCTCACAATTCTCATCCCAAGAATTTGCTTTGCTGCTCCTAAGTCCTTCATAGCAAATTCCTTTGATAATTGCATTTTCAGATTGTTAATCTCTGTCATACTTGATCCTGCTATAAGCATATCATCCACGTACAACAACAATATGATATAGCAATTATCAAACTTCTTAAGATAACAACAATGGTCCATGTTGCACCTAATGAAACCATTGTTACATATGAATCCATCAAACTTCTTGTACCATTGTCTGGGGGCTTGCTTCAGACCATACAAACTTTTCTTAAGCTTGCACACAAGGTTTTCTTTGCTTGGGACTGAAAACCCTTCTGGTTGCAACATGTAGATGTCTTCCTCCAAATCACCACGGAGAAAAGCTGTCTTCACATCTAGTTGCTATAACTGTAAGTTCTCAGTAGCAACAATGCTCAACACTAATCTAATAGTGGTTAATTTCACAACTGGAGAAAAGATCTCAGTGTAGTCTATACCTTCCTTCTGTTGGAAGCCCTTCACTACCAACCTTGCTTTGTACCTCTTACTGTCATCAGGTTCATCTTTGACTCTGTAAACCCACTTGTTATGCAATGCCTTCTTGTTCTTAGGGAGTTTAGTTAGCTCCCAAGTCTGATTCTTTTGCAATGAGTTCATCTCATCTTCCATGGCTAACTCCCACTTAACAGAATCTGTAACCTGCATTGCTTCATCATAACACTCGGGTTCACCTTCGTCAGTCAACAGTAGGTAATGCAAAGATGGAGAATACCTTTGTGTAGGCCTAGGTATTCTTGCAGATCTTCTCAGTTGTACCGGTGTACAAGGCTGTGCTTCTGTTTCAGATACATCCTGTATCTTAGCATTCACATCATCTTGTGAAATTTCTTCTAGCTCAACCTGTCCACCATTCTCATCTTGTTTCCCTGCACTGTCAGATTCTACAACAGCCCTGTCTTTGTACAAGACATTTTCATTGAATATAACATTTTGCCTTCTGAGAATTTTTCGATTTTCATCATCCCAAAATCGATATCCAAACTCATCAGAACCATATCCAATGAAAAAGCACTTTATAGACTTAGCATCTAGCTTATCTCTGTCATTAGAATCTACATGCACATATGAAACACAACCAAAGACTCTCAAGTGTGAAAGATTTACCTCTTTCCCTGTCCAGGCTTCCTCTGGAATTTCACCATCCAAAGGGACAGATGGTCCTCGGTTTATCAAGAAAGCTGCTGTGTTAATTGCATCTGCCCAAAACATTTTAGGCAGTCCAACATGTATCCTCATGCTCCTAGCCCGTTCATTCAAGGTTCTATTCATGCGCTCGGCAACTCCATTCTGCTGTGGTGTTCTTGGAACAGTCCTTTCCATTCTAATACCACTAGCTGTACAAAAGTCCTTGAATTCCTTGTTGTCATACTCTCCACCATTTTCTGATCTCAGACACTTCACCTTCAAACCTGTCTCATTCTCTACAAGGGTCTTCCAATTTTTGAAAGTGACAAATACATCAGATTTTCTTTTCAAAAAATAAACCCATACCTTGCGAGTAGAGTCATCAATGAAAGTGACATAATAGAGTGAGCCTCCAAGAGATGGTACTGGTGAAGGACCCCATACATCTGTATGTACAAGCTCTAGCTTCTGTGTCTTCAAAGTTCTTACAGTCTTTGAGAATGTAACCTTCTTTTGCTTCCCAAAAATACAGTCTTCACAAAGACCAACTTCCACAGATTTCAAGTCAGACAGTTTACCTTTTGACAGCAGTACCTTCATCTCTTTCTCACTCATATGACCAAGTCTGCAGTGCCATATGTTGGAGTCAACTCCTGAATTTACCACTGCCACTATATCTTTGTTATTGTTGGTCATGTAGAGAGTACCCATCTTGTTGTCTCGTGCTATAATCATAGCACCTTTGGTGATCTTCCAAGATCCACCCACAAAGGTTGTGACATAATCTTCATCATCAAGCTGTCCAACAGATATCAAGTTCCTCTTCAAGTCAGGTACATGCCTTACATTCTTTAACTTCCACAAAGTGCCATTTGTGGTCCTTACATTTACATGACCTTTCCCCACAATATCTAAAGGCTCATCATCAGCAAGATAAACCTTCCCAAAGTTTCCAGCAACATAATTTTGCATACTTTCTTTATGTGAGGTAGAATGAAACGACGCACCTGAGTCAAGAATCCATGACTCTAAAGGAGTGTCAACACAAAGAACTAAAGCATCTTGAACTTGTTCTGCTGCAGCTGCATTGGCGGACTCTTCATTGTGATTTTTCTTCTTTGGAGCCTTGCAATCTTTCTTTAAGTGTCCCTTTTTACCACAATTCCAGCACCCATCACCACCAAACTTTGATTGACCTTTCTTCTTGGACCTAGATCTGCTCCTATCTTGACCCCGCTGTTTTGTTCTTCCCCTGCTCTCTGTATTCAAGGCAGAACCTGAGACTTCACCTGATTCCCTTCTGCGAATATCTTCGCTAAGAATCAAGTCTCGAACCTCATTAAGCTTCAACTTGCTTGAACCGGAAGAACTACTCACAACCGTCACAGTTGCACCCCAACTTTCAGGTAAGGACGATAAAATAATCAAGGCCCTAACCTCATCATCAAAGTTTATTTCTACAGAACTCAACTGAGTTGTAATAACATTGAATTCATTGATGTGGTCTGTAACAGAAGCACATTCGGCCATCTTCAGATTAAATAAACGACGCATCAAATATACCTTGTTTGAAGCTGAGGGCTTTTCATACATATTTGATAGCGCCTTCATCAATCCTGCCGTGGTCTTCTCGTTCACGATGTTGAAGGCGACGTTTCTGGCCAACGTCAAGCTAACAACTCCGAGTGCTTGTCTGTCTAGTAGATCCCAATCTTCTTTCTTCATCCCTGCCGGCATCGTTCCAAGAAGCGGCTCATGCAGCTTCTTCTGATACAAGTAGTCTTCGATCTGCATCTTCCAGAAACCGAAGTCCTTGCCATCGAACTTGTCGATCCTCACCTTTCCTTCATCCGCCGCCATTACTCCCACTGTTCTTCTCGAACCAGAACAAGGCTCTGATACCAGTTGTTGGGGAGGATAGAACCCCGGAGTACCCAGAACAGGAGGACAAACAGCAGAGAAGGAAGAAGAGAAAAAATCAACCACACAAGAACACACAGGGATTTTTACGTGGTTCGGAGGCAAGAGCCTTCCTACGTCCACGGCCGCAGCAGGATTCCACTAGATAATCACAGACGCCTTACAATACAAAGAGACAACCCGCCCTTTTATACTAGGAGATTAGGACGTCATTAGTCAGGGCATTAAGGACAATAATACCCCTAATAAATGTAAACCCTCTTCCGAGATACATCAGGCACGCATGCTCGCCTGTCCCCCCCAGATGTTCTCCTGGGACCGAGCATGCCCTCCAGCGACTGCAGATGCTCCCCTGGCATCAGACCATATCAATGCATTTGCCAAGACTGCGTCGACGCATTACCAAGACTGCGTTGACGCATCGCCAGACAAGGTCGACGCATCGCCAGACAAGGTCGACGCATCCAACCCGGACAACAATGCTCCTCTGACGCCAGTGATGCTCACCAGAGGCCATAGATGCTCCCCTGATACTCCATATGCTCCCGTGCGAGAACGCACAATGACATGCTCTCCTGGCATGCTCTCCTGGCACAGCGGTTGCTCCCCTGGAGCAGTGGATGCTCCCCAGGAATATTGGATGCGCTCCTGAGACAGAGTGTGATCCCGTGCAGATGCGGATGAGTTCTGACTCCACACTTTAACAAAGAGACCTCAGTTTGTTTTCATATGAGGATCGAATCTTTGTTTAATTTGTAGGTATAGACATACATCAGTCCCAAGACTGGATAAAAAAAGAGGAGGAGGTGTTTTAGATTGATATCCATTTGTCTCATCCTAATCCTAAAATCTTGGTCTAAATCTTCCCTAAACTTAAAAGAAGGTCTTAGAACAACTGCAAGACTTATTATTTTATATGATGTTGATTACTGAATGTTTGGGTGTTGGATGATGAAAAAAAAGAATACATACCAAAAATCTATGTGGCAGAGATAGGGGGTATTATGGTACATGGGTGGTGAGACTAAGATAGCATTTGAAAGTAAACATATACACGAGTATTTAAGAGGAGCTCTGATTAATTTTTAACATTAACTCAAGGGAAAATATGTGCAGATGTTTTTGGACGTGCATACTGTCATAATGCAATCTAATTCAAGTCAAAGATGGTAAAAGGACTTAGGGAAGGCTTACAAGGAGATGGTTTGATGTTTTAAGAAAGGTTATGGCTTTTCTAGGTCTAACTTTGGACATGTGCTTAGATAGAATAAAGTGACGAGACAGGATTCGTACGGTCAATGCTAAGTAAATTGGATATGGCTCTGATGATCACAACAACATTGATGTATTCTTATGTTACTGATCTATGTCAAAACCAGTCTGATGCATTATGCATTATGTGTGGATGTTATGGGTCTCACATCAGTAATTTCTTCACTATGATGCATATGAATCAAACAAACAAAGGTGTAATTTTGAGACATCCATTGAAAAACAAGTGAATGTGGAAGTGGTAGAACCCAGTGAAAAGGAGTGCTAGATTGTGGTTTGAAAGGTCCAGGTTCGTTCATTCCATAAGTCTTTTCAAGAAGAAAAAATGGCCAATGGATGGAGCCTTGTTTAGTTGTGTTTCATGCCTCCGTTTTTTTTTTGAACCCAAAATTTCCAATGTTCAATTCTTTTACTGGTTTGCTGTATCAATACCTTGATTCTTAGTCAACAATGCACTGGGTTTTAAGTGGGGTGAACCAGATCAGTGGAAACAAGAAGCCTAAAATCACCGGAACTATCTTACAATCAAAATCCATGAAACATGCATGATAGCATGAGCGCATGTTGCATATCCAAGTTGAGGCCAAATTGGTGTGTTTTGTATTGAATAATGAGTAATATTTGTTTTTATGGATCTCAAAATATACAATATATTTCCTTTTCTACCGTTTGATAAAAAAATCTCCCCGCTGGATTCCAGTCTTAGAAATCTTGAACCTTTTCTACTGTATCTGCCATTTTTGTTCACATTGTTTTGCTTCTTGTCTGACTTTATTTTGTAAGTTCATTGCTATTCAAGTATGCAAACTTCTGTTATTTTTCTGGCATTGCAGGAGGTAAGGAACGATATATGGGCAGGGTTTATGCTTCTTTATTTGGAGTTGGAGCCCCCGAAGCTCTAGTAATTGGAGTTGTGGCTTTATTGGTCTTTGGTCCCAAAGGTCTTGCTGAGGTAAGTATGCTACACTACTCTTCTTGTTCAATTATGAACAATTGGATTCTCTTCCTTAATAAAGAATCTCCTTCTTTTTTATCCTGAAGAATCTTCTATAACAATTTTGTCACACTGTAAGCTTGTCTAAAAATAGAGCTTCTGGAGGGCAACAAGTTATGTTTCTCTTATTTCTCATTTCTGTGGTTTTGCCTTTTGTTGTCCAATTTTCTTGCAAATGGAAAACATATCCTAACAGTTCATCACTATAGACTTCCTAAGATTTTTTTTCCTTTTTCCTTTTTTGGGAGTGGGGTGGGGCGTCTTAATATCAGCTCATCACTGGGTGCCAACAAGGACTCATTGGTCACTGACAGCTGGAGACTGGTCAACATACAATTATTTTTTCGAGCCAGAGATACATGGATTTATGGGATCACAGTTTGGAGAAAGATCAATGTTTATGATTCTTATCCACAACTTTTCACCTCTATGACCAGTGAAAAGAATAGGCTCCTCTCTCTAGTCAGTAGAAACCCCTTGACTTCACTATACATCTGATCTCATATGTCAAAATTAAAGCTGTCAGAACCTTAAAACCTGTTATGTGGATATGGATACCCTAAATCTGTCATTTATAATGGTGTAAGTTCCCAAAGCATGCAAAGTAGGTCTCGGTCATCTGTGTAGACTTCCATTACTAAAATCACACACAAAATTTCCAGTTTTCAGTGCAACTGTGGCACACACAATCCATTCCACCGAACATGTTGATACTGAAGGTAATGAATCTCTACTTTCCTAATCCATGCCTTTTCACAGGGCTTCAAGCTTCATTACAAGTCTAAAAACATTGTGCTGTATCTCTGACACATATAAGGGTGGGTCAGATCAGTCTTAGATCTTGTTCAATTGCTTTTTAAGACCATGGTATGCAGTACCGCCCAGTACGTCTCAGTACCGGGACCGACTGGTCTGGTTTGGCGTTGGTCCTGGTGCTGACCGGCACCGGTGGGAGAAAGGAGGGGAGAGGTCGTAGGAGATGGGTGGGTACGGTCGTGGGAGGGGAGAGGAGGTCGCAGGGGGATTGGGGAGGGGGCCGTACCGGTGGGAGAAAGGATGGGAGGTCCCGGGCTGCGGACGGCCGGGACGGCAGCTGCACGGGTCAGCGGTGATGATGGTGGAGGGAGGGAGGGTGGGAGGGAGAGAGAGAGGAGGAGGAGGAGGAGGAGGAACCTTAGTGGAGTGGAACGGCCGAACGGCGGTTGTTGGTGACGACAGCTCCGGACAGTGGCAACGGCGGCGAGGGGCAGACGGCCGGCAGAGTGCTCCCAAATCCTAGGGCATTGGGGTATCGGGCGGGAGGGGAGGGAAACTGGGAAAGGGCATCGGGGAGTCGTGGTCGAGGGGTTTTAAAGTCAGCCGGATCCAGCTTTTCGGATCCGGTTCTGGGGTGTGCTTGGGTCAACAGACCTGGGCGGGGAAGGGGGCTGGGCTGGGCTGGGGAATTGGAGGGGGAAGAGGGAAACCGCTGGTACCGGGTGGTATGTACCGGTACCGGTTTCAGTCATGCCTGGTGCTGGTTCCGGTACTGGTTTTGAATACCTTGTTTAAGACTGTGTTTGGAGTTTTGGTTTTTCTTGCAAAGCCTTTCATTGTCTTTCTCTTTAAAGGCTTCTTTGTTTTTGGCTATTATATGATTTATAGCACTATTGCAGCTAAAGCTGGGGATTTGTCTCCTTGGTTTATGGTTCCCATGTTATTGTAAAGTAATGAGGTCATTTCATGAACCCAACCCATATGATATCCAAGCTAGAATCTTTTGGTTGAACCTGACTCACAATCCAGTGATGCCTTCTTATGAGATAGCAAGTGTAGCAAGTAGGTCAAGTCAGGTCACTTGCTCCAATATTCAGATCTGGGTTTAAAAATGGCAGATCTGACCCTTTGACAAATGATGCATTATTCAGACTTTGGCAGATAACTTGCACAAGAAGTCATCAGGTACTACAGACTTGCTGCAAAGGCATTTATTTCATTTCTCTGATCCTGTTGCAACCTAGGATGGCAGTATCGGCCGAAACCGATAAGAAACCGATACGTTTCGGCCGAAACATATCGGTTTCGGCCCATACCGAAACGGATTCGGACCTGCTCACTATAGCTGGTCCGAAACTAAAAAAAAAAAATTTAATGGTTTCGGGCGAAACCGATACCAGTTTCGCCCGAAACTCGACCGTTTCGGTCCGAAACCGGACGATTTCGGCCGAAACCGGACCTGCTCACTGTCATTTTTGCCTTTTTTGAATATTTTGAACCGGTTTCGGCCGAAACCGAAACCGGTACGTTTCGGTTTCGGTCTTGGCCGAAACAAGTACCAAAACCGGTACTACCATCCTTGGTTGCAACCATGTGCCAGATTATTGGAAGCTGGACTTTGGGGAGCTCCTTGTATTTTATGCATCTGGTCATTTTGAAACAAGTTGATCATGGATGGATCCCTAATGACATTTGTTGATCTCCACATAGGAAAGAAACTTGGAAGGTCCTTACGATGATGGATAAAGGTTGAGCTGTCAACTCCCGTTGAAGTATTTCTGACATGAATATGGGAATGTTTGTTTGCTAATTATGGATCGACTCCAGGAAGTAGTAAGTTTAAGATCATGTAGATGGACAAGTTTATAGAGCATACAGACCTCTTGTCCTGCATGTCGAATGGTTTGGAGGGATACTCTGGAACCTTTGGAGATCGTGAAGCATCACCATGTTCAATAATTTATAATTTAGTGGTGCTACAGTTTGAAACATCTTCAGTTTTTCAAATCTCCTTTTAGGTGAGTTTAAAATATTTACTTCATGGTTGTATCATTGAATTCTTATCTCAATCAACTTATGTACATCCAGGTGGCTCGGACCTTGGGGAAGACTTTGCGTTCTTTTCAGCCAACAATCAGAGAACTTCAGGTCACTTGAAATTGTGATTGCAATTTTTCCACATTATAGATAAAATGAAGAGACAGTACCATTGGTTCATCTGTATTGGTGATTGAAATTTGTTTAGGTTGAATTGATTCAAGGTTTTATTTTCATTACAGGAAGTGTCAAGAGAATTCAAGAACACTCTCGAACGTGAGATAGGACTTGATGAAAGCCCACCCTCTACAAACAACTCTACCTATCAGTCCAGCTCATTTACAAATGAAGATCCACCAGCTACAGTTGATCCCAGTGAGTAAAAATTATGCCACTGTCTGATCTTTAAGGGGTAATCTGTATAAAGCATAAATGATCATCTCCTTACTTGGTGTTACTGAACAAGTTTGTTTTTACATGGTGCACCAAAGAATTTTATACAAATTTTGTTGTATGTTCTGAAAGAAGTTCTTTTTTTATATAGTTCTCAAAGAAGGTTTTGACCAAGCAACCTGGATTATTTCATACCATACTATTGAAATACTGCTCATTATAACTTTTAAATCTGCTGTAATTGGAATTTTTTTGGTCCTATTAAAAAAAGTCCTGTTTGTCTGCTTTTTTTGCTCTGAGATTATGATGTGGATAAAGCAAACATGAGAGAGTACTTCTTGTGCGGTTACTCTATTTTTTTATGGGTAATCTACTTCCTAATACTTGCTTACATTGATCTCTTTTTCTTCCTTCATCTTTCACTCATGATGATGCACATCGACACTTCATCATCCTTCATAAAACACAACCTATCTTTTCACCTGTTTATGATCCTCATTGGAACCTTCAGAGAAGTGGATTTCCTGAAATGTCTTATGTCCAATTCATGAACAATCTCTTCACACTTCCTTTCTTGAACATTCTGGAAGCATGATTTATGGATTCCTTCATTTTGTCATTTGATTGTGAGCTACATTGGCACTATGATTTTCTTTTAGTGGTTTGTGGTTTTTTTCTTGGAATGTGCATACGAGTCGAGGGATTGGCTTTATACATTTTAGGCAAGAGTAAGATGGGCAGATCCACAATCTGTCTGAAATGAGTTTTGATAAAGGATAAAGAATGAGGGAACTGTTAAGTTCGCTTGTTCTTGGTGTTGAATAGGCCTGAGACGATGTAGTGGCCATGTGGTACCACTGGGGGTGATGGATTTGGAACATTTCCGCATTATGGGAGATGGGCAATGTGTAATCAAAGATGTCTCTCCTTTTATACTCAAGGAGAGGGGAATAATATGGACATTGATAGTTGTTAGTAGCCGGGCATATCCTAGAGGGGGGTGAATAGGTGTGCCGTTAAAAATAATCGCATATTAAAATATGTACTATAGTTACGCAGCGGAATATTGAATGTGAGAACTCAAACAACCCACGGGAGACAGAGATTTTATATTGGTTCGGCCAGCCTCCTTGGCTTCCCTACACCCAACCCCCCTGCAACTAGCCCAGGGTATTCACTAACATTTTGTCAAAGATTACACTAGTTCCAGGGCCAGCTCCCTAGCTGATCTTCACAGGACTCAACGGATCCTTTCCGGTGATTATTCCAGGAACCACAACCCAACTGATTTTGACCAGGTTCAGTTAGCCAAATCAGTCACACTAAGTGACTTAGATTTTCAAGTGATTGGGCACCTGTTAGTTTTTCAAGAGTTAGTCACCTAGCTAATTTCACGGGCTTCAACGGACCAACCGGTCACACCTTTTACTGGTAACCCAGAGCAACAAATGCTCTTCCAACTATCAACAGACAGTTCTACAGAGAATGAAAATAAATGAACAATCAGACAGAAAGAAGAGGAAAGTAGAATATCGTTACACAACAATATCCTCCTCTTAAATGCTTCCTAGGACGAAGGACTTCAGGGATGAAGATTTGAATGTGGCAAAGTCCTCCTTTACGTGAATGCGCAGAAAGTAGAACGTTGGGATCATCTTGAATGTAGGAGGAAGCTTTAATCACTTGATCGTTCATTCCTCGCTTGGATGGATGCCGTTCTTCTTTAAGTCCCGACTATTTAAAGCTCCAGATTTAGTTGTATACATTAGATACAATTGCTGTTCAACGGTCGAATCTCAGTCTAACGTTCAGCAAAAAGACTAGCTGATATTCTTCTATTTCCAAGATAGTAGGTGAATTAAATCCCTACTGTTGCCGTCAGTCTGCTAATTTTTCTTCTTGTGCAATTTCTCTCCTGGTTGTTGTTGCTGCCTGTATCTCTGAAACAATACTACAAATATGTTTTCCCAGATAGGAAGCAAATTCAAATTGCAAACGCTGGAGAGAAAAGCATGCAATAAACGTTACCAGTTTAGCATGCAGTAATATATCCTAAGATATTGCAAAAAGCATAAGAGAATTTTAAATAAATACCAAAGAAGCTCTTAGTTAATTCGAGACCTCCCAGTAAGTGTATGTAAAGCAGTCTGTGATTGAGGAAGGGTCTTCTGCTGACATCATGCATGCACTACGTACGTACCCCCCATCACTCGCACTATATACATATATGTACTCTCAGCATGAAAGATCTCCCTTCTCTCCAATCTTATTGCATCTTGACCCCCCTGAAACCATTAATTCTCCATATCTGGCCTAAGCAGTACGTAGTGGAAAAGCTATCGGAAACCATTTCTTCAAGTAGAGTCCTACGTACGTACGTGATCTTGGGCTGGGAACCCAATTTTTTTTTTCTGAATGCATGAGACAAGCGACATCTGCGTTATGAACGTTGAATCAATGTGCGTTAATTAATTAACATGAGAGGATCAATTCCCGATAACATATAGATTGATAGATATAGATCGGAGTATATAACTAGAATATGACAGATCGAGGCCAAAATGTGCTGTTGAATCGATCGACCAGCTCGCATCATTTCCTCGTCCCTTCTATGGATTCGGCACATGCGCGCAGGGCCGGGGAAAAGCATAAGAGAATTTTAAATAAATATTCTTTCTGTCTTGGAAATGAACGCATATCACAGAGATACAGCATTTAATTTGTCTGCACTGATCAATTTGACTATTCAACGTCGCTCCTTAGTTTAATTTCGCTCACGTGATAAAGGAAGAGGGCGTTAAATAATATAGATCAATTACGTGCATGGCGCTGTAGAGTTTAAGTGTTCTGTAGATGTCTTACTGTGTATTTTATCTTTTAGTGCAGTCAACAAGAAAATGGTGTTCCATGTGGACCGCGCAATAAAGAGTAATACGAACAATTTTGTCTTTGTTTGATGGAAGTAGACGAAGCATCGTCTACTCATTCATCTATACGTCTTGATCATTTTTTACATTAGACAAAGCATCGTCTATCCATGTTTTTGTCGTTATTCACTTAGACAATGTTTCGTCTATTGTTTCGTCTCCCCTTACTTCTCTTTGATGAAGTTCCATCTATCTGGATGTTTTCTCGTTATTCACTCTAGACGGAATATCGTCTAACTCATCATTTACCGTGAATTAGACAGAGTATCGTCTATCATTTCTTCAGTTTAGACGATGTATCGTCTCAAGCTAGTTTTGTCGTTTTCTTGTTAGATGGAGCATCATCTATTCATTATGTTTTAGACGATGTATCGTCTAACTGATGAACTTTTGTCTTCATCTTGAGTGAGACGATGTATTGTCTACCTCCTTTCGTATCGTCTATCAATTCGGAATTAAATGCTGCATCGTCTAATTATTTGACCATCTAGATTTAGACGATAGATTGTCTATCCAAGGACTTTTAGACGATTGGATTCAGACGAAGTATCGTCTAATGTTTCCGTCTACATATTAGAACTTAGACGATGGATCGTCTAATCTTTCATCTTTTTTGAAGACTTAGATGGAGGATCATCTAATTCATATCTTTGTCGTTTTATTCGTTAGACAACACATCGTCTATATTATGTTTGATTAGACGATGTATCGTCTAATCTTGTTCTCTTTATGTATTTAGACGATATTCTCTTCATTTTATCCCAGATATTTATAGAGATCTGAATTTAGGTTAAGCCTATAATCTTTTAATTACTAAGATAAATAATTATTTATTTTATCATATTTCAAAATAATAAATTTGTGGAAAAATTATTTTCCAACAATGGTTTTTGTGGGAGTGGATAGGCAGAGGCTTCTAGTTATTTTGTGTTCCCTGGAGGCAGTCCTATAGATTTAAGAAGACAACATGATTTATCAGAGTATTTTTTAAAAATTATTTCCTGAAAGAGACGTGAAATTTTACTTTCCAAAGGGGAAAGGTGAGAAATTTTGTCAGGGTGGACAACTTCTTAATTGGCACCAACTCCAATATGGACTCGCATATGAGCTATGGTCTTTTTACCTGAAAGTCAACACCATTGGCTATTGTGCCATCAAATAAATTTACTTGCAAAATGTTGGTTACACGAGAAGCGTCAGTTACATGTGATGACTGCTTCAGTGTTTTATTGACATTTTGTGCTGCTGTTTCACAAATCTCTGATGCTGCCACTTTTTTATTGGTGGCTTTTTCTGCTTTTGAAGAAAGCTCTAACTTGTTTCTTGATCCTGATCTACTATCCTGCAGATGGGACCCCTTCCACAAGAAGGCCATACACCAGTGAAGAACTAGTGAGACTCACAAGAGAGCAGCTTGCTGCATCTCAAGCAGCACCTCAAGCTCAGGAAACTGACTTGGAAGATCAACCTCAAGGTTTCAAATTTTTCCCACCTGTTGCTTAATACTTTTTGGTCTTTTCATTCTCTACTCTTGGACAATGTGCTTTTGTTTGCTCCATATTGTTTAATTGGTGAGTACAAGACTTTGACAGCCCTTTTGGAATATGCCAGGTGCACCTGATGCTTCCTCTTCCCCTGAAGCAAGTAATACAACGTCTACCTCAGAAACTGCAGGATCTACGTCTGCTACTGAGGTTTCTACGACATCTACCTCAGAAAACACAGCCTCTACGTCTGCTTCTGAAGTTACTGCTCAGATGACTCTGGTTGAGAATCCTGAAAATGAAGGAAGCAAGTCATAAAAGATTTGAAATTAAAAAAAGAAGGTTGAGTGAATACAAGTAGGCTGCCAATTTAGGTGCTTGTGCTAATTCTTTTTGGGTTCAGGTTAGATACTGGCAGGTTGATAATTCTCTTGTATCCTTGTTGTGGAAATACTGGTTTGAATTAAAATGAACATCATCCTATCTGTAATATTCCTTTTTGTTAGCAAAATGATCTCAAAATTGTTCAAAGGCTGTTCGGCAAATCCCATTCAACAATTCCTCCAACGTGCAGCCTTTTGCTTTCCTGCACCACCATTCATCTGTTATGTAATGTATTTGGCATATTTTTGGTCAGTGATAATTGTTGCACACTCCGGTGTTGTAGCAAATGCTACACACCCCTTTTTCATTGGACCACCTGGCACAAAGGACACTGGCACTCATAAATGTGCTGACAGTGTGCAAACCCATGCAATTGCATGCAGACGTATGCGATTTGTGAAACCTAGATGAGCCGAAAACTACTGTAGATGACTGAAGTATAGGCTATATAAGACATATATATTTCAGTAGAACCTCTATTTTTCAGTCTTATAAACTATTTCAGTCGTATGAGTATGCATTTCAGTCATCTACAATATTTTTCAGGCGTATGCAGTATTTTTTCAGTTCGTCTTAAGTTTCACATTGCTTGAGTCTGTGTGTGGTCGCATGGGTTTGTGCGTGATAAGTGCATTTACGAACGCACATGGCCTAATGAAAATCGGGTGTAAATGCTACACCCCAAGCTATGGAGCAAGTGTTACTCATTTTTTGTCAGAGGTTTTATGATATGAGTTTGTGCTGCCATAAGCAGGTGCAAGCATGCCATCGACCCGAATTCATATGAACTCTAGTTTGGAGTGGCTTTGAGGATCATGCCATTTTTTTTCTAGAGATATAACCGATACAACGGCATTAAAAGGAAGGTATGCAGAAGAGATTGCAAAAATACAGCCCAAGGGAATGCTACTGCTGCCAATTCCAATGATCAGTCGTGAAGCTTCGGTATTCCCAGCCAGGAAGAAGTGAGACCCGGAACAGTTGAGTTTTGCACGTAGTTTGATTGTAGGTTATATAAGATAACTATAATTCACACTCCACAGTATTCTGTTTACATTAACCCTATGCCTGTAATGAGCTGTATGCATAGTTTTAGTCTGGAGAAATCACAGTCCTCTGTCAAACTTGTATGCCTTTCTTTGTCTTGGCTCTGAAAAGAAAATGATTTAAGTAGTGCTCGTAGACTATACAAGCTTAAGCTTTGACATTGATTTCAATAATTGGTCCCACGAGGCTTTTGTAGCTTGGTTTCCATCCTAAGTTGCCTTGCCAAATGCTAAACACTAGCCTTGCCAATTTAGTAGAATGACAAAGTAATGTGGAACCAGGTGCACCTATGATGATGATAAGATATCTCTGAATTGGGCGCAACATATATTGTACGCACTTCTTTTGCAAAATCTCGTTGCCTTGGGAAACCGTTCTAAGTCAGCTTCTGGAAACGTTTTCTTGTCTTCAGATTTTCCTAGAATTTAGATTAAAAGATTGTTTGATTTAACATAAAATATTGTAACACTGTAAAATATATTCATGTGAGATATAAAACATGGCGTTTTACGGCGTCGTACACTGTTTTATGCCAGACCAACGACCCCCGAGGTAAAACCCATGACACTCTCACATAAATCAGGTTTCTGCGAATTTCAAGCATCTAGTTTAGCAGATTATTACAAGGAGAAAGAAAAAGAACTTGTCAAAAAGTTTATCTATTAAATTCTTTATCTCCTGAAGTCTCCTTCATTTCCTTCAAACACTTCTGATTAGGGCTGCAAAAGAGGTAATTGATGCGAAAAAGCTGGAGAATCCGTGTGGTATGGTTGAAAGGTCGGCCATGACAAGACCTCTTTACTCCAAATAAATTACCTCTAGAGACACTAAAAGACGTTAAGGAACATGGCACAGTTTTCTTACGTGCCGCACACCTTGACATCAACTGCAGTGTCAAATTCCTAGTGTGAAGATAATTAGTAATAGTAATACGATGAGACAAATTAGCCGGTACAAATTTTAGACTGATCCATCAATCACACATGATCGCAAGAAACTAATGAAATCCCAGAGACATGTCTTCCATTTCAATGAAAAATGAGATTTTACCGACCCCACAGAGATGATGTTCATAAAATCATAATGCAATTGTAAGTACTATTTGAACTTCTAGGTTACTTTTTCTGCCCGTAGACGATAGTTGGCTCGCATTTGAAGATTTCAAAGAACAGATTCAGGAGACTGGTTTGTGTGTCTCTTCGCTTCCCAGTCTGTAGTGGCCTACAGAAAGTACACCTATCCCTCGTAAGACTTCCCAGGATTACATCTGTAGTTGGCAACAAATTCCATCAGGTCTGGAAGCCTCACTTTAGTTAGGGAGTTAGGTCAAAATTGTATTAACTAAACTCATTTAAGTTAGTCTGGAGTTAACTTATTTTTTATTTGATAAGAGTGGAATTAATTCGGAAGTAATGAGACTGGTCAACTTACTTTTGATCAAGTGTGATTTGATAGGTATTATAGATTAACCTGGTAATAATGACAACTTAACTCAACTATCACATTTGTCTCTGATTATTGAATTTTTACCTATGGACATATCTTCATTTTAAAATTTCTTATTTTATTTTTATTTTTAAATATTTTTAATATATATGATAAAATAAAAATATTTTTGATAAATAACATCACTAATCTCACTAATTAGAATTTAAAAGTAAAAAATGTCATTAATTATGAGTTGAGATTATTGTTCATCTTAAGATTTTTATGTAATTTTAATTTTTAATATTTTTAATATATACTATAAAATAAATATGTAGTAAAAATAAAAACATTTTTTTATAAATAATATCATTAATCTCACTAACTAAAATTAAAAAAACAAAAATATCATTAATTATAAGATGTGATTACTGTTCATCTTAAAAACTTTTATTTTAATTTATTTTTATATATTTTATAAAATAAACATATCATTAAAATATTTTTTACTAAATAATATTATTAATCTCACTAATAAAAATTTAAAAGTCAAAAACCCAAATAAGTCAAAATAAAATTAACGTATTCCTCCTTATAGGTGTAAGTAGCGTTTTAAACAAGAATATAATTAGCGTATTCCTCTTTCGACTTGTTTTAAACAAAAATAAAATTAGCTTCAAAATCATCATTAATTGCGATTTAATGTTAAGGATCATCTTATATTTTTTAATTTTTAAATATTATTAATATAATTTTAAAATTAATATACTCTAAATAAAAATATTTTGCTAAATATCATTATTAATTTTACTAATTAAATTTTAAAAGTAAAAAACATCATTAATTACATTTAAAAAGTACCGTTCACTTTCAACCTTTTGATTTTTTTTTTAAAATTTTAAAATATTTTTAATAAATTCTATAAAATAAATATACCATTAAAATAATAAAACAATAAAATTATCATTAATATTATTAGATAAAATTAAAAAATGATAAATAATTTAATCGTTCAATATTAAACGTAAGGAAAGAGAGGAGAGAGAGAGAGAGAGAGAGAGAGGAGGGAGGATGCCAGCTCCGAGGAGGACACCACGGACATTAAATAGGAGGGGATTAAAGTTAACCCATTCTAAAGGTCGGTTTCAAAACCTGAGGTTAACTCTTTATTAACCCATAACCCAACTCGATTAGCCCAGAGGTGCTATCAAAGCACGCACAAGGTTAAGTCGGAGATATAACTCCAGGTTAATCACGGGTTAACTCCGTACTAGAGTGAGGCGAAAAGATTATACTCGCTCCTTATCATGCCTCTGGGAAGAATTTTCACATGGAACAAACATTCAAGTGCAATCTTGCAATCTTTCTTCGTTTAGATCTTTGATAATTCCGTACATCAATGTTAGCCAACATCCAAGTTCGGCTGAACCATGCGTTAAAAGTTAAAAGGAAAAATTTCCTGTATAAAATCAAACGACAGTTACAAAGTGGGAACATTACAGACAGATATGACTTACAAACTTTAATACAAATTAAAATTACTAAAAAGTCAAAAAAAATAATGACAAGCTAATATTTTTCCTTTTTTTTTCTTTTTATCAGTTTATGGCAAGCTCAGTGAGCCCACCATCTGAATAGTCAGAAGCTAATGGGGCTATCGGCAGAAACCAGCAAAAAGTAATCTCTGCTTTTCCCACGGCAATTTACAATCAACATATGACTGACCCAAGCAAAGAATACTGTTGTGACCAACCATACACCTTCCAGTTGACACAATTTTCTCCAATCCCTGTGACGGAAAAGTGAAATCTGGATACCGCATCCAAACAGCAGAATAATCTGAAAAACATAAGCCAAATATCTTCCATTACTTAAGAAAGGATTGTAAGAAAATGAGAGGAGAAAAGGACTCAGGATCCATCAGGTGAGAAAATTCTTCAACAGCAGATAGGAAGACCATCTGAACTCATGACATATGACTAATATATCCAATAAAATTTCACATTAAGAAAATAGGATCAAGAATCAAAACTGAAAGGATGATTTCAAGCTGTTTATAGCCACGTGCCAATTTGGATGCGGCACAACTCTCCACAACATTTAGGCCATGTTTGCTAACCGATTGGGGTTAGCTTATTCGACCCTGGAGGGTCGAGTAAGCTAACCGACCCCGGTTAGCCTGAATGGGTGTGAGAGGGAGGTGGGGCCCAGCAGTATATTCTCTCTCGTCGGTTGAGATATTCATCCGATAAATCTGCAAACAAACAGGCCCTTAATGTTTTACATTCACATTTCTCTCTAACTTTTGGGGAATCATGCAAGTTATCTTTTCTCTATCGAGTTTGGATGTAACACTTCAGACATTAGGAATTCTCCATTCATCACTCTCTCATCTAAATGGAGGGAGATGTGAATCCTTTCATGTGTAACTATTATTTTTCCTGTTTCGCACAAAGAAGCCTCCTGTGATTTCATGTTTTCCCCAAAATTTATCTAAAATCATCTGTCCCTCAAAAATGAGAAGCGAAGAGACACTTTTGGTTGTGTCCACCCTTGCTACTAGAAAAGATTCACAGCTTCACAATATGATTGTGAATTGGTATCAATAGTTCATGATAGGATTTGTGGCAACATGTATCACCTGGGAAGCTGTGACACTGATATTACTTAACAAGGATCCATATTTAACCTACAAAGAAAATTATGTGTTGCTAATGTGTCTGCATCTGAGTGAGCCTAGTAGCCGTGGCGCCGGCATAATAATCTCCATATTCAAGTTTGAATCCCAGGAGAAACCCTTGAGAAATGGAAAATAATGGAAAAGGAAAAAGAGGGAAGAAAGAACGGCAAACAAACTTCCACTAGCTTTGAATCCACGTCCCTTGCTGGGCAACCATGGAAGGGGCCCAAGCGGGTGCCCAGTTGCCCTGCGTGGATCTCCAAAAAGGTTTTAAAGAAAAAAATCATCATCTTAGTGGCAAAAGAAGGTTAATAAAATGGTTTGTTCTCACCGTCAAATTGCTTCCAATGGGTAGCAACTTCAAGTCCCTCAGACTAGCATGATACATGAGCTCGCAGGCAAGTATAAATAATAATATAATAATATAATATTAGATTAGATTTATAAATAATAATATAAAAAATAATAATATAAAAATAATAATATAAATCTAAATTTCTAAAATAAATCTAAATTTATAATAATTTTATTTTAATAATAAAAATAAAAAAAAATTATTGCATATCCTATTTAATTACATGTATATTCACTAGACTAATATATTCACTAATAAAATAATTACATGAATACCCCCTGAAGCTACAGGGATAACACCCGGCATAGAGACCCAATCTTGAGTGAAAAAAATACCACGACTTCGGTCTTTTTCAATATAATCATCACGTAATAAATCAACAAAACCTAAAGTCATCTCACGGTCATGTATTGGATTCACCAGATCTTGGGATTGGGTAGGGTTCCTTGCCATCAGGAGATGAGTTGCATACTCAAGCATCTTCAACATGAGTTTCTTTTACATTGACATTGGACCTTTTCAGCACAAACATTTATGGATGTTATTGGACTGAACTAAAAGCTATTAACCTCCAATGTTAAGACATGACACCATGTCTTTAAAGCCAACCTGTGTCGCTGCATTTTTTAACCTTTCCTTTCACATCTTTCAGTTGTTCCATTCCCACATACCACTACGTGATGCACAATGTGAATGTATGGGTCTCATAAGCCATTCAGCGTGGGGCCGTGGGCTTTACCCTGGCCTAGTTTGGCATAAGCCCAATGGGTTTTTAACCTTTCTCCAACATAGCTGATGGTCCTGTGGAAGCTTGGGCAGTACCCAACCATAGGCTGCAAACTAATGTGTTTATCTGCATAATATTTGAAGAATACCGTCTCGGAAAGAATATTGCACGAAAGAAAAATTGCCTTTCCATCAAACATTACCAGATTCCATAATGCCAACAGCATGATTGCTATGTATGCAAATGGCAGGCACAGGAGTAACTAGCAAACCTGATCCCATCAGTCTACATTTTTAAGTAGTTCGCTCTTATTCAATTGATTCCCCCTGATAGTATGTTAAAACTGTATATAGTCACAAAATCATGATCCACATATAGAATATGTTGAACTCATTTTTGTCAAAATAAGTTCCACTGGAGTCAGAAAAAAGGTCCCTGTAAAAACCATGATGGATATGCCCATGTGAATTTGCATAGATCATTGTGATGCTTCACTCTATTCAGTTCATATAGATTGACTTTTCACACTATTATTCTTTCTCTTCCTACTTGGATATAAAATACAAGATTATATTGTTGACACCTAAATCAGAATAGCTTGCTGCTTTGAGGGCAAAAAAGGTGTTTATAAAGCACACTTGGTTCACATGTGGGTCTCAAAGATAACATAGCATTTGTTTGAAAAGTAATAGCATGTGTATTACCTTAAAACTATAGAGCTATCTAATAAGATACTGTGTGGAAGAAAAGTATGTGAAAAGAATTACCTCACTCCAAGCTATAAGTGCTCCCTATGGACAATGGACAACAACATAGGCGATGGTGTGACAGTGTTGCCTCCTTTTCCATTTCTTTTTGGATACTTGACAGATGGGATAAACATTATTAAACTGACACATGCTCCAAGGCTTGATGCAACTTTGGAACACGCCGTCGAAATAATGGCTCCAACCGGAAAGAAGGAACACCACTTGCCCATCTTTTAGCATCATACATTTCATTCCATGCTTGCACAATCTCATCAATCTTGAAGCCCAGCCCTGAAACTCAATAGATAACCATGAGGATCATAGAAAGATTGATTTGTACCATACTTAGGTCTATCTTTTCATAGAAAGAGAAAAAAAATCCATGAAACAATTCTCAGCCACTTAAAATGTTTACCTTCTTGGGCAGTTTCATTAGAACAATGGTTCTTTATCATAACAGCTAGATCAGTTGGATTTGCTCCGGCAAGTTTAAACTTTTCAACAGATTCCATCAAACACTCCTCCCAAACAGGAATGCTTAGTTTGAATTCCACAACAGATCGTTCATAGAGCATAGTTCCCCATAGTACGTTGATTTGAGACCTCATGTTTGAAGCCTGCTCTGCAGCTTCATCAGTGGATACTTCCCTGAAAAGGTCAGACAATCCAATCTTCTGCAACAGTAATTTTTCCTTGTTAGGCTTAGAGAGGTCCTTTAGATGCTGCTCCTCTATCTCCTCCCACATCTGAGTCCCTTTCTCCATGTTCTCCTCTGCTTTGTTAAAGAGCTCTATGACCTCAGAGGTTGGCCAGCCATCCAAATCTAACTTGCTCCCCACTGCATAATACCAAGAAAGCTTTGCCTCCTCAAACTGCTGCTGTGCAAGTGCAAGAAAGCCTTCATAAAAGTTTGGTTTCATTTTAACAGCTTCCTCATAATGCTTTCCTGCTTTTATATATTCTTGCTGAGCCCATTTATATGCAGCTTTGGCCTGTTCAAGTATTGATTCCTGGGAAGCATCTTCAGATAAGACCAACCTCTTCCGAGCACGGGACATGTGGACATTTCCCCAATTGAACAATGCAAGAGCAGCCAACTCCTGAAATTTCTGTTCTGCCATGTCAAAAATCTCTTGTGCATCTTCACTTGTGACAGCATCCTCAATAGCCTCTGAGTAGAGCTTCATCCCAAGCTCGTGAATGTCCAAGTATGCATCAGAATTGAAACCGACATGATTTTTGAACAACTGAGCAAACTGCACAATCCATTCCTCGATGCAAGAAGTCTCCTTTCCAACTGAACTTTTGACACTTCCATTTTCACAAATGCCGTTCTGATTGCTACCTAGGTTCAGATCTGAACCTTTTTTTGTCTCCTCCAATAATGACAGAAACAATGGATCCTGCTCAGGGTTGACTTCTGAGATGAACAACCTGAGTGACCCCTGTGGGTCAACAGATTCTTCAGCCCATCTCAGTTCCTCAGTGGTTGTGATGGTCACCAAGTCACCTTCCATGTCTTTGTATTTCACGAGCACTGCACTGGTGCTTGGAAACCGGTTCCTAACAATCTCCCTTACCTGCAAGAGACTGCAATTAGTAGGCAACTGTGCAAATCTGATATCCTCCCCCAGCACCAACTTAACCTTTAAAGCTGCCCTCTTGACATCATCCTTGCTCTCCTCTTGCACGACGGCCTTCTCTGTCTCCACCTTGACATCTTCTGCGCTCTCCTCCTTCACCACTGCCTTGTCCTCTGCCTTGTGACTCTTCTTCTTCCTCGGTTTCTCCCTCTCCTTCACCAGTACAGGCTCTGGAACAGGAACAGCCGACCTATCGCCCAGCTTAATCCCCCTGCTTTCGAGCTCTTTCATCACCCTCTCCGAGATCTCCAACGCTGTGACGTTGTTGGGCTCCCAGCGGAGGACCACATCGACGTCGCCCACCGCGAACTCCAGCCTGTCCAGGGCCTCGTAGCACCTCGCCCTCTTCAGAAGGGCCTTGCTGAACTTGGGGGAGACCTGGAGGGCCATGTTGCACTGCTCGATGGCGTGGTGGTAGTCCGCCGGTTCCATGTGCATGTAGCAGGTGGCCAGGTAGCTGCGCAGCGAGGCTATGTCCGGATGCCCCCGGGGGAGAAGCTTGACGGCCTTCTCGTAGGTAGTGACGGCCCCCCTGTAGTCCCTCATCTGGAAGAGTCGGCTGCCCTCCTCCTTGAGCTCCCGGGACATCTCTATGAAAACGTTATTGTCGGCATCGAAATCCCTCGGGCCCGTGTGCTGGTGCTCTCCACCCCGGGCATGCTTCCGACCGGCGCCGTCGCCCTTAGAACCGGTGCTCTTCTTCTTGTTCCTCCCGTCGGGCTTCCCCATCCCAGCTGCAATTTCGACAAGGTACGTTAGATCTCCGAAAGAAGATTCTAAAATTTGAAAGCATAACCTAAATCTGGCAACAATTGAGCCCTCGAAACCCCGTTCCTGCATCTAGCCAAGCCCCATTTCCCACCTTCCCGTCTCCCACATCATTGATACGCCAGAACAACAAAGATTTGAGCCCCCTAACAAGGGAATTTTTCATGAGCAACAAGGAGACATCACCATACCTGATCGGAAGCTTGAGAGAGAGAGGGGCTCTGTTCGAGCAAGGCGGGGGAGAAGGATGGGATGGAAGAATAGTAGGTTGCAGTTGGGTGGGGGGGCAGCCGGAGAGGATGATGCCCCCCGCCTCCGCCGTGGGCAGGCGGTGGACACGCAGAGAGAGCTCCCGGACGACGGTGGCGAGGATTGGGGGCTGCGGCGGAAACGCAGAGATGGCGAAGACGGAGACGAGGACGGAGGAGGCGGCGGCGTCGCGGTGCCGCTCCTCTGGCTCACGTTGTTTTCTCCTCTTTTTTGTCCTCCGTTTCTTCTGCTTCTCGCAACGTACAACTAAAAAGCCTGCCCTTGGCCGCGTTCCGGTTGTTTGTTGGCTTCAGCGCGTGGTGGGGCTCACCGAGCCCGACTAATAGGAAATCGCCACGACAGCCAATGACAAAACGTGCACGGTGCCGTGGCGAAAGCTGCACGGCTTGTCCCACTACATCGCGAGGCCAACACTAGCCTTGCCCTCGAAGGGTCCTGGTGGATTGGACCCGCGATTTCTTATTCACGAAGGAAACCGCCCACCCCACGGGGGGTGGGGGTGTTGTGTGGGGTGGGTGGTGGCGTTCCGGGAAGCTGGGCGTTTTCTTCCACGGCTTCCCAGCCTCCGCCCGGGCCCCGTCCCGTGACCGCCACCGCTCGCGGTCGATATCGCCCCGGAGCATCGCCATAGATGGCGGCCGTGGTCCTCGGAGGCGAGCGGCGATCCGTCCGTCCGTCCGAGAGGTCAGATCGCTGCCGTCGTCGTGGACATCCCTGGCCTCCGAAGGCACCCACCGTCGACCATCGTGTAGGGTCCACGTGGTCCGCCATCTGTACGTCGGTGGTGGGGTCTTCTGAGGGCGCGGCTGCCGTTTCACGCCGCCTCGTGATCCCCGGGGATCGGGGAGGACGAATATTCCACGGGAACCCGATGCGGCGCGCGTGGAACATGAGATTAATTTCTGCAGAACGGAACATTTTCCGACGTCGGTAAAGAGCAAAAAGAGTAAAATAAAAAAAGTCGTCTCTGATGACATGAGATACTCTCGTATTATTTTATTAAATAAAATATGTTTTAAATTTATGATCAAATTTATATATTACAGTAGATATATAAACGGATCAGGAACGGATAATATAATACTGAATTTATATCAGATTAATTATCAAACTATTTGATATGCGATTAAATTATTTATCAGATATTTTATTTAAATAATTATCTAATTAATATAAATTTAAATTTAATTCAAATTTTAAACGGATGATTGTCAAATCTACTTAGAAATGAGTAACGTGAGCATGATATTTCTCGACAAAAAAGAAAGATGAAATTTATTTTTATTTTGAGAGAGATTATTAAAATATTAGACTTCGTCCTAAAAATTAGGAGAAGATTTATCAAATAAGTGTAAGCAGAATTTTTATTTCTAAATTATATTTTGAGACAAAAAATAAAAAATAACAACATGATAACATATTAAGATTTGAGTTAATTTATATACAATATGTGTATTATTAGATATTCATCTAAGAATTCATATTCGGTCGGATAATATCTAACACGGATATTTCAACATTCGAATTCATATCCGATTAATAATTAAATTATTTAATATTTAATTAAATTATCTATCAAATATTCTATTCGAATAATTATCTGATCAAATAAATATCAATTCGAATTAGATTTAAATTTTAAACGAATAATTATCGATTCATTTACACTTATTCTATATTTGTCATTAGTTGTTTACTTGAGATCTATTTATCTAACCGAGCAAAAGTAATACTTATTACACCACTCCAGTGATTACATCGTCCATTGATTTATCTTTTTTTCAATTTTTTTATGTGAGATTCACGGTAAATTATTTTGACGCGAGTCTCACACCAACTTTCATAGGAGGTGACTTGCAAGTCAAATTGAACAAAAATCTCTTAAAAAAATTCAAAGGACAACTTATACATATATACTTGTTGAAATCAAAGTTTGTCAAATTGAGACGGGACGATCGAATCGTCCGTCTCGATCACAGATCTGGACGACAGATCTATGAGACGCAACTGAGATGTTTTATATTATATTTTATTTTTTTATGATAAATCAATTCCGTAAGTCAAGTTGATCGAGGGTCTCATAATTAACCGTGAGGTTTCGTGTTCAAAACATGCTGCTGGTGTGTTTTTGTTTGATTTTTTTGAAAAATATTTGAGAAGTTATTTTTAAAAATAATCATTTAAATCAAAGTTGAGATTGAAACTGGGGGCACCTATTTAAATGGCACGATAACTAATCAACTGAGGTAGAATATCACTTGAATTATTTTACTCCGTCATATATATGTATATATTATGGTTTATCATCTTGGTACGATATTAATTTGTACTGTCTCGTCTCGAGATATGATCGGGACGATCCACTCTGATTGAAATAAGAGATGATATACTAAATATTACCGGTTGACCAAATATCAAAAATCCCCGGACTTGTAGTACGTAATAACGTTCGTACTCAGAGCACTACAGTGACAAGGGCAAACCGGCAAACAGAGTGGCGGCACCAGCAATGACGAAGGAAGCACAGACAAAGCAGTGGCACGGAGAGCAAGTTGGGTCTGGAAATGTTGCGGGGGAAGACGCGAAGGGGAGGGGAGAAGGTGGGGAAGTGGGCAACAGCAGGTTGGTGCTTCTGCCTGGATCCACCACATCGAGGAGGCATCCCACGTGGATGCCTTGTCTTCTGCAAAGAGTTAATTAGGCAGTCCCGGTCTCAAAAAGAGGAGTGTTTTAAAATTGATTTTCTAATTGTCACCTCTTCTAACATCAGATTTAAATTTATTGGGTGCGATTAGAAGGTAAGAATAGAAATTGAGACATCATATTAAACATTCTCTTTTTGATCTAAAAAATCTGAGTAATCTCTTCACAAAGTAATCAAAGCGTTCCTAGAACTAGGATAAGTATTCATAATGTCACGTGTTAATGGCTGGTCCCAAGCAATCTGTAAATGATGGAGGACACTCGTCTCGGCCCGCATTGGAAGGCCACAATGGCCACACCGGGGGGCGTGGGGGTGTTGAGAAGCGCATCTGGCAAAAACTGCAGGCCCTCTCCGGGTTTAACAACCATCCACAGGTTATATTCACCAGCAAGTTGTGGCCGGCATCCTCTGCTGTGATAAAAGAAGTAAGAAGATGAGATCATCTACTCCTCGTATCTAAGTTAAAACAAGAATTGCCTTGCGTCATGGTTATCGTCATCAGTATGCTGTTTTTCTTTAATTAACATACGAACAGATATGTTTGATAAAAAAAACTTTTAAAATTTCGACAAGTATTTTGAAAGAGTTTCTTTTAAATAAATCATCGTTACGAGTAAAATTATAAATATATCACTCCTCGAGACATGTTAACATATTTATCTCAACTTTTTAAAAAACTTACGGATATATCATTTGGGTAAACTTCCGTGGACCTCGAATATTCTTTTAAATTTTTAATATTCTCATTATTTAATAGTCAAATGACCAAAATATCTCTTTCGTTCACACTAGAGAGAGAGAGAGATTACAAGTCGCAACGATAAGGGGTTGGGGGTCACAGGCCGATGGCAACTGGAGGGGGAAGAGGGTCAAGGGGGAGGGAAGGCTGCATGCTGGTAGCAGGGGGAGGGGGAAGGGCGACAGGGGGAGGAGGGCGACAAGCAGGTGACGAGGGGAGGAGCGACAAGGGGTTGAGGGCCACAGGCTGGCGGTGGTGAGAGGGGGAAAGGGGCATAGGGGGCTAGGGGCCGCAGGGGGCGGCAACGGGAGGGAGAAGGGGGCATAAGAGGTTGGGGGCCGCAGGGGCAACAACAAGAGAGGGAAAGGGGGCTGTGGGCCATAGGTCGACGATGATGGGAGAGAGAAGAGGGCAGAGAGACAGTGGCAGTGACAAGGCGGAGCTTCACATCAGTAGCTACAACAACCTCATCTTCCTCCCCAAGTTGGTTGCCCGAGAGGGAGAAGATGACCGGGAGGGGTGAGGGTGGGGGCTAACAGATTGCCGGTGAGAGGGAGGGTTGCAGGCAGTCAGCGCCACCACAAGCCCGACGACCTTTCCATGGTGCCACCACTAACACTTTATAGGGTGTTTGGTTGCTCTTTTTTACCTCTTTTTTCTCTCAATTTTAAAAAAAAGAGGAAGATGTCTTATAACCCTGTTTGGTATGTCTCTCCTAACTTTTAGGGAGATACTTTACTCCCGTGTAAATCTTCCTCAAAAAAAAAAAATAACACCAGATCAAATTTTTTTTAAAAAATTCTCTCCCACTCGCGACCCCTCCCCTCCCCCGCGTCTCTCCTTCCATACGGCTTCCCCCCCCTGCGCAGCCCCCTCCGGCTCCCCCTCCGGCTCCGGCTACCCCCCCTACGCAGCAGCCCCCCCTCCCTCCGGCACCGGCTCCCCCCTGCGTAGCAGCCCCCTCCCCCCTCCGGCACCGGCTCCCCCCCCTGCGCAGAAGCCCCTTGCGGCCCCCTCCCTTCCCCCCGACGGTGCCCCCCCGACGGCGGCCCCCTCCCTCCTGCGGCCCCCTCCCCTCCCCCCGACGGCGTCCCCCTCCCCTCCCTCGGCAGCTCCCCCCCTTCCCCGGCGCCGGCTCCCCCCCCTCTCTCCGGTTCCCCCCCCGTGCGGTGCCCCCCCTCTCTCCGGTTCCCCCCCCCCCCCCCCCCGTGCGCAGACAACCCCCTCCGCCGTCCGCCCTCCCCTCCCTCTCCCTCCCCCTCCCGTTTCCCCCCGCCGGCCTCCCCCTCCCCCTGCCTTCCTGCCTGCGGCCCTCCCCTCCCCTCCCCGGCAACTCCCTCCGCCGTCCTCTCCCTCCCCCTCCCGTTTCCCCCCGCCGGCCTCCCCCTCCCCTCGCGGCCTCCCCCTCCCCGGCAACCCCCTCCGCCGCCGCCCTCCCCTCCCCTCCCTCTCCCTCCCCCTCCCGTTTCCCCCCGACGGCCTCCCCCTCCTCCTGCCTTTCCCCCCGCCGGCCTCCCCTCCCCTCCCCGGCAACCCTCTCCGCCGTCTGCCAAACATGTTCTAATAAAATTTAAAATTTATGTTATTTTTACCAAATAGTTGAGACTTCTTTTTATCAAATTTAAAAGTTATGTTAAAAATCGACGTAGTATAATTTTGGAGGAAGAAACAGTTTTTAAAATAAAAATGCTCCCAAACACCCTATTAGGGTTTGCTAACTCATCTAAGAAAGGGGGGAAAGAGATTACCTTTCAATCATTTCAACTCTAAATTTTCATTATTTATTTGTATACTCCTACTCGATGTGCTATTTTTACTTTATGATTCTATTTAATATATTTTTTATAAATAACTCAGATCTTAAGAGAGAGACCTACGAATATTTTCATCTTCTTTCACGTCTAAGTAGATCTAACTATGATTTAGTTGACGGATAATTACAAAAAATTACGACGACGACATATCAATAAATTTTAGATAATAGGAATATATATGTTAATACATTTCTATAGTGATATATCTATAATTTGATATATCTATAATTTCATAAATAATAATAATTTATTTGTAAAAAAACTCCTCGAACGGCTCGACGGCTTAATGACTAACGTAATTTTTTAACATTTTTTTGTATTGTTTAAAAACATCAAACATATTCTTATAAGGGCAAATATCCGATCATAAAACTGTGATATCTTTTTTGTCGCCTTTTGCCTCTGCCGAACTCGATGCTCTCAAATCAGGACTCCGGGCCACGTGTTACATAGGCTGGATAAGATTTCTTGGCTTACGACGAGTAATACGTGATGATCGAGACCACCAGACGAGTTTTTTAGAATTGGGCCGATTGAGCTTGGGCTGTACGGAGAGAAATCGTGGCGGAGAACAATTGGGGTAGTGACTTGATCCAATCAGGAGAGATTGCCACGTCATCCACAACATCGGCTGGCATGTGATTAAATCTCCACGTCACGTCATCAGAATGTGGGATCAATGAAAAAGGATTGCATCTAACGCAGTGTCATCTGCAATCTTAGGATTGGAGTGAAGTGTGCTACCCTTAAACAATTGATTGATTGCCAAGTAAACTACTTGGCCCGAGTTTTTTTTTAACGGCTCTCAAACACAGATGAAGCAGGCCTTTTTGACCACGCTCATTAATGTGCAGAGTTACATCAGATGGCGTCATCAGTTCAACGAAGAAAATCTCCCCTAGACCAATTACTGCACATGGAAATGCTGGCCAACTAATACGTGTTTCATGTGAAACCTTCTTTGCATACAGGCTAATGGGCTATAACTGTCATTCCCTTGCAATCCATATTGTTTGAGAAGAGATGGAGGTTTGCAGATGGAGTCTGTTACATGGGTCACGACGAGTATTAAGCCAACACACCTCACTTTGAACGACGGGTTCAACCAATGTTTTAAAATCCGACTTTGAACCTTGATCTAGTTAAGTTAACGAGTCACAAATTAATGATTTAATCGTTCAGATTAACCTGTGACCCGAATACTAAGGCTGTCAATGGGCCGGACCCGGGCCGGCCCGACCTATCAAAAGTAAGGCCTGAGTCCGGCCCGGGCCCGACTTATGTCCGGCCGGGTCGGGCCCGACATTATGTAAAAAATTCAAAGCCCGATTAAGACCCGGCCCGACCCGACTACTTAAATAAAATAATAAAAATAATAAAAAATAATAAATTTAATACTATAAAATTTATAATATCACTAAATAAATTAAAATTTTGATATTAATTACATAATTTGTGTGAAAAGAGAATTTTAAATTTTCTAATTAAGTAAAATAACATAAGTTTGACTAAATAGTTTTTAAAATTTAAAGTGAGAATAAAAAAAGGGATCGGGCCGGACCGGCCCGCGGGCCGAACTCAAAGCCCGAGCCCGGCCCACGAGTCTAGTCGGGCCGGGCTTTTAGACCCGACTAAAAACCCGCGGGCCGAAAAACACCTTGCGGCCCGGCCCGAAATCGGGCCAAGCCCGTGGGCCTGTCGAGCCGGCCAGGCCCATTGACAGCCCTACCGAATACTAAATAATAAATGTCAATATTATTTATTACCATAGAATTTTAATATACTTTAAATTAGAAATACGAAAACAATACTTTAACATATGTTGTAAAAATAAAAATAAATTCATTAAATAATCACTAAGATAATCTAAAAAAGAAACAAAAAATATATTAAATAAATATTATATATGATAATTTATCAACTACAATTAATATATCATCATCATCATCATCATCATCATCATCATCAGAGTCTTATCCCAATTAATTGGGGTCGGCTACATGAATTATGTTCCGCCAAAGATTTCTATCAAGTGCAATATTCATATTTAAACTCAAGGAACTAATGTCCTTCCTAATAACATCGCAGCATCTCATTTTAAGCCTTCCTCGAGCTCTTCTACTAGCATCCACTAAAATTTGATCACATCTTTTAACCGGCACTGAGTTAGGGCGACGAAACACATGTCCAAACCACCTGAGTCTATTTTCTCTCATTTTACTATCAATTGGAGCTATCCCTAAGTCCTTACGGATGCGTTCATTCCTAATCTTGTCTTTCTTAGTCTTGCCACACATCCATCTCAACATCCTCATCTCTGCTACACACATTTTGTGGATGTGTTCCTTTCGTACTGCCCAACACTCGCTACCATATAACAGAGCAGATCTCACAGCCGTTCTATAAAATCTCCCTTTGAGTTTCACAGGCATACGACGATCACAAAGGACACCTGATGCACTTCTCCATCTTAACCAACCTGCCTTAATCCTATGTGTAACGTCATCATAAATCTCCCCATTCTCTTGTATGATAGATCCTAAGTATCGAAAGCTACTACTCTTCGGAATGTTATGTCCATCAATTAGAACCATGTCTTCCTGAACCACTCTCCCATTACTAAAATTACAATGCATAAACTCTGACTTGCTCCTACTAATTTTAAAATCTTTAGACTCCAAGACAAGTCTCCAACGCTCTAACTTAGCATTTAGAGCATCAATACTCTTATCAATTAAAACAATATCGTCTGCAAAAATATACACCAAAGGATATCCTCATGCAATTGTTTAGTTACTTCATCCATAACTAAGGCAAAGAGATACGGACTTAGTGCAGAACCTTGATGCAAACCTATAGAAACAGGAAATTCACCAGTCTCCCCAGCAATAGTTCGAACACTGGTAATAGCACCGCCGTACATATCCTTAATCAAATCGACATATCCTTGAGAGATTCCTTTCTTTCTTAATGTCCACCAAATCAATTCTCTCGGTACTCGATCGTACGCCTTCTCTAAATCAAGAAAAGCTATATACAAATCTTTTCTCATCTCTCTATACTTCTCCATTAGCTGCCGTAGTAAGAAAATAACTTCTGTAGTAGATCTATTTGACATAAAACCAAACTGATTTTCTGATACAGTAGTCATACAACGGAGGCGTTTTTCAATTACTCTTTCCCAAAGTTTCATAGTATGACTCATAAGCTTAATTCCACGATAATTATTACAACTTTGAATATCTCCTTTGTTTTTATAGAAAGGAACTATAACAATTTTTCTCCAAACTTCTGGCATTCTCCGTTCCTTTAAAATTTTATTAAAAAATTTAATTAGCCATTGAATACCAATATCTCCTAAGCCTTTCCATACTTCAATAGGCAAGCCATCTAGTCCTAAGGTCTTGCCCACTTTCATTTTCCTTAAAGCATCATCCACTTCTGACATCTTAATACGCATAAAATATTGATATTTATCAAATATTGTAGACTCTTGGATACCTTCTAAAGATAAATCATTGACGAAATCTCCATTAAGTAACTTCTGAAAATAGCTATGCCACCTCCCTTTAATCTCAAGATCCTTAGTTAAAACCCTTTGATCTTCACCTTTAATGCACCGAACTACAATTAATATATCATAAAATAAATTTTTCATGGTGTATGAAGTCAATTTTTTTATTCATCTAAATTTTCATATGTCAATAGACTTCATCTTCTTCGTTATCTTCATCTCTTTCCATGAATATTCTCGGGTCTCCATATTCTTCTTTCTGTTATTTTGCAGATTGCACGTAGAGAATAAGTTAGAATTAAAAAGACTAGAAGTTAAAAAGTTAGAAATCGAGTCTTTTCAACTTTCAAAAGTTATATTAATCCTTTATTAATATTATTAAATGATAAGATCAAAAGATTAAATTAATAATTAATAATTAAAAATTAAAAATTAAAAATATATCTATATCCCATCTGAGTCACACTGATTTTATCGAGTTGAATCAGATTAAAAGAGTTGAGTCAGGCTAACCGAATTTGAACCGATTTTAAAACTTAGACGACCTCAATATTACTTTAACCTAATTTTGATATAAAATGACGGGTTGACCGATCAGATCAACTGAGTGAGACCAGATTTTAAAACACTGGGCATAGAGAGCAGATATCATTAGGAGCAGATTGCCTGACGGACACAACCGAGGCGTCGGGACCCTTCCCCTTCCTCCTCCGCACATCCGTCCTCCATGTGACAGGTGAGGAGACCAAATAGAGAAAAAGGGAGGAGAGGGGATACACGGAGGAAGAAGAAACGAGCAAGGATATGATGCCATGACACCTGGGCGTCGGCATTTCCGCGGACACCTTATAAACTTATGTTTTTCTTGGCTCGGAGGCTAATCTTTCCATCTGCACTCCCTCTAGAAAAAATGAAAGTCGCCTTTGTCATGCCGCTGCCGCTGCCGCTTCAACACCCGCCCCCACAATGCCAGCAACCCCAGCACGGCAACACCACCCCAACGCCACTGCCTTTTAGTTGCTTCCTCTACCGTGGTGTTCTCCAAATCCTGCCTCCCTCAAGTCCCATCATCATGGTTACCAACGCCACCGTTATATTGTTGACACCACAGCAGCACCTTCGTAGCTCCATGGTCATGGCTGCTCCCTCCGCTTCCTGGGGTTGGTGGTGGTGGACAGCTTGGTCTCCATTTTGCTTCCCTCATCGACCAACCAGAACGTCAAGGTTGGGGGGTGGGATTACCGAAGGAAACTCACATTCAGGCGATAGGAAGAGATTTTTCTCTGTGTTGAATTCTTCTGTTCCTACTCCTTTTTCTTTCTTCGTCTTTTGCAGATTGTGGATTATGACTGCAATTAATCCACTCCAAGAGAATCCTAGTTCTGATCTTAACTCAGGAGATCATTTCTCTTGACAGAAAACATTACAGGAAGGCCATAAATTAAAACACTATATGCACATGACCCATGAAATATAATCTTTTAATCCAGATAAATTATAGTTAAAAAATCACATATTTATCACTCCTGTATTTGAATATATACATATATATATTATTCCAAATATCACCAAATACTTAGAAGATTACGAAATGATCTTTCTGTACATATGCAAGTGATCTTCTTGCACACAAAGAATGATGTAAAAAGGCCGTTGTACATTGTTAATATTTTAACGGTATATATGGAAACTCAGATGCAAGAATGATAAATCTACATTTTTTTGTTCTAATTATTATGTATTTGCAAAATTTTCACATGTTTACTCTGTGATATTTCCCTTTGGTTTTATAAATACCTAGTCTTTTTTAAAATCTAGTTAATTTGCTCGACGTCCCTTCCACTCAGTTCCATTTTTCCAGCTCCAAATCACCAAAAAAACAAATTTTGGGTGTATTAGTTTCTTGTGTGGGAAGTCTCCTCACTCTTTTCAAGCTTGCCCCAACCTTTTTCTTATCTTAGTACTTGGAAATGAATAATAATATAAGCATGCAACTTCCCGTATATTTCTTTGGGGGATGAGGGCTCTTCCCCACCCTTCCCTTCTTATGTATGTGAAATAACGAAGTGATTCGTTTAGATGTAGAACTCAAAATTAAGACTACAAATATATTTATTATCATAAATATACCATCGTATTCACAATCTAATTAACAATAACATTAAAAATCGAAGTAACGTCATCGAAACACCACCCCCTCACTGAAAACACTTGCAATAAGGGGTTCCCCTCTCACTGGCAGCAAATAAGGAAACTGGAAACAGACGAGAAAAGCATGAAAACAGTACCCTTTTTTGTTTTTATTGTTATTATTAATTTTATAAAGCGGAAAGGGAAGGAAATATCTGATCTTTCTAGAAGTCGTCGTCGTAGCCCAGATCGTGCTCCACCTTCTCGGCGACGTCGTCGGCGATCTTGTCCTCCAATAACTCCACGCCCTCCGCCAGCGCCAGCCCCCCCAACAGCCCTGCCGCAGCCCCCACCGCCAGCCCCGTCCCCATCCCCATCTTCCCCTTCTTCTCCCCCGCCGCCGCGTATGGCTGCTGCCCGTACGACGGCTGCCCATACCCCGACGACGGTTGCCCGTACGCCGGCGAGGGGCCATACCCAAATGGCGGCGGCTCGCTGTAAGGGTAACCAGAGGGCGGCGGAGGCGCGGAGTAGGGGTACCCGCTCGGCGGGGGTGCGCCGTAGGGCGGCGCCCCGTAAGCATAGGGCGCCCCGCCCCAGTAGTCCCGCGACTGCTGGCCGTAGGGCGGCGGCGCGTAGGACCGGGTCCCCGGCGGCGGTGGGGGCTCGTAGTAGCGAGGTGGCTCCCTGATGGCGATCCTGACCTCGAGTTTGCCCTGGGGCCTCCCCGAGGGGCGCTTCAGCTTGAGGGTGCGGACGGCCTTGCCGCCCACGCCGACCTCGTCGACGATCTCGCGGAGGGGGATGCGGGCGGAGCCGACGAGGGGCTTGATGTCCGTCTCGGCGTTCGCGTGGACGATGTCGACGGAGAGAACGGCGTCGTCGAGGGAGCGATCGGGGCCGAGGGGGACGATGAGCTTCTCGTCCCAGACGGGTTCCTCGCCGTCGCCGTCGACGGCGACCTTGGTGGAGCACTTGGCGGCGGGATCAACCCAGAGGACGGCGTAGGGGCGGAGGTCGCCGTGCCTCCAGTTCACGTTCTTCAGGTTCTTGGCGGAGATCACCGTCACCTCCACCTCGTAACGGGACGCCATTTCCGCTCACCTTCCTCTCTCTCTCTCTCTCTCTCTCTCTCTCTCTCTGAAGAGGAATTAGGAAATGGCGAAATGCCTTCAGACCGAAGGGGGGAGGAAAGAGAAAAGAGAGGCCATTAATGCATGAAATGACAATATTATCATCCTTGTGCTTCAAGTTAACGACGCAGAGTACCCAGAGGATTCGCGGGGAGAATAGGGGTAGAGATGGGAAGAAATCCCGCTGAGGCGGTTGTCGAAGGTGGGTTTTGCTCAGCACAATGGCACAGTGCGCCTCGCCAATGAGAAGGCTCCACAAGTCCATCGTGTTCCCGATCGTTTCGCCTCGTACGTCAGCACAGCAGGTAGTCGCTCTCCTTCGAGGGATAATTAATGAGATGGCCTTAATTTGTCCTCTTATCTCTTACCCCTTACTCTTTCTAATCTAATCCTTACGGGTGCCCTGTCACTTACAATACTATTCAATTTTGATTTTTATGAAAACATCGAGTATGAGTAGTATACGCATTTAACATTAAAATGTTAATATAATATTAATATATTTTAAGACTTATGTCATCGACGTGTAACCTTCCACCATCTCAAGTGAAGTAGTTGATATTTTCGTAAAGAGTTATGATCGGTGTCTGTATCGATAATTATCGGTCCGGGATGAGATTGATCACACGGGGGTGAGTGCAAATATGCACCCGCCCTCTTATAGCCAATCTCATTCCAAACAGATAATCGCTTGAGACAGGCATTAAGGCCGTGTTTGTTAATTGAGCACGGTTATTGTGCTCGACCCTGGAGGGTCGAGCACGGTAACCGCCCTCAGTTAGCCCCTTTTGTGTGAGGAGGAGGTGGGTCCCGCCGGATTTCTCTCTCCCCGGTTCTCGACAACCGGCCGACCACCCCGCTATCAAAGTGGGCCTAAGTGTTTTCCTTTCAAAAATATAAAATCAAACAGTATGACGCGGAGCCAGGTGCAAGGGCAAACAAAAATGTAGTCGATAAGAGAGAAAAGATAAGGTCTAGAGGGATCTAATTATCTATCTCTTTTTTAATAATAGTTGAATAGCCATTAGACTACTTGATCAAAAACTTTTGCAGATATTTTTTTTACTTAGAAATTACATTAAAATATTCTGATTTAGTCAGAGTAGTGCTATTGTTTGGTTGGATCGTTTTTGTTGATAAAACCCTAGTAATTTATGTGTCTAATATGGGCCAAGTTCGGAATATGCCTACGCATAGCGAAAGCGATTGGCCTATGTAATGTCGTGCAGGCAGAGAGTAGACTATTACAATCTACTCTTTAAAATCCACACTCGAAGACCTAACGACAACAATGATGTCCTTCCTAAAAGATCAAGCCAAGATGATCGTGGGATGGTGACTCACCCACGGAGACAATGTGCAACGGCCTTGTTGACACAGGGGCATAGTCCTTCTCTTTGCAATCTTGCGATAGTGAATGGAGGAAGATAGACAGAGAAGGGAGGAGGAGAGGGAGACGTTGTGACGACCCAGGAGATCCAGATACCGATAACCCGATATCATCGATTTACCGATACCAAGAGCTCGGGGAAGCCACCCAAGAGACTGATGAGGCCCCGTAAGGGTTAGTGAGTGTTTGTCGAGGGGATGCATAACGAATAGAAATTACACGCGCAATATTAATTAAAGCATTCATTTGAACTTTAAACGGAAGCAATTGCATATATATAAGAGTGGTAAATTTATACAAGTAGTCCAGATTCATATATCACAAGTCCCACACTGTACAATAGTCCAAAAATAAATAACTACACGGGACGAAGCCCGGCCAAAAGAAGAAAAAGAACAGACTGACCACTGACAGACCACTGCTGGCTCTAAGGCTTTTCGCCGAAAGCGCGAGAGAATCCCGCAGCCGGATGCTCCGCCTCACCTGTAAAAGGAAGGGGTGAGTCTCACGACAGAGACTCAGTATGGTTCACATAAATCCCTAACTCGCAACTAACTTTAGGAAAGCAGTAAAGCATGCATTGGCATAAATAAATGACAATTGAAAAAGCTATAAAACTAACTAAACAGTTTATGAACAGCTTTCTAATATGCCAATTTAATTCAAATGCGAGTATTCGAAATCTACCAATAGACAATAACTCAATCATTTTCAAGTGACAAGAGTGAGAAGGAGAGGAGGTCCACCAGAAGAAGAAATCAGATGCGTCCACTGACGGCTTACACTGCGTCTCAAGCGTCTACGCAAGTCTGATCATAGCAAGCGAGACGCGTAACAGTACCAAAACAAGTAACTAGTCAGAACAACACTCGTCAGTGTCAGTCCAAGTCTCTGACCACGTGTGCACACACCGGCTCGTGCCTAGAGCCAGGCCTCTAGCTAGTATTCCCCTCCGTAGGACGCTACGGTTGGATTGGGGCCCACGGAACTAGCTTAAAAACCGTGAAACTGGGATATCCCGTCACCTCTCCCGGGTGGGATCAACACTAAAAGTCGTCGGGCTACGACCGGTGGTTCCATCACTAGGAAAGAGAATAAAGCTCTATTGGGATCTAAAAACGTGCCATAATTTATGATAACAATTACATATGGCAATTAAGTAAGATTAAATGCATAATTAACTGAATATGCTAAAATGGCCATATTCAATAATTCAATGTTTAAACAATTTGAACATGCTAAAATAGCAATCATTCCATAACTAAATGCATAACTATTGAACATATTGAAATGGCAAACACGCATCATTATAGAACAAGCGGTCGGACTAGGGCCGCTATGATTTTAGGCGGTCGAACGACAAACCATCGCGTGCTACTCAACGGATTAACCGTGAGACTTCTTCCACCATTCAAATTAATTTATTTACGCAGTCAAGATGTCAGCTGCTCGGGTTAACAACCAGGTTTTTGGCGGACCGTTATAAAATCCAAAATACATTAAACATAATCCTTACCGGAGAATCGGATCCACCGGGATCATAGTCGGATCCCCTCTCGATCGACTCAAATCGACGGGAGTTATCACTTTAACCTATTTCCTGCCAAACCATTTTTAACATGTTTTCTGCCAAACCATCGTCTCAATATAACAATTTATTGCCTATGAACTCAGCAACGATGGACATGCTTTGAAAACATAAAGACGATGGGCATGATATTAAAACATAACGACGATGGGCATCCTATTGGAGCAGTTTAACGGGTAGGGCTACGATCCCCCTACCTCCAATGTGACGGGGATGCCCGATTGGGCCAAGGGCGAACCGAGGGTCGCCGCGGCTAATCTTTGCCCGGCTCTAGCATGCGAGGAAAACCACCCCCTTTACCGAAACCGAGCCGAGGATGACGATCCGACGAGAGGACTCCGTGAGAGGGGGCAAGGAAGTCGCCGATGTCGCCGTGGGTTCATCCCGACGAAGCCGCCACCGCGGTCTACACCTCCACAGCTCACCGGCGAGGCCGCCAGTGCTCTATTGTGGCCGTCGATCACCGCGTCCACGAAGAGGAGGAAGAGGGCGAGGGTTTCCGTTCGCGGTGGCCCGCGGTGTAGGGGGAAGGAGGTTGCCGCCGCGCCTCCACCACCATGCTCGGTCGCCGGCGAAGCCGCCGATCGCCGCCGTCGTGCGCCACGAAGACGAAGGAGGCGAGAGGGCGGGGGGCCGGTCTTCGTCGTCCGCGGGTTCGCCGCGGATGCTCCTGCGCCACGGAAGAAAAAGAGAAAAAGGGGGGAGAGGGATTGGGAAAGTGGGAGAGAGAGGGGGCCATCGAATGGGTTAAAAAGTTAACATAATATATTTTTTTGATTTTTAACCCCTTTTTGCATTCTAAACCCCCAAAGAAGTAAAATCGTGTAAATGCCCACTAAAATCCTTAAAAACATTTATCGGGTCTCACAGACGTAGAGAGAGCACCTGCGGCCTTTTTGGTCACGGTGCTCCCTCTCTCTCACGCAGCGAATAGGGCAGGGCAACCTGCTCTATTTCTTCCTCACACAGCACACACACACACACGTTGGACAGAGAAGGACGAAGAGTAGGGACATGCTATCTTCCTCCTTGGCCGCTCTGCTCTATATGTAGGGCAGCATTGGTCGACCTAGCAGGGAGCAGTTGCGGCAGCGAGCAGTAGAGAGGCGGGGGGCGTCGACGAGAGCGACGACGGCAGTAGCAATGCAGGCAAGCGAGGGCGGTGTGGTGAGCAGGGGATCCAGTGACGTCGTTGCTCCTCCAAGGGGAAGCTTGCGGGGGGGGGGGGGGGGCATTGCGGTCCGTCTCTTCTTTCAACTCAAGGGTGCAAGGAACTAATGGATTCTCTTTTACTTTCTCTCCCCTTACTCTCTTATGTATAGAGATGTGGGAGGTAGTAAATTAACCAGGAAACAGAGTCTATATCATGTTTGGATATGGAAGAGTTTCCTTTAATATTAAGATTTTAGAGTGTCGATGAGACTAAGAGAGAGGGCAACCAGCTCAAAGTGGAGTCTAAACTCAACTTGAAAATCAAAGAGAGAAAATTCCTTACTTCTTTAATCCATCACAATCTCACCCAGGTGAATTTTTTGTGTGGGATGATCGCAGAGCGTCCAAATTTGTGCGGGACTTGGCATCGCCCTCATGGGTTGTCCTTAATGGGCACCCAATTGATGGCCAAAACACTAACAATTTTCAATGTGTGTAATACATAAAATGATAAGAAATGGTAGAATAATGTTTCAATAAAGAGTAAAAGGATTTGAAATCTATTTAAATTTTTTTCAATTAACTAGACATTAGTTGGACAACCCTGTAACTAAATCCTTCATTAAAAGAATTAGTCGCACGACGCATTGTTGAGTCATACTCAATGTAACCATGTTGTTGTCCACTCCCTTAATCCATGTTTGGCAACCGAGGAACATCCATCCATCTGCACGATGGGCTATTTTGTCATTTCACCGACCATTTATTTAGTAAAAGATGACCGGGGGCAAAGAAAAGATTTGACATCAGGATGAAATAACCGTCCCATTTTTTAAGAATTTTTATAAATAAATTATTATTATAAATGAATTTACAAAAATTTATTTTTAAAAACATATTAATAGATATATCATTATGTAAAATTAAATAATATAAATATTTTTATTTATAAATATATCAATTTTTTTATAAAAATTATAAAAAATAAGTTTAAACAATCTTACATGATATTTATGCACTATCTAATTTTAAATAATGATATATATGTTAATATATTTTTAAAAATATGTTTTTATAAATTCACTTATAATGATAATTTATTTATAAAAACTATCTTTTATTTCTAGAGATACACCCCCATAAAAATCACCCATTAATTTGTCTTTCGATCGTTAATATTCTAACTATTAGATAACAAGTCATTTTAGCATCTTTCACTACACAAAACTTTTCATTATGCTGTACACTTATTTTAAATGTGGGCAATGACGAGAATAAAGAAGATGTAGGCGAAGCTTCTCATAAATTCTGGAGGCCTTGGAAAAGTATTGAAGCAGGCGATGTGGATGCTACGCTATTGGACGCACCGTTGGCGTGGAGACTTTCAATAGAAGATATATAATTCTAAACTTGGGTCGATTTGTTAACGGAATTGTCAAGAGATTGTCACATCTGATGAGAGAGAAATCGTTGAGGGACTCACGTTCTCTCTCACATTATCTCCCTAACTCGAGTCCGGATGACGTGTTCAACCTCCTGAGGTCGAATACAGCTTCTACGCTCGATTAACAAAGAAGGCCAAGGTGTCTGAGGGTGGGTGGGGGAGAGGGGATGCTAAGGTGAGTGAGGGGGCTCGTGTCTCACCTAGTCGATTGTGAGTTGGGGCACATTATATCGAAACAAGGAGATTTCGATCTGGTACAGATCCACGGGTCTGCCAACAACTTGGGAGTTTATTTTGTAAGTCTTTTTTCTTCGACAATGGCCTAATAATTAGACATAAGACTTTTAATTCAGCCTTATTTCAAAGTTTGTTTCGATCATGGGAATAATTTTTATCTTCTATAATAGGTCCGTCTCAACTGACTCTTTGGATCCATCCAATATGAAAGGGGCATTTTGTTTTTGCCTCAAATGAAGAGCATGCAAGGGAAATTACGGTGTATGAAAATTCTAAATCAAGATTTCTTTATGTTAGTTAGTTTTTACTTACATATATCATTATTTAAAATATTTAGTTAAATCATTTGATTAGATAAATTAAGAAGATTAGAAAGAAAGTTATAATGGCATTCCCCAAGTCTCATTGATGGGACAAAAGTGTAAGTCTGAGCGCATCAAGTATTACATGTAGGGTTGTTAATCGGTCGTTATAAATCCGGTCAGACTTTAGCCTAATTAATGCCCGAAGTGTTTTTTTGGGCTCACAACCCAACTTACAATCCTTGCCAAGTCTTACTCGCATTTAACCTTGACCCAATCTAATCCATGTTATGAAAATTGATCTATTTGTATAGTATATATTTGTGAGTTGTCAATAGATCTAAATGAACCATGTACGTCTTAAAGACTCATTTAGTTGGGCTTGTGAGAAATAATTTAAAGATTTTAATAATTAAAATTTTTGATAAAATTCACAACCCAACCAAATGTAACATATCTATCTCGATTTGTAGACGAACCATATTTTTGCAGGAGACATAAGGTAGACTCATCGAGCACCTATCTCTCATAATTTACAAAATCTCCCAAGAAAAAGATTTTTGTGAATTTTGAAGTCATTTTTAGCACCTATTTATATTTTTAACCATTGTTTACGTAATATAATAAGACTTAAGTATTAAGGTGAGACATTAGAAAAACGTCTTGAGACATTCACCTCGTGTATTTTACTTGAACTTGAAACTTACGACTTTTTTTGATTGAGGTGGTACACCTCATCGCCTTCATCATCTCAAGTCATTTACTCGATACTTATGCATCACCTGAAACGGTGATATAATGAGGTGTCGTACGTAAGGTAGACCCAAAATTTATGCTTTTTTGTAGCCCTTAAAACATAATGTATTATTTATTTCTCGATAAGTACCATTTTTTAACAGGAGGAGATAACCGGTTCGAACTCGGGCCCTCCCTCACACGGGGAAGGAATCAACTTCGCTAGACAGTTGGTCCATAATTTAGTCCTTTTGAAATAATATGAATCTATCATTGAGTAGATATAGTATTAACCCATGAAAATCAATATTGGTTTTAACTTTTTGGATGGTTTTAAGATTATTTTTTTAGTCTATTAAGACTTACGTCTCGTTGTGTCTTAAGACTTACGTCTTATAAAACTTATAGAAAGTCCCTCACAACCGTCTCAAGACCTTTTAAACTAGGCTTTTTGTGACGCCCCGACTCGGAGACCCGGTCCAGTCGTAAAGACTCCCGTCGGATCCCGATCGAAACGTCACAGTGGGAACAACCCAAGCGGTACAATTTCGATTGAGAATTTCACATAAACACTGAGATATTATTCCAGCGGAAATAAAATTTCTCATATCATTCAGCATACAGTCAAAGACTACATCCACACAAATAGAAATTTAGATAACAATTTCACACACACTTTTTTTTTTCATAAGACATAACTCATAACACAACTACCTAAGATAAAGACTGGTAGTAACTCCAAGTCGCGGTCAGACTATTGCGAGATCACTCCTCGCTTCCGTCTATCGCTTCTCCTGAAAATGTTCAACGGGATGAGTCTACGAATAGACCCAATAAAAGACTAAGCCTAATCCCCAATCATAACATGTAAAAATACATCCAAAGTGATTTACGGTATTTCATTTCATAATTTATTCTTAGGCATAATGTCAATTAGATAACACATGAGGTTAATACATTTAACCCAAATCTCAATTTCTACGATCATAAGTCATGCTATTAACATTTTACAAGTACAACATGTACATTAAATTTTATTCTATCAATGGCAAAGTGAATGATAATTCATCATTTGTAAATATGAACATTTACAGTGTAATCAGAGTAAAATGTAATAACAATTCAATAGATAGTAATACTAATTTCACTATCAGTTCAATGAGCAGTAACAATATGCAGTAACGGTCATTTCAATATCAATTCAGTGTACAGTAATAACAGTTTCAATATCAGTCCAATAAGCAGTAACAGTTGTTTCGATTTCAGTTCAGTGAGCAGTAATAACCATTATAATAATGACTCAATAAATAGTAATAGTAATTTCAATTTCAATTCAATGAGCACTAATAGTCATTATAATAATGAATCAGTAAACAGTAGCAGTCGTTTCAGTTTTAGTTCAGTAAATAGTAGTAGTCATTTCAATAATGACTCAGTAAGCAGTAATAGTCATTTGAATAATGACTCAGTAAACAGTAATAGTCATTTGAATAATGACTCAGTAAACAGTAACAGTCATTTCGATTTCAGTTCAGTAAATAGTAGTTTCAATTTCAATTCAGTAATTAATAACAGTGATATAACTAGCCAGACACAGTGCCCAAATCACTCATAGAAGGACAGTCAGTCGGTACTCGATCACCTAGGTAAATAGTGATGAGTCTTGGTTACTGCGCAGAACCGGGAGAAGTCCTCTCCACCTTAATCAGTGGTACTTGTCCACCTCCAGGATTTCATTCCCCGTTACCCTCGGGGCCAGTACAGTGTGAATCTCCCTATAGAGGCATTTCTACAGTTTGGTTCCAGTATCCCCCTATGGTGGCAGTGTCCATTTGGCATTAATAACGGTACGGGAAAAATATAAATATGACTTATATGAAATGGACGCATGCCACTCAATAATCTTGCTGTGAATATTAATATACCAATGCTTAAAATTATTTTTCTTTTTTTGAAAATTTCAAGTTATTCAAATATAATGACATATCTATATATCAAAATTTACTAAATCTGTTTACATGTATCAGAATGCCTTGAAATTTCAGGAAATCAATATATTTATAGAAAAACTCCAAACATAAAATTTCCATCAATTTTCAGACAGAATTTATAATTTTACAGAATTACTTATATATCAACATGTATCAAAAAATTACTAAATTTAACTACCATGTTCTGAAAATCACTTAACTTTTTCTGCATATCATATTTATATGTAACATTTCACATAAATTTTTTCACAAATTTTCATACAGTAATTTGAATTTTTCTATTATTACATGTATTTCAAATTATATCATAAATTGCCTAATTTAGTTATCATGTTCTGAAATTTCTCAAATTTTTACTGCACATCACATTTACATGTAATATTATACAGAAAATTTTCCATAAATTTTCATGTCGGAATTTGAATTTTTCCAGAATTGTATAAATTTTCCTATACATGGAAAATTATCTAAATTTACTCACAAGACTATAAAAATCACCATAATTCGTCAAACTATCATCCATAACAGAAATATCGATTTTTAAACTTTTTATTATTTTTTCCACTACATTACTATTTTTCACACTGTATTACTATTTTTCACACTGAGTAATAAAAATATATCATGAGTAATAAATCAACTAAATATATCCAAAATAATCAGATAATTTCTAAAAATTTACAGAATGTTGTTTCAAACAGAATTGTCATACATAAAAATTTTCATCATTTTTCATTCAGTAAGTCTATTTTATAAAATTTTATATCAGTTTTTAAAATTTATAATAATTTACAATAATAGCTTTTAAATAGATAAAATTCATCCAGAACACTTTCAATGACCAAAATATACTGAAAACTAACTTAAAAGTACTCTATATCAATTCTGTAATATTCTCAAAATTGTTCACAGAGTATTAATATTTATTCAATTTTCTAATCATTTATTTAAACATGGGTAATTATACTAGTAACGATTCTGTTATCAGAATAAAGTGAAAATTTCATCACTTAGTTCTAACATGCATTTTAACCTTCCGGTAAAGTTTCAAGAATTTTCATATAGTATTTCTATTTATCTCATAATTTTAAACCTCTAACAAAATATCAAAAATTATGTAATATTACTTTCAGGCATCAGTAATTATTAAAATTTTTAGAATACAACAAACTTAATGTAAGAACCTTTCTGTGAATTTTAATAGTTTTGTGAACATGATCTCTAATTTCTATAATTTTTATATAACTATTTATATATATTATCATGTATGAAAATCCATTAAAATAAAAATCGTGATCCAAAAAGTTTGAAAATTTTTCTATACATGGCATTCACAGTAAGATGCATTCTTAAAATTTTAGATGATTTAATATCATCCCTTTAATATTTTAATATAATTGAACACATTAAAGATAATATTAAAATATTAATAAACGTAATAATAAATTAAATCAGACATGAAAATTTTTAAAGAAAGTTTAGAACATCATATTTCATGATTCTTGAAACTTTCTAAGTTTATCTTACATCGTTTCTAATTATAAGATATTAATCACTTGATTTATCCTTAATTACATGCTTTAATATTAATGATCTAACACTAATACGACTAAGATATGATCACAGATCATAAAATAACGATTTATGCACTTAACTATCCATATAGATGCTAATTACACACCTTAAAACAATCTAAATATGCTAATCCATACTAATCAATAGGATAAAATACTAATCCCTTACTTTAACACTAATGATCTTATGGAAATTCGACCAATCTTTACTCACCCACGGTGAAATAGGATCTCTAAACTTGACTATCATTTTAGATGCTCATAAACATACCCTAAATCACCTTAATTATGCTAATTCATGCTAATTAAAGGGATATAGGCTAAATCACTTACCTTAACGACGTATTAACAACTCCCTTAATCAGCTTCCAGCATTCTCCTCTGCTCCTCACGAACCCAGCTCCCCAACGGCACAAATGAAGCCCCCTCTTGGACTATTTATAGGGGTTTTCCCCTAAATCCATCTTAGCCCTTGATTTAAATTAAGGGTGGAGATTAACTCATTAATTTAATAGTATTTAATCAAAATCTGTCTTTCAAACTTCACCAACTCTTCACCTACCTTCTTTTGACCAACTTACATTTTTTCTTTTTTTTATTACCTAATAGACATGTGGAATTTGACTAATGAAATTTAAGACACTAAACTAATGAAACTAATTAACAAAAAAAATAAAAAATAAATTTTTTTTAAAAAAAACGGCCGGGGCGACGCCCGCCCGCTCGCGCACGCGCGGGCGGCGCCTGCCCGCTCGCGCACACGGGCGCGGGCAGCGCCCGCCCGCTCGCGCATGCGGGCGCGGGTGGCGCCCGCCCCCCCCGCCCGCCCGCCCGCCCACACAAGCGCGGGTGGGGGCGGGGCCCCCCCTGCGGACCTCTTCTCTCTTTTTTTATTTTTTTATATTTTTTTTCATTTTAACCTTAAATTTTATTAAATTTATTTTATACCCTTTTCTTTATTAGTTTTTCATTTTTAACCCCTTTAAATTTTCTTATAAAACAAATAACTTCCTATAAATTGATTTTAAACTTTGTTTATTATTTTTTTTATTCTTTACTTTCTTTTAACTTTTAAATTTTCTCTTATAATTAATTTCTTTATCATGACTTAAATACATTTATAGATACTAATAACTACACATAATTAAAATTTTTCCTTCTTATATTTTAAATGCCTTTCAATCTTTTTTTTCCATGACTAAGATAGTTAAGATTAATAATTAAATATTTAGATAAGATCAATCTTTTTATTAAACGTTATTAAACAAATAAATTATTAAACTAAGAATTTATAGGGTATTACACCTTTAACCCCTCATTTGTAATACCCTGTAAGATAGTTAAGATTAATAATTAAATATTTAGATAAGATCAATCTTTTTACTAAACGTTATTAAACAAATAAATTATTAAACTAAGAATTTACAGGGTATTACACCTTTAACCCCTCATTTGTATATTTTTACATCTTTTGCCATAGTGCCACCCTTCTGCACGGGCAACGACGTGATAAGGTGAATTGGGTCATTTTAATTTGGCATGGTCGACGATGTTAGAAGGTGAATGTGCCATTTACATTTTCGCCATATCCGCCGACACTTCAGCCAAATATAATTATAAACATCTTCAAAAATCTCTGGAAAAAAAATATCATCACATGGTACACATGGTTTAAAAGGTCTTGAGACAGTTGTGAGGCGCTTTCTGTAAGCCTCATAAGGCGTTAGCCTAAAGGCACAACGAGGCGTAAACCTTAATAACGAAGAAAATAATCTTGAAACCATAAAAAATACTAAAAATAGCAGTGATTTTCTTGTGTTAATACTATATCAACTCAATGATAAATTCATGTTATTTCAAAAGTACTAAATTATGAGCCAATTGTCTAGTACAGTTGGTTCGTCACCCTTCCCCATATGGGGGAGGGCCCGAGTTCGATTATCCTCTCCCTGTTAAAAAAAAAGAAGTACCTACCCAGAAAAATAGTATTGAATTATGTTTTAAGGATAACAAAAGAAACGTAAATATTGGGAGTACCCTTTAACATCTCATTATGTCATCTTCTCAAGTGATGCACACGTCTCAATTAAATATCTTGAGGCGTACCACCTCAATCAAAAAAAGGCGTAAGCCTCAAGTAAAAGACATGAGGCTCATGCCTCAATATGTTTTTCTAGTGCCTCACCTTGAGGCTTAAGTCTTAGTGCCTTGAGGCGCCGCCTTTTTAAACAATGATGGTACATTGTACGAATTATGGATTTTTAAAAAATCCCTTAGTCAAGATCTGAACCAAATGACATCTAAGACCAATGGGTTGAACCATGCCAAATCCATCTAAGACTTGATTAAGGCATATATTATAATAAAGACGTAGGGTTATCATTGGGTAGAGCTGGTCCATGGACTTTCAGGATGGGTCAATAGTTGGTATGAGCACGGACATACATTCTGGGCCAATGGGCCGAGAGCGAGTATAATAATTCACTCAATTTTTTAGCTTGTGACCTTGCCTACGACCATCCTGATCCCAAAGCTCACAAGCGGATCCAACCCAATGACATCCCTAATTACATGATAACTTGCCACTATTCAGATAAGAGTCATGTTTAGTCCACACCCATGCCTAATTATACATCCCGAGTGTGCACCAAATAAACTTTTTTTTAATTTTTTGTGACGTTATGCCCAAGCCACCTTAACTAATGGTGTAAGAAACACTCTCATTCGACGGCCTAAAAAAATCTAAAACAAAAAAGATCGATTCGAGATAAATTGGGCTCAACACTATTCATTGAAATTTTTTTTAGAGATCATCCGATGGGAGTGTGCATTGCACATGTTAGTGTGACTTGGGCCTCACAACACAAAAAAAATTTAAAAAAAATGAGTTTGCTCGATGCACACCCTGGGTAAAAACAGCTCGAGTTTGCATTAAACATTACTCATTCGATAAATACTGTGACAAACTTGAGTTCATGGACCCACATTTCAAGGCCCAGACCAACAAATGACATGGACCTCCTATATCTACCATTGGCCCAGTCTAACTTTAGCCTGATTAATACATGCATTATCTTTTTTAGGCTTGCGGCCCAACCTGATGTAATCTTTACCCTGTCTGACTCGCATCTAACGATGACCCAATCTACTCCAGGTTATGACAATTGTTTTATTTTTATAATATATATTAAAATATAATACATACGTATAAGTTGTCAATAGACCTAGATGAACCATGTCTATGTAAGACTAATAGGTTGAACGAGGCCAAATCTATCTAAGAATCAATTAAGGCCTATAGTATAATAAAGACGTAGGGTCATCATTGTGTAGAACTGGTTCATGAACTTTTAGGACGGGTCAATGGTGGGTCCGATCACGGGCATACATTCTGGGCCTATGTTCTGAGAGCGAGTCTAATAATTCAATCAATTTTTCAACTTGTGGCCCCGCCTGCGATCAGCCCAATCCAAAAGTCCACAGGTCAACCCAACCCATTGACATCCCTAATTACATGATAGCTCGTCACTATTCAAGTAAGAGTAATGCTTAATGCACATCTTGGCTTAATCACACACCCAGGGTGTGCACCAAGTGAACTTTTTTTTTTAATTCTTTATGACGTTGGGCCCAAGTCATAGTAACTTATGGTGTAAAACACACTCTCATCCGATGACCCAAAAAATCTAAAACAAAAAGGACCGATTCAAAATGAGTTGGGCCTAACACTATTTATTTTTTTAGATTTCTTTGGTCATCATATGGTAGTGTGTCTTGCACTTAGGGTTGTCAATAGATCTGCGGGATCGAAAAACTCAATTTGAATCCAAAAAAAATTCTAGATTCGGATCGGACTTTTGACCGAAGTACATATATTTTTCTGATCAGAGGCGACATAGTTTGGATCCAAAATATCTAATTTCGAATCGGATATCTGGGAGCCATATAAAGCCCCCGTGTCAGGGCAATATCAGGGTGACCCTATTCACCCGCCCCCCAATCCCCTTCTCTTCTCACATATTTCGGGGCGACCATTCTCCTCCCCCCATCCCTTTCTGTTCACAGAACCCCTCTCTGGACAAACGAGGACGAGGGCAAGGGTAGTGGCGGCAATGGTTGGGGGGCAGTAACAGTGGCCGGCGGGCAACACGAGGGAGGGAGAGGAGCCTGGCAGGGGGTCTGCAAGGGTGGTGAGCGGAGAGAGAGAGAGAGATGGGGGATTCTAGAGGGAGAAATCAAAGGTGGGAAACGATGGTGAGGGGATAGTAGTGGTTGGGGGGCATCAACTGTGGGCGGTGGGAGAGGGGAGGAAACGACCCAGCAGGGGGTCCACTGGGGTGGCGGGCAGAAAGAGAGAGAGAGGGATAGAGAGAGAGATGGGGGATTCTAGAGCGGCGGTGGTGGGGAGATTGCAATGGTTGGGGGAGGAGCGGCGGCGGACAGAGTTAGAGAGGAGGGCAACGCGTGTGTGTGTGTGTGTGTGTGTGTGTGTGTGTGTGTGTGTGTGTGTGTGTGTGTGTGTGTGTGTGTGTGTGTGTGTGTCTATATATATATATATATATATATATATATATATATATATATATATATATATATATATATATATATATATATATAGAGAGAGAGAGAGAGAGAGAGAGAGAGAGAGAGAGAGAGAGAGAGAGAGAGAGATAAGGGATGATGTTCTGGAGGCGGTGCACAACGCTCACGGTGGGTGATGTATGGGGCCGACAACGGCGAGGAGGAGATGCGTCTTCCACGGCAGGGAGGGCGAGGAGGAGACGCGTCTCTTTTTCACTCTCTCTCTCTCTTGTCCCGTCTGTCCACCTCTCTACTTTTAAAAAAGTATGTATTTTTCCATTGCAACTGCAGTACATTTCAACAGGTTTTAATAAGAGTTGATACCTGCTTTTTAAAATTTAAAATTTGTTTTCTTCTCTCTTCGCCCCCTCCCACTCTCTCTCTCTCTTCACGAGAGATCTCCCCACCCTTCTCTCTTTCCTATCTATCTCTCTCTCTCTCTCTCCTTTATTTATCCCTCTCTCTATCTCCAATAGTTCAGATCTTAACCAAGATTGGAATATCAATACCAAATTCGAATTTGAATCCGAATCTATATTTAGTTTTATTTTTGAATTCAAATCGAATTTGGATTTAGATCTTTAAAGATCCGACTCAGATCCAATCAAAATTTACAGTTTCGGATCTGAAATAACAAAACATAAAGATCCGAATTTACAATTTTATATCCAAAATTATTAACATCTAAATTTACAGTTTCAGATTCGAAATTACAGTTTGCAGTTTCGGATCTGAAACTATAAACTGTAGTTTCATATTTGAAATTGCAATTTATGATTTAGAGCTTCAATTTTAGATCCTGACCCATTACCTATAAAAATATATATTGAGATTTCTGGTCAGATCCGAATTTGAAATTTTAAACTCGAATTTGAATCAGATCCGAATTTGAAATGACATTTCAGTTCAGATCCAGGTTAAATCCGGATTTTGAGATATCAGAGTCAAATTTGGATCATGAAAGATCCGATCCGTTGACACACCTATTTGCACTATAAGTTAAGTTGACTTGGGCATCATGACGTTAAAAAAAAAAAACTGAGTTTACTTGGTGCACCCCTTCGGTGAAAAATATCCTGGGTGTGCACTAAGTATTACTAGTTCGATAAATAGAGTGACAGACTTGGGTTCATGGCCCCACATTTCAAGGCCCAAACCAACAAATGGCACCAGACCAATGACATGTCATTGGCCCATAAGCCACATTTCTACTCCACATAACCGGCCCTTGCATCGATGCATGATTCGCCAAGTAATTCTTCAGAACGGTCGAACACACGTGATTATCCACAGCATTATTAGATTAATAACGAAATGTAACTGCACTGTGACCAGGAAAAGACACGATACAATATAAGGGAAGGTCGAAGTACCACAGCAAGAATGTTTTGGTAACAAAGTTAAGGGACCAAATAAGATGCGTGAATACAAAGTAAATGAGATGAGAGGATGTGGGTTGAAGGCAATGACCACAGATGCAGAGTCCTCATTTTGATCTTGACGAGATGGTTGATAGGTCTCTTCAGCACTCTCTTCATCCTCTGTGAGAACGAAGAAAATTACACCTACTCCACTGGAACTGGTTGCATCTTCTCAGCTTCATCCCTTAGCTGCTGGAACAGCACAGAGGACAAGTACCTCTCTCCGAAGCTCGGATGGACAGTCTACACAAACAAAAACAAACAGTGCACAGAATTGGGACTTCTGTTCGGATCATGTGCATAAAGAGTGAAAATATTGCACTTGGTTGGTCTTTTATCGCATATTTTAACATCCCAATTGGTCAGCATTCATGCATGCACTTTGTGAGCACGGGCTGAGTGTGACCTCAGTTGAGAGTGCTCTACATGGAAAACGTATTCATGTTCATCCTTTAGTCCTTACCAACTGATAATACTGTCTCTATGATGTTATGTGAATAGGGTCCTAGACAGTCAACTATGAACATGGGGTTTGTCGGTCAACACCCATTCCCCCTGGATGTTTAGCATGCTTGATAGAAAAATCTTTCAAGCATATACTAATCAATGGGAGACATCCAACAGAATCAAATATCGAGAGTGGAGAAAGTGAACAGGAAGTTATCAAGTGTACGCGAAAAGGAGATGGGCAACTTTATGGGGATCAGAAGGCTCTGATGAACATATTACTTATACTGGCCATCAGGCATCCTTCTCTAGGCATGATGAATGGTACACAAAAATGACAAAGGATTGTTTCAGCAAGGTAAAGGTGGGAAGAATGGCACTGATATTGAGCTGCTAACAATATATCCAAAATTCTTGTTCTTCAGCTTTCCTCAAAGGTGGGTTGGGTGCTCATAGAAAAGTAAAAACGAGGTTAACAAAAGCTAAAGGTATATGTAAACTATGAAAATAATAGAATGCATCAAAGGAGGACAATATTGTGATGGCTACAGGTTATCCAAAAAAATGTTTTAAGTTCTAACAATAGAGGAGTCCAGATGAGCAATACCACAATAAGTTTGCCTTTGTTCTCTGGCCTTCTTGCAAGCCTGAATGCAGCAACTGTATTTGCTCCAGAGGATATCCCCACCTGCAACCAATGAGAAAAAGTTTAATTCTGATATTAGACTTAAAAGTATAAAGTGTCCCTGTAAGATGATCAAACAGGATTCTAGCTCTTCATGTAGTTTAGTTTTAGTTGAAAGCATCATAAGCTTAATTAATTATCCAGATGAACACTTTGATCTGCAGGTGCCCTTGTTTACTATCTATGACTACTATATCTCTCGAAATTCAGTTAGCAGATAACAGTCAGGTGTCAAAGATCTCAAGAACATCCAATTAACAAATTTTATGCACATATGCAACGCACATCCAATAAACCAGCTATAAAACTTGCCATTTCAAGTTCTGTACAGTTATACTTTGTGACCCTTGACTTATATGCCAATAGGATCCTTGACTAATATCTTGAAGTTTTCTGTACAGTTATATCTTGAATCTCTTGATACTCAAAACTATGACCACAGTGAGAAAAACTGAAACCGCGAAGTCTTTGTTGCTGTTGAGGATTATCTGAAGTAAACGGATGCACAGGTACAGAGATATCCGAGATATTTACCAGAAGGCCCTCCTTAAGTGCCAATTCTCTGGCCATCTTCACTGCATCCTCACTTGTTACCTGCCAGATATTTTGAATTCTAAAACAGTTTCTGAAGGATTCTTAATATGAGAGAAATGCCACTGGAATAGAAAATCTGTTATTCTTAAGATATAGAAATATCAAAAATAAAGCATGATGTCGTAGACAGTGGCTATATATCAGAAAGCAATAGAGACTAAAAAGAACTACCTCAAGAACTTCTTCCATTACGTCCAAGTCCAAAATCTTTGGAACAAACCCAACCCCATTGCCAGTAATATGGTGAGGGCCTACACCATCCAACGCATATGAATGAATTCAGTAGTCTTTGTGGTAGTAAGGTTCATTTTATTAGTGTGGAAATTCGCCGCGGGAACACACAACCGGCATAGTCAAAAATCTATGTTATGCAAATGAAAGCAAGCTCACCACCTACCTGGCTTACCACCATTAAGGATATTGCTCTCTGCAGGTTCCAGTCCATATATCTAGGACATTAACAGAAACTATAAGGAATATTTTCAAGTATGACATCAGAAGAAATCTACATAAATACCATGATTGCCATAACTATGAAATGGCCTGGTATCATTCAAGTACATAAAATATCCTGCTTAATAAATCCCCTTCTCATTGTGAAAATGTAATGCAAAAAGGCTTCCGATAGTTGGATGAGAGGACCAAGTTAACAAAATGAGAAAGAAATAGAAGGGGCCATTTGATAAAATAGAGTTATTTATTTTTTCCTATGATGGTAGAACGTTTCACTGATAAAGTAAACATGTTACACGTATGATTATAAGAATAAACGGTACCTTCACATTAGGGTTCTTAGATTTGAGATATCTCCCAACACCAGAAACAGTGCCTCCGCTCCCTATTCCCATCACAAATATGTCCACTTGGCCCAAGGTGTCCTCCCATATTTCAGGACCTGTGGTCTCAAAGTGCACCTAATTTGTTTCTCCCTGTTAGAGACACACATAAAAGGAGGGAAGGAAAGAACAAAAGCAGAACACAATAAAAAGAAAATAAAAACCTATACAAAGCCAATTCTAAGAATGGTTGCACAGACACTCAAAGATTCAAAAGTGGGTAGACACAATTAGAGAAGGAGCATGAACTACAATGTTCACCACAGAATTTAAGAAGCATAAAACAATCCACAACCAGCCTATTCTCACTCATATTGAGTTTATTATTCTCCTACCCACCAAGTACCAACCATTAGTCAGTTCACATCAATGCCAATGGACAAATTCTGCAACAATAGCACCCACATCCACAAAATGGTACTGTATGCTTGTCAACAATTTTGTTGACGAGATCTCCCCCAAGCAAAATGTTGCCCAACAAATTTTACTCTTTAACTCCGTTGGGAATAGAAGATACCCACCATAGGAAGAGAATGAAGGAAATCGTGGGTTTTAATCACCTGGGTATTGACAGGGTTCTCAAACTGCTGCAGCATATAGGCGTCCGGGTATGTGTCCATGAGCTCGTAGGCCTTCTTAACGGTGCCCCCCATCCCTTTGGTGGGATCCGTCAGCACCAGCTCTGCCCCAAAGGCTCTCATGGTTACCCTCCTCTCCAGGCTAGTGTAGGAGGGCATGGTGAGCACCAGCTTGTAGCCCTTGAGCGCCGCCATGAACGACAGCCCGATGCCCATGTTCCCGGACGTGGGTTCGATCAGCACACTCTGCTCCAACGGCGATAGCATCAGCGATGATTCTAATGCTGAAACGGTCGATTCGGATATTTCAAAGAAGAGAAGCCACTTCTCACCTTCCCCGGGGAGATCAACCCTTTCTTCTCCGCGTCCGTGATCATCGCTAAGGCAGGTCTGATCCCTCAAGCAATTGGGGAACCCGGAAAAAGGAACATAAAAACAACGTCATGGCCTCATGGGTAGAAGAAAACGGTATTTTCCCCTGCTTTTGGATGCAAATAGTTTCCTATCTTCTTATGAATCTTATCCATGGGAGGGAAGGATGATGGGGAACCATCAGTCCCCCAGTTTATCGGTGACAAGCAACGGCAAGGAAACTGGCATTCTCAACAATTCAAACCCTCTGGTCATCACTCCACAGTATCGTGTAATATGAAAGCAGCAAGAGATGGATTGAAACAATCCAGGAGCAGATGGAGGATTAAAGAACGAGCATGTTGCAGCATAGGCAAGTCCCTTAGAGCAATTGGAGACAAAATAAGCCGCAAACGGGGAGAACAAGCACCTGTCCTTAATGCTGGAGCACGGCTGCATCATCTCAAGCTTGGCGGCCACCCGGGCCTCGCCGCCCTCGCACACCTTGTTGAGATAGACCAGGGGGGTCCTCCCAATAAGCTGCTTGGAAATATATAGAAGAAGAAGAGGATCAGAACAGATGTTTCCTTGTTCACGTAAAGCAAGGCCATTTTCACAAACAACGCTCGCATGCGGAAGCATCGTACGGCAGAGTGATAAGATAGGGGAAGGTGGAAGAAGAAGGCAAAGAGGGATCTTTTCTTCCCCCGAGTTTACGGGTTGTCTCGGGGGCCGGGGGGAGGGCATGCCTGCGAGACATCCCGCTTGATGTTAATGGCGGAGGCGTCGTTGAAGATCCCTGGGGACGCACCCTGCTCCACGGCCGGCCCCGTAGAGAAGTAGTTGACGGGGAAGAAGGGGCGCCCGCTTCTGCTGTCGCATCCCCTCAAACCCTTCCTTATCGCACCCAGTAACCTCGCCATTTCTTTCTCTTTCTTCTTCCTCTTCCTCCTCCCCCGCCCTCCTCCTCTTCTTATTCTTCTCCTCTCAAGCATTACCCCTGCCCGCTTCCTGTCGCACTCCCTCGCCGGCTGAAGCAGCCTCAAGACACAGCAGCATGGAGCAGCTAGTGCTCAGTGGGCTCCGCAGTTAACATCAGCGCCCCGTCCCCTTCTTCCCCCCCCCCCCCCCCCCCACACACACACACACAACACACTCTTACACATACTCACAGATCCTAATTCCTATCGAGAGGGAGAGAGAGAGAGAGATGCCAAAATCTTAGAAATTTTCATTATATCACCAGAAAAAAACACGTTTTATTTTCCAAGTCGGTACGCTGGTAAGAAAATCTGGGAATCCGCCGTTACCCATCAGAGAATCTAACGTGTGTCCCAAACGCGCAATTTTCAGAAGTTGGTGTCTTGGTGACGATGGATTATTGGGAGCACGGTTATTATTACCAAAGAATCCTATCAACGAACCTTTAAAAAAAAGCCTATCACACATGGAAAATTGAGTACAAGAAAGATAGATATGGATCGAAACTGTGGTGGGTCAGAGGGTGTAAGACGTACGTCGACGGAGGGGATGCGGTAGGCTGGGAAGATCCCAGCTGGGAACCCAGACAGTCATGGGCGGCTCCCCGATGCCGGAGGAGGCAGCCAATGGGAGGCTGATAACATGACAGAAAAACCAAAGAAACGCTCCGGTGGGCCTCCTCCCACGGGCATCTCCTATGCTATTCGGTGCCCCGGCACCGGCAGCACGCCCGCCTACTCCCCAACGAGCTTCCCGTGGCAGAAGGGAGCAGCCAAACAGTTACAGAAGAAGGGGATCATTTACGGTTGGTGATTGTCCCGCGACGTATTTGTCGCGAAGCCTCGCAGAACCTCTCGCCACAAGAGCGACGGAATCCTCGCTGACTTCGGCGGACTACTGGCCGTCGTCGGGCGGGGGGGCTCCTCCGGTGAACTCCCCCCTTTGTTTGCCCTCCTTACCTCTTCCCCAAAAGTAGTACTTTTTTCCTTTTGTCGTATGCACAGAAAATGATTTTTCACGGTGGAAACCTCGCCATCCTCGCTCGACAAGATAGATAGAGACTTGAGTGATTGGATTGACCATATCATCTCCCTACCTCTACGGAACTTTGGTCAACTTTGTTCCCTGCACTCATCGCCAATAATAATGATACAATTGTGTACGCCCTTTTCGAGGTTATTAATATATCTCCTCTTGACTCTATTCCGAATGCATAGTATATATATATATATATATATAAAGAATAGTACACATTATTCGACAAATATTCTATGATCATTATATTAAAAATTTCTCAAATATTGACCATTTGGCCTTATCCAATAATTGATTACAACTATAATAACACCCTTATTTAGACTCATGATCGTGTAGAAATGTCACACTTACGCCTAGGACGAATCGACTGCTTTCTATCTGGGTCCCACCTGACGATCAATATTCTTTGTCTGAATTTATGACTAAGACGATGTATCGTCTAAGCACTTCATCTTCCTTTGTCGATTTGTGATATATCATCTAAGTCGCCATCCATTTAGACATTGTTCCGTCTAAATCACGTTCCACTTAGATAGGGATGTAAATAGATTGGGTTCGGCTCGGGTAGACCAATACCATACCCTATCCGTGAAAATTTTATAAATATCATACCCGGATAGTACCCTATTATTTTTGCGGGTATGGATACGGGTATATCCGTCACGGGTATGGATATATCCGTGGATATCCATATTCGTCTATAAATCATCAGTCCACGTCCACATCCAAGGGAATGTCAGATTTATGAGAAGTGGAAAAAGAGAAGTTCGACCAATAATTTTCTTATCAAAGTAATTTTTATGTTTTATAAAAATATCCTTACAATTTTAGCAAGAAGGTGAAACTCATAAACCCAACAAGGAGGGCAACGGGTGAGTTTATGACAAAATCATAGGCCTAACATGCATAATGAGTTATTAAGAACGGGTTCGGATCGGGTATGAATTCAGATGCACTAAATCCATACCCTATCCAAATATGTACTGGGTATTTTAAACATATCTGAACCCGAATCCATATCCGTTAATTCGAGTATTACCTGACCCATCACGGGTCAGGTGATGCAGGTAATTGGATTTGCGGGTATTTTTGACATCCCTACACTTAGACGATCTATCGTCTAAGTCACCTTCAACTTCGAGCTTGGACGATACTTCGACTTAGATGATACTTGGCCTAAGTGAACTGTACTTCGTCTAACTTGGGTTTCGACTATCATGTACTTAGAATATCTATCGTCTAAAGCACATAAACTACGACAATCACTTAATATTCATCCCTTTGAACAATATAAGTCACATCTCAATAAATCTCCACATTAACGAATATTCAAACTATTCTTACACCAGTTAGCGCTTGGTGATGTGGACTAAATCCAAACAGTGCTTGAATTTCTTACTGTGATTGGTTTTGTCAACATATCAACTGCATTCTCCTTGATCTCCACCTTCGCATGATCAATTTCTCAAACACTAAGTGATTCCCTTATCTTGTTAAACCTGACACCTATATGCTTCGTTTTGACAAGATAAACCTGATTTTTTTGTCAAATATATTGTACTCTGGCTGTCACACTGCATGTAATGCCCCGGTTCTCTCTATCGTTCTCTCACCCTCTCGGCTCCGGCTGCAGACGGAGGCGACCATGGGCGAGGTGGCGACGCCGGGGAGCTGCAGAGGCGCGTGGTGGAGCGAGGATCGGTGCGGTTTAGGCGCGATCCCGAACGGTAGATTCAAAGCCGACGGTTCGGTTTGTGGCGCGGTTTTCGGCGTGGTCTAGTCCCTTCGGGGCACGGTTTCTTCGGTGGAGGTAGGGAGATGGACCGCCACTTCGTTCTGCACGTTTTCCCTGCTTTTGTGCGTTGTTTGGTGCTCGATCGGGGGAGATCGGGCAGGTTTAGTGAAAACCGTAGTTTTTGGGATTTTCAGGGTTCGCCGGAAAACGGCAACCGTTCTTGGTCTAGTTAGTATCAAAATGACCGTTGGGATGTCTGGATCCCATTCATGCTAGTTTCGTGTCGATTGGTCGTCATTCGAGGCCGGTAGGAGTCCGGGAACCTCGGTGACTCGTTTAGGGTCGATTTGTCTAAATCGCCCTGATCTCTTGTTTTAATGCATACATGTGGGTTTTTTGGCCTCCAGATGTTATTTTTCATGGTTTGTCTTTGTTTCCCCTACGTTTCGGCGTGAATGGGGCATGGAACGGGCCGATTCGGCCTTCCCCTTGATTTTCTCGTCGTTCTCGATTTTCTGAACTGATCGCGGTCCACCAATAACCGTGTTCATTTGGTCGCGGTCCTAGGAGAACCGCGTTTACCCGGCCGAGAGAGTCGACAAGAGTCGCGGTCTTGCGACAGACCGCGTTAGTCTAGTCGCGGTCTTCAGGCGACCGTGACTGCGTGGTCGCAATCCTCCGGTGACCGCTACCTTCTTTTGGCGTCTGGTTCGTGTAACGCGTCTATGGTGGTTCGTTCGGTCCTGTTGTGGCCGTGATGGCTGTTGGGCTTTTCGGTGTGCGGCTGTGTGTTTGTTAGTCTGTTTTAGGTGATGTTAGGGGTGTTGTGCATCCCTTAGTTTTGATGATGACAAAGGATATGTTTAATTGCTCCTTCAATGTAAAGTAATGGACTCATGACAATTTGATGATGACAAAAGATACTCATGACAATTTGATGATGACAAAAGATGTGTTTAACTAATTCAATGCAAATCTGATAGTTCAAGTAATTTCAGGTATACTGAAGTACTAATGAAGTCAACAGATCAGAGGAAGTTTTCAAGGGTTGCTTGTCGACCAGAGAAGTGGTCATTGTTGACCAACGAATCCAACCAAACACAGCTCAAGTCATTTTTCCTCTGTACGCGCTCTGGTTGTCGACCAGAGCCCTGCTCGTTGTCGACCACGGAACAGATAGAGCATCAGACAGAACTGCCAGTCATCTGGACATTACCCCTTGTCGACTAGCGACAGGGCTATTGTCAACAATGAGCGATACGAGCATCAGCCTGAAGAACCAGCCGTCTGGACACTGCTCATTGTCGACCAGAGACAGGGTCGTTGTCGACCACAAGCGGTACAGCGTCCAGAACTGAAATCCAACCGAATTCAGTTTCGGTTCCTTGAAACCTGCAGGTTGTTGTTGCAGGTTGTTGGGCTGTTCAGAGGATAAGATTCCGCACTGGATTTAAGGAGAGAATCTTGGAAAGAACCAGTCAAACTTATTCAAATCTTTCTGATAAATCTTCTCCCTGTTTTCTAGCCGATAATCCAATGGATGTGCGCTCAATAATGAATCTGCGTGGGAAAAGCCTATGCTTTGAAAAGAACTGGTACAAAAGGTAAAGAGGACAGAGAGCGGAGTGTGGAACACAGAGTAGAAGCAAAAGAAAGGATACACCCACGAAGATACTCTGAAAGAGGAAAGAAGGAGTGGCTCTTCAGAAATCACAAAGACTGCACAAGACCGAAGGCATCTTCATTGCTGTAGAAGGAAGACTGACTCAAGACAAGCAAGACTCCAGCAGCGTCGCAGCTGAAGGGAATCGTCTCGAAGTTCCACAGGGAGTCTATTCCTGTTATCTGCAGTCCCAGGCTGAACTCTTTTTCTTTGATTCAAACGCTCTTGTTCAGTCCTGTTGCTTCTTTTGTTCTTTTCATTACATCAAGTGTCAAGCTGTGAGGCAGCGGGTACAAGCTGTGTGTCAGCAGGAAGAAGCTGTGTATCAGCGGTGTATTGGTTGAGATCAGGAGTTCTCATTTAGTGAAGCCTTGCTCAAGTTGAGCGAGGGGTGGACGTAAGTCTCGGGAAGAGACTGAACCACCTAAAAATCCTGTCTTGTGGTTTTACGTGTGGTGTGTGCTCTTCTTATTGCTTGCTGTCACTGTTGTTATCAGTTTTATCTTTGCAACCCATAGTTTGCTTAAGGTCTAGTCAATCTTTAGTTTATAAATTAAAAAAGGGGCTAGATCTATTCACCCCCCCTCTAGATCTATTCAGTCCGTACTCAACACGTGGTATCAGAGCTAGACTCTCCGAAAATGTGGTCTAACAACCAGGAGAGAACTAGCGGACTGAACTCTAGAAGTCTAATGGCTGAGGGACACTCAGTGACTAGACCACCATATTTTGATGGAAATGATTATTCATACTGGAAAAATCGTATGCAGGTGTTCTTGAGAGCACAAGATCATGAGATGTGGAGAGTAGTAAGCCGCGGACCCTATGACCTGCCCGAAGACGAGGATACCTGGACCAGAGAACAGGTCAGAAAATCAACCATCAACTGGGGAGCTATGAACGTAATGCAATGCGCACTTCACCCCACGGAGTTCTCAAGAGTCTCACAATGTGCAACAGCCAAGGAGATGTGGGATCGACTCAAGGTCATCTATGAAGGTACTTCAGAGGTAAGAGAGTCCAAAGCAAATATGCTAGTCTCAGAATACGAAATGTTTAGAATGAAAACTGACGAAAGCATTTCTGAGATGTATGCCAGACTAGTACAACTAACAAATAGCTTAAAGAGTCTAGGGAAGACCTACAAAGAGCAGGAGCTTGTGAGGAAAATCTTAAGGTCCCTCACACCTATGTGGCATACCAAGGCCACAGTAATTGAGGACTCAAAAGACCTCACAACTATGACTGTGGATGAACTGGTAGGTTCCCTAATGACATATGAGGTCAACCTAAAGAGAAAGGAAGATGAGGGCAAGAAAAAGAAGCAGCTCGCCCTGAAGACTAAAATAGGCACCTCTGAATTATCTGACACTGATAACTCATCTAGCACAGGTGAGGAAACAGGCGAGCTAGCCATGCTAACAAGAAAGTTCAGAAGGTTCCTGCGGAAGAAGGTAGGGGACTTAAAAATCCTAAGGGCACGGTAAGGAAATCATCCCAGTTTAAGTTTGACAAAAACAAAGCTTCATCTAACAAGCTTATTTGCTACAACTGCAGGAAACCAGGACACATGAAGGCTGAATGTCCAGAGGCTCCTAAGAAATCAAGCTTCAAGTGGAAAGGCAAGAAACCAAAGGCAATGATAAGCACATGGAGCGAGGAGGAGGAAAGCAGCGAAGAGGAAACAACTTCCGAGGAAGAAGAAGGAAACACATGTCTAATGGCCAAAGGAGACAGCAACGATTTTGAGGTAACCTCCCCTTTTCAAGACTTTTCTAGCTCAGATTGGGAAGAAGCCTATTCAGATTTACTTGATACATATGAAAGAATAAGAAGGGAAAATAAAAGTTTGAAGAAGAAGGTTAATCAGTTCAATAATGACAGCAACTCAATTGCCAACAGAACTGAACTAGAATTGGAGATCACCACCTTGCAAAATAAACTGAATCAACGCGAGATAGATGAAGAAAACGTCAAAGGGCTATTAGAAGAAAATGAAGTACTGAAAAACACAATTGACGAGTTAAAATTAAAGACTCAAGAATATGAACAGGAAACTAAGCTAACTCAAGAAAGAAACAACTCACTCAAGGAAGAAAACAGTCAACTTCTGAAAGAAATAGAAAGAATCCAAAGTGAACTGAAAAACAAACAGGAAACATTGGAAAAAATGACTAAGGGTGAAGAAAACTTGAACGCGGTGTTGGGAATAAAAGTAAACTTTCAGAAAGAGGGATTAGGGTACAACCCAACAGCTAAAAAGGAATTCCAAATAAAAACGTTAAATGAAAAAGTTGACACAAAAGGAAAAGGCCCCTTGATAAACCTATATCAAAACAAACAAAAGGACATAGCTGAAAGTTCCTCTAAACAGACTAATGTCACCTTGGAAGAGAGGAATTCTAAAGGGAAAATGGTCAATCTACATCAGCTTAAAAACAACAGCCATATCAGACGAGAAGTTCAAATTCACAGAGGTAACCAGACAAACAAAGCATTAAATCATGTTAATAAACACAAACCTGTAAAACAAGGTGTCTGGAAATAGGCTGGTCGACAACAGACTCCTCCTATGTCGACCAGAGGATCTGCCAGAACAGGTGCTGGCTTCTGGAGAAACCCTGGTCGACCACAGACATACCAGATGTCGACCAGACACACAAACAGAACCCACAATTTCTCTCAGCTGAAACAGAATGGAAATTGGAATTTAAGAAAATGGACTCAAAATAGAGGAACATTAAATCAAAAGGAACACAACCTGAACAAGTTAAGAAACGAGAAGACAAACTGTTCTAACAAAATTTGGGTTCCCAAGATGTTGTTACAGCAGTTTCATGATTTCACAAGCTATCTTGGACCCGGGTACCATTGGGGTCCAAAAGTTTCTGTGTAATTCGTGATGCAGGAATGTCTGGCAGCCATGCACAACAAGTGGTACTTAGATAGTGGTTGCTCAAGACACATGACAGGAGACAAGACCAAGTTCTCCCAGCTAAGCTCAAAAGATGGAGGTTATGTGACGTTTGGAGGAAATAACAAAGGCAAGATTATCGGAAGAGGTAAGATAGGTAAGAAACCTTCAAACTGTATTGACAATGTTTTGCTGGTAGATGGACTGGAATATAATTTATTGAGCATCAGTCAACTATGCGACAAAGGTCATAAAGTAGTATTTGACTCCAAGACTTGCAAGATTATTGAACCAAATTCAGATGCAGTCAAGTTTATTGGTGAGAGAGTGAACAATGTCTACATGATAGACTTGGATGATCCAGCCCACTCCAACTTGTGCCTAACCGCCAAGAAGGAGGACTTGACCTGGTTGTGGCACCGAAGGCTAGGGCATGTTAGCTATAGGGTGCTGCACAAACTTGTGAAAAATAAAATGGTTCTTGGTTTGCCTGAAATTTCGTTTGCTCAAAATGTCAAAGTATGTAAAGCATGCACCCAAGGAAAGCAAACAAGAAAATCATTCAAAGGTAGAACTGAAAGTCAGTCATCTAGACCCCTAGAACTTGTACACATGGACCTTTTTGGCCCAACAAGAATTGCCAGTCTTAGTGGTAAGAAATATGGTTATGTTCTAGTGGATGATTTTTCCAGATTTACATGGGTAATGTTCTTATCACATAAAAGTGATGCTTTCATGAATTTCAGGAATTTTACAAAAGAATGAAGCAGGATGGTAAGTCCAAAGTGTGTACAATCATATCTGACCATGGGGGGGAGTTTGAAAATTCTGATTTTGATGTATTCTGTAAAAAGAAGGGCATAACCCACAGATTCTCCTCACCAAGGACACCGGAGCAAAATGGAGTTGTAGAGAGAAGGAACCGCACTCTTGTCGAGATGGCTAGAACCATGTTGGTTGAAGCTAATCTTCCAAGGAAGTTTTGGGCTGAGGCGGTCAACACAGCATGCTACATTGTAAACCGGGCAATGGTAAGACCATCTAGTGCAAAAACTCCATATGAAATGCTCAAAGGTAAGAAACCATCTCTAGCTCATCTTAGAATCTTTGGTGCAAGATGTTTCATTCATAACAATGATAAGAGAGTCTTGGACAAATTTGAACCAAAGAGTGACTCAGGAATATTCTTGGGCTATTCTGACCGATCAAGAGCCTATAGGGTTTTTAACACCAAAGATCAAATTGTTGAAGAATCCCCTCATATCTCATTTGATGAAGTTAATGATCTTATTAAAAATGAACAGGTCAGCAAGGAAGAAGAAGATGGAGAATTTCTGAAAGACAAAGAAGAACCGATGGAGAATGAAGAAGCACAGAATCAAGAAAGAAACCAAGGTAATTCTAATGATCAGACCGAAGGAGAGATCATCTCAGGTAACAATCTTGAAAACTTGAGACTCTTAGAGATCATCCCTTAGATAACATTATTGGTGGAATACATGATCCTAGGAAGACTAGATCTCAGATTAAGGCCATTAATGAACTGGATCAACTTGCTCTTGTGTCCCAAATAGAGCCCAAATCTGTAGAGGAAGCCGTAAAAGATGAATCATGGATAAATGCTATGCATGAAGAACTAAATCAATTTGAAAGAAATCAGGTGTGGAGCCTTGTCCCCAGACCTTCATCTCACCCCGTTATTGGAACCAAGTGGGTGTATAAAAACAAGTTAAGTGAAGAAGGGGTAGTAATGAGAAACAAGGCTCGGCTTGTGGCTAAAGGGTACAACCAGGAATTTGGGGTTGATTTTGAAGAATCATATGCTCCAGTTGCTAGATTAGAAGCCATCAGGATATTGTTAGCCTTTGCAGCATCTCATGGAATCAAATTACAACAAATGGATGTAAAAAGTGCTTTTCTAAATGGCATTATAAAAGAAGAGGTCTATGTGGAACAACCCCCTGGTTTTGAAAATGATGAACTTACTAATCATGTTTTCAAATTGCACAAAGCCTTGTATGGATTAAAGCAGGCTCCTCGGGCGTGGTATGAAAGGTTGAGCTCCTTCCTCACCAAAAAGGGATACACAAGAGGTAAAATTGATCAAACATTATTTTCCAAAACCCAAGGTAAGAATATACTGCTTGTACAAATCTATGTGGATGATATTGTGTTTGGATCTACTGAAACCTCTTTGTGTACTGAATTTGCAAATTTAATGACTAATGAGTTTGAAATGAGCCTAATGGGTGATTTACAATTCTTTCTTGGATTGCAGATCTCACAATGCAGAGAAGGATATTTTATAAATCAATCCAAGTACATAAAAGAAATGTTGAAGAAATTTGGCATGGAAAGCTGCAAGCCAATCGAGTCACCCATGGGTACAAGTGCAACCTTGGAAGCAGATATAAAAGGTAACATGGTAGATGCCAAGAAATACAGAGGTATGATCGGATCCCTACTATACTTAACTGCATCAAGGCCAGATATTCAGTTTAGTGTATGCATGTGTGCTAGATATCAGTCTAGTCCTAGAGAATCACATTTAGGAGCTGTCAAGCGTATCTTTCGATACCTTGCCGGCACCCAAGAATTGGGTTTGTGGTATCCTACATATTGCAAACTAGATCTGATCTCATATTCGGATGCTGATTATGCTGGTTGCAAAATTGATAGGAAGAGTACTAGTGGTTATTGTCAATTCTTAGGTGGATGTTTAATATCATGGGCTTCTAAGAAGCAGCACTCTGTGGCACTCTCCACTGCTGAGGCTGAGTATGTCGCAGTAGGGAGTTGTGGTACACAGGTTATGTGGATAAAACATCAACTCCAAGACTACAATGTAGATCTTGGCTGTGCACCCATTTTATGTGACAACACTAGTGCTATTAACTTGTCTAAAAACCCCATTCAACATTCTAGGACAAAACACATTGAGATCCGTCATCATTTTCTGAGAGATGAGGTCTCCAAAGGAAATTTCATGCTTCAATTTGTAGAAACTGAAAAACAATTGGCAGACATTTTCACTAAACCCCTAAACAATGACAGGTTTTCAACTCTAAGAAGGGAGTTGGGGATATGTAGAATATCTCCTGAAATTTCTTGAAATGCACATATTCATGTGATCTCTGTATAGCTTTCTGTCATTCCAATAATTAGATATGTCAGTTAGATCTCTGGTACTAGTTGTGTTTGGAAGCTCTGGTGTCGGCTGTTACTCAAGCAACTTTCTGCAAATTCCTGGCACTGCTACCGGTTAGCTCTGGTGGTCGACCAACGACAGGGCATTGGTCGACCAAGGCATCAAGACAGGAAACTGTTTGGTTCTGTGACTACGCAGATGTCGACAATAGACAGTCCCATGGTCGACAATAGATTTATAAGAAAGCAGATGTCAACATCAGGCAGGGCCTGTGACTACGCAGATGTCGACCAGAGACAGCTCCATGGTCGACAATGGATCTGTAAGGAAGCAAATGTCCACTTTAGACAGGTTCATGGTTGACACTAGTTCTAGTAGGGAATCTTCTGGACTGTTTAAACTGGTAGGGCTCAGATTCATCTTCACTCATTCATCATCATCCATACTTTCCATTCCCTGTGTCTTTCTATATCATCCTGGCCAACATTTTTTTATTTCAGCATGGATTCTCAAATTGAGGGGGAGAAAAAGTGTAAACTCATTCCTTGATAAAACATTGAATAACCTAACCATATCTTCCAATAAAATCACCAATGTAATCAGTAAGAGTAGAGGTTGAGTGTAGTAATGAGGATTTGGACTGTACTACTTCAATAAATTCAAACCATAACTATGATTCTGTCACATGATTTTGAAGACTTATGATTTTTAGTAGTAAGTCGGTTTCTCTACCTGTGTCCGTGCTGAACAGTTAATATAAATCCAAAAATATAGCATGAATGCACGTGGAATACGCCATAACTCTGTCCTCATGGTAGAGCAATGGATTGGATTCTGAGAAACTACTGCCTCCCATTTTAAGAAAAAAATGGATGAAAACTAAGTGAGAGGCATGTGTGTCATGAAGAATCAATCTATCTCTGCTACTATCAAAAATTATTGAGATTGGGCATACTGAGTAACTGGGGATATTGGCGTCTGATAAACGTATATCCTCACGGATAAAAGGTGTGTCCCAGTTAAAAGTGGAATGGTTAGGCATGCTAAGTAGCCGAGGTTTCTGGCGTGTAAAAAGCGTGTCTCCTCGTGTAGAAAAGCATGTGATAAACCTGACCACAGCTTTCAAAATGATTCCAAAAGGAAAAACTCAAAATTATCTAAAAGGCGGAGGAAAATGGTTGACCAAAGGCATGGCATGCAAAGAAAAGTTGAAAACACTGTTCAGCAAGCACAGCTATTAAAATTATCTCATGAAATCTATTATAAGTTTAAGAAGTCATGTGGAGGAAATTAGATATGGGGAGTAAGCTTATTGGTGTAATACTTTCAAATTCAAGTGAACCACTAGGCCCACTCTACTAGTTTACAAGGTGGTCTTTGCATAAGGGTGGAGAGGTTACATAAATGCTTCATTAAGGAACGGATGTACACTTCAATAAATCCCCCAAATTTAATTCAGCTGATTTAATCCTGGCCCTTCGTTTTCAGCATAGCGCTGGTTCCACAACCCTAGGTTTTAAGACCCAGGTCTTACTCTCTGATATCCTGCCCTATAAATTGAACCGACTGGGTCCCTAATCTTCTCACCCTCGCCGTTCTCACCCTTCACGGTCGTCCTTCGTCTCCAGTCCCCTTTCGACCCCTTGTGCATCCCTCTCTCTCTCGCCTCAACACACTCTCTCGCTACCTTCCACCTTGAATCTGTCGCGTCCTCAGAGGTCGTCCAAGCGAGCAAGGGATCAGGTTCCTGCCGAAGCGTCGCCGCCGTCCAAGCACTCCAAGCAGAAGGCCACGCAGGGTCAGCCATCGACCACTCGGCGGTCGACAACGGATAAGACAGCAACCTTAGATATGCCCATCGTCCATCCAGTCTCTGGATCACTGAAGCCCCGGACCATCCTGCCACCGAGAATAGTAGATTTCTCCGATCAGAAGCTGATGGAGATGTTCCCAGAGCTGCTGGAAGTTTTGGACGCCCAAGGCTGGACAGAGTTTGTCTCTGCACATACTATGTATTCCCCACAGCTTGTGCAAGAGTTCTACCACAACCTGCAAGTCGTGGATGACAAGGTCTATACAGTAGTTCAGGGTGTCGTCGTCAGCCTCGACTTCAAGCTACTCCACAAGGCGCTGAAAATTTCCAGGCATGGTACTGCCTTCAATCCTGAGGATTTTGACTTCAAAGCAGCATATGCCGTGGTCACTGGCCAACCAGTCCCTGAGGTCCTTCCAAAATCCCTCAATGCCAACACTTTCCCTCCTCTTCATCGATTGCTCCATCACCTTCTTACCACCATAATCCAACCAAGAGGAGGCGCCAGGGAACATGTAAGTCGACTTCACCTATTTCTTCTCCATGGCCTCATCACACGCCAACCCATCTGCCTTCCCAAGCTCATGCAGAACACTTTCAAAACCCTCTTGCATTATCCCCTGAACTCTCTTCCATATGCTGCCCACATAACTGCCATTTTGGAAGCAGCAACTATACCCATTCCTCACGCTCCGCGCGTTGTCATTCCCAAACGGCACGTATACTCGTTCCATTACGTGACCACATTTTTGGGCTATAAGAAGGTAGGAGATCAAGTCCAGCGCACCCTACCATCCAAGGGTAAATCCAAAGCACCGTTGCCTCCCTCTTCTCCACCACAGACACCAATTCATGTCAGCCCTGCTGCAACCCCTCCACCTGTGGTGATTCCCACTCCCACTCCCACTTCTACCACCACTGCTACCCATCCTCCACCTTCACTCGCTATTGTGCCATGGCAACCAGGCACTGCAGCCACTCATGTTCCATCTACGTCTGTTCCACCTACCCATGTTCCATATGACTCTGTTCCATTTACCTCGCTCCGTCTACTTCTGCTCCACCACCTCCTTCCACCTCCAACACTGAGTCTCACGGAGTGCTTCTCCAGATAGCATCTCAGCTGACCTCACTCACAACTCAATTCCAATCCTTTCAAGAAAGTATGAATGCTGCAACCGGGCGCTTGGAGCTGAAAGTCCAAAGACTAGAGCAGCAGATGGAGACCAGGTTCATCAAGCAACAGGAACACTCAGAACATGCTAGCTCTCGGTTTAACAGACTGGTTGGCACTTTAGCTGAAGTGTCAGCAGAGATGGGTACACGCATTGAGTTCACCAACCAGCAGCTTAAACAGTATCACCATGCTACTATCTCAGAGATCCAGAAGCTAAGGCTTTCTTATGCACACATAGTTGACAAGCTGGATCGGATGGCAGAGAACGTGAAAGCCCGAGACTTCTTCGTCCTCCTCGGAGTGAATGTCTGGATACTCCTCTTTTTGCTGTTGACAAAGGGGGAGAGAGAGTCTGTGTGTCATTGTGTGTCTAGGTGTGTCTAGATGTCAAGTCTTTGCCTTTGTTTTCATTCATGTAATTCGTGTTATGATACTTTTGAAAGGCATATCAAATGAATTTTCTGGCTGAAATCTGTGATAATGATATATGTTATGATAGTTTCTGAATGGCATATCAAATGCATTTTCTGGTTGAAATAATCTCCTGATTGTCACAATGACTCATGGTTGTCATCATCAAAAAGGGGGAGAATGTTGTGCATCCCTTAGTTTTGATGATGACAAAGGATATGTTTAATTGCTCCTTCAATGTAAAGTAATGGACTCATGACAATTTGATGATGACAAAAGATACTCATGACAATTTGATGATGACAAAAGATGTGTTTAACTAATTCAATGCAAATCTGATAGTTCAAGTAATTTCAGGTATACTGAAGTACTAATGAAGTCAACAGATCAGAGGAAGTTTTCAAGGGTTGCTTGTCGACCAGAGAAGTGGTCATTGTTGACCAACGAATCCAACCAAACACAGCTCAAGTCATTTTTCCTCTGTACGCGCTCTGGTTGTCGACCAGAGCCCTGCTCGTTGTCGACCACGGAACAGACAGAGCATCAGACAGAACTGCCAGTCATCTGGACATTACCCCTTGTCGACTAGCGACAGGGCTATTGTCAACAATGAGCGATACGAGCATCAGCCTGAAGAACCAGCCGTCTGGACACTGCTCATTGTCGACCAGAGACAGGGTCGTTGTCGACCACAAGCGGTACAGCGTCCAGAACCGAAATCCAACCGAATTCAGTTTCGGTTCCTTGAAACCTGCAGGTTGTTGTTGCAGGTTGTTGGGCTGTTCAGAGGATAAGATTCCGCACTGGATTTAAAGAGAGAATCTTGGAAAGAACCAGTCAAACTTATTCAAATCTTTCAGATAAATCTTCCTCCTGTTTTCTAGCCGATAATCCAATGGATGTGCGCTCAATAATGAATCTGCGCGGGAAAAGCCTATGCTTTGAAAAGAACTGGTACAAAAGGTAAAGAGGACAGAGAGCGGAGTGTGGAACACAGAGTAGAAGCAAAAGAAAGGATACACCCACGAAGATACTCTGAAAGAGGAAAGAAGGAGTGGCTCTTCAGAAATCACAAAGACTGCACAAGACCGAAGGCATCTTCATTGCTGCAGAAGGAAGACTGACTCAAGACAAGCAAGACTCCAGCAGCGTCGCAGCGGAAGGCAATCGTCTGGAAGTTCCACAGGGAGTCTATTCCTATTATCTGCAGTCCCAGGCTGAACTCTTTTTCTTTGATTCAAACGCTCTTGTTCAGTCCTGTTGCTTCTTTTGTTCTTTTCATTACATCAAGTGTCAAGCTGTGAGGCAGCGGGTACAAGCTGTGTGTCAGCAGGAAGAAGCTGTGTATCAGCGGTGTATTGGTTGAGATCAGGTGTTCTCATTTAGTGAAGCCTTGCTCAAGTTGAGCAAGGGGTGGACGCAAGTCTCAGGAAGAGACTGAACCACCTAAAAATCCTGTCTTGTGGTTTTGCTTGTGGTGTGTGCTCTTCTTATTGCTTGCTGTCGCTGTAGTTATCAGTTTTATCTTTGCAACCCATAGTTTGCTTAAGGTCTAGTCGATCTTTGGTTTATAAATTGAAAAAGGGGATAGATCTATTCACCCCCCCTCTAGATCTATTCAGTCCGTACTCAACAAGGGGCTGTTTAGAGGTAGATTTGTGGCGTGTCTGTGTGTGTGTCTATCTAAGTTAGGGTGATGTATGTCATTCCCGTGGTCTGGCCGCTTTCCCCGTGGACGTCAGTTGATGTTCCTATGAAGGCTAAGACTCGGTGGTGTCTGTCGTTCCCGTGGTCTGGCCGCTTTTCCCGTGGACGTCGGTTGATGTTCCTATGAAGGTTAAGACTACGTTTCCGAGTCTGTCGACAGTTTCTTGTGCTGCCTTCGGTGTTTGAGGTACGGGTGACAGTGCATGTCTGACTGTCTGTACTTCAGCTCCGTATTTCATGATCTTCTCGTGCTGTTGCCTTTCGTCACAGACTCGTTGTGACAGCTCGCGGAGCGGGGCACTTACCGAGTGTACGGTTTGTAAGCTAGTCTCCGTCGGCTCCCGGCTGCACCGTAGCGTCCTACGGGGGGAGAAAACTAGCTAGAGGCCTGGCTCTAGGCAGGAGCCAGTGTGTGCACACGTAGTCAGGGGCAGAGGACTGACGCCGACGGGCGTGACCCTGACTAGTACTTGTTACTGTGGTTTCGCGTGGGTCTGCGACTCGGCCGAGCTCACGTAGACGCGATCGGTTGGTAGTCGAGACACTTGTGGTGTGTGTTCCGCGTGGGTCTGTGACTCGGCCGAGCTCGCGTAGACGCGATCGGTTGGTAGTCGAGACACTTGTGGTGTGTGTTGTGGTGGAGTGTAAGACGTCGCGGACGCATCTGGCCGTTCTCCTGGTGAGGGGGTTCTCCGGCGCGTGGCGCGTGACTCCCGTGCTTTTCCTGTGTTGTGACCTGCTCGAGTTAGCCTTCCCGTGGCTAGACTCGAGGTCTGTGTGTTGTCCTGTGCACGACGCTCTGGTCGTGTCGTCTGCGTCTGTCTAAGTCTTTTCTAGACTTTCTTTTGCACGCTGTTGCTAGGAGTAGTTGGGGGCCGAGGTTAGTTCGGCTTTCCTCTTTTTCCCTTTTCCTTGCTGCTCCCTACTCCTCTTTCCCTTTCTAGGCCTGCTTGCCTGCTCGGGTTATTCCCCTCGTCCTTACTGTTAGTGTTGGTGTGCTACATGCCAATTTCGGGTCGGGTAGGCCCAATAGTTATACGATCTTGTTCATTATTAATAAACTGGTGTTTGAGCGTAAATATGCGATTGTGTTACTTTACGTTGTCCCTAGGATATGTGGTTGTAAAGTCAGCTCGAGATGGGATCTCGAACATGAGATTGACTTTACATGTACACATACCTTAAACTGTTCCTGGTTGGAGGGTAATCACTCGGGGACTTTGATTACCTATTAAACCAGTACACATGATGTGTCAGTGACCAGTCTCATGGTCATTGGTGCGGGGCACCAACACATATATGTAGGTGTATGTCCTTGGAGGATGTACACTGAACTGATCCGCTATTGGATCTTCAGATGGTTGATTATACCTAATGTCAACTGAAGATCCAACGGTCTCAGTAGCATCGTTGGTCCTTTGACCTGAGACATTGATCGGATCTTACACGAGGATTGGAATGGTTTAATTACTTGGCTAAGTGACTTTAACCATAAGTCATGAGTTGCCGAGTCGTTAACCACTCCATGATACGTGTGAAGATCGTCAATGGTCAAGAAGGGATCGCTCACTGTCAGGTATATATCAGACAGTTAATGGGTCATGACATTGACGCTCCGTTAAATCCCTGGTCAGGGTCGTGTGAGTTCGTTTAGAACGGACGTCATACACTTTAAGGAGGTCATAGTCAAATGGTACGATCATGGGGTTTGACAGAAACCGTACCCTCGATCGTACCAGACTCATAGAAGGAGCGAGGGATTATATCGATGCGGTAACTGTGGACTTACAGGTACCAAACATGCTGGTTTAAACCCGGGGTCATCTAGGATCACGCGGATTTGCTTGACCCAACGTGATCAAAGGTTCGGAATAAATTAAACTATTGTTCGGCTCTAGTGGAAGCGAAGAATACATTTAATTTACTTCTAATTGGGAATTAGAAGTTAATGGACCTTAAACTAGAGTGACTGTGGGCCTAGAGGATCACACACAATAGATTCTTGGGTGACGGTTTATTATTATACAAGCGTATGTATTAATTCCCTTTAATTCCTTTTGGAAAGGAGTGTAAATGGGGCTTAATACATATGTATAATAAAGGAAAGGTCATATATACAATTTTGGTCATTTGGAGGTCTTTTGAAAAGGGCCAAAACTCTATATATATGGCACCTACGTGAGTTCATTCGAACTCTCCCTTCCAACCCCCATTAATGCTAATCAAGCATTAAGCATTAAGGAGAGGTTAAGCCTCCCCCCTTTCTCCCCCTTGCTCTCTCTCTCTCCAAAAGGTGATAGAGTCGGGGAAAGTTATGCCGGGGAGGTACCGTCGCTGCGCAAGGATCCGTGTGGATCTGCTCTAGAGGCTGTACAGCTGTGCGGCTCGATTTCTCTACATCGGGCTTAGCGGACAGCGTCGTTCCGCGTAAGGTGAAACACGCAACCCGTAATTAGGGTCTTAGAAACACCGATTAGAGCACATATTTAGCTTTCCATAACACCGGGATTGGGTAAATTAATTTTTTGTTATCCGCTACATCACCCGTAGGTGCTGTGCGAAACCTTACACTTACCTGTTCCCTACCCTTGCTTCCCTTTCTTTTACAGCTTTCTAGTGTGGTTTCCTGCGGCTGTTCCTGTCGTTTCTGTTGATCCGTGTTACTGCGTGTTTTTCAGTGGGGATCCGCGTGACCCCTACTGAGCCAGTGACACAAGGCTCACCCCTGCTTTTCAGGTGGGGTGACGTGTTCGTTCTACTACCGCGGATCCTGGAGTTCGAGTCGTAGCTGCCAGCTGGTACCTCCGTCGGGCTTCCCCTGACTTCCCGGTACGTCTTTCTTTTCTGTCAACTGTACTTGGTAGACTTGCTGTCTTTCCTTTGGACTTGACTCTGGGTATATAATTGTGTAAAATCTGTTAATAATAAAAAGTAATTTTATTTCTGCTACTTTAGCAAACCGATCTAATGAAATTTAATTGCTTGCTGTTATATCTGTCAATTCGATGTACTACACGACAGTCCTTTTTCCCTTCGGAGCTTTAACGCTCTTGGGAGGCCTCGCGGGTTCCAAGTGGTATCAGGTGCATTCGGTAGTCCTACCGGGTATATCTGGTATCCGGAATCCGGGTCGTCATAGTTGGTATCAGAGCGTTGTTGTGTGAAGTACATGGGAATCTCAGATATACAGTGTCCAGAGTTGCTAAGTCCAGTACAGTCTTCAGCTGGCGTTAGGTTTCGTGATTTTCGTTTATCGTTGTCGTGGGTCTTTTCTTGGTGAGCAGTCCGATGCATGACACGTCCGTTGTGGTCGTGTGGTCAGCTGTTCTTGTGCCTTGATGTGACTCTGCTTGCAGTTGTGTTCCGTGGTTCTGTGTTCTATACGGAGCCGGAATCCTGCAGGTGTTGTTGTTGTCGTTTGATCACTGTTTCTCTATGATTTTGTGTCTCTGTCTTGGACTGTGGCCTTGTCAGTTAGCTTGATGTACTCCCTTTTTCCGGTAGAGTTAGCTTGCGACTCGATCAGACGTAATATCTGAGTGAGTGCTGACTTGATTACGTTTGTGGTCCGGTGCTATTGTCGTTGGCGTCCTGTGTGCCAGGTGTTCCCTGTTACCTTTGGCACTGGAGCCAATGATGTGGTCAAGCTGTCAGCTGTGAGGACTGTGTCTCCTTGTGTGAGCTGCTGTTTGCCGTGTTGTTGTTGTGGCAGTCGTGTCTCCATTTCTGGTGAGACGTAAGCGACGTTACCTTGTTTCGGAGGTGTCAGACTTGTGTCCACTTGTGCCGTGCTCGATCCAGAGTGTGTGCGCGTGATTATAGTATGATGATGTTCCTATGAGCTGTGTTTCTCGAGATTTGTGTCATTTCCATAGTTGTGCTGTCGGGTTGTTCTTCCCTGCTTACCCTTGCTAGTCCTTAAATTTCGAGGATGAAATTTCTTGAAGGAGGGGAGGATGTAATGCCCTGGTTCTCTCTCTCGTTCTCTCACCCTCTCGGCTCCGGCTGTAGACTGAGGCGACCGTGGGCGAGGTGGCGACGCCGAGAAGCTGCAGAGGCGCGTGGTGGAGCGAGGATCGGTGCGGTTTGGGCGCGATCCTGAACGGTGGATTCAAAGTCGGTAGTTCAGTTCGTGACGCGGTTTTCAGCGTGGTTTACTCCCTTCAGGGCACGGTTTCTTCGGTGGAGGTAGGGAGATGGACCGCCACTTCGTTCTGCACGTTTTTCCTGCTTTTGTGAGTTGTTTGGTGCTCGATCGGGGGAGATCGGGCAGGTTTAGTGAAAACCGTAGTTTTTGAGATTTTCAGGGTTCGCCGGAAAATGGCAACCGTTCTTGGTCTAGTTAGTATCAACATGACCGTTGGGATGTCTGGATCCCATTCATGCTAGTTTCATGTCGATTGGTCGTCATTTGAGGCCGGTAGGAGTCCGGGAACCTCGGTGACTCGTTTAGGGTCGATTTATCTAAATCGCCATGATCTCTTGTTTTAATGCATACATGTGGGCTTTTTGGCCTCCAGATGTTGTTTTTCAAGGTTGCCTTTGTTTCCCCTGCGTTTCGGCGTGAATGGGGCGTGGAACGGGCCGATTTGGCCTTTCCCTTGATTTTCCCGCCGTTCTCGATTTTCTGAACTGATCGCGGTCCACCAGTAACCGCGTTCATTTGGTCGCGGTCCTAGGAGAACCACGTTTACTCGGCCGAGAGAGTCGGCAAGAGTCGCGGTCTTGCGACAGACCGCGTTAGTCTAGTCGCGGTCTTCAGGTGACTGTGACTGCGTGGTCGCGGTCCTCCGGTGACCGCTACCTTCGTTTGGCGTCTGGTTCATGTAACGCGTCTATGGTGGTGCGTTCGGTCCTGTTTTGGCCGTGATGGCTGTTGGGCTTTTCGGTGTGCGGCTGTGTGTTTGTTAATCCGTTTTAGGTGATGTTAGGGGTTGTTTAGAGGTAGATTTATGGCGTGTCTATGTGTGTGTCTATCTAAGTTAGGGTGATGCCTGTCGTTCCCATTGTCTGGCCGCTTTCCCCGTGGACGTCGGTTGATGTTCTTATGAAGGCTAAGTCTCGGTGGTGTCTGTCATTCCCGTGGTCTGGCCGCTTTCCCCGTGGACGTCGGTTGATGTTCCTATGAAGGTTAAGACTACGTTTCCGAGTCTATCGGCAGTTTCTTGTGCTGCCTTCAGTGTTTGAGGTACGGGTGACAGTGCATGTCTGACTGTCTGTACTTTAGCTCCGTATTTCGTGATCTTCTCGTTCTGTTGCCTTTCGTCACAGACTCATTGTGACAGCTCGCGGAGCGGGGCACTTACCGAGTGTACGGTTTGTAAGCTAGTCTCCGTCGGCTCCCGGCTGCACCGTAGCGTCCTACGGGGGGAGAAAACTAGCTAGAGGCCTGGCTCTAGGCAGGAGCCAGTGTGTGCACACGTGGTCAGGGGCAGAGGACTGACGTCGACGGGCGTGACCCTGACTAGTACTTGTTACTGTGGTTCCGCGTGGGTCTACGACTCGGCCGAGCTCACGTAGACGCGATCGGTTGCTAGTCGAGACACTTGTGGTGTGTGTTCCGCGTGGGTCTGCGACTCGGCCAAGCTCGCGTAGACGCGATCGGTTGTTTGTCGAGACACTTGTGGTGTGTGTTGTGGTGCAGGGTAAGACGTCGCGGACGCATCTGGCCGTTCTCCTAGTCCGGGGGTTCTCCGACGCGTGGCGCACGACTCCCGTGCTTTTCCTGTGTTGTGACCTGCCCGAGTTAGCCTTCCCGTGGCTAGACTCGAGGTCTGTGTTTTGTCCTATGCACGACGCTCCGGTCGTGTCGTCTGCGTCTGTCTAAGTCTTTTCTAGAGTTTCTTTTGCACGCTGTTGCTAGGAGTAGTTGGGGGCCGAGGTTAGTTCGGCTTTCCTCTTTTTCCCTTTTCCTTGCTGCTCCCTACTCCTCTTTCCCTTTCTAGGCCTGCTTGCATGTTCGGGTTATTCCCCTCGTCCTTACATGTTCCCTACCCTTGCTTCCCTTTCTTTTATAGCTTTCTAGTGTGGTTTCCTACGGCTGTTCCTGTCGTTTCTGTTGATCCGTTTTACTACGTGTTTTTTAGTGGGGATCCGCGTGACCCCTACTGAGCCAGTGCCACGAGGCTCACCCCTGCTTTTCAGGTGGGGTGACGTGTTCGTTCTGCTACCGCGGATCCTGGAGTTCGAGTCGTAGCTGCCAGCTGGTACCTCCGTCGGGCTTCCCCCGACTTCCCGGTACGTCTTTCTTTTCTGTCGACTGTACTTGGTAGACTTGCTGTCTTTCCTTTGGACTTGACTCTGGGTATATAATTGTGTAAAATCTATTAATAATAAAAAGTAATTTTATTTCTGCTACTTTAGCAAACCGATCTAATGAAATTTAATTGCTTGCTGTTATATCTGTCAATTCGATGTACGTATGACAATCCTTTTTTCCTTCGGAGCTTTACCGCTCTGGGAGGCCTCGCGGGTTCCAAGTGGTATCAGGTGCATTCGGTAGTCCTACTGGGTATATCTGGTATCCGGAATCCGGGTCGTCACACTGCAACTAAACTGTATGTTGACTCACGACAAGTTCTACTAATAGTCTCTTTAACCATAAAATTTTCTTGACTGCCTTTGTCAATGTCATATATTCTACTTCAACCGTAGATAGTGGTGTCATTATCTGTAATATGGATCTCTAGTAAATAGGTCATCCACCTAAAGTAAATGCATACCATGTTATAGACCTCTTGTCATCCAGATCCCCAACGTAGTTAGCATCTACATACCCTATGACTAAAACACTTTTGTCAATTTTTGTACCTAACTAAATCCCATGATTTGGTGTTCCCTTCAGGTACCTGAACACCCATTTCACAGCTTGCCAATGCTCTTTACTTGGATTAGCCATGAACTTGCTAATCACACTTACTGCATGAGCAAAGATCAGTCTAGTACATACCACGACATATATTAAACATCCAACTACATTTGCATGAGAAACTTTTAGCATCTCCTTCACTTCAGCTTTTGTCTGTGGAGACTGTGTAATAGATAGCTTGAAGTTACACACTGACATGTCAAAGATGTACCCACTGATTTGGCATTGCTCATGTCAAATCTCTTCAAAATCTTTTGGATGTGTCCCTTCTAAGAGACCCAGAGTTTCATTACTTTCCTATCTCTAGAGATTTCCATCCTAAGCAGCCTAGATCCTTCATTTCAAACTCCTTGTTCAACAAGGATTTCAGATGATTAACATCATCTATACTTTTAACAATAGTCAACATATCATCCGCATACAACACCAAGAAAATACATGTATTATTTACAAGTTTTCTGAAATGAACCTAGCAATTATACTCACAATAAGTATAGGCAATCTTTAACATAAATGTGTCAAAATGCTTGTACCATTGTCTAGGTGATTGTTTCAGCCCATACATTGACTTTGTCAACCTGCACATCAGATTTTTCTTTTCTAGCTATCTTAAATTCTTCTGGTTGCTCCATAAAAATATGTTCTTAGATCTCTCCATGCAGAAAAGTTGTCTTGATATGCAGTTGTTATAGCTCTAGATTTAACTGGGACATCATGGCTAATAGAATTCTGATAGACGTATGCCTAATGACTGGTGAGAATATATCATTGTAGTATACCACTTCATTCTGTGAGTATCCCTTGGCCACCTATCTTGCCTTGTATCTTTCTTCTTATTTATCTGATCTTATCTCCTTCTTCTTATAGACCCACTTGCACCAAATGACTTTCTTTCTTTTAGGGAGCTCTTTCAGCTCACATGTCTGATTCTTATGTAGAGATTTCATCTCTTCCATCATAGCTTCAGTCCATTTTTCTCTTTCCGAACAAGTCATAGCTTCCTATAAAGAACTCAGATCTCCACAACTACTAATTAGAACAAAAGAAATCATATCTTCATAATCAAGTCTTATTATAGGGGTCTGATGGCTCTCTTGGGTCTTCCTGAAGAACTCTCTGGTTGCTCTTGTGATTGTTGTTATTGAGAATTTTCTGAGGTTTCCACTTGTGTTGTGCCTATGTTCGTGAGCTATGGTCGAGTTCCACCTGCACCCGAGATCCCTTTGCCTCTACCTATGCATCTGTCTCAGTACTAATTTTTATACCAGTGTGTTCTACATTCTCCTTGAGTATAGATGCCTCATCAAACACAACATCTACACTAACCATCACCTTCTTATCTTTTGGATCCCAGAACTTGAACTCATTTACTCCCTTTGAGTCCAGCTTGGATCGTTGCTCACTCTGGATGTGTACATATGCTGGACATCCAAAGATTTTTAGATCTAAGTAGGATATCTCCTCTCCTCTCCAGACTTCCTCATAACTTTTCCATCTAATTTTACCAAAGGTGATCTATTAACCAAATAACATGTTGTGTAGTGCTTACTACTTTAGCTCAGAAAGACTTGGGCAAGTGGCCTGTAGTCTCATCCATCTAGCTCTTTCGAGCACTATTCGGTTCATCCTTTCTGCCACCCCGTTCTGCTGTGGGGTACTGGGAGTTATAAATAGCCTTACAATTCCCTCATTCATGCAGAATTCCATGAATTCATTTGCCATGTAAACATTTCACTTGTCTTCTAGTCTGCTTTTCAACCCTAGCCTTCCACTACTTAAACTTAGTGAACACTTCTAATTTTTTGCTTCATGAAATAAACCCATACTTTCTGTGAGTAGTTGTCTATGAAGCTCACAAAGTATATTGCACCTCCCAATGACGGAGTTGACACTGGTCCCCAAACATATGAGTGTACTAATTCCAAAACCTCCTTGCTTCTATGTGTAGAAGTCTTAAACTAGATTATGCACTACTTCTCTACTACAAAAAATTTACAAAAATCTACTTTGCAAGATTTTACTCCTTGTAACGCCCCGACTCGTAGACTCGGTCCAGTCGTAAAGACTCACGTCAGATCCGGTCGAGACGTCACAGTGAGACAACCCAAACGGTACATTATGGTTGAGAATTTCACATAAACACTGAGATATTATTGCAGCGGAAATAAAATTTATCGAATCATCAGCTTACAGTCAAAGACTACATCCACACAGATAGAAATAAAGATAACAATTTCACAAGTCTTTTATTACAAATCTAAAATTCACACACTTTTTTTTATAACTGACCAACTTAACTCAAAACATTGCTATCTAATATAATGACTCGAAGTAACTCCAAGCCGCGGTCAGAACATTGCGAGATCACTCCTCGCTTTCTTCTACCGCTTCTCCTGAAAATGTTCAACGGGGTAAGTATACGAATAGACCCAGTAAGAGACTAAGCATAGTCCCCAATCAGAACATGTATAAACATATCCAAAGTGATTTACGGTAATTCATTTCATAAAGTCATTCTTAGGCATAATTTTAATTAGATACATATGAGATTAATACATTTAACCCAATGTCAATTTGTACGATCATAAGTCATACTATTATCATTTTACAAAGAAAATATGTACATTAAAACTTTATTCTATCAATGACAAAGTAAATAAGAATTCATCATTTACAAACATTAACGAATGATTCCAATACTAGGCGGAGTAGTCTCACGCATAGTGAAAGGATCCAGACAGACATAATCTGCCCTTTTCCAAATCACCATTCGATATACTGGAGATTCATTAACAGTAAACATTTATAATGTAATAACAGTAAAATGCAATGACAGTTCAATAAGTAATAACACTTCAATATCAGTTCATTGAACAGTAACGGTAGTTTCAGTGAACAGTAAAAGCAATTCCAATATCGAATGAGTGAGCAGTAATAGTCGTATTAATAGCGACTTAGTGAACAGTAGCAGTAGTTCAGTATCAATTCAGTAGGCAGTAACAGTCGTTCAATTTCAGTTCAGTAAACAGTAACAGTGGTATAAATAGCCAGAAACAGTGCCCAAACCACCACTAGAAGGACAGTCAGTCGGTACTCGATCACCTAGGTAAATAGTGATGAGTCTTGGTTACTGCGCAGAACCGGGAGAAGTCCTCTCCACCTTAACAAGTGGTACTTGTCCACCTCCAGGATTTCAATCCCCGTTACCCTCGGGGCCAGTACAATGTGAACCTCCCCATAGGGGCATTTCCATAGTTTGGTTCCAGTCTCCCCCTAAGGTGGCAGTGTCCATTTGGCAGTAATAACAGTACAGTAATTATTTATAAATAACTCATATCCAATGGACACATGCCACTCAAATATCATTCTATGAATAATAAGTATGAAATATACCATTACTGAAAATCTTTTTTTTTATTTTTCTGAATTTCTCAACTTATTCAAATATAATGACATGTATATATATCAAAAATTACTAATTCTATTTACAGAGATCAGAATGCAGTGAAATTTCAGGAAATCAATATATTTACAGAAAGGATTAGAACAGAAATTTTTCATCATTTTGCAGACAGTAAGTATAATTTTTCTGAAATTACTTATACTCCAACATGCATCATAAAATGACTAAATTTAGCTATTAAATGTAGAATACCATTAAACTTTTACATAAACTTACATTTATCTGTAAAAATACATAGAAAAGTTTCCATAATTTTTCATGTAGAAATACAAATTTTTCTAGAATTACTTGTATTTCAACATGTATCATAAATGGACTAAATTTAGCTACCATGTTCTATAAATCATTATATTTTTACTGCATATCACATTTACATGTACAAGTACACCGAAAAATTGTCATAAATTTTCATGCTGAAATTTGAATTTTTTTAGAATTATATAAATTTTCTTATGCATGGAAAATTGATGAAATTTATCCAAAGTATACTAAAAATAATCATACTTATTCAAACCATCATTCATAGCAGCAAACAATCATTCATAACAGAAACTTCATTTTTGAAAACTCTTAATCATTTTTCACACTGTATTTGTAATATTTTAATAGAATAACAAAAATACAACATGAGTGATAAATCAACTAAATATAATCCAAATGATCAAAAAATTACTACAATTTTACAAAATGTTCTTCCAGACATAAGTGTCATATATAAAAATTTTCATCATTTTTCATTTGGTATATCTAATTTCTAAAATTTTATATCAGTTTCTAAAATTTATAATAATTTACAATGATAGCTTTTAAATACTGAGAATTAACTTATGAATTTCATATGTCAGTTCTGAAATTTTATTAGGATTTTTCACATAATATTTATGTTTATTAATTTTTTTAATTATTTACTTAAACATTGATAATTATACCAATAAAGATTTTGTTATCAGACTAAGATGAAATTTTCATCACATTGTTGTAACATGCATTTTAGTCTCATGGTATAGTTTCAAGAATTTCCATATAGTATTTCTATTTATCCCATAATTTTATATCTCTAATAAAATATCAAAAATTATGTAATATCACTTACAGACATCAATAATTATTGATATTTTCAGAATACAATAAAATCAACGTAAGAACCTTTTTATGAAATTCTAAGATTTTTGTGAACATGATCTCTAATTTCTGTAATTTATATATAATTATTTCTATATTTTATCAAGTATGAAAATTCATTAAAATAAATACCGTGATCCAGAAATCATGAAAATTTTTCTACACATGAGATTCATAGTAAGATGCATTCATACAATTTTAGGTGATTTAATATCATCCCTTTAATATTTTAGTATAATTGAACACATTTAAGATAATATTAAAATATTCATAAACGTAAAAATAAATTGAATCGGACATGAAAATTTTTAAAGGGAGCTCATAACATCAGATCTCATGATTCTGAAAGCTCTCTAAATTTATCATACACCGTTTTTAATTATAATATATTAATTACTTGAGTTTACCCTTAATCACATGCCTTAATATTAATGATCTAATACTAATCCGACTAAGATATGATCACAGATCATGAAATAACGATCTATGGACTTAACTACCTATATAGATGCTAATTACGCACCTTAAATCAATCTAAATATGCTAATCCATGCTAATCAATGGGATAAAGTGCTAATCCCTTACCTTAATGACGTTTAAACACCTCCCTAATAAGCTATGGACCTTCTCCTTAGCACTTCACGTATCTAACTTCCAAAGGATGCAAATGAGACCCTCTACCTCTCTATTTATAGGATTTTTGACTTAATCAATCTTAACCCTTCATTTAATCAAGGGTGGAGATTCAATCCTGATTTTAATACTATTTAATAAAAATATGACCTTTAAATCTCCACCAACCCCACTCAGCCTAATCTTTTGACTAACCCTCATTTTTCTTGAAAATTGGGCCATTTCGGAATTAATATGGTTTGCATAAAAACACATGAAAATTGGGCCATTTCGGCCTTTTGTGGGCGGTGGTCACCCGAGAAGGCATTCATACAATATGAGGTTTTGTGGCTCTTTTATGGCGGGTTTGGCCAGATAAGTGGAGTTATACTCGCGTGGTTTGTGTTCCCGCGGAGAGTCGTTCCCGCGAGAGTTCTGTGACCACGGAGGGATATTCCTACTTGAGTTCTGTGATCAAGGATGGGTGTTCTTGTGGGAGTCTAGTGGGCCGGCATTCTCCAGTTTCTCTTTATCCGGTCGTAGGTGGTTTAGCCGTATGAGACCGTGTCGCACCGTGTTTCCAAGCGTGCGTGAGTTATACCCACCTCAAAGTAGTATCCCGCTAGCGTAGCGTACTGAGTGTCTTGCATGTACCAGCTGCAGAGCCGAGAGCGTTGCTTACTGAGTGCAGACATGTACCGACTATGTAAGACCCTGAGTCTTTCAGATCTTTATTGGAGAGTTTCAGATCGCTTTTGTGGGTCATGAGTTGTATTTTACGATCCACGTGTGTTTTTCTCTCGTACAAGTTACGGAACCTAGTGGTGAGTTTAATATTCAATTCATCGACTCGATGATGCTACAGTTGCGTTGCATTCTTTCCGAGGATCGTTTAGACTAGTTTTTCACATTTTTCTGAATTAGTGCATTTTCAGACCAAAAATCAAATTTTATGAAAATTAGGAAATTTTCCTATTTTCCTTTTCTATTTCTTCTTTCTTTCTCCTTCCTCTCTCCTCACCATCGCTCACTTCCTCTCTCTTGTTCTCTCTCCTCTCTTCTCCTCTCTCCGCAGGGCACGCGACCGTGGCGAGGTGGCTGAGGCAGGGACGTCGTGGAGTTGACCTGGCGTGTGATGGGGTGAAGGATTGAGCGTGGCGTTGGCGCGATCCCTCGGTGGATTCAAAGTCGGCGTATTCGGTTCGTTTGACGGTTTTTGACATGATTTAGTCACTTTGGTGCGCGAGAACTTCGGTGGAGGTAGGGAGATGGACGCCCTACCCTTCTTCTACGTTCTCCCGCGATTTCGAGCTATCCGGTGTGAGAACAAGCGGGTTTTCCTTCAGTTTGGGTGAAGCATGCTTTGGGGGGTGTAAGACGAGTTCGCCTCTTTCAACGATAGTTTCTAGCCTAATAAGTTTTATTTCAATCCCTGGCATGTCTACATTCTTTTCCCGCTGGTTTCGCTGCGATGGGTGGTCATTTGAGACCGGTGTGAGCCCGGGAACCCATGTGACTCAGTTTGGGTCAATTCGGAGGAATTGCCCGTTTCTTATGTTTTTGGACGTGGTTTTGATCCCTTCCAGTCTGTGGAAGGCGTATACGAACATTAGGGTTGTTTCCTCGTCGTTTAGAAGCGATTGGGGCGTGGAACGGCCGAGATCGGCCAATCCCACGATTTTTCCATCGTAGCGTAGTAGCGGTCCTTTCAGAGACCGTTTTCAGGACATTCGCGGGCCTTGGGTGACCGTTTATGCTTTTCAAATAGTATGTCAGTTTGGGTCTTCGCGGTCGTGCGATAGACCGTTTCTTGGAGACAGCGGTTCAGTGGACGACCGCTAATCCTCGTCCAGCGGTCGTACGATAGACCACTATTCTTGGGGCGTATGTCGGTTTGGCTAATGCGGTCATGCGATAGACCACTAATCTGGGCGTGGCGATCTGAGAGATGACCGCTAACCGTGGTTTATGTCGGTTCAGTAGTTTTAAGTCGGTTGGGCTAGCGGTCCTTGCCTTGACCGCTATTTGTTGTTAGCGGCCCCATGTGAGACCGCTATTAGGTTTGACTGTTTTAAGTCGGTTGGGGATTGACCGGGTGTGGACGCACTTTTCGTTCGTTTATTATGCTCGTCTATTCGGGAATGGTTGATTCGTCTATTAAGTGCATGGGCGTGCCAGTCACAAAGTGACAATTTATTCAGGCTCCGAAGAGCCCATGGTGCGCTCGATCTGACTCGGTCAGACGATTGTGTGGTTCGTGTCGGGACCAAAACCCGCCGCGCCATAAAAGTCACGGCGTCATTTACATCCCCCATACGAGGGAAAACCCTTGATTAATCGCTGGGATTCAGGACCTCATGGCCAAGAAATTAATTGCATGAAAGGTCTATTACGAGGTAAGAAGAAAACCATTCGCGGTCATGTCAGTCGTGTACTGACCATTTAATGTTCGGACGAATGTCAGGCTCGAGAAAATCGCAGTTGTCACGGGAAAACCGAAACGCATGTGTGCCGAGGTACGGTAAATTTATTGTTCGGAAGAGCGGAAAACGTTCGGCTGAGCCTCGGTTGGAGCGGTCAAAAACCAATAAATCTTTTGGCCCAGTGCAAGAGCAAGCTGCGACCATACTGCAGTGGGCCCCCCGCGGTCAAAACAAGACTTGCATGAGCGTCATTAATATTTTCGGTGCAAAGGGCCAACGAGAGAATATCCCTTGAATCGGCTGAAAAGCCATGTGTCTAGGGAAGCGGACATTCGAAACGTGTCAGTCATTCGGGAGACCGTTTAATATTCGGACGGGTCCCCGGCTTGAGAATATCATAATCGTCGCAGGAGGACCTGGAACATATATATGCCGTGATACGGCAAATACGTTATTCCGAGACACTGAAAACCCTCAGTTAAATCTCGGTTAGTGTAGCAGGAAACTAGCGAATTTATTGGCCCGGTGCGAGATCGAGTCGGGACCATACCGGGGGCGCCTCCCGCGGTCCAAACGGGACTTGCGTGGGCATCATTAATATTCTCGGTGCCGGAGGGCAGCGAGGAAGAGTCCCGGGACTAGATTCCAAAATCGAAAATGTGTTCAAAGGGAGCGGGCTATAGGCCGAGGATATGGGTCAGACAGTGACCATAATCGGGACGGACCCGAGGTCCCAGCATAGCCCACGAAGGCCTTATTGATATCCCCATGTGTAGGGTCCAGGGATGACGGGAGCCGTCCCGTTCTATTCTGATTTCTGTCGGTCACTTGCGGACCACTTGATATTCGGACAAGTGTCCATATAGAAGGTACGATGTAGATAGAAGCAACCCCGTACAAACGTACGCCAAGTTCACGGCAACTTCAATGAAAGAGCGGGAACAAATCCCATTAGGATGAATCTGATTCGACAGGTTATTGGCCCAGAGCAATGCCGGGTTACGACCATGTCGGGGTGGGAGCCGTCGGCCGTGTTGGTCGCTCACGGGTCTTTTCATGTTCGGACACGGGTCCGTAGTAGAAATGCGGCGGGAATCAAGGTGAACCCGTTCAACTGCCTACCGAACGCGCGGCAATTCTAGTGGCAGCTCGGAAGAGATCCGGCCTAAGAAACGAGTCCGGTTTAGTCGGAATGTCGGCCCGGGGCGAGGTCGGGTCATGGCCATTTCAGGATAATTCCCAAGACTCAGGCTCAACCCGCAAGGGCGGCATCATTGTTCCTTCGGCACCGGGTCACGGGAGAGACGGGGCTGCGACATAGATTTTACCATTTTCTTCATCTGGGCTTTTAATTATGTGCATATATATTTTATCGCTTATTTCCCTTTTATGTATTTATTCTGGATGATCTCTCCATTTTGTTTATTATTATTACTATTATATTTTCCCTTTTCTTTTTTTCTATCATTATTATTATTTCACATTTTTTATTTCTTATATATATATATTCAGGTTTATTTATTTATCATAATTTTTATTAATTTATTATCATTATCATGACATATTTATATATGTTTATATATATTTATTTTGGAAGGAAAAGTGGGCCGTTGGGGGCAAAAAGGGGTGTACCGGTGAAGGCAGGGAGAGCGTGCCGTAGAGGGGCTGGGAAGGTGTGTACCGTTGAAGGGCTTAAGGAGGGTGTACCGGTGGAGGCCTGAAGGAGGTGTACCGCTGGGGCGATGGCTGGAGAGTGTATCGGCGAAGGAGGGGGATAACATAAAGTCTATACATTCATCAGCCCAAAGTCTATACATTTTCTATTCAACCAGCACACAAAGTCTATATATCCTTCAGCTCAAAGTCTGTACGCTATCCATTGGCTGCAGCTCAAAGTCTATACATTAGCCAGCTGTGGACGCACTTTAATTCACCGGTTCAGGTGGTTTCGTCTATTATGTGCGTGGGCGTGCCAGTCACCGAAGTGACAATTTATTCGGACTCCGAAGAGTCCATGGTGCGCTCGATCTGACTTCGTCAGGCGATTGTGTGGTTCGTGTCGGGACCGAATCCCGTCGCACCATCAAGGTTACGACGTCATTTACATCCCCCATACGAGGGAATACCCTTGATTAATTGCCGAAATTAGGGGCCCTGCGGCCGAGGAGAATGATACTAATTGCGTGAGAAAGAGACAGGAGAAAATCACACCAAAGTACGCATTAGGATGTGAGCCACTGGCCATGTCGGTCACTCGTGGACCTTTTCATATTCGGACACGGGCCCATGATAGAAACGTGACGGAAAACTGGGGCGATAAATGAATCTGATCTGATTAGAATGTCGGCTCAAGACTGGGTCGGGGCACGATCTTGTCAGGACGAATCCCGAGACTCGGGCCCGGCCTGCGAGGGCGGCATCACTGTTCCTTCTGCGTCGAGTCACGGAGAGAGAGGGCTGCAATGTAGAATTATTAATACCTTGTAATGTTTTATCATTATTACTCTTATTATCCTGTTGCTCATTCCTCTTCCCGCATCTGTTCCGGGTAACTTCCTTTATCTTGCTTATTACCAATGTTATCAGAACCGAACCGGTGTCTGAACCGGTCAATGTATTGGTTCGGTTCGAACCGGTTGGACCGTCAATCAAACCGGTTTAAACCGTGACATCATCATGATATAATTATGATGTCATAAAATTTCAAAAATTTTAAATATATCTAAATATATCTAAATTCTAAACATTAATCTATGCATATAACCAAAAGATATATCAACTCAATAGTCAAAGAAGTAACATCATCTGTCTTTAAAGTTTACAAACATAAATCAATCACTTCATTAAAAGTCTAAACTCAAAAGAGTCAAAACTGCATATATGATCATAAAAAGATCTCATATAATCTTCAAAGAATCAACATTGAATTCCAACATGAGCTTCATCTTCTTCTCCAACAGCCAAAGTCCCTAAAAATATATATAAACAATTGAATATTAACAAATCATAACATACTAAAATAGTGATAAAGTTCAATTTTGATAAAACTAAAATATAATACCCAAGTCCTCATCATCTCTTGTAAACTGGGAACTATTTGGTTGATCCATTTGAAGCCAATTATCAACATCTTCATTAGTAAATAGAGGAGACTCCTCTTCTACCACCCACTCTTCCATAAGATCAATATCTTCTAAAGATATAGGATCAAAATATTACTTCTTCTTTTTCTTCCTACAAAAACATATAGTAGAAACTATTAAACTTAGAATGTAATGAAATCAATAGATTATAACACACATATTTTCTTACTTATCCAACAATCGTAGATTATAATGAACGTATACAAGGTCACATAATCTTTGATGCTCTAAGCGATTCCTCTTCTTAGTGTGTATACGTTCAAAAACACTCCAATTACGTTCACATCCAGAAGAGCTGCATGTTTGACTTAGAATTTTTACCGCCAAATTCTGTAAATTTGGAGCACAAGCTCCATAAATTTGCCACCAAATAGCTGAAAATAAAATAAATATACTGAGTTAGCCATCTTACCCAAATTTATAATCAAATTATCAAAAGTAATAATCAAAATAAAATAACAATACCTGGAGCCAAGGTATAACGAGAAGCTATTGCGGCTGGCCTTCCAAAATCTTCATCTGCATATCTAAATTTATCTAGCTCTGGATTAATTTTCACTAGCATATCAACATTGCCTTGACATACCCGATGAAGAGATTCATTAACCCCTTGCATTGTCAACACTCTTGTTTCATTATCCATGTCATATTGAAATTGTGGATTGAGCCAATAGCCTGCTAAATGAAGAGGTCGACTAAGTTGATGATCCCATCGAGAATCTACAATTGAGATGAATGGTTCAATGTTCATCTTAAATTTCAAGAGTGTTTTCTTTATAGCATTCTTAGCCCTCCGCATACTTTCAAATATGTATCCCATAGATGGCCTTTCATCACTATCTACCATTCTCAATACACGAACAAGTGGTTCAAAGGCTTGCACAACTATCAAACATTTATCCCAGAATGAAGTGGACAGAATCAAATCAGATACAACAATGCCTTTTTGAATTTTGACCCATTTGCTGTCAACCCATTCTTTACTAGTCATCATAGCTCGCAATTGATTTTTACAACTCAACAAACTTTGAAGTGCAAGAAAGTGAGTTGCAAATCGAGTAATAGCTGGTCGAATAATTTCTTTCCTACCTGTAAATTTTCTCATCAAATTCAAAACAAAGCCATGATTATAAATGAAAGTGCTAATACTCCGAGCTTGATTGATTAATTCTTTAATATCATCCATCTTAGCTATATCTTCCAACATCAAATCTAGACAGTGTGCTGCACATGGTGTCCATACAATATATCGATATTGCTGATTCAATAAAAAAACCTGCAAGCTTGTAATTTGCTGCATTATCAGTTACAACTTGGACAACATTTTCAGCACCAACTTCTTCCACAACGCCAATAAGTAACTGAGCAAGCATTTCACCAGTTTTTGCATGTTCAGAGGCATCAACTGACTTTAAAAATATAGTTCCCTTAGCACAATAAACCAAAAAATTTATCAAAGTCCTTCCCTTCTTATCTGTCCATCCATCAGCCATAATTGTACAACCAAACTCTTTCCACATTTTTTTGAATGAATCAATGGATTCTTTCAACTCTTCAACACTTTTCTTGAGTAAGAAACCACGCAAATCATGAAAAGTAGGTGATTTATATCCATAACCAATTGTTAATGCAGAATCAAACATAGCTTGAAAACGTGGAGAATTTGCAGCATTAAATGGAATACATGACTCATAAAACCATTTTGCAGCTTCTATGTGTGCTCTTTCAATTGCATCTTTGCCCGTCATAGCACTTTTAATTGATGGTTGCTTACCTCCTGCTAATCCCTTCATTTTTTTTGAATCACCTTCTGCATTTCTTTTCAAACTGGGACCCTCAACATCATCGTCAACATCTTCATTAAGAGTTACAAATGATGGAAATGGACCATGTTTCGGAGTATATGATTTTTTGGTATTTATTGAAACATTGCTTTCAAGATCCCTCTTTATCTCTAACAACACTTGTGGAGGAACTTTCTTACAAGAAGCGACATCACCTTTAATATTAGCTAGGTGTTTTTTCATCCTGTGAATCCCTCCACCACTGAAAATCTTTCCACAATACAGACATTTCATTTTATTTTTATCTAACTCCAAAACATGATTCCATGCAATATCAGTCCTTCCTCTTGTTGAACGGGATTCTGATTCTGTAGTACTAGTAGCAGAAGTAACCGGAGGTGTTGCATTTGAATCCGACGGGATAGACTGATTTTCAAATGGGTTAGACATATTTTAAAAACCTACAAGTAGAATTCACATAATTATTCAAAGATTCTAATTCAAACATAAATAAAAAACATAGACTAAAATGTTAATTATTCAAAGATTTTGGTACATGCTACAGCTATTTAGTTGATTTCCTCTAAGTTTAAACAAGACGAGCATATAGAGTTTTGTAGTTAACAAGCACTATACCAGAAAAAATAGAAGTGAAACAGTTTAATCTGCAAGTATTTCTCCCATTTATATGTGCAAATTTGCTTTCTTATCTTTTAAATCTATGTGAATCCATTGGCTTCTGGGCATCTAGTCATGAAGAGAGAGTTTGTTTACCCAGCGTGATTTGCTGTCTCCCTGTCTGGAGTGAACCGCAGGCAGGGATGCCTATCCCGTTAACTACAAAACATTACATTTCACTTTTCAACACTATTTCTCGAGCAAGATTGCACGGAATAGCGACAGAATTGAAAGCTTGCATGAAACCATTCATTAATAAGAGGCATAGATGAACCCATTTGTCATAAACACTAAAAATAGCATAGATTAAAAACCCGAAGAAGAAGGGCCTAGAGTAGAGGGGCAATAAGGAAGAGAGGCAAACCGCACTGACGTGTGGGACGCGGGGGAGCCGGTCGGCCGCGCCGGAGAGGAGGTCGGACGTTTGCGGTGCGGACACGGGGTAGCCGGAGAGGAGGCTGGAGGCCGTTCGCGCCGGAGACGGAGAGGAGGCCGGAGCGGCTTTCGCGGTGCTGACCGCGCCGGAGACGGAGAGGAGGACGGAAGCCGGAGGCCGGTCGCGCTGGAGACGGAGGCCGAAGGGTCTTCGCGGCCGGTCGCGCTGGAGATGGAGGCCGGAGGCTCTTCGCGGTCCTGACCGCGCCGGAGACGGAGAGAAGGACGGAAGCCGGAGGCCGGTCGCGCTGGAGACGGAGAGTGGAGGCTCTTCGCGGTCCTGACCGTGCCGGAGATGGAGAGGAGGCCGGAGGCCGGAGGCCGTTCGCGTTGGAGATGGGGCTCGAGGCCGGAGGACGGGGGAGCCGGTCGGCCGCTATGTGGATGGGAGATGGGAGACGGAGGAGATGGCGGACGTGAGATGGCGAACAGGGGAGGCTTGGGAGAGGGCGACTGCTGCGATGATTGGGGCACGGAGTGGGAATTGCGGGATTAGGGCACGGGGGAGAGTGTTTTACTATTTTTTCAATTTTATTATTATTATTTTTATTTTTTTTAAACATTCAACTGGGCGAACCGGGTCGAACCGGGTCACCGGTTCGACCGCGGTTTACCCGGTTCGAGCGGTTTTTTTTAACTTCGACCGAACCGGCCTTTATTGAACCGGTCTCCGAACCGGTCGGCGGTCGAACCGGTTGAACCGGCCGATTCGGTCCGGTTTTAATAACATTGCTTATTACTGTTATTGCCCCCCCTTTTATTATTATTATTGCCATTTATTTCATTCGTCGTCATTTTTTTGTACGGATATGTTCAGGTTTATTTATTCATCATGACTTTTATTAGTTTGTCGGTGCTGCCATTAGATGCCTATATGTATATATATATATATATGTATGTATTCATACATTGTATATGTAATGCCCCGGGTTTTTCGGATCCTCGTTCGTGGGTCTCGGATCTGGTTTCTCCGAGCGTCCGACTCCGTTGTGTCCGAAATTTCGTTTCGGACATCTTTCGTGTTCGGATCGGCGCGATCCGGAGTCGTTTCGGAGGCCCGGAGGCGTTCCACGGCTTTTTCCACTTGTGTTTTCCGATTCCCGGCGTGGGTTTCGGCTTTCCCTTCGGAACCTCGTTGCGGGTGAACCGGGCCGTTCACCTAGGCGAGTGTGGTACCGTTGCGATCGGTGCGTTCCGAGGATCGCGAGGGTGTGATTTTCTATTTTTTGGGATTTTTCTGATTTTCCGGATTTTCCTATATATACCCCCCACCCTCTCTCTTCCTCTCATTTCTCACTCTCACCCTCTCTCTCTTCTCCCACTCTCTCCTCTCACTCTCTCCTCTCCGGCGGCCGACGGACCGAGGCGGGGGCGAGGCGGGGCGATGCGGGTGAGGAGGACGGCGAGGATGGGTCGAGGATCGAGGCTCGAGGGCGCGGTGAAGCTCGGCCGTGAGTTCGTGGAGCGGCGAGGCTTCAACGGCGTTTTCTTCGTGGATCGGCGTCCACGGTGCATGAAATCTTCGGTGGAGGTAGGGTGATGGACCCCCAGCTCGTGCACTTCCTTTCCCGCAAGTTTCGTAGGCTACGGTGAGTCGAGCGGGCCAAACGGGGTGTTTTGGGTAAAATCCATGTTTTAGGGCTTGTGGGCCGATCTCCCGTTTCATTGCGTTTCTGGCCGATCCTAGGCCGTAGATGCATGCTAGGGGTTGTTGGGGAGCTTCCCCTATGTTTTCCCCTTCATCCGTGGATGATTGGGGCGTGGCGTGAATTTTTGGGTGTTTTCCCGCCGTTCCCGGTTTTCCGAAATGGTCGCGGTCCACCAGAAACCGCGTTCATTGGTCGCGGTCTTGGGAGAACCGCGTTCATCCTTTGTGGTTTGGTCGAGGAGGCCTTCGAGCGTCGCGGTCGTGCGATAGACCGCTTTGGTCTAGTCACGGTCATGGGATGACCGCTACTATCTGGTCGCGGTCCTCGGGCGACCGCTACCAGCGGGGTTGCGCGTGGCTAGTTGCGGTCGTGAGGTGACCGTGATAGCATGGTCGCGGTCTCCGGTCGACCGCTACCATCTGGTCGTGGTCGCCGGTCGACCACTATCTGGTCGCGGTCACCAGGTGACCACTACCACGTTCTGGTTCCTGTTTGCGCTGTTTTGACCTCCGGTCGACCCGGTTGTGACCCAGTGGTTGACTTTAGGTCTCGTGAGTGTCTCGGACACCCCGTGGAGTTCCGTGACCGTGTCTTTGGGTGTCCAGAGGTTGTCCCACTTACCTCATTTTGCATGTCGTGAGCTTAAGGGTCCAGGTGACCTTTTAGCGCTCCGATTGTGTTGTGTTGGTCTCCGGTCGACCAGGTTGTGACCCAGTGGTCGACCTCCGGCCTTGTGAGTATCCCGGACACCCCATGGGTTCTGTGTCCATGTTTTTGGGGTGTCAGGAGGGACCGTGTTACTTCGATTAGCGTGCCCGTAGGTGTGGTGGGTCCGGGTGACCCCACGTGTTCCGGGCTTTCGTGTTACGCTCGATCGAGTCACCGTGTACCGGTGTGCGTGCGGTGGGGTCTCCCCCGCATGTTGTGGATTTCGTTGGAAGGCAATTCCCATGTGGGCCACGTGTTTGGCCTTGGACTGCGAGTCCAGTTATCCGGCCTGGGGCTGGAGGTTTCTTGCTTGCTACAAGATGGGAAATCATCGTGGTGGCTTGTGTGCTACCCTGGGAATCGTGCTTCTGTGTTTTCCGTGTGGCCCGTGTGGGTGGCCTTGGTCCTTTGCGTTCCCTTCCCAAGGGATTGGTCTTGGCGACTCGTGAGTTGTCTCGGTACTCGTGCTACCGTGGTTTTCGACCTAGAGATTGGACTAGATCGACGGCCTTGTGCTGTTGCGTACAACAGTCTTGATCCCGAGTCTTGTGACTCAAGGACCGTTGGGTGTAGGGCGTCTAGAGGACTGTCCAGAGTCCAGTGGCTTAGCGCCACTTGAGTTTTCTCGACTCTCGCGCAGGGTGTGTGCGCTGCCGTGGACTGTGAGTCCCGTTTCTTCTCCGACTGTGGTCACCGTGCGACGGTGCTAGTACGTGGGATGGTCCCCGTACTTTGTCGAGTTTGGACGTTGTTTTCCTTCGACTTGAGAGTCTACTCCTTCAGTGACCCTCCACTAGTCGTAGCCTACCAGTACGTGTATGCTGGTCGCACCAGGGAGTGGTGTACGGGCTTACCCTGAGGACGGTTTTAGACTGGTTACCGTCGGGCCCCTCGTCAAATCAGAGTCCAGTGCCAGGGGAAAACCGGTCAGAGGGCCGGACCTAGGACGCGTGGTCTGTGTGTGCACACGTGGTTGGGGACAGTGGACGCACGTCGACGGGCGTGACCCCAGCTAGTCACTTATTTGTGGTTACTTGTACGGTGTTCGCGCCTCGGGTAGGACCTACCACGTCAGGCGGTTCACCTGCGGTGCGGTGTAAGACGTCAGGGGATGCTACCGGCTGTGCTTCTAGTGGGTGGTACTCCTGTCGAGTCGGGAGTGACAGACTGTCAGTTTCTGTGGCTTTGACCTTCGGGTTTTCGGTCGTGTCGACCGTTGAGTTTGGTTGTTTTACCATGGCGCGTGTGTCGGTTCTGGCGCCGTGAGACTAGTGCTAGTGGCCTTACCGAGGTGGCGTCTTGTGGTGCGGTACCCGCGATCGGATGGTCGGGGTTGCACCTTGGACAGCGTGTCCAGGTTGGCTGTCCGGGGGACAGGCCTCTACGGCGTGATTGCCGTGTGTTTTTACTTCGGTAGGTAGTACTAGCGTGGTTCGGTAGCTTCGACTGCGTGATCGAGGTCTGCCTTCTTGCAGTAGGAGTAGCTGTAGTGCCGAGTTTTTGACCGGCCACTGGTTTGCTGTTCCTGATGTAGTTGTAGCTCTCCTTTCCGCTACCGCCGTTGTTTCCGGTTGGGGTTCCGCGGGATCCCTGCTGAGTCTCTATTTTTGAGACTCATTCCCTGCTTTCCGGTCGTTACAGTATATATATATATATATATTTATTATTATTTTCTTTGGGGGAGCTGGCCCCTAGTGGGTTGAAAGGGGGGGCTAAAAGGGGAGTGTATCGCTGAAGGAAGGTGGGCGGAAGAGTGTGCCGGCGAAGGGCTGGGGATGGGTGCCGCTGAAGGGCTTAAGGAGGTGTACCGGCGAAGGAGGGCGGCGGGTGTACCGGCGAAGGGCTGGAGTTATATGCCGTTGAAGGGCATGAGGAGGGCGTACCGGTGAAGGTTTGAAGGAAGTGTACCGCTGGGGCGATGGCTGGGGAGTGTGTCGGTGAGGGAGGGGGGATAACATAAAGTCTGTACGTTCCTCAGCCTAAAGTCTGTACATTGTTTATTCAACCAGCACACAAAGTCTATACGTCCTTTAGTCTAAAGTCTGTACATTGCGGCTCAAAGTCTATACATTGCCCATTGGCTGCAGTTCAAAGTCTGTACATTGGCCAGGATAAAGTCTATACATTGCAGCTCAAAGTCTGTACATTGTCCATTAAAGTCTATACATTGCCCGGCTCAAAGTCTATACATTGTCCATTAAAGTCTATACATTGGCCGGCTTAAAGTATGTACATTGTCCAGCTCAAAGTCTATACGTTGCAGTTCAAAGTCTGTACGTTGCAGTTCAAAGTCTGTACGTTGTCCCTTAAAGTCTATACATTGCCCGGCTCAAAGTCTATACATTGCCCATTAAAGTCTATACATTGGCCGGCTTAAAGTATGTACATTGTCCAGCTCAAAGTCTATATGTTGCAGTTCAAAGTCTGTACATTGTCCCTTGGCTGCAGTTCAGAGTCTATACGTTGGTAACCCCAAAGTCTACACGTTGCAGCTCAGAGTCTATACGTTGCAGCATGAAGTCTATACATCGGCCACCAAGTCTATACACTGCAGCACAAAGTCCGTACATTGGCCAGCCCCAAGTCTATACGCTACAGCATGAAGTCTGTACGTTGCCCAAGTCTATACGCTGCAGCACAAAGTCTGTACATTGGCCAGCCCCAAGTCTATACGCTGCAGCTCAAAGTCTATACATTGGCCAGCATAAAGTCTATACATTACAACTCAAAGTCTATACATTGGCCATCCCCAAGTCTATACGCTGCAGCTCAAAGTCTAGACATTGTCCATTAAAGTCTATACATTGCCCGGCTCAAAGTCTGTACGTTGCAACACCAAGTCTGTACATTGTCCCTTGGCTGCAGCTCGAAGTCTATACATTGCCAAGCCCAAAGTCGGCACGTTGCAATATGAAGTCTGTACATTCTTCAGCCTATTCAACTCAAAGTCCGTACGTTGCAATATGCAATCAATATACGAAGTCTATACATTGCTTGCTGCTACGTTTGTGCCTCCATCTGCCAAGTCTATACACTGGATCCCGTTGAGACGGTGGATGAGGGTGTACCGGCGAAGGGAGAGAGGCGAAGGGAGGGAGTGTGCCGTTGAAAGGGCCAGGTGGTTGTGTCGTTGAAGGGCCATTAGAGTGTGCCGCTGAAGACGGGCAGTGCCGCTGAAGGCCCTGAGGGCGTGACGATGAAGCCCTTGGGGCGTGCCGCTGAAGCCCTTGGGGCGTGCCGCTGAGGGCCTGTTGGGCGTGCCGCTGAAGGCCTATTGGGCGTACCGCTGAAGCCCATTGGGGCGTGCCGCTAAAGGCCATTGGGGGCGTGCCGCTGAAGACCTTGGGGCGTGCCGCTGAAGGCCATTGGGGGCGTGCCGCTGAAGGCCTTAGGGCGTGCCGTTGAAGGCCAAACTTGGGCGTGTTTCTAAAGGCCTATTGGGCGTGTTTCTGACCCCGTTCTGAGCCCGTTATGGACACGAGTCGTGGCCTATTTGGCTCTTCTCGGGGCTCATGGATTGTGGGCCTTTTGTGCTTGGTTTCTCTTCAATGTCGTGACTCCGGAGACGGCTTCACAGCAGTATGCGTATTTGGGGAGCCCGGGCGATCAGTCTTTTCGGGGCTTCTTCACTCGGCGCCGTTGTTGACGCGAGGCCGGGCGTGATATTTGGGTGTGCAATTTTCGGTGTCCACAAATGCCCCCCACCCACGGGTGGCGCGGGCGAAGGATGAGCTAGGCGGTGCCCGCGGGTGTGCTTGTCTCTTTTCTCTTTGTAGACGTTGTCGATAGGGCGTCGGTAGCCGACATGATATGTTGATCTCTTGGTCTCTTTGCCGGCGCCGGCGGGGTGTCGGGGACTGAAGCAGCATGTTGGTCTCTTCGTCTCTTCATCAGTGCCGACGGGGTGCCGGGAACTGAAGTAGTATGTTGGTCTCTTCATCAGTGCCGACGGGGTACCGGGAACTGAAGCAGCGTGTTGGTCTTTTTGTCTCTTCGTCAGTGCCGACAGGGTGCCGGGAGCTGACCTGATTTGTTGGTCTCTTGGACTCTTCGCCGGTGCCGACAGGGTGTCGGGAGCTGGCCTGGTTTATTGTCTCTTGGTCTCTTTGTCAGTGCCGATAGGGTGTCGGGAGCTGGCCTGGTTTATTGTCTCTTGGTCTCTTCGTCAGTGCCGACTTGGTGCCGGGAACTGACCTGGTTCGTTGATCTCTTTGTCTCTTCGTCAGTGCCGACGGGGAGTCGGGAACTGACCTGGTTTGTTGTCTCTTAGTCTCTTCGTCAGTGCCGACGGGGAGTCGGGAACTGACCTGGTTTGTTGTCTCTTAGTCTCTTCGTCAGTGCCGACGGGGAGTCGGGAGCCGACCTGGTTTGTTGTCTCTTAGTCTCTTCGTCAGTGCCGATGGGGAGTCGGGAACTGACCTGGTTTGTTGATCTCTTGGTCTCTTCGTCAGTGCCGACGGGGAGTCGGGAGCTGACCTGGTTTGTTGGTCTCTTCTTGTCTTTTCCTTTCTCCCTTTTTTGAACCACACTACCGATACAAGCGCCCTTTCGCGTTTTCGCCGGTGCCAGCCCCCTCTTGCTTTTGCCCACGCGCCCTTTCGGGTTTTCACGTGGCGGGGTACCCAATTTTGCCTGTGGCGCCCTTTCGGGTTTTCGCCACAGCCGGGTTGTTGCCATTTTTACCCTTGTCCCCACGTAGGGGCAAGTCCGGCGGGGTATCTCTATTTTTAACCCGATTTTATTTTCTTTCTTTTTTTTTCTTTGAAGTTGGGTGATATGCGAGTGTAGGCTAGGGCCGGAAGCCTTGCGCCGGAAGATAAGGTTCACTCGTTGGCAAGAATAGAATGCCAGCGCAACGGGAGAATTTGTGTTGATTCGGACGTAAGGTCCATAATGGCCATATTGTGCGGAGTGGGTGGCTAGGGCACGAGGCCTTGCGCCGGGAAGGGACTTATTCGTTGGCAAGGGACTAATGCCAACGCAAGGGTAGAGATTCTGCCGATCCGGGCGTAAGGCCCGGGGTGGCGATTTCGTATGATGGGAGGTAGCCGAGGCACGAAGCTGCGTGCCGGGGAAGGACTTACTTGTTGGCGGGGTAGTGGTGTTATGAGCGCGTTGTGGGCGGGGACGAGACGTTCCCTGGAGACAACTGTTGTATGTCATTAACTCACACTTCCACGTATATGAGTAGACCCGTGCGAAGGTATACGTATATATGTACATATATATGTATACACATATTTATTTAATACTATATATGTGTACCCCCTCTTTTCTTTTTCTCTTTTATTTTCTCCTTTTATTTATTTTCTTCTTTATCCCCTCCTCTTTTATTCTCTTCTCCCCCTTTTGTTCATCTCCCCCTTTTTTTCTTCTTTCTTTCTCTCTCTCTCTTTTTTTCTCTTTTTTTTATCTCCTCTCCCCTCTTCCCTTTTATTTTCCACTTCGCCTCCCTTTTTTTTCTTCTTCCTTTTTTTTGAACCTATAAAAGGGGCGGGGGGCGTTTCGAACGGTCATTCCATTCGAACCACCCCTCGCCCTCTCTCTCTCTCTCCCGTGATCGAGCGGGCGGAAGTCCCCCTCCCCTCGTCTTCTTCTTCCTTCGACACCGGACGCCGCCGCGAGCACCGCCGTTGTCGTCGTTACCGTGGTGAGGGCACCACAGTGGAGCCCTCCCCCCTTTTTTTCTTTCTTCTTCCCCTTTCTCCGTCCTTCTCTTTCCTCTTCTCTATTTCCCCCCTTTTCCCTCTTCTTTCTTTCCTCTTTTCTCCGTCTTCGGTGGACGATGGAGCCCTAGGCTCCTTCTCTTCTTCTTCTTTTTCTTCTTCCCTTCTCCCCCCTGCTCTCTTCCTCTTCCCTTCCCTCCTTCTTCTCCAGCGTCATGGGTGGCCGCCGGTGAGCGGCTGTGAGGGCGCACCGGGGAGAGGTCGTCCGAGCGTGTTGGGGAAGGCTCATCCGAGCGTGTCGGGGAAGGCGCGCCATGGGCGTGCCGTGGAGGGTGTTGGCAACCGCGCCAGGAAGGGTTCGCGCGGGCCGTGCCGGGGAAGGGCTCCCTCGGACTGTGCCTGGCAGTGCAGGGTATCAGTTTGCCGGAGATAGGCGTTAGCGGGTGTGCCGGGGAAGGCCTTTTAGGTCGTGCCGGCGAGGGGCTCTCTGAGCGTGCCGGGGAAGACCGCTTCCGAGTGTGCCGGGGAAGCGGGTAGGAGGTGTGCCGGGGGACAGCATGCACGAGTGTACCGGGGAACAACCCTGGTGGGCGTGCCGGGGAAGGCCATTGTGGGCGCGCCGGTGAGGGGCCTTCGGAGGCGTGCCGGGGAAGCTGCCATGGGTGTGCCGGGGAAGGCACCCATGGGTGTACCGGTGAGGGCCCGTAGGGGGTGAGTTGTACCGGCCAAGGGGCCAAGGGGATTTTTAGCTAGGGGAGAAGACTCCTTTGACCGGTGGACTTCTGGTGTTGCCTCTCGGGGCCCACCATGACTTTGTTGGGGCCGTCACTCCTTGTGGGCGCGCACCCGTGTTTTCCCTTACGCCTCTGGCCTAGGGAAAACTCTGCCGAAATTTCGTCAGAAATTGGCAATATTTTATTCATTTGACTTGTAGTAAAGCCCCCCCTTTACAGTCTTTCATTTCCTTTTGCATGTGGCTTATTCTGATCTTCTATTTATGTATCTTTGCAGATAAATGGCTGCCCCAAGTGGTTCTTCTGCTCCTGCTACTGCCGTCGGTGCCGACCTCATTCCGCGGGGTCCAGTGCCGGCAGTCACATGGCTCAATGTGGAGGACCTGGACCGTGAACATGCGGAAATAGCTGCCTTGGCGGAGTCATCGGGGTCCGACGGTGAGAGCATGGACTTCAGCCGGCTTGTCAGAGTTGAGAGCGGCTTCACCTTTGATCGGGCCACCGGGGAGTACAGGAAGGACTTTCCGAAGGATAGGCACCTCATTCGATTCCTGAAGCATCTGCGCTCCCGAGATGGGCGAGACTTCCGCACCATAAAGGCCGTCGAGCGGGCCATCCTGCACGCCCGAGACAGTCTATTGTACAACGTCCCCAGGAGCATTCCGATGTATCTGGTGGGAGAAGCCCGGGAGTGGAAGCCCGTCTTGGGGATTGAAGGAGTGCTTCCAGCTGAAGACAGACTGGTGCGAGCGCCTCAGTTCGTTCCGGCCAAATGGGATATGTCTGCCGGCAAGGTGCATGGCGAGTCACCTCGATTCGGCCTGTTCTTGGCTCCCCTTAAATGGGGCTATCGGGAGGAGCCGTTTATATTGGACAACTTGGCCATAAGGTTCAAGTATGAATTATCACTGGGCTGGTTCGGGGAGCTGAAGCTTCAAGACGCCCACAGTTTTCGGGAAGGGGCAGTGGAGTTCACTGAATATGTACTATTCAACTATGCCCCGTTGCTGGTCCGAGTTGGCATTTATCACAGTGTATACGCCTCTCGGTATGGCTATCCCATCTCCAAGGGCCTCTATTGTGGCATGATAGAAGTGTTCAGCGCGGAGACCAACACTTTCTACACGGCGGAGGGCGAGACTTCCCTGGACCTGTGGAGTCTCAGCCAGTTGAGCGGCATGCCCATTGACGGGGAGCCTTACGAAGAAGTGTGCCTTCCCGACTTGATCAAGGACGAAACCAACGGGGATGGCTATTATTCTCTTGGGTATTCGTACTGGTATCTCATGAAGGCGTATCGAGAATTATATCAGCTGTCACATGGTGGGAGGCAGCCCGCCCGTGGGGATAGAAAGAGGGTGCGCATGGCCCTGTGGTTGGAATACTTCTATGACGGGCTGAAGCAATATGAAGAGTTTCCCCGTGTCGGCACCGCTGTTGCTCGCAAGAAGCGTGCGAAGCCTAAGCTCGATGTTAAGATCCCCTCCAGGGGGCGCCGGAGCGGGCCCAACCCGATGGGCGTCGACCCGCAGACTCACTGTGCAGCCTATCTCACGTACTGGCTGTGCTCATTTGCCATGCCGTACGGGGATGAGACAGTGATTCGGCCGGACGCCATCTACCCGGCATGCCAGATGGCGTGGGGGATTAAGCTATCTTTGTGCCCGGCAACGCTCTGCTTGATCTACAAGGCGCTGGGAGATATTAGCACCCATCAGTTCCCGAGGCAGGCCCGGTATGTGTGCCCACTACATTTCTTCAACGCGTGGGTTTGCTCGTTGTTCCCCGAGTTCGCCCCGCGAGCTCTCCTGGATTGGGGACTAATACCGAGGATGCTGGAGTTTGCCAGTGCAGAGCCAGCTTCTACCTCCATGCGGATGTTTGATATTCGGGGCCGGTTGACGACGGTTCCCCGGGATGCGGCTGGCACTATCCATTTCTGGACGTTGGCCGCGCACTCTAGCCCTCTGGTGAACAATAAGAGGGAATGCAAGGACGATCAGGTGGAGAAGTACATCTACCCCATCAGCCAAGAGAATGCGGTCCGCCCGCTGCTGGAACCGGAGCTGAGGGACTGGGCGCTATCCATTCGCCCAAGCGTGTTGGTGTTCAGGAAGGGGGATAATGTGCTGCTGAAACCGTATTATCCCTTCTGGTTTGGTCGCAACTTCGGGTATGACCAGCATATCCCTGTTTATCATGCACAGTTCGGCCTGCCTTCGCGGAACATCCGGGGAAGTTCAGTTGCTGAGCATGCTAAGAGCTGGTGGGATTTTTTTCACCGGGCGGACACTGCCTCCTTCAGGGTGCCGGCCCCGGGTCGCATTCCCCGAGTGACCCAAGACTACATAAAGTGGTGGAACGCCCGGACGGCCTTCTATCGGTTGCATAAGACCGACTGCTGGGATGGGGCCGAGAGGAGGTTCCTCAGCAGGCAGACGGTGCCGGTACTTGACATTGAGTTCGATCATCTTCTTCGGCTAAAAAACAAACAGGAGAAGGAGGTGGCGGCATATATGGCAGCTCGTCGGGAAGCCCGGGATAAGAGGCCGACGCCGAAAGTAGAGTTGCCTCCAGTGGCGAAGGACAACTATCAGAAGACGCTGATGGATCTGTGCCGGGTAGGGAGCGACCGCCTGGACCTCATCAATTATCCATTCCCCATAGAGGAAGAGGGGACTCCCGCCAAGAGCTGGCGTCCGGAGAGAGATACGCTCTGCCCATACCGCACATTCATGAGGCGGGAGGAGAGGAAGCCCGAGAACTATAAGGACACCACGTGGCTATACGTCATTCTCCGGGTGAACGGACTGAAGATCGAAGATCAGAGGGCCTCCATCCTGGGCAAGCGCCTGCACATCCCGTACTATTATGCTGACGGGTGGGGCATAGACCACTTCAGCCTCTTCTGCCACCTTTCCATGAAGAAGCACGCGGATCTGGCCAGTCTTACGGACCGGTGCCAGAAGATCGAGGATGTGTGCTGGCTCGTTCGAGAGGCGGCGCGTCGGGATAAAGAGCCATCCCTGAGCTACTAGCCGATTACATTGCGACTGTATACTGGCCCTCACGGTACTTGATCTCTTTTTCTTCTTTTGTCTTCGTCTCTTATCATTGCGGCCTTTGCAGATAGTTGGATGCTAATCATGAATGCGTGTTTGTTCTTTCTCTTCTCCTTTCTGACAGACCACCCCGATAGCGCGCAAATGGCCACGTACCGGAATCTCCTTCGGCTTGTGCAGAAGCCTGCATATTTTGAAGCCGCGCCACTGGCCCCGACTGCGGCTCCTCCGCCCAAGGCAGCAAAGAGGCCCCTGGCAAAATCTCATGTGAAGAAAGCAGTGAATGCCGCAAAGGTGGCCAAGCAACGGGACACGAAGCGGAGAAAAACAGAGGCGGCCAAGGCCCCGACCGCCGTTCCTTCGGCGCCACGGGTCCCCTCTTTTGAGGAATTCGAGGTTGCCCGACCCGAGCCCAGCCAACCTGCCGGTCAGTACCTTCGACTATCGCCGTGTCTTTTAAGTCTCCCCTTTTTTTATTTTCATCTTGGAGCAAGTCCCTGACGCTTGAATATTTCTTTTGTCTCAGCTCCTGTGGAAGAGCCCGTGCCCGCACCTGTTCCTCACGCGGGGGAGCTAGTGCCTGTGCCCACGCCTGACATGGGTGAAGCCGCGGTCATAGCAAAGGCGATCCTGGCGGCGGCCCCGGCTCCCTCACCGCAGGCCAAGGGAAGGTCCCGAGCAAAGTCGCCTGTTAAGGAGGCGTTGGCTGCTGCCAAGGTGGCCGGGCCACAAGCGGCAGAGCGGAGGCGGGCTGAGGAATCCCCGGCTCCGACGGTAGCCCCCAGACCGGGCCGAGTCACGAAACTGGTGAGGTTCATCGGCAGCCTGCGTCGTCCGTGATCGATTTGCCTCCTGGGTTGGCCTCGCACTCGCGTATGGCGACAATGCGTTTCTTCTTTACGGGCGGCACAAAGGAACCAGCGCTCGTGTCAATCCCGGGCGAGGGCAGCGCTGCAACTTCCGAGAAGGCTTTGCCCGTCGAGGAAGCCCGTGGGTCATCCCGGGCTGTAGGGGCCGAAGATGGTATTTGTCTTTGTCGGCCTAAACGACTTCTTTGTTCTTTGGGAGCCGACTGGATTTGATGTAATCCACCCTTTTCTTCTTCGTGACAGGCACATCAGAGGCAGTCGCTGGACTATTCGGGCCCCGCGTGCAACTCCCGACGACGCGTCTATATGTGAGGAGGAGGCTGAAGTCCGGCGTACCAGCCTCATCTAGCCCGAGGGAGGGTGCGTCGGCCATTAACCTCGAAGTTGAGGCCCCTTTGCCGGCAAGGGGAGAACCTGCGGCGGTCGAATCATCGTCGGGCGAAGAGGTAGACTACAATTACTCCTCCCATGAAGCGGCTCCTGACGAAGGCGTGTCCGGGGCATCGGAGTCGCCCGAGCCGGTCTTCAGGGCCCCCTTACTTGCTGGCTCCCCGAACTTTATGGGGAAGACTGCTGTAAGTGTGAGCTTGCTTGGGCCGGCTCCTTCCTCTCCTTCATGTTTACCTAATGATCTTTTCTTGTCAATTCCGAGTTTCAGGGGCTTAACTTGCCGGAGGCTGTGGAAAAGGGTACCCCAGTTGCGCCGATCGACCGTCAGGTGGGGGTCGACGTGGGCTCGGGCAAACTAGCCCTTCTATTCGAGGCTCTTCAGCAAGAGTCGGCCGCATGGACTTCAAGTGCTTCTGAAGCGGCGGACGAGCCTCTGGAGGAAGGAGAGATTGCGCCCGAAGGCCGCGCCTTCACGGTGGCCGAGGTAAGCGGGGCTTTATGGCTCTTCCCACTTCTCGTCCTTGCGTAATTTATTCCCGGCGACGGGCGGCTAACCGTATTTCATGTGGGCAGGTGGTGCCGACGACCGGGAAGATGCCTGGTCGCTCTCGCAAGGCAATCGCTAAGCGGAGGCCGATCACCGGTCAGCCACCTGCGGGGGGACCGACTCCGGCATCTGTTCCGGAGGTGGAGACTCTTGACGTGCTCGTGCAGGCGGGAGGCGTCCCTCACCTGCTAGTTCCACTTCCACCCCTTCCGAGGCTGCCGGCCCAGATGGAGGACCCTCTCTTGAGACAGATATTCATGGGGCTTCGAGCACATCTGGAGGGGCCCCAGATGGGAGAGAAAAGTTCATGGGTGATGGCGTCGGGTCTGGCTTTACTCGAAGCTCCTCCTCTAGCTGAAGCAGCGACACCTGCACCCCTCCCCCTTGAAGTAGTGGCAGAAGCGAGCCAGGCGGAGGCAGAGGGGGCAGGGGAGCTCCAAATAACGGGAGTGCCGGAGGCTTCGGCAATGGTCTTGTCCACTCCCTCGACAGTGGCTGGCCAAGGGTCTCTCGTCGAGCTACACCGGCCAGGCGGCTTGACCCTTGCCCTTCCTTCCTCTTCAGCGGCAGTGGACGCTGACCTGTGGGCAGAGGTGGATAGCACCGTGGAATTTACTCCTCCGGTCGTGCCCTCAGTCAGCCACACATCATCAGAAGCGCCAGTCCGTCAAATGCTGATCACTCTACGGACGATGCTCCTCGCCGACCCTTCTGTGTCGTATCGAGAGGTGCACACCATAGTGACGTAGCTGACTGGGGCGTTGCAAGTGCTTGGCTACCCGCTGGGGGAGTGGTCACGGCGGGTTCTGTTGTTGCTGAAGTATGTCAAGCGTCACGAGTTCCTGGCGACCCAGGCTCCTGACGAACATGTCGCCCTTGACGCTCAGGCGGACGAGTATCTGTAGACCTTAGAGGCCCGACGCCATGATAGAGAATGCCACGGAAAGGCCTTAGAGGAAGGCAAGGGCAACGTTCGTTCCTTCAAGAGCCGGATCGAGAAGCTGGAGGGCTACCTCGCTGCGGCCAAGCTTGACCTTGCCGAGGCGGAAAGGGCGGTCGCAGAGGAGAGGGAAGCCTTTGCCGTCGCCGAAATTGAAATGGTGTCCGTAGAAGCGGAGCTCGCCCGTCTTGAGGAATTGAGGGGCCGACTGCGCGATATGACGAACTTCCCTTGCGTCGGGATCCTCCCTCTCGAGGACATCTTCAGGGGCCTTGACTAGGCGTCGCTCCCTTACTTTTCCTTTTCCCCCCTTTTGTAACACAGGGGTATGCCCCGAAGCACATGTAGTTTAATCCTCTTTCTGAATAGAGTAGAACATTTATGGTCTCTCATGTCCTTTGCGTGTGCATTCGTCCCAGAGGGACCTTTCTTCCCCTTCTTTCTCTTCTGCGTACATTGTTTTCTTCTTCCCCTTCCTTCCCCTCTTTTGTGCTGAACCACGTTAGCAGGGTATGGGTCTTCGCGAAGATTTACTTCGGGAGAACCAGGCGGGGACCCCTGTCAGGGTACAGGAGAGTGCTTACCTTCCCAGGGGGAGGACGAGGGGACCACTCCACCATACCGAACGGGCGACTCCCTAGCTCTGCCGCAATATTGAAAGCTCGTACTGGCCTCAGGCGGGGGGCCTCGGTTAGAGATCATTTTCTGGTCGTTCAGAGGGGACGGAGAGAAGAGTTGGTCTAGTCAATGACCCGGACGGGAGGTCCGAGCCAAAGGGGTACTCATCGCCCGGGGGGGGGGGGGACGGAGAGAAGAGTTTATCTAGTCAATGACTCGGACGGGAGGTCCGAGCCAAAGGGGTACTCACCGCCCGGGGAGGACGGAGAGAAGAGTTTGTTGAGTCAATGACCCGGACGGGAGGTCCGAGCCAAAGGGGTACTCGCCGCCCGGGGAGGACGGAGAGAAGAGTTTGTCTAGTTAATGACCCGGACGGGAGGTCCGAGCCAAAGGGGTACTCACCGCCCGGGGAGGACGGAGAGAAGAGTTTGTTTAGTCAATGACCCGAACGGGAGGTCCGAGCCAAAGGGGTACTCACCGCCCGGGGAGGACGGAGAGAAGAGTTTATCTAGTCAATGACCCGGACGGGAGGTCCGAGCCAAAGGGGTACTCACCGCCCGGGGAGGACGGAGAGAAGAGTTTGTCTAGTTCCCTTTTTAGTATATCCATCGGTATGGGGCGGTGATTGGAAGTGGGGGGCCTTCCCCTTTCTCGGCTTCCACTCTTCACTTGCTTTTGTATCTTTTCTCTCTTTTTTTTACTTCTCTTTTTTTTCTCTCTTCTCTTCTTTTTTTTCTAATTTTTTCTTTCTTTCTCTTTTTTTTTCTTCTCTTTTTTTCTTTCCCTCTTCTTCTCTTCTTTTTTTCTCGTCTCTTCTTCTCTTTTTTTTTCTCTCACTTTTTTTTCTCCCTTTTTTTCTCTTCTCTTTTCCCTCTCTTCTTCTCTTCTTTTTTTTTACCTTCCTCTTCCCCTTTTCCTCGCCTTTTTTTTTGAAAACATGGATAGTGGTCAAGTCGTTTGGACATCAATCATGCAAATCCGCCCAAAATAGGGCGGAGGGTTATATTATTGATTGAACGGGGGTGCCGGAGCGTGGTACAGTCTGAAGTGCCTTCCATTAAGAGGCGGGAACTGAACTTCCCCGCGATGGTTGACGATTACATAGGCCCCACCTTCGTAGACTTTTTGGACTATGTAGGGTCCGAGCTAGTTCTCATTCAGCTTACCCTTAGGGTTGGCAGCCATGAGGTCCCTTCTCTTGACCATGACGAGGTTGCCCTTTTTGAATTCGCGTTCCTTGACAAGCTTGTCAAAGGCGCGTGCAATCCGGGCCTGGTAGATCTGAATGTTCTGTTGGGCCTGGAGCCGCTTTCCCTCTAGACTGGAGAGTTCATCAAGCCTTCGTTCAACGTTGGTTTGCCCTTCAAGGACAAGGCCATGCTGAATGGCAACCCTGAGGGACGGTATCTCCAGTTCAACGGGGACGATTGCCTCTGAGCCATATACGAGAGAAAATGGCGAACAACATGTTGGAGTCTTGTATACAGTTCGGTACGCCCAAAGCGCCTCGTACATTCTTTCTTCCCAGTCCCTTTTGTTAGAGCTTCGGCCAGCCCATGAGCCTGTGGGTTGTAAGGAGTCGATGTCCTCCAATCAATTTTATATTTTTCTGCCAGCCGGTAGACCTTCTGGTTGCGGAAGTGGCTGCCGTTGTCTGACACAACTCGGTCGGGCGCGCCAAACCGGAATATGATATTACGGCGGACAAACCTGACCACGATCTCTCCGGTGACCTCCCGTAAGGTGACAGCCTCTGCCCAGCGGGAGAAGTAGTCGGTTGCCGCCAAAATGTACTTGCATCCTGTGGAAGATGCAGGTAAGGGGCCCACGACGTCCGTTCCCCACTGGGCGAACGGCCAACTGGGCGCGGTTGGGTGTAACTGCACCGGGGGCCTTCTGGGTATGGTGGCATGCTCCTGACATTTTTGACACGACTTAGCATATTTGCAACAGTCGTCGAACATTGCAGGCCAATAATAGCCAAGCTTCTTTATTTCAATCTTCATTTTCGGCCCGGTCTGGTGTGCGCCAGCTGTCCCGGCGTGGACCTCCTTCATGACCCTCCAGGCTTCTTCAATGGACAAGCATCGGAGGAGTAATTTCTGCTTAGCGTCGGCCACCATTCGGAATAATATTCCATTTCGGAGCTCATAAGAGTCCTTAATTCTGATCAGCCTGATCTTCTCTTCTCTCTTCTTGGGCAGCTGCTGGTACTTGAACCACTGCATCAGGGGGACCCTCCAGTCAGGTAGGCCGACGGCTTCTGCTGTGGTGACTTCTAGCTCTTCTTCTTCTGGTTCCTCTTCTATCATACTGGGCATCTGGCGCTGATTTATTACTTGGATACTGAGAGATCCATCTGGAGGCACTGCCAGTGAGCTTGCCAATTTTGCCAGGGCGTCGGCTTGTGCATTCTCCCCTCTGGCGACATGGCCTATCTCAAGAAGGTAGAACCGCTCCAAGAGTCTCTTCGCCTTAGTGTGATAAGGGAGCAACTCAAGTTTTCGGACATCAAACTGTCCCTGGACCTGCTTGACGACCAGCAGCGAGTCGCCAAATACTTGGAGCATTTTGATCTCCATTTGGAGGGCCACCTGAAGGCCGATGATCAGAGCTTCATACTCTGCTTCATTATTTGTGCATGGCTTAGTAATGCAGCAGGAAGTGTGCATCACTTCTCCGTCTGGCGATTTGAGGACGATGCCGGCTCCGGCCCGTACCTTGGCGTGTCCGGACGGGGTCGCTTCTGTTCTCGAAGCCCCATCAAAGTATAGCTGCCAGATAGCTTGTTGGACATGATCCACTTCCAGTGTCTCATCTTCGGGTAGCTCGGTGGCCAACGGGGAGCCTTCGGGCATGGGGTATGCTGCGAAGAAATCCGCGACGGCTTGTCCCTTAACGGCCTTCTGCGGCACGTAGGTGATATCAAACTCCATGAGCAGCACGGCCCACTTGCCAAGGCGCCCCTTCGGGACAGGCTGGAGGAGGATGTGCTTGATAGGGTCAGCTCTGGATATTAGGCTTACTTCATGGGACAGCATGTAATGCCTCATCTTCTTGACTGCGAAGACCAAAGCAAGACAGACTTTCTCTATCGGAGTGTATTTGGCCTCCGCTCCCACCAATCTCTGGCATGGGTAGTAGAGCGCCTGCTCCTTTCCCTCATCATTATTCTGGGCGAGCATTGCCCCCAGTGAATATTCGGTAGCTGCTATGTAGAGAACAAGCGGTCTGCCTTTGACGGGTGCCCGCAGGACAGGCGGGGTCTTCAGGTACTCTTTTAGCTGGTCGAACGCGCGCTGGCATTCGTGACCCCAGCTGAAGGGTGCGTTCTTCATCATCAGTTTGTGAAAGGGTTGGCAACGCCCCGACAGGTTGGAGATAAACCTGCGGATATAGGCTAGACGACCCTGTAGGGACCTCAGCTCTCCCAGACTCTTCGGAGGAGGCAACTCCTGAATGACTTTTATCTTGAAGGGGTCAATCTCGATCCCTCTGTGCCAGACAATAAAGCCGAGGAACTTACCACTGGACATGCCAAAGGCGCACTTCATAGGGTTCATCTTCAGCCCATGCAGCCGGAGCCTTTGAAAGACGACCCTGAGGTCGCTCAGATGTTCAACTCTCTTCTTAGTCTTGACAACTATATCGTCAATGTAGCATTCGACCTTGCTATATAGCAGCTCGTCGAAGATCTTGGTCATCGCCCGCTGATATGTAGCACCGGCATTCTTGAGACCGAAGGGCATCCTCTTGTAGTGGAATATCCCCTTGGGTGATCTGAAAGCCGTATGAATCCGGTCGTGGTCGGCTATCCAAATTTGGTTATAGCCGGACGATCCGTCCATAAAGATAGGGCCTCGTGGCAGGTGGTTGCATCAATCATCACTTCGGTGATAGGCACCGGAAGTCATCTTTTGGGCAGGCTTTATTCAGGTCGCGGAAATCCACGCAAATCCTGATCTGTCCATTCTTTTTCTTTACCGGTACAATGTTGGCCAACCAAGTGGTGTATTGGTTCTCCGCCACGAAGCCGACATCTATGAGCTTGTCGACCTCCTTGCAGATCTGGCTGATCAGTTCCGGCCTCATACGCCGGGGAGACTGCTTCACTGGTTCCACCGTGGGATCAATGGCCAAGATGTGATGAGTCACCTCGGGGCTGAGCCCAGGCATTTCTTTATAATTCCAGGCAAAGCAATCCCGGAATTCTTGCAGCAACTTTGTGTATTGTTCTCTCTCCTTCAGGGGCATAAGAGCACTCAGAAAGGTCGGCCTGGGGTCACCTTCTGTGCCAAGGTTGATCTCAATCAATTTGTCGACTGTGGCCTGGCCGCAATTTTCAATTTCCGGCGGGGCTGGCGATAAATCGACGAAGTCTTGATCTTCATTGTCTTCGGGCTCGAGGACGCCGTCCCCCTCTTCTTGTTCCTCATGAAGGGGCGCGGGGGCTGCATCTGTCGTGCATTCCTCGTGGACCGTAGCTGCCGGGTCCGCGGGGTCCGCTGGTGCAGAAAGGCACAAGGCCACCTCGGGATCTTCTGTATAATCATCGTAGACAGCTCCGGCAGGGGCTGGGGTAGCCGCATCTTCAGGCGCCTGGTACTGGATGGATACGGTATAGGCTCCCGTTCTGGGGCTATCCGCCACGTGGGGGCGTGGCGGGGCCACCACATAGTCTCCCATTCTGAGCTCGTCTGTGTCAATGAGGTTTTGAGCAATGTCTTTGAAGACATAGCAGTCTTCGATGGCATGGCCCAGTATCTGGTGGTAGGGATAAAATAGTGGGTCTCCACTTCTTCGGGTGTCCTGCGGCCTCTTGGACCGTGGGAGGGAGACCTTGCCGTAATGGCAGGCCCAGTCAAAAATATCCCGAGTCTTCTCTCTTGGGAAAGAGTAGGGCTTTTGTAGCTTCTCTTGGAGTGTCAGGCCCTGCCTGGTTGGCCGCCGGGGTTAATGGGCTTGCCGTGTCTCTTGTCTCCCTTCTTGACCAGATGGGGACATCGGGACTGGTGTCTCGGGGTCGAGACATGTAGCCACCCCACGGGCGGAGAGAGCCCTGGATGAGGTCGGCAACTAGCGAGGTCAACTCAGCCAGCCGTGCTTTTAACATCTCGATCTCCCGTTGCTGCCTGTGATACAGGGCGTATATGACGGGGTCATATCGAGGGGAATTTGGGGCATGACCCATGCTTCTGCTTCTTGCTTCGCCAGCAGGCCAAAGTGAGGGCGCCTCGGCGGTGTGCTCTTGCGAAGCTAGTCTGTCGGAGAGATAGGGGGTTTTCCCCGTGCAGCAGCAGCGGAGAGGGTTCCAAAGGAACACTTCTTCGTCTTGTGCCTCCTCAGCCGGAGGCCTGGGATATACTTCTTGGTGGGCTTCCCGCAAATCTACAGCTTCCGCAGGGTCGCCGCCGGACAAGGCCGAAACTGATATCACATCAGTTTCGTAATAATCTTCTGGTGAAAAGCCCAGACCGGGGTGCCTGGTGATTTGCAGCAACCGCCGATCTAGGTTTGGTGGGTTCCACATACTTTCGAACATTTCCTTCCGGCTGGAGGGTTGATAGGGGGGAATCTTTTACTTTCTGACCATTCTGGCTGCCTGGTCGGTCATATGGGGGAGTCCCAGAATGGGGACGTACGGGTCATGCAACTCATCAGGAAACCGGCAATCATCGTCTTCCATGACTGACTTTTCCCCGGCAACATAAAAGATAGTGGATGGCCCCTCCGGGTTAGGCACTTCAAAGGTCCTCAGCCGCTCGGCCCCTTGACAGTCAATCTCTATAATGGGCTTGATGATCCCTGGCGGGACTTTGACATCCTCCAGCAGGTCTTCGAGGCAAGGCGTCCCCGGTGTAGAGTAGATAGGGAGAGGGGCTCCCTTAAATACCCCCCCCCTCTTGTGCAATGAATGGTACATGTGGGGGAGCCACATAACCTGGGGGCGGCGGAGGAAACCAACTGCCCGACTCCACTTTCTTCTTCCCTTTGTCTTGGGCGGCTTGGGGGGCCTGCTTCGCCTTCTCTAGATATAGATTGGCATCTGACAAGTGACACTCGAACACCTCAAACGGGTGGAGGTCGGCGAAGATTCTGACTTCCTTCCCTTCACAGGGGTACTTGATGCATTGATGCAGGGTGGAGGGCACCACTCTGTTCTGGTGTAGCCAGGGCCGGCCAAGTAACGCCTTATAGGAGGTGTTGGAGTTGATGACGTGAAACTGGACCTTGGTGGTGAAGTCATCAAAGGTCAGGCTGAACTCTGCGACCCCCATGGGCACCTCACATTTCTGGTTAAAACCAGCAATCTTGACATTTCGGACCTCAACCAGGTGTACATCAAAATAATGCTTCTGGTACACCCGGTATGGGAGTATATTCACTGCTGCCCCCGGGTCGATCAGGACCCTGTTGATGGGATGGCTGTTCAGCTGCCCTTTCATGTAGAGGGGCCTGTTATGGCTGCAGGTCGGCAGGAGCATGTCGTCTTCTGTGAAAGCCACAGCTACTTCAGGTGACATTTCTGCTAGGCAGGCTTCAAGATGTGCTGGCGTCTGGAGCGCGGCAATGATGGCTTGCCGTGTTTCTTCGTCCAATGACAACATCTCCCACATGGTAAATCGGGTCGGGATCTTCTTGAGGTGTCTGACTATCCGTTCGACGGCCCGCACCTTGAGTAATTTCATCTCTTCGGGCTTGCCGCGCTTGCCCCCATCCTGAAGCTGGGGTGTCGGGTCAGGGGATGCCAACTTTGTGGGCTCGGTTACAGCCTGCCGAGCCGGCGGGGCCTGCTGAGCTTCCTCCGCCCCCCGCATGAATTCGGCGAGGTTTGGGATATCACTGTTGTCTGCTTCTGGCTGAGGAAGAGTTGCCACCGGCGGAGCTTGAGAGCTGCTTACTTTTTCGGTCGAAGGAGACCCTTGGGAGCGTGCCTTCCCGCCTGCTCGGGCTAACAGGAATTCGGCGAATGAGGGGGTGCCTCGGCTCCTAGCCCCTACGGGATAGAGACCCGCCGGAGGAGGGATCTCGGCGCCTCGGACCTCAGGGTTGGGAACCTGATATGGTTGTTCCCCCCTGAGCATAATGTTGAGGTTATCCTGAGGAGGGCGCCCCCACTTCCTTCCCGACCTGGTGGCGTGTTGGGAAGTGGAGACTTCAGCTTGATTCGCTTCCGGCGGCTCATGGGGTGGCTCTTCTTCTGTTTCCTCCAGGGAAAGGGCAGTGTCGAATAAAGCCGAGAGGGTGTTGCAAGCGACGACGACCTCCTTCTTCTTCTTGCCCTTGGGTCTTCTCTTCTTCTTCTTCTTTCCTGCTGCGGCGGATGGCTGCTCTTAGGGAAGTTCAGCCCACAGGGGAGGCTCTTTCTCTGCTTCAGCTTCTGCCCCTGGAGCCAGTTCGAGTGATTTGAACTCCTCCCATGGGACATACTCCTTCAGCTCCACAGGCTGGATTTCGGGTTGCTCATAATCTTCAAGCCCATCAATAATAGCCTGGAGTCTTTCAACCTCTGGGCTGGTCTTCTTGTGCATCCGCAGCGGGACAGAGCTCTTTTTATTGTGAGTGGACCGCCTCATGACTATCCGGGGGGCCGTGTCGTGGCGAACTGGGCTTGCTGGGGGCGGTGCATGCCGGGGTGTTGCGTCCCTCAGACGAACTCCGGGGCTGGGTCGAGGGACGTGTGCTCTTCTATTCTTTCTAGTTGCAGTCTGCCAATCTCCTTGATCTTGAGCCGGGGTCATGATGAAGGTCTCATAAGTGGCGCGGGCGCAGGCCTCCGCCCACTCCTCAGGCAACTCCTGGTATAGCGAGACCATGTTGACAGTGGAGGTTATGCTGGGCAACTCATGCGGTTGCGGGGGGTCCACTCTATGCTCCCCCATGTCCAGCTCCCCATTCTTGATCAAGGACTCAATGACATCCTTGAAGACATAGCAGTCTTCAATGGTATGCCCGAGCACTCGGTGGTACGGGCAGAAGCGCGGGTCATCCTTTTTCTTTAGATCGCCGGGCCTTTTCGGTTCTGGCAGTGTAATTTTGTTGTAGCTGGTTGCCCATTCGAACAGAAGCTTAGACTTGTCCCGGGCAAAGGAATACAGCTTATTCCTCATCTTCTCCCTTAGTGAGGGGCCCTCCCGTCATTCTGCGGCTCTGGGCGGAGGAAGGTCGGCAGCCCCCTTGGCTTTCTCTTTCTGTTTTTCAAAAGCCTGGAAATCTAATGTGTGCACCTCAGGGGGAGCCGGCTTCTTCTCTGCCTGCCTGGCTCTTTGGCTTGACATGGCTGGGGTGGAGGAGTATCGGGCCAAAAATGCCTCGATCTCTGCTACCACGTTGTTCAGGCGGTCAAATGTCTTGACCTCGGCGCCGATCATTCTTTCCAGGATTTCTTTCTTCAAGTTCTGTTTGCAGATCTGCACCGCATCCTCCTGGTGTGGGGGACGCCTGCACCTCATGCTGAGGTTCCTCCATCTCTTGATATAGTCGAGGGCCGACTCGTCGTTCTTTTGTCTTGTGGCGTAAAGTTCTGCCACGGTGACCTCCCGCTCCGCAACATAAAATCTCTCTTTGAACTTCTTTTGCATGTCGGGCCAGTCGGCGACAGACCCAGGTGGCAGGCCGGAGTACCACTCAAAGGCAAGCCCGGTGAGTGTCGAGCTGAAGAACTTCAGGAGGTAGGCCTCATCAGCAGCCAAGTCCCCCATGACATTCACATAATAAGCGATGTGCTCCCTGGGGGACCCTTGCCCGTTGAACTTTTCGAACTTGGGTGGCTTGGTGACGCCGACTGGCAACTTCTTCGCAGCATAGTGAGCTGGGTAGGGCACCCTATAGACGTCAAACGGCGTCTGATCCCCGTCACCTCTCTCGGCCAGTTTCATGTCTATCATCTGTTCCAGCATCAACCGGCTAACCGTTGCTGGGTCGACCGGACTCGGATAAAAATGAGCGGGCTGCGCGCTTGGGGTGGCCAGCACGGTCGCTTGGGGGGCCACGAGGGACCCTTGGGAAAGTAAGGCCTGTGGCGGGACTGGTGCGGTGAAGTGTGCCTGCTGCAGGGCCGCGTCTCCGAGAAGGTTGAAGGTTGCTGGAAGGGCCGCTTCTGAAAATTGCCCCCTGTCCCTAGGCGCTTCGGGTAAAACCTCGGTTTGCCAGGACGCCGGGGGCGGTGTGTTCCGTTCATTCAATTGCTTTTTGAGTGATTCAATTTCCTGCTGGAACCGCTGCATCATGAGCAGCATTACCGGGTCAACCGTGGGGAGGCTGGGCATGCCCCATGTCTCCTCGGCCGGGGCATCCTCGGATGATGTCGAGGGTCCGCCACTCGTGTCGCCGGCGGTGACCACATTGGCCGTGAGGGCCGAGAGGGGCTCTTCAGGTAGGGTCCCTTCGGCGCCTGTGGGTGCCACGCCGCCCGCCGCTCTCCCTCTTCTAGTGAGGGGTCCCGGCCTGATGGCGATTCTGGCCACTTCTTCCGGATCAGTGGGCAAGGCCCCGTACCGACCGTGAACTCCTGCCATGTTGCAGGTGAATGTTTGCCATCTATTGTTCTTGCTTCTCTTCGTCTCCCTCCTGGACGATCTTCCTGGGAACACCAGCCTGTCGAAGACCGATCGTCGGGGCGGCGCTTCCTCCCGTACAGGGGACTGGCCCAGCTCCTCCGAGCGATTCCTCGACTCCGCGCTGGGTGCGGATCGAGCTCCTTCTTCTGGGAAAGCGGAGGCCATTGCCCCCAGCAGTCTCTGGCGGCCAACGGGGGTGCTACCCGGGCCTCGGAGGTAATTCCTCATAGCCTGCTCGATCCCTTCCCACTCATGGTCAGGGAGAGCAGCCTGCGGTTGCATGTCGATGATAGTGGCAAGGGGAGAGTAGGCCCTGAGTGCTGGGCGGGCAGCGTTGTGTCGGTACTTTCGGGGATGGCGGTGGACATTCTCGGACGGCGCCGGGCTGACGGGTGCCGGTCGGAGAGTTGGGGTCACCACCTCGACCCTGCCATCTCGTCGGGCCCTCCTCGGGCGGGAAGTGCTGGGCCCTGCCTGGGCGGGTGCAGTGGGCTGGGCCTCCTTGGGTACCAGACTTGCTTCAGTTTGGCCGGCCTGTGAGCCGGCGCCTTTTTCGGTACCGCAACTGGGGATGCGGGCGTGGCCCTCTCTTTTAGCTTCTCCAGTCCTTGAAAAGAGTTACGGACTGGGACGGTCGGGACGATACGGTCCGGTGTCACTTGGGATCTATTCCCGTCCAGACGGACTCGGAGGGCCCCAACAGTCATGGACTTTCCGGAGTTGGACGAGCGGCGCCCCGAGCCGGCGCCGGTATTGCTCCTTTGAAGCCTTCTTCGGTGGGATGCTGACCCTTGGTGGGAAGGGCCGGTAGTTTGGTGCACGTGGTGCACGTTGCCGCTTAGCGTCGTTGTGGGGACGCTGTTGTTGTTCTTGGCCGTAGCTTGACTGACAGTAGCTTCGGCGGCCCCCGGAGCGGGAGCGTTGATCTGGGACTCCTCGGGCGCCTTCACCTCAAGAACGTTGACAAAGGCCACCCCAAGAAGTTGGGGAAGCCTACGGTGGGAGGGAAGCTCCCGAAGCTGAGGGGACCGCCAGGTAGCCACCTCGGACGTGGTTCTCGATGGGCTGAGGGCCGCAAGTGACAGCCATGGTTGGCAGCATGATGTAATTCTCTCTCCTGCATTTGAGAAAATAACGCAATTAGTATTACAAGAAGGGGGCCGCGGGGCCCTTAATTTCGGCAAAGAGATGAGGGGTGGATCGGTCCCACCGGGCGTGCCAGAACTGTGGACGCACTTTAATTCGCCGGTTCAGGTGGTTTCGTCTATTATGTGTGTGGGCGTGCCAGTCACCGAAGTGATAATTTATTCGGGCTCCGAAGAGTCCATGGTGCGCTCGATCTGACTTCGTCAGGCGATTGTGTGGTTCGTGTCGGGACCGAATCCCGTCGCACCATCAAGGTTACGACGTCATTTACATCCCCCATACGAGGGAATACCCTTGATTAATTGCCGAAATTAGGGGCCCTGCGGCCGAGGAGAATGATACTAATTGCGTGAGAAAGAGACAAGAGAAAATCACACTAAGGAAGGAATTGGGATGTGAGCCACTGGCCATGTTGGTCACTCGTGGACCTTTTCATATTCGGACACGGGCCCATGATAGAAACGTGACGGAAAACTGGGGCGATAAATGAATCCGATCAGATTAGAATGTCGGCTCAAGACTGGGTCAGGGCACGATCTTGTCAGGACGAATCCCGAGACTCGGGCCCGGCCTGCGAGGGCGGCATCACTGTTCCTTCTGCGTCGAGTCACGGAGAGAGAGGGCTACAATGTAGAATTATTAATACCTTGTAATGTTTTATCATTATTACTCTTATTATCCTGTTGCTCATTCCTCTTCCCGCATCTGTTCCGGGTAACTTCCTTTATCTTGCTTATTACTGTTATTGCCCCCCCTTTTTTATTATTATTATTATTGCCATTTATTTCATTCGTCGTCATTTTTTTGTACGGATATGTTCAGGTTTATTTATTCATCATGACTTTTATTAGTTTGTCGGTGCTGCCATTAGATGTCTATATGTATATATATATGTGTGTATTCATACATTGTATATATATATATATTTATTATTATTTTCTTTGGGGGAGCTGGCCCCTAGTGGGTTGAAAAGGGGGGCTAAAAGGGGAGTGTATCGCTGAAGGAAGGTGGGCGGAAGAGTGTGCCGGCGAAGGGCTGGGGATGGGTGCCGCTGAAGGGCTTAAGGAGGTGTACCGGCGAAGGAGGGCGGCGGGTGTACCGGTGAAGGGCTGGAGTTATATGCCGTTGAAGGGCATGAGGAGGGCGTACCGGTGAAGGTTTGAAGGAAGTGTACCGCTGGGGCGATGGCTGGGGAGTGTGTCGGTGAGGGAGGGGGGATAACATAAAGTCTGTACGTTCCTCAGCCTAAAGTCTGTACATTGTCTATTCAACCAGCACACAAAGTCTATACGTCCTTTAGTCTAAAGTCTGTACATTGCGGCTCAAAGTCTATACATTACCCATTGGCTGCAGTTCAAAGTCTATACATTGGCCAGGATAAAGTCTATACATTGCAGCTCAAAGTCTGTACATTGTCCATTAAAGTCTATACATTGCCCGGCTCAAAGTCTATACATTGTCCATTAAAGTCTATACATTGGCCGGCTTAAAGTATGTACATTGTCCAGCTCAAAGTCTATACGTTGCAGTTCAAAGTCTGTACGTTGCAGTTCAAAGTCTGTACGTTGTCCCTTAAAGTCTATACATTGCCCGACTCAAAGTCTATACATTGCCCATTAAAGTCTATACATTGGCCGCTTAAAGTATGTACATTGTCCAGCTGATGGGAATCGACGCCAAGCTAGTACTTCTCATATTGCATTTATGTCCTTTAGTTTATTTGTATATCCATGGGAAAGTATATGCGCAATTGTACGGCTTTATAAGCCAATGCGTCATTCCCACGGATTATTTGGGTTTCTATGTAATTTGTCAGTAAGACCAGCAAGGGGGCCCTCAGCCCTCTCACATTGGTCCATGTCATCCATGTGGGGCTGGTCAACCATCCTAGGTGGCCATCTAGAAGGTTGGAATGCCAATTGACCACATGGGAGACAAGTGGTCATATTTTTCCAAGGTAGGCCACCAACCATTCAACCTTCCATTCAAAACCTACCCATAGTCAATAGGCCCCCCCCTTCATTTTTTAATGTTTTTTTTTGTGTTTGTGGCATGCAATCCCAGCCCTTCAATCCCCATCCCTAGATCTAAGGGTGGACAATTGATTTGGTTGGAATCATATAAAAGATTGTATTTTTATGTGAAAATCAATGAAAATCAGAATTTTGGTGAAATTGTGAAGCTAGCTGCGCCCCCAGCTCCTCTCACTCTGGTTTCTCTCTTCCAAAACCTTCATTCTAGAGTGGTATCACCTTTCCCCCACCTCCGGTGCCGCCGCCGCCGCCGTTCGTGCCGCCTTCGAGCCGCCACGGGATCATCTTTGGTGTTCTGTCCTGCTGGACAGAGGTGCAGCTCGAAAATTCCTCAAGCCAGCCACGAGTTCCAATCGACGTGAAATTTTGAGGGTTGGTTCCCACCTTATAGCCCCTTCCCCACAAAATAATTCAGGTCCAAATTCCCCCGTTTCATAGTGTTTCCACTTCGTTCATTCCCCAAACTCAGATCAGATCTGTCTCTATCTATAGTGACAGACCCTTTGAGTTCATCCTCTTCTACCACCCTTTTGAATTTATTTTGACCTCCCAATTTAACTGGGAATTCTTTCCATTTTTCCCTACCTCCACAATTTTTATTAATTTTTTTTGAGTCTTTTACCTATTTTTCAAAATTCATGTTCTACCGGAGCTACAGTACTTCCAGCCAGATCCCAGATCCGGCCTTCCTCCAGTAAATAAATCATAGAAATTCATAGACACCTCCAAACGTCTCCACACAAACTTTTCCATCTTCCCAACTCAAAATCCTACAACTTTTATGAAGAAGTCGAAGTCTGAATCCAAGTTCTTCCTAGCGGTCAACGGCAGTTATCAGAGATCAGCTCTGCAGATCTGAGTGTTTAGTTACTGTACAACAGGAGGTTGTAAATTCTATAAGTCAAGATCAGCGAAGATCCAGGCCAGATCTCTAGGCCTACATTGAAGTACTTCGAGTCAGCTTTCCAACGGTGCTAATTTCGTGTCAATCCGACATCGGATCTGATCGCAGCGCCCATTCTCGCCGGAGCGCGCGCTGCAAAACAGCAGCAACCAGCCCGTGGACAGCAAACCCGACGGGTGCCGATCGGAGCCGCCCGACCTCCGGGCGACGTTCCAGCGTGCCGCCAGCCCGGGGATCACCTCCACCAGTGTCCCCACCACAGTGGTGACACCGGGTCCCACACGGCCCCTCCGGACAGCACGTGGGCCCCACCGTCACTAGTTCGGGTGTTGCCGAAGCTACGCGGAAAGCCGCCCGTCAACCCGAAATCGGCCCTCCCGGGCTCCATTGTGTCACCCTTTACCTCCCTGCGTGGAGTGGACTTTACATCATTGCTGTAATCTTTATGTATTAACTGTCCCGGGAGTGCGAGATCGGCCGGGTCCGTCGTCCCCACGCCGAGCGCGTGGAGGTATCGTCTTCGCTCTTTACTTGGCATTTTGCTTAATTCTCATATATGCTTGTTTATGCCGCTGCTAGAGAGCATGATAGGGTAACTAGCTCGCTTTCTATTTGTATCACCGCTGCTGCAAGAGTGAGCGTTACCGTCCCGTGACCCGATCCGGGCACGAAAGTGCGAGCCGACCACCCTAGCTCTTGCCGGTTTCTCAACCGTGCACGTCCGACGCTTCCCTCATCAAGGGACGATCGCGAGCTTGTTGTGTCCGTGGTCCCGTCCCGCATCAATTTGGTATCAGAGCGAGTTGAGTCTAGGGTGTCAAAAAAAAAAGAGTGTCATTTACGTCTAGTCATTAGTCGGTCTAAGTCGTGTTTAGGGTCATCATTGTTTTAAAACAAACAAAAAAAGTGTCTTTTCGCATTTGCATCCCTTTACTCGGTATATCAAAAGGTGTTGTCCGAACGTTAGGCTACGCCTATCGGGAAGACCGCACACTTGCACGAGTGATCTTCAGATCGATTAACTCCGCCACGTGCCGAGTTTTGGTTACGTCCAGGTGCATCATCTTGTAGTGTGCATTTGCATTAGTCGGTGTCTCCTGCTCCGTGTCTTGCATGCCCACTCGTCGAGGTACTCAATACTCACCCCCACCACCACCAATGGCGGAATCCCGAGTCTATAGTTCCGATGAGGTGGCCACTATGTTCCGAACTCTTATGGGAAAAATGGATGGGTTGAGTGATCGCTTTGAAGTGCTAAGCACCCGAGTGGATAGGATGGAAGGGTTGAGTACCCAAGTGAATGATCTAGGCACCCGCCTAGAAGAGAGGGTGAAGGCCGTAGAGGATAGGGCCGCCGGGTCTAGCCAGTCCGTTCAGGGATTGGTCGGGAGAGTCACCGCACTAGAGAGAGGCCCAGCCGAGGCACCACCGATTGCCCCCGTCCAAGCACCCGTCCCACCTACACATGGTCAACCAGAGCCGGGTCAACAACCCGCAACTCCAAGGGGTCAAAGGGTAGCTAATAAGAGGCACGAAGTCCTCGAGGTGCATGATTATGAGTCCGAGAATGAGCATCGGGGGCATGGTCGTGATCATCGCCATACACGGCGTACCCACGACCAAGATATGGATGAACGGGCCATTTGGACCGTTCGGGCCGACCCTCCCACCTTTGACGGGTCCTTGGACCCAAAGGTCTACCTTGATTGGGAGGCTGGTATGGACCGATATTTTGAGTGGTTCGAGATGTCGGACCAACGAAAAGTCAAGTATGCCAGGATGAAACTTTTGGGTCAAGCCCAAACCTATTGGAGGAATATGGAGAATTTATTGTTTCATCGTCATGAACCTCCGATTGATACGTGGACTGAGATGAGGGAGAAGCTTAGGAAGAAGTACCTCCCTACCTCCTACCGCCAGCGTCTTATAGAGAAGTGGCAAAGTCTCACCCAAGGAGACCGGTCCGTCTCGGACTACATCGCCGAATTTGATGAATACTACTTGCGATGTGATGCCACGGAGGAGGATTCCCTTACCGTCTCTCGGTTCCGGCGTGGCCTACGCCCACACCTACGGTATGAGCTTCTCCGCCGTAAGGTGGACAAGCTGGAGGATGCTTATCAAGTTACTCTCGAGATGGAGCAATTCGAGGGTGAGTTCGAGTCTATTCCCAGGTGGAGCCCCGCTCCTCCCCGTAGTGACTCCCGTGGCTCCTTAGGTTCATACCCGAGGGGACCCATGGCTCGTCCTCAGGAGCCCACCCGTCAGGAGCACTTCGCTCCTAGACCTCGACCTCCCCCACCCCGGGATCTACCTCCACCCCATCCATTGGCACCCGTTGCCCGTCCCCCGGCACACATGGCCCGCCCCCTGGCCCCGACACTTCCCCCGCTGTTGCCCACGGCGCCTACACCCCCACCCTTGTTACCTACGCCCCCTACCCGTCGGGAGGATAAGGGTAAGGCCCCTCTTATCGGGGAGAGTAGTCGATCACGAGTGCAGTGTTTCCACTGTCATGGATTTGGCCACATTGCCAGTGAGTGTCCCGCTCGCGCCACCCTAGCCTTAGGTGTTGGAGGATCCGTACCTCTCGAGCCTGAGTGTGTTGATTATGAGGCCGATGAGGCGCTTGCCGAGGAGTACTATGCCTTGGGAGGGGAAGAGTGGGAGAGCTCTCCCGCCACCCAGGATGCAGCCACCTAGTGGGCTTGTTGTCACCACCCTAGTCTAGGGTCATATATGAGTCAGTGTGTTTTCTTGTGTGGTTTGTTTGTGTGGTGTGTTTGAGTCGATTGTTTGTGTGTATTGCATGGTGAGTCTGCATGTGTCTTGTGCAAGCTCGTTGTCGTTCTCTTATGAGTGTGAAGCGAGTCATCTCACTCGATGAGTATGGGATCGGTTCTACATCTATACCCGGATCAGTCACCTATAGGGACTCAGCGGTGATTCCTAGTGAGTCTTCGAGCTGTTTTCTTCCCTTTTGAGAGTGCGCCTTCGGAGTGACCACCTTTAGCCCATAGCAGTTCGCATATCGAGTATATATGGAATGAGCATGTGACGATCACTTGGAGTGGAGCATACCCGCGTGACATGGCACGGTGACGTATCCGCCGGAGTACCCGAGCACCCGTACCCCTACTCGACGGGGTCGAGTTCCTCCCACCCGGGGAGAGTTGATGGGAATCGACGCCAAGCTAGTACTTCTCATATTGTATTTATGTCCTTTAGTTTATTTGTATATCCATGGGAAAGTATATGCGCAATTGTACGGCTTTATAAGCCAATGCGTCATTCTCACGGATTGTTTGGGTTTCTATGTAATTTGTCAGTAGGACCAGCAAGGGGGCCCTCAGCCCTCTCACATTGGTTCATGTCATCCATGTGGGGCTGGTCAACCATCCTAGGTGGCCATCTAGAAGGTTGGAATGCCAATTGACCACATGGGAGACAAGTGGTCATATTTTTCCAAGGTAGGCCACCAACCATTCAACCTTCCATTCAAAACCTACCCATAGTCAATAGGCCGCCCCCCCCCCTTCATTTTTTAATGTTTTTTTTTTGTGTTTGTGGCATGCAATCCCAGCCCTTCAATCCCCATCCCTAGATCTAAGGGTGGACAATTGATTTGGTTGGAATCATATAAAAGATTGTATTTTTATGTGAAAATCAATGAAAATCAGAATTTTGGTGAAATTGTGAAGCTAGCTGCACCCCCAGCTCCTCTCCCTCTGGTTTCTCTCTTCCAAAACCTCCATTCTAGAGTGGTATCACCTTTCCCCCACCTCCGGTGCCGCCGCCGCCGCCGTTCGTGCCGCCTTCGAGCCGCCACGGGATCATCTTCGGTGTTCTGTCCTGTTGGACAGAGGTTCCGCTCGAAACTTCCTCAAGCCAGCCACGAGTTCCAATCAACGTGAAATTTTGAGGGTTGGTTCCTGCCTTATAGCCCCTTCCCCACAAAAAAATTCAAGTCCAAATTCCCCCGTTTCATAGTGTTTCCACTTCGTTCATTCCCCAAACTAAGATCAGATCTGTCTCTATCTACAGTGACAGACCCTTTGAGTTCGTCCTCTTCTACCACCCTTTTGAATTTATTTTGACCTCCCAATTTAACTGGGAATTCTTTCCATTTTTCTCTACCTCCACAATTTTTATTAATTTTTTTTGAGACTTTTACCTATTTTTTAAAATTCATGTTCTACCGGAGCTACAATACTTCCAGCCAGATCCTAGATCCGACCTTCCTCCAGTAAATAAATCATAGAAATTCGTAGACACCTCCAAACGTGTCCACACCAACTTTGCCATCTTCCCAACTCAAAATTCTACAACTTTCATGAAGAAGTCGAAGTCTGAATCCAAGTTCTTCCTAGCGGTCAATGGTAGTTATCAGAGATTAGCTCTGCAGATCTGAGTGTTTAGTTACTGTACAACAGGAGGTTGTAAATTCCATAAGTCAAGATCAACAAAGATCCAGGACAGATCTCTAGGCCTACATTGAAGTAATTCGAGTCAGATTTCCAACGGCGCTAATTTCGTGTCAATCCGACATCGGATCTGATCGCAGCGCCCATTCTCGCCGGAGCGCGCGCTGCAAAACAGCAGCAACCAGCCCGTGGACAGCAAACCCGACGGGTGCCGATCGGAGCCGCCCGACCTCCGGGCGACGTTCCAGCGTGCCGCCATCCCGGGGATCGCCTCCAGCAGTGTCCCCACCACAGTGGTGACACCGGGTCCCACACGGCCCCTCCGGACAGCACGTGGGCCCCACCGTCACTAGTTCGGGTGTTGCCGAAGCTACGCGGAAAGCCGCCCGTCAACCCGAAATCGGCCCTCCCGGGCTCCATTGTGTCACCCTTTACCTCCCTGCGTGGAGTGGGCTTTACATCATTGCTGTAATCTTTATGTATTAACTGTCCCGGGAGTGCGAGATCGGCCGGGTCCGTCGTCCCCACGCCGAGCGCGTGGAGGTATCGTCTTCGCTCTTTACTTGGCATTTTGCTTAATTCTCATATATGATTGTTTATGCCGCTGCTAGAGAGCATGATAGGGTAACTAGCTCGCTTTCTATTTGTATCACCGCTGCTGCAAGAGTGAGCGTTACCGTCCCGTGACCCGATCCGGGCACGAAAGTGCGAGCGGACCACCCTAGCTCTTGCCGGTTTCTCAACCGTGCACGTCCGACGCTTCCCTCATCAAGGGACGATCGCGAGCTTGTTGTGTCCGTGGTCCCGTCCCGCATCACCAGCTCAAAGTCTATACGTTGCAGTCAAAGTCTGTACGTTGTCCCTTGGCTGCAGTTCAGAGTCTATACGTTGGTAACCCCAAAGTCTACACGTTGCAGCTCAGAGTCTATACGTTGCAGCATGAAGTCTATACATCGGCCACCAAGTCTATACACTGCAGCACAAAGTCTGTACATTGGCCAGCCCCAAGTCTATACGCTGCAGCATGAAGTCTGTACATTGCCCAAGTCTATACGCTGCAGCACAAAGTCTGTACATTGGCCAGCCCCAAGTCTATACGCTGCAGCTCAAAGTCTATACATTGGCCAGCATAAAGTCTATACATTGCAGCTCAAAGTCTGTACATTGGCCAGCCCCAAGTCTATACGCTGCAGCTCAAAGTCTATACATTGTCCATTAAAGTCTATACATTGCCCGGCTCAAAGTCTGTACGCTGCAACACCAAGTCTGTACATTGTCCCTTGGCTGCACCTCGAAGTCTATACATTGCCAAGCCCAAAGTCGGCACGTTGCAATATGAAGTATGTACATTCTTCAGCCTATTCAACTCAAAGTCCGTACGTTGCAATATGCAATCAACATACGAAGTCTATACATTGCTTGCTGCTGCGTTTGTGCCTCCATCTGCCAAGTCTATACACTGGATCCCGTTGAGACGGTGGATGAGGGTGTACCGGCGAAGGGAGAGAGGCAAATGTAGGGAGTGTGCCGTTGAAAGGGCCAGGTGGTTGTGTCGTTGAAGGGCCATTAGAGTGTGCCGCTGAAGATGGGCAGTGCCGCTGAAGGCCCTGAGGGCGTGCCGCTGAAGCCCTTGGGGCGTGCCGCTGAGGGCTTGTTGGGCGTGCCGCTGAAGGCCTATTGGGCGTACCGCTAAAGCCCATTGGGGCGTGCCGCTAAAGGCCATTGGGGGCGTGCCGCTGAAGGCCTTGGGGCGTGCCGCTGAAGGCCATTGGGGGCGTGCCGCTGAAGGCCTTGGGGCGTGCCGTTGAAGGTCAAAATTGGGCGTGTTTCTAAAGGCCTATTGGGCGTGTTTCTGACCCCGTTCTAAGCCCGTTATGGACACGAGTCGTGGCCTATTTGGCTCTTCTCGGGGCTCACGGATTGTGGGCCTTTTGTGCTTGGTTTCTCTTCAATGTCGTGACTCCGGAGACGGCTTCACAACAGTATGCGTATTTGGGGAGCCCGGGCGATCAGTCTTTCCGGGGCTTCTTCACTCGGCTCCGTTGTTGACGCGAGGCCGGGCGTGATATTTGGGTGTGCAATTTTCGGTGTCCACACCAGCCCAAAGTCTGTATGTTATCCATTGGCTACAGCTCAAAGTCTATATATTGGCCAGCCCAAAGTCTGTACGTTGGACAGCTCAAAGTCTGTACATTGGCTAGCCCAAAGTGTGTACATTGTCCCTTGGCTGCAGTTCAAAGTCCACACATTGGCCATACTTCACTGTTTGCATTTACACAGTCCCTCACGTAAAGTCTATACATTGCTTGTTGCTATGTTCGTGCCTCAACCTGCCAAGTCTGTACGTTGGGTTCCATTTCAGGGAGACGGTGGAAGATTGAAGAGGTGAGGCGAAGAGATAGATGAAGGGGAGACAGAGGGTGTACCGGTGAGGGGAAGAATGAGACGGTGAGAGAGAAAGGGAGAGACGGAGGGGGAAGTGTACCAGCGAAGGAGGATGGAGGTGTACTGGTGAGGGGAAGGTTGAGATGGAGGAGGAGTGTGCCGGTGAGGAGCCAAGAAGGTGTGCCGTTGAAGGGCTGATAGGGTGTGCTGCTGGAGGGATGATAGGGTGTACCGACGAAGGCTGGAACGGACGTGCCGATGAAGGTCCACTCCCCTGTTACTTATTTTTAAGGCTTTTCTTTTCTTCTTTTCTTTGAGTTTTACGTAGTTTTATACGAATCTTTTCTCCTTCTTCTTGCAATCTGTTGTTGTTCTGCTTATTTGTTGCTTTTGTTGTCTTTTGATGTGTGTTTATTATCCTATTTGTTTGTTGCATCCTTTTGCCTTTTAACGTCTTGTTATTTTCTAACAAAAATTCGGCAGCATCTCGCCTTGACCCGAGCGTAAGGGAGATAAAGGGAACGCACCCACATGGAGTGGCGGAACCCGACAGTTGGAGGTGGGCACCCGAGACCGGCAACACCTTAACAAAACCTCGAAAAACTCGGAGGAAACGATGGACGGTAGACGCCTCTGAAACTGGATAGGGTCTACTGGGGGTTTAGTCAGGGTTAAGCGGCAGGTGTGCCGCTGAGGGGAGGCTAGGGGTGTGCCGCTGAAACCCCAAATGGGTGTGCCGTTGAGGGAGGGTGCAGGTGCACCAGGGCTACTAGGTCGATCAAACCCACAGAAAACCTCGGCAGGAGGGGGAAATGGCCTGAGGGGGCTAGCACGGATGAAGGGATTGGGCCTTGCAGGGAGAGATTCGTGGCCCCAGACCAGTCAAGCTGGTGTGGCGTCCGGGAGAAACCATCGACACGAAGACTCAAAGCAAACGCCGGAGAAGGGAAAAGAAATGGACAGTCAAGAACACTGTGGCACAGACCAACGGAAGCAATAGAGAGCCCAAGGAGGGCGGCTTTCATTCATAAAAGAAAGGGAATGACCGTGGCCGGTCAAATACATTGCAAAGCATGCTCGAGCTAAGACTACGAGCAAGAGAGAAACAAAAGAACAAAAGAAAAGGGGGACAACAACAAAAAAAAGGGGAAAAGAAATGAAAATACAAGGTGGGAAGGGGAACGGAGCGTGGGCTTCTCCCCTCCCAGACTTCACTCCTCTCTTCTTCTCTTCTCTCTTTTCCTTCTCTTCTTCCTTGCGGGGACGGCGGTGGACGGAGCAGCGGGAGGGCAGGCGCCTCCCTCCTCCTCTTCTCTTCTTCTTCCCCTTCTTCTCTTTTCTCTACGTGTCGGTGTGTGTGTGTCCGTCCCCTCCTCCCTTTTTTTCGTCGGAGTGAGGGGTTCTTATACCCCTGGTCAGGCTGACGACTGTCGAAGATGGGATTAGGTGGGGTGAGGATAGCCCAGCAAGGTGCAGGTATGGGCCTGCCATGCCTTCGCTGCGCGCCGAGGACTACGAGCGTTGACCGGCGTGGATGGGCCAAACGCTGTGCCGCTGGGGGCTGAGGAAGGCGTGCCGCTGGAGAGCCACGTAGGTGTGCTGCTGAATGCCTTCGCAAGTGTGCCGCTGGGGGCTTGAAATAGTGTGGCGCTGAAAGCTTGCAGGGGAGTGCCGTTGAAAGGCCCAGGAGGGTGTTTGGACTGCACCGGGTGAAGAAGAAAATAAACTGTGCCGGGTGGAGGGCTGCCAGCCTTACCGGGTGAAGCTGGCTTGAGGCGTGCTGGGTGGAGCGCCCGTAGAGTGTGCCGGCCAAAGCCCGTTTGGGGCTTGCCGGGTGAAGTGGGCAGCAGGCGTGCCAGGTGGAGCACCCAGAGAGTGTGCCGGCCAAGGGCTGTTTGGAGCGTGCCGGTGGAGACCGCCCAGAGGTGAGCCGGATAAGGGGACGTAGCTGAGGAAGAGGGCATGCGGGGTGATGGCATCCAGGTTCTGCAGGCGGAGGATGATGTTGTGTGCCTTGAGGCCCGCCACCCTGCACAACGAGTTGGTAATGGCAATCGTGCAGACCACGGTCCCACGGCGAGCACCACGGCGTCGGTGCGCAGGACGGTCGGGGTTCCCTCTCTCTCTTTGCTCTTGAGCCGCACCACGGCCCTGTCGACCTGGCCGCCGTAAGAGGGACGCGCTGCATAGCGAGTCAACCATTAAGGAACCTCTTGGTTTGCCTCCTCCATCAGATCAGCAAGGGGCCTTGCCAGCGAGATGTTGTTTTTGTTGAAGAACGCAGTCGCGAGGCCCGATTTTCCAGCTCTCCCAGTCCTCCCAACTCCGTGGACGTAGTTATCAATATTATTGGGGAGATCAAGATTGACAACATGGGCAACATGCGGAATGTCAAGCCCACGTGCTGCTACGTCTGCAGCTACAAGGATGAGTGTTACGCCACTCTTAGAAGACCTCAAGGCCTACTCTCTTCCCTGCTGTGATCTATCCCCATGAATAGATATAGCAGGGAAATGACTCATACATAGACAACACTCCAATGAGCCAGCTCCTTTCTCTGTTTTCACAAAAACCAAAGTCAATGCTTGCTTTTCATGAGCTTCATTAGCTTTCTGGGCATGAAGAAGGTCCATAAGTTAGCTCCCTTTGTCAGATTCATGAACGAACTCAACCCTCTGGATGATAAGGTTAGTACTTGAACCAACCCTCCCAACATCAGGGAAAACATAATTTGAAAGGAAATCAGATGTCAATCTCTGTATCTCTTTGGGAAAGGTTGCACTGAACAGCATTGTCTGCCGCAAAGCTTGCTGAGGCATGTCCATTTGTTCAACAATCTTTCGAATCTGGGGTTCGAAGCCCATATCCAACATTCTGTCTGCCTCATCAAGGCAAAGATACATGATCATCTGCAATGACACTCTAGCCCTCTCCAGCAAATCCACCAAATGGCCACGAGTAGCCACAAGAATGTCAACACCTCTCTCCAGCTCCCGCGACTGTTGATTGATCGGTGCTGCTCCATAAGCAACCACCACTCTGACCCTAGCTTCATAAGCAAGTTCCCTAGCCTCTTCGTGTATCTGGATAGAGAGTTCCCGGGTGGGGGACAAAAGCCAAGTAAAAAAAATAGAGTACCGTATTTGGTCGGTGTCCCATCACAGGCAGGGGTAGCTGACGAAGGGAGCAGCGGCAGTGGTTGGCGCGACCCGGTGCAGTGCGTGGCCATCCGGCACAGTGGTGGTATCCGGTGGGAGGCTTTAAGGTGTTATTCGGTGGGGACGGAGATGGAGGAGCGGTGGGTGTTGTCTGGCATAGGCGGAGGTATGCCATCCGGCACAGCTTTTGGGTATTATCCGGCACACAATAAATGTACCGGGTAGAGGTGGCAGGAGCGCGGTGGCAGGAGCGCACCGGATGGGGGGGCCATGGGAGTGCACCGGGCAGAAGACGCTAGAAGCGTGCCGGATGGAGGCTCTAACTAGTGCACCGGTTAGAGGGGCATACGGGTGCAACGGGTGAGGAGAAAAGAAAGGGAAAGAACGAGAGAGAAAGGGAGAGAGAGAGAGAGCGGGGGTGGGCTCTCCCCTTTTTTATTTATTTATTTATTTATAATTATATATATATATATATATTACTTATATATATATTATTTTTATACTCTTTTTCTCTTCTCTTCTTTTTATTTTTTCACCATTATTTATTCTTTCATTTCTAACCTTCTTCTTTTTTCTCCGTCCGCTTCAAAATGGTTGGAGTTAGAATGCGCTCGCTGTCCGCAAAAATTTTGAGTGTCCACACCTGGTTTAGCGGTCATATGGACAACCGCTATTGTCACCTCGCGGTTGTAAGGATTCAAACATCCCTGTTCGAGCAACGCAGCGGATAATAAAAATTTATTTACTCGAAATCGGCTTGATGGAATCCTAGATCCATGCTCTAATCGATGCATTAATCACCCAACCCCTAACTACGGGTTACAGATTTATACCTTGCGTGGAACGACACTGTCTGCAGTGCCCGATGCACATTCTCACGAACATCGAGCCGCACAGATGTACGGCCTCTAGAGCTGATCCACACGGATCCTCGCGCAGTGACGGTATCCTCCCAACCCGATCTTCCCTATACTTTCCCTTTCTGGAGAGAGAGAGCTTCCACAGAGAAAGAGAGAGCAAGAGAGAGGAAGGGGGAGGAGTTAATCTCTTCTTCTCCCCTTTAATGCTTGATTAGGCCAAGAAGAAGAGAGCATTCACATGGGTAGCATATATATAGGATTAGGCCCTTTTGAAAAGAACCCATAAGGACCAAAATAGTATATATATCCTTTTCATTATTGTACATATATATTAAGCCCCTCTTATATGTCTTTCCAAAAGGATTTTAAGGGAATTAATATATACATTTGTACAATAATAATCCGTCACACAAGAATCCATTGTGTGTGATCCTCTAGGCCCATAGTCACTCTAGTTTAAGGATCATTAACTTCTAATTCTTAATTAGAAGTAAATTAAACTTATTATATAGTTTAATTTATTCCGAACCTTTGATCATGTTGGGTCAAGTAAATTCGCGTGATCCTAGAGGACGATGGGTTTAAACCAGCCTGTCTGGTACCTATAAGTCTACAGTTGCCGCATCGCTTTAATCCCTCGCTCCTTCTATGAGTCTGGTTCGATCGAGGGTATGGTTTCTGTCAAACCCCATGATCGTGCCATTTGACCATGACCTCCTTAAAGTGTATGACGTCCGTTCTAAACGAACTCACACGACCCTGGCCAGGGATTTAATGGAGCATCAGTGTCGTGACCCATTAACTGTCTGATATATACCAGATAGTGAGCGACCCCCTCTTGACCATTGATGATCTTCACACGTATCCTGAAATGGTTAATGACTCGGCAATTCATGACTTATGGTTAAAGTCACTTAGCCAAGTAATTAAACCATTCCAATCCTCATGCAAGATCCGATCAATGTCTCAGGTCAAAGGACCAATGATGCTACTGAGACAGTTGGATCTTCAGTTGACATTAGGTATAATCAACCATCTGAAGATCCAATACCGAATCAGTTCAGTGTACATCCTCCTAAGACGTACACCTACATATATGTGTTGGTGCCCCGCACCAATGACCATGAGACTGGTCACTCACACATCATGTGTACTGGTTTAAACGGTAATCAATGTCCCCGAGTGATTACCCTCCAACTAGGAACAATTTAAGGTTTGTGTCCATGTAAAGTCAGTCTCATTATCGAGATCCCATCTCGAGTTGACTTTACAACCACATATCCTAGAGAGATCGTAAAGTAATATACAATCACATATTTACGCTCAAATACCACTTTATTAATAAAGAACAAGATCATACAACTATTGGGCCTACCCGACCCTAAATTGACCTATAGCACACCAACACTAACAATCTCCCACTTGAACTACAGTCAATTACCCACAACTTTGAGGCCCATCTTATCCCGATGGCGCACAAATACAATCTTTGTCAAAGGCTTAGTTAGTGGATCTGCTATGTTGTCTTCCGACGGTACATGCTCTACCATCACATCTCCACGATCAACAATCTCCCGAATAAGGTGGAAGTGCCTGAGAATATGCTTCGACCTTTGGTGAGATCTTGGTTCCTTCGCCTGGGCGATTGCCCCATTATTATCACAAAATAATGGGATGGGAGCTGATATCTCGGGAGCTACGCCAAGTTCCAAGATGAATTTCTTCATCCAGACGGCTTCCTTAGCGGCTTCAGCTACAGCAATATATTCTGCCTCCGTCGTCGAGTCTGCAGTCGTATCTTGATTGGAGCTTCTCCAACTGACTGCCCCTCCATTCAACATGAATACAAACTCAGACATAGATTTACAGTCATCTAGATCTGATTGGAAACTAGAGTCTGTGTAAGCTCTAAGCTGTAGGTCCTCTCCTCCATAAAGCAGAAAAAGATCATTAACCCTTCGCAAGTACTTAAGGATGCCCTTTACTGCCTTCCAGTGCTCTTCGCCTGGATTTGCCTGATATCTACTGACAATGCTCAAAGCATTGGCAACATCATACCGTGTACATATCATTGCATACATGATTGACCCTATGGCCGAAGCATAGGGTACCTTATTCATGTGTGCCACCTCCTTAGATGTTTTAGGGTTCATCCTCTTAGATAGGCAAATTCCATGTCTCATAGGAATGAGATCTCTCTTGGAATTTTTCATCCTAAACCTTTTGAGGATAGTATCTATGTACATGGATTGGGATAATCCTAGCATCCTTTTAGATCTATCTCGATAGATCCTTATGCCCAGCACATAGGATGCTTCTCCCAAATCCTTCATGGAGAAGGTCTTGGATAACCAAGACTTAGTTGATGTCAACATCTCTACATCATTCCCAATGAGTAAGATGTCATCAACATATAGGACCAAGAAGGTCACAGCGCTCCCACTGACCTTCTTGTAAACATAGGGTTCATCTTCATTTCGAATGAAGTTGAAAGTTTTGATAGTCTCATCAAATCTTAAGTTCCAGCTTCGAGATGTCTGCTTCAATCCATAAATGGACCTTTGAAGTTTGCATACCTTATTAGGATGAAGCTTGGAGGTGAATCCTTCAGGCTGTACCATGTACACCTCTTCTGACAGATTTCCATTAAGAAAAGTTGTCGTCACATTCATTTGTCAAATCTCATAATCTAGGTATGCAGCAATGTCAAGGAGGATTCTGATTGACTTAACCATGACCACAGGTGAAAATGTCTCGTCATAGTCAATATCTTGTCTTTGACGATACCCTTTCGCCACTAATCTAGCCTTGTATGTGCCAATCTGTCCATCTGTACCGATCTTCATTTTGAAAATCCACTTACAACCGATAGGGACTTTCCCTTCGGGTACATCAACCAAGTTTCAAACTTTATTGGTGTACATGGACTGGATCTCTGAATCCATTACTTCTTACCATTTCTCGGAGTCCGCACTACGGATCGCATCCTGGTAGGATTGAGGATCTTCATCCTCATCGATACATACCTTAGAGGACCACTCTGAGACATGTCCAACATATCTCTCAGGTTCTCGTGGTAGTCTACCAGATCTCCGTAGTGTCTGTGTTTCACTCTAAATAGGATTAACCGATACAGTCTCATCTAATGAGTTTGTGTCTACGGGTTGTGGTTCTTGGACATCGTCCAATTCTATTTGGCTCCCACTATCTTTCTGGAGTAGATATTCTCTTTTCAGAAATATAACTCTCTTAGCCACTAAGACCCTTTGCTCTGAAGGGTGATAGAAATAATATCTAAATGTCTCCTTTGGATATCACATAAATCTACACTTATCGATTCTAGACTCAAGCTTATCACTATCGTTCCTTTTCATATGGGCAGGACACCCCTAAATTTTAATGTGATTAAAATTTAGTTTCCTGTCCTTCCATATCTCATATGGTATAGAATGAACAGATTTACTTGAGATCATATTCAGTAAATGGGCTGCAGTCTCTAAGACATAGCCCCAGAGAGACAAGGGTAGTCCTGACATAGACATCATGGATCGGACCATGTCTAACAAGGTCATTGTAGACACGCCATTCCTGACGTCTCCTGAGAAAATCTCATATTACTATACAACGCCCCGCGACGGCTTACGCATTTCGAATCACTTGAGTACTTCCTTTTCTTGAGTCTTCTTCCGCCCTTTTCGGCATCCGGAATCGTCTCATCACGGCATTCGGACGGCATCAACACCAGTCGAACGCATCAGGAGGTTCCGGAACCAAGAAGGATATCTGCCGGGCACCCGCCGACGCCTGATCAAAGGACCCGGGTGGGTCTTAATAGGGGCGTCCAGGCCCCTGGACGCCCCCATTCTTTTCTTTTATTTTATTATTTTCTCAGGGCCCAAAACCAAATAAAAAATATAAAAATATATATATTTTAATGGAGGCGTCCAGGCCCCTGGATGCCTCCATAAAAATAAAAAAAATATATATGTTTGATAAATGCCAGTTGGCATAAAATAAAACAAAAAAATAAATAAATAAAAATATATATTAATGGAGGCGTCCAGGCCCCTGGACGCCTCCATAAAAACAAATAAAAAAATCAAAAATGCCAGCCCTATCATAAAAAGACAAACAAACAATAAAATAATATATTTTTAGAGGCGTCCAGGCCCCTGGACGCCTCCATTAACTCCGTCACGGGCGCCGGCCACCGAACGACGGTTTGTCGTGTGTGAAAAAATCCAAAATATAGAGACGTCCAGTCAGCTGGACGCGCCCATTTCTGAATCACGAGGCGCCGCTCACAAAACCACGCGTTGTGCCAAACCGCGTGCGGCCGTCGTCGGCTTTCGGTGGACCTGTTAGAGGCGTCCGGGACCCTGGACGCCTCCATAAAAGTATTCTAAAAAAATCAATAAAAAATATAATAAAATATTATTTCGACCCTGATAGAGGTGTCCGGGTCCTGGACGCCTCCACCCTCCGGAGCCCTATAAATAGAGGCCCACCCCCTCAGTTCTAAAGGGGCTTCTAAGTGATCCGATAGGCTGCCGAAGCCCAGATGCTACAGAGTCATTTTCTAACCCGTGGGTTCTTTTGTAGGTGGAGGTTCTGCCGGCTTCTCGGGTGTTCACGCTCGCGAGAGGAAGGCCGTCTTCATCCACCGCGCTTCCACGTCGTCCCCACGCTGCCGGAGCTCCGCCAGATTTCACCCTCGGCTCATCCAATAAGCCTTTTCTTCCCCTTTTTCTCCATAGTTCTTTACATTCATCATATTGCATCCTCTATCCCCCTTCACAAGGGCGCCTCTTCTCTTATACTTCTTGCATCCATCATCTCATTTTCCTCCTACTCGAGTCCGAGAGGGGTTTAAAAGATAACACCAACCAGGTGTGTGTCTTGCCATCATTTCGTTATTTTTATCGCAAGGATTTGAATACTACACCTCCATCTTTCTAATCCACTTGTCATTTATTTGTCGTTGTTTTGCAAGGGTACCCGAGGAAAGCCCTCTCCGTCGGCCGGCCGAAGGGAGAGGAAGAAGCAACCCGCCATCTCCCGCTCTTGAGGTAGGCGCGATCACCTTCTTATTTTGGGGTCTTTCGGCCCCTGGCGATCACATCTTTTCATCGAGGCCGCGGCGAGTCACTTCCCCAATGGCCGTTTAAATTTCTGTTCTCATATTCTCTTTATATCCTGTTATATTTTGCTCATATCATCGAGGCCGCGGCGAGTCACTTCCCCAATGGCCGTTTAAATTTCCGTTCCTATATTCTTTCTATATTCTATTATATTTTGCTCATATCATCGAGGCCGCGGCGAGTCACTTCCCCAATGGCCGTTTAAATTTCCGTTCTTATATTCTCTCTATATTCTGTTATATTCTGCTCATATCATCGAGGCCGCGGCGAGTCACTTCCCCAATGGCCGTTTAAATCTCTGTTCTTATATTCTCTTTTATATTCTGCTATATTCTGCTCATATTCTCGAGGCCGCGGCGAGTCACTTCCCCAATGGCCGTTTCAATTCTTGTTATTTAATTTCTGCACCATTCCCGTCCCCCCGAGGTCGCGGCGAGTCACTTCCCGCTATGGCCGTTTGAACCCCATATCTTGCTATATTATACTTGTCCCGCTCGCCCCGCCGGAGCAATCTCCCGTGGTGGCCCCTTCTCTCTTCTCTCTTATTTCTGTGTTGCAGCAAAGCAAACAAACAAAAAAGAAGGAGCCCGCGCGCTCTCCGCTTCTTCCTCTTCCCCGCTCTTCCCCGAACCGCGTGACGTCGCTCACAGATTGGCGATCACGGTGGGACACTACTGCTTCCTTTCGGCTACCCTTGCAAGTTCGGCACCACCCGTGCCTCTCCACCTTCGCGCCCGCGTGCGCCCCCGTTGTGCTCACGGCAACACCGTCAGTTCTGATTGGTTCTTTGTTTATTATATGTCTGTTATTTCTGTTGTTTTCCCACTCCATATATCTGTCAGCATTCCATTGCATACATCTATTCCTCTTTTCTATCCTTTTTTCATTTTTTTGAGGATCACCCTTTCCCGGTGAAGGAAGGACTCTCCGTTTGGGAATTCCTCTCAACGGACTAGAATCTCCTACACTGGGACCTCCGTAAGTCCCCGACATCGAAGAATCTCCTCTTCGTTCACTGGGTTGGTTGTACCATTGAAGTTCTCCGGAGTTAGTCATTTCATTCGTGGTGAGACGAGAGACCCTAGCTGACACGGCGGTGAAACAAAAAATACAGTAGGGTCCCCATTTTGTGTGAACTTCGGATCTCGCTAAAAATACAAAAAAAATCATCAAAATCAAAACACAAAAAAGGGCGTAAAAGCATCCACTTGTTTGATAATCTCTGCTACCTACTTGCTAGTGTATGTTTTTACGTTCTGGGAAAACTGTGAGCATGTCTCACGAGTCTTCTGAGGAGAACCACCCTAGTCGTGGTTTGACAGCCGACCCGCGAGTCTATGCTATGGACTCGGGTCCTTCTCATGACCCCTCGCATGAGGTGCATGTTACCGCCGGGGACACGTCCCCACCACAGGATATCACTTCCTTACTGGGCGTCCTCGCCAACACGGAGCTTACCTCTGAACAGCTCCGGGCCTTCCAGGCCATTCTAAAGGGGAAATCTGTTTCCCCCACGCCCCAGGAATCAACTCCGGCCATCGCACCTCTCCAAGAGTCCGTGCAGGCCATTCCATCTCCCTCATTGGCGCAAGCCATCCAGTCTCCCTCGCTTCAAGGTCAAGCGAGCCAACAACCACCCTCATTCCAGTTCCCGTCACAATCTCAAACTCCCGTTGTTCCCCACACACCGCTTCAGCCAGGGCCAACTGTCGGTGGTCCGACAGCTCCCTCTCATTCTGGGTTCCCCCCTCAAGTCTCCGGGAGACAGTTTCTCCCCCAGTGGCAAGTGCCACCTTCACCTCCAGAGGAGCTCGCCCAATCGCTCCTCAATAGGTTCAATCGCATGGATGAGCAGTTTCAAAATCTGAGAAGAATGGTGGACGTGAAAGTCACCCCGGAGGTTGCTTTGCCAATCCTTCCCGTCATTCATCTTCCCCCCTCCAAAATGCCCACGTACCACAGGTACAATGGTACCGGCAACCCCTTCATTCACCTCAAGGACTTCATGTATGAGTCCTCCTACTGGCAAAACGATCAGAGGTCCCTGGCATACCTCTTTCGGAGATCATTGGATGGTCCCGCGCTTGAGTGGTTCAATTCTCTGGAGCCCCGCGAGGCCGAGAATTTTGAAATAGTGCAGAGAAGGTTCTTGCAGAAATATAGGGATAGGGTCGGTCCCTCACTCTCCATTACCGACCTAGTGGCCGAAAAGATGAAGCCCGACGAGGATTTTGTCCGCTATGCTGATAGATGGAGGTCTCTGGCGGAAAGAATAAGGGATACCCTCTCTGAGCCCGAACAAGTGAAGATGATTGTGTCTAATGCAACCCCACAGTTTAGACACGTCCTGGCCATGAATAAACTTACTACAATGGAGGAGCTCTATGAAAGGGCCCGATACATCCAAACCCAGCTAAAAGACTCCCCCATCATGAACATGTTTGAGTCGCCGAAGCCCAAAGCGGTCAGAAAGACAGGCGCTGGTGTCCCGGGCGGAGCCACAGATGGGGTTGTGACAAATGAGCAAGTGGGTGCGGTCAACAATGCCAATTACGCAGTCAACCCAAGGCCTCCACAAATGCCCCGACTTCCCCTTCAACCAGGTCCTTTCCCTCTTCGTCCTCCACCCCAAAATAATCCACCCCAGGATAATATGCCTCCATTACGTCAACCCCAGCAACAACAACCACAACCTCAGCAACAACAACCACCGCTTCAGTACAACCAAGTTCCACTGTAATATCCCGGACCTTTCGGATCCTTCTTCGTGGGTCCCGGATCTGGTTTTCGGAGTGTCCGGCTCCGTTGTGTCCGAAATTTCGTTTCGGACATCTTTCGTGTTCGGGTCGGCGCGATCCGGAGTTGTTTCGGAGGCCCGGAGGCGTTCCGCGGCTTTTCCGCGTGTGTTTTCCGATTCCCGGTGTGTGTTTCGGCTTTTCTCTTCGGACGCTCGTTGCGGGTGAACCGGGCTGTTCACACGGACACGAGTGGTACCGTTGCGATCGGTGCGTTCAGAGGATCGCGGGGGTGTGATTTCCTATTTTTTGGAATTTTACGGATTTTCCGGGTTTTTCTATAAAACCCTTTTTCTTTTCTCTCCCCCCCCACCATCTTCTTCTTCCTCCTTCCTCCTCCACCGTGTCTCCCTCCCTCTCCCTCTCTTCCTCCCGGTTGGCCACGGCGAGCTCCCCTTCGGCTGCAGACGGCGGCGGGGCGACGGCGCGGCGACGTGGGCGGCGGCGAGGCGGTCGTGGGGGCGTGCGGCAAGCGTGGGAAGCTTAAGGAAGAACGAGGGTTTTCAAGCGTTCTTCGCGATTCGTGGACGATCCGGCGGAGCATTCGCTCCATTGAGGTAGGGTGACGTTCCCTAGCTCTTCGCCGTTCTTTTCCGTGGTTTGTAGGCCGCGGGGAGGCCGAGAGAGGCATGTTTGGGCGTTTTTGGGGTTTTTCCATGTTTTGGGGTGAGCCGCCCGATCTATGGTTTTAGCCCATGATTCTATGTTTTGGTGGCTTAGATGCATGCTAGGGGTCCCCAGGGGTCTTCCCCCTTGTTTTCCCCCTCTCCGGTGGAGGTACGGGGGCGTGGTTGGTGTTTTTGGGGTTCTCCCGCCGTAGCGTGCTCTGGGGCAAGCGACGGTCACTCCAGTGACCGTCACATGCTTGTAACGCCCCTAGAGGGGTGCGTTACTTCCCTGGGTGTTGGCCTTTGGGGTCGAGGGCTGTAACGGTCCTGCGACTGGCCGCCGTTTGCTAGTGACGGCCCTGGGCTGGGCCGTCACATGCTTTCGACCGTTGGGTTTTGACCGTTGGGGGTCAGGCCATGTAACGCACCGAGATAGGCGCGTTACATGCGTGTAACGCACTGGGGCAGGAGCGTTACTTCCTGTTGTCCCCCATGTGGATGGGCCAAGCGACGCACTGGGCCCAGCGCGTTACTTACAAGCGACGCGCTGGGGCAGGCGCGTCACTTCCCTTTCCATCCCGAGCGTGAGGGCCATGTGACGCGCTGGTCTAGGCGCGTCACATGCGAGTAACGCACTGAGCCCGACGCGTTGCTTGCAAGCGACGCGCCAGGGTAAGCGCGTTACTTTCCCTGTGGTTTTCGTGGGTGTGGGGTGCCATGTGACGCCCTGGCCTAGGTGCGCCGCTTCCAAGCGACGCACTAGGGTAGGCGCGTCGCTTCCCCCTACCCCCTGGCCGTGTGACGGTCCGCCTTAGACCGCTATTTCCAAGTGACGGCCCTAGAGTGGACCGCCATTTGGCAGTGACGGTCTGAGGGTAGACCGCCACTTCCTGTGTTGCCCCATGAGGGTGGCAACCTCGCTTTTCTCCGACCGTGGTCTACGTGTGACGGGACTGGTGCGTGGGGTGATTCCCACACGTTGTCGGGCTTGGGTGTTGTTTTCCGTGACTCGAGAGTCTACTCCTTTAGCGACCCTCCACTAGTCGTAGCCCACCAGTGCGCGGTGCTGGTCTCACCTGGGAGTGGTGTACGGGCACCCACCTTTCGAGACGGTTTGTGGACCGGTTACCGTAGGCCCCTCGTCGGTAGCCAGAGTCCGGCTACGGGGGAAAACCGGTCAGAGGACCAGACCTAGTGACGCAAGGTCTGTGTGTGCACACGTGGTTGGGGGCGGTTGGACCCACATCGACGGGCGTGACCCCAACTAGTTACTTGTTTGTGGTTACTTGTACGGTGTTTGCGCCTCGGGTAGGACCTACCATGTCAGGCGGTGCACCTGCGGTGCGGTGTAAGACGCCAGGGGACGCTACCGGCTGTGCTTCTAGTGGGTGGTACTCCTGTCGAGTACGGAGTGTCAGACTGTCAGTCGTGTGTTTCCGACCTTCGGGTTTTGACGGTTCAACCGTTGAGTTTCAGTTTCCTCGTACCGTGGCACGTGTCTCGGTTTACGTGCCGTTAGGGTCTAGTTCTGTAGAGTACAGGGCTTTCCTTTCCGAGATACTTTTCTACCGCTAGAGTAGTGGTTTCTCGTTTTTCGAGGTAGGGTTCGAGTGATCCCTACTGAGTCTTGTTCCGAGACTCAGTCCCTGCGTGTTTTCACCGTGTTTCAGGTGAGGCGCCACCTTCGGGGAGCGCGTCAGGAGCGCAGCGTGGTGCGGGTGCCCAGCGGTAGTGCCGGAGGTCAGAGCCGGGGGATGCCCCGTGTAGCTGTACTTTCCTTTCTTGTCACTGTACTAGTCGTGGACTATTGTTATTGTGTTATTTTCTGTTGTGGACCATGTAAAATGTTATTCTATTATAACTGTTTAATTTCTGCAATTATTTGTGATACTTGTGTAGTATCCACACCATCCTTTTAACCCTTCCGAGTCTTCGGGCTCGTGGGTGGCGGTGCGAGTCTCGGGTTATCGGGCCTTCCCGGTAATCGGATTCTCGGGTCGTTACAGCTGGTATCAGAGCGCGGTTGTGGAATTACATGAGAATCATAGGTAATTGTAGTGGTCCACTAGTCCATGACGATGATGTACAGGTGACGCTGGCTTTGGGCACCGCGTGTTTATTCTGACCTTGCCGTTTTTGTGTCTTCTGTCTTTTGCTTCAGGAGCGAGGATGGCGCCGAGGAGGAGTTCTCGCTCTCAGCAGGGGCAGTCGGCTGGAGGCCAGGAGATCCAGCAGGAGGTCCAGCAGAGGGACCAGGAGGAGCATAGCAGAGCACCACGGGGGGCTACCGAGGCCGAGGATGCTGCGAGAGTTCCGGGGGCCGAGGGTTTTCTCCGTGGCATGTACCATCTCATGGCTCAACAGTTCGGCAGAGAGGCCGGTGAGGGCTCGTCAGTCAGGGGTGGGCCAGGCCGAGCAGTGAGGGATTTCATGCAGTTCCATCCACCTTACTTTAACGGCCAGGCAGACCCTGATGCGGCTCGTGATTGGCTTGATGAGATGGAGCGGGTGTTCAGTTCAGCGAAGAGTGATGCCGAGGACAGAGTGGTGTTGGCCTACAACCAGTTGCAGGGTACGGCTCGTAGGTGGTGGTCTTCCGAGTGGAAGACGTCCTTTCAGCTTCGTCCACTTGAGCAGATCGAGTGGGATGACTTTGTCAGTGCTCTCGAGCGTACGTACTGTCCAGACGTTGTTACTACGCAGCGGATGCGGGAGTTTCTGGAGCTGGTGCAGGGTGACATGTCCGTGCTGCAGTACAGGGCCCGATTTGTCGAGCTGGGTCGGTATGCACCTCATATCATGGAGCATGAGAGGGTGAGGACCACGCAGTTTGTGCAGGGCTTGAGGTTGGAGCTGAGGCACCATTTGATCGCGAATGGGGCCACTGATCTGGAGACGGCGTCTCGTGTTGCGATTTCCTTGGAGATGGATATGCAGAGGACTCGAGGACCGATCAGCCAGGGGCAGTCTGTGTCAGGTCGCAACCAGCAGTCGGCTACCCAGCAGCAGGGTTCCTTCCAGCGTGTGTCGGGTGGTTCAGGAGTACCGGCATCGGCAGCTTCGGTGACAGGATCTGCGTCCTTCGGCTCGAAGGTCAAGAAGTTCTTGAAGAAGAGTCTCCGTAAGAAGCACAAGGATCAGGGGCAGGCTTCATCGGGCAGTGTACAGCAGCCGTTCTCTTTGCAGCGTCAGGGATCGGTGGGTGGATCGCGAGGACCTTGTCCACGGTGTAGTGGGACCCACCCAGGCAGGCAGTGCACGGCGCCGATCATCTGTTTTCGGTGTGACCAGCCAGGGCATATGGCGCGCGACTATCCTCAGAGGCCGCTGCAGCAGCAGGTTCCCCAGCAGCAGCAGCAGCAGGGACAGTATCCGCCGCTACCCAGGTCAGCTAGTGTGGGAGGCAGGCAGAGAGCTCGTGGCCAGATCACGCACTTGACCAGGGCAGAGGCAGTAGCGTCGCAGCTCGTGGAAGGTACCGTTCAGATTTTGGGTTGTGCGGCTCGGGTTTTATTTGATTCTGGCGCGTCTCATTCGTTTATTTCGGAGGATTTCGCGTCGAGCGTCGAGGAGCCGGTGACCCAGTTGTCCTGTGATTTGGCTGTGGAGTTGCCTTCGGGTGACTTTATGGTCACTCCGTATTGCTTCGACCAGGTTCCGGTGTGGATCGATGGACGGAGTATGCCAGGCAGGTTGTATGCGTTGCAGCTTCGGGATTACGATGTGATTCTAGGCATGGATTGGCTCGAGACTCATAGAGCGGTGGTGGATTGTGGAATGAAGAGGGTCTACTTCCAGCATCCGAGCAAGAGGACCTTCTATTTCCAAGGTATCCGTTCCACCTCTTCTCGATTTCTTATCTCTGCTATTCGAGCCCGTCGATTGCTTGATTCAGGTTGCCAGGGTTTTCTCGCGTCAGTGGTTGTGTCTGACCGGATGGAGCCGAATGTCGAGGACATTGCGGTGGTGTGCGAGTTTCCCGATGTTTTTCCTGAGGAGTTGCCTGGATTACCTCCCCAGCGGGAGATCGATTTCGTGATCGAGGTTGTGCCTGGTACGGGACCTTTGGCGAAGGCTCCCTACCGTATGGCCCCCGCTGAGTTGAGGGAGTTGAGGGCGCAGTTGCAGGAGCTGTTGGCCAAGGGGTATATTCGTCCGAGCTTTTCCCCTTGGGGTGCGCCCGTGCTGTTTGTGAAGAAGAAGGACGGTAGTCTGCGGCTGTGCATTGACTATCGGCAGCTGAATGAAGTGACCGTCAAGAACAAGTATCCGTTGCCGCGGATTGATGATTTGTTCGACCAGCTGCAGTCTGCGCGAGTGTTCTCGCGGGTTGATTTGCGGTCCGGTTACTATCAGCTGAGAATTCGCGAGTCCGATGTGGAGAAGACTGCGTTCTGTACGAGGTACGGGCATTATGAGTTTCTGGTGATGCCGTTCGGGCTCACCAATGCCCCAGCAGCCTTCATGGACTTGATGCAGAGGGTGTTTCATCCGTATTTGGACCAGTTCGTGGTCATCTTCGTGGATGACATCCTTGTTTATTCGCAGTCTGCCGAGGAGCATGCGTACCATTTGGGTGTGGTGCTGCAGACGTTGCGAGATCACCAGTTGTATGCGAAGCTCAGCAAGTGCGAGTTTTGGCTCAGCGAGGTGCACTTTCTGGGGCACGTGATTTCTGGTGATGGCATTTCCGTGGATCCCGCCAAGGTCGAGGCCGTGATGCAGTGGCCGAGGCCGAGGTCGGTGACGGAGATCCGGAGTTTCTTGGGGCTTGCGGGTTATTATCGCCGGTTTATCCAGGATTTTTCCCGCATTGCGACCCCGATGACGAGGCTCACGCGGAAGGATGTGCCTTTCGTCTGGTCCGAGGAGTGTGAGCAGAGCTTTAGGGAACTGAAGAGATTGCTCACCTCGGCTCCGGTGTTGGTTTTGCCTTCTGGATCGGGAGGTTTTGTGGTGTGTACAGATGCTTCCGGCGTCGGATTGGGTGCTGTTCTGATGCAGCATGGTAGAGTGGTGGCTTATGCATCTCGGCAGCTAAAGCCCCATGAGGAGAACTACCCTACCCATGACCTTGAGTTGGCGGCAGTGATCTTCGCGTTGAAGATCTGGAGGCATTATCTGTACGGTGAGAAGTTCGAGGTGTTCACTGACCATCAGAGTTTGAGGTATGTGTTCTCGCAGAGAGATCTGAACCTCAGACAGAGGCGTTGGATGGAGTTCATGAAGGACTATGACTTCACCCTGTCTTATCAGCCGGGCAGGATGAATGTCGTCGCCGATGCCTTGAGTCGGAAGGTCGTGATCAGTGCCTTGATGTTGAGGAAGTGGAGGCCCTGGGAACAGGTGCCCGAAGTATCTTTCAGGCTCAAGATTCCCCAGGAGCCAGGGTTGGCAGTGCTTGCGAGTCTGACTGTCACTCCTGCTATCCGTCGTCAGGTGACAGAGGCTCAGCATGCGGACCCTGAGTTGCCCCGGATTTTGGCGATAGCTGATGTGGAGCTTGGCGAGGACGGTGATGCGAGGTTTCGTGGCAGGCTGTACGTCCCAGGGGAGGAGCAGGTTCGTCGTGCGGTGTTACGCGAGGCTCATGGGAGCAGGTACACTGTGCACCCGGGTGCGACGAAGATGTATCGGAACTTGCGGAGGCAGTTCTGGTGGCCTGGCATGAAGAGAGATGTGGCCGAGTTTGTGGCCAGGTGCCTGATCTGTCAGCAAGTGAAGGCGGAGCATCAGCGACCAGGCGGTACTCTCCAGCCCTTGGATGTTCCTGCTTGGAAGTGGGACCATGTGACCACGGATTTTGTGGTGGGGTTGCCCAGAACCCCGACTGGGCAGGACAGTATTTGGTTGCTGGTGGATCGGCTGACGAAGGTGACGCGGTTGCTACCGGTCAAGGTCAGCTGGAGCGTGCCTAAGTTGGCTCGTCTTTATGTGGAGCGGATCGTTCCGTTGCATGGGGTTCCCATTTCGATCGTGTCGGATCGGGATCCGCGCTTCACTTCTGGATTCTGGAGGAGTTTCCAGCGAGCTCTTGGCACGGAGTTGGCATTTAGCTCGGCGTATCATCCACAGTCGGATGGTCAGTCTGAGAGGACCATTCAGACTTTGGAGGACATGCTGAGATCCTGCTGCCTGGAGTGGCAGGGGAGTTGGATTCATCACCTACCGTTGGTGGAGTTTGCCTATAACAACAGCTTTCATTCGAGCATCGGCATGGCTCCCTATGAGGCTCTGTATGGGCGTCCTTGTCGGACTCCACTCGATTGGTTTGAGGTGGGTGAGCGTGTTTTGACGGGACCGGAATTGGTGCAGCAATGTGTGAATGTTGTGCACCTGGTTCGTCAGAACATGTTGGCGGCCCAGAGTCGGCAGAAGAGCTATGCTGACCGTAGGCGGCAGCCCCTCGAGTTCGCCGTGGGCGATCATGTGTTCTTGAGAGTTTCTCCGATGAAGGGGGTGATGCGGTTTGGACGGCGTGGGAAGCTGAGTCCCCGCTATATTGGTCCTTTCGCGATTGTGGGGCGCATCGGTGAGGTTGCTTACCGGTTACAGTTACCCTCTGAGTTGGCGTCGGTGCATGACGTGTTCCACGTCTCTATGTTGCGGAAGTATATGCCCGATGACTCTCATGTGCTCGAGTTTTCCGTTTGGCCTGAGGTGACTCCAGATCTTTCTCTCCCAGAGTTTCCGATCCGCGTGGAGGATAGGCGAGAGCAGCGCCTGCGGAACAAGGTTATTCCCTTGGTGAAGGTCGTGTGGCAACGACACTCTGGTGGTGAGGCTTCGTGGGAACGTGAGGACGAGATGCGTCAGCAGTTCCCGTACCTGTTTGAGTGAGTCTTCCTCTTCTTTCCCCTTGGGTTGTTCTCAATTTCGAGGACGAAATTCCTTAAGGGGGGAGGGCTGTAATATCCCGGACCTTTCGGATCCTTCTTCATGGGTCCCGGATCTGGTTTTCGGAGTGTCCGGCTCCGTTGTGTCCGAAATTTCGTTTCGGACATCTTTCGTGTTCGGGTCGGCGCGATCCGGAGTTGTTTCGGAGGCCCGGAGGCGTTCCGCGGCTTTTCCGCGTGTGTTTTCCGATTCCCGGTGTGTGTTTCGGCTTTTCTCTTCGGACGCTCGTTGCGGGTGAACCGGGCTGTTCACACGGACACGAGTGGTACCGTTGCGATCGGTGCGTTCCGAGGATCGCGGGGGTGTGATTTCCTATTTTTTGGAATTTTACGGATTTTCCGGGTTTTTCTATAAAACCCTTTTTCTTTTCTCTCCCCCCCCACCATCTTCTTCTTCCTCCTTCCTCCTCCACCGTGTCTCCCTCCCTATCCCTCTCTTCCTCCCGGTTGGCCACGGCGAGCTCCCCTTCGGCTGCAGACGGCGGCGGGGCGACGGCGCGGCGACGTGGGCGGCGGCGAGGCGGTCGTGGGGGCGTGCGGCAAGCGTGGGAAGCTTAAGGAAGAACGAGGGTTTTCAAGCGTTCTTCGCGATTCGTGGACGATCCGGCGGAGCATTCGCTCCATTGAGGTAGGGTGACGTTCCCTAGCTCTTCGCCGTTCTTTTCCGTGGTTTGTAGGCCGCGGGGAGGCCGAGAGAGGCATGTTTGGGCGTTTTTGGGGTTTTTCCATGTTTTGGGGTGAGCCGCCCGATCTATGGTTTTAGCCCATGATTCTATGTTTTGGTGGCTTAGATGCATGCTAGGGGTCCCCAGGGGTCTTCCCCCTTGTTTTCCCCTCTCCGGTGGAGGTACGGGGGCGTGGTTGGTGTTTTTGGGGTTCTCCCGCCGTAGCGTGCTCTGGGGCAAGCGACGGTCACTCCAGTGACCGTCACATGCTTGTAACGCCCCTAGAGGGGTGCGTTACTTCCCTGGGTGTTGGCCTTTGGGGTCGAGGGCTGTAACGGTCCTGCGACTGGCCGCCGTTTGCTAGTGACGGCCCTGGGCTGGGCCGTCACATGCTTTCGACCGTTGGGTTTTGACCGTTGGGGGTCAGGCCATGTAACGCACCGAGATAGGCGCGTTACATGCGTGTAACGCACTGGGGCAGGAGCGTTACTTCCTGTTGTCCCCCATGTGGATGGGCCAAGCGACGCACTGGGCCCAGCGCGTTACTTACAAGCGACGCGCTGGGGCAGGCGCGTCACTTCCCTTTCCATCCCGAGCGTGAGGGCCATGTGACGCGCTGGTCTAGGCGCGTCACATGCGAGTAACGCACTGAGCCCGACGCGTTGCTTGCAAGCGACGCGCCAGGGTAAGCGCGTTACTTTCCCTGTGGTTTTCGTGGGTGTGGGGTGCCATGTGACGCCCTGGCCTAGGTGCGCCGCTTCCAAGCGACGCACTAGGGTAGGCGCGTCGCTTCCCCCTACCCCCTGGCCGTGTGACGGTCCGCCTTAGACCGCTATTTCCAAGTGACGGCCCTAGAGTGGACCGCCATTTGGCAGTGACGGTCTGAGGGTAGACCGCCACTTCCTGTGTTGCCCCATGAGGGTGGCAACCTCGCTTTTCTCCGACCGTGGTCTCCGTGTGACGGGACTGGTGCGTGGGGTGATTCCCACACGTTGTCGGGCTTGGGTGTTGTTTTCCGTGACTCGAGAGTCTACTCCTTTAGCGACCCTCCACTAGTCGTAGCCCACCAGTGCGCGGTGCTGGTCTCACCTGGGAGTGGTGTACGGGCACCCACCTTTCGAGACGGTTTGTGGACCGGTTACCGTAGGCCCCTCGTCGGTAGCCAGAGTCCGGCTACGGGGGAAAACCGGTCAGAGGACCAGACCTAGTGACGCAAGGTCTGTGTGTGCACACGTGGTTGGGGGCGGTTGGACCCACGTCGACGGGCGTGACCCCAACTAGTTACTTGTTTGTGGTTACTTGTACGGTGTTTGCGCCTCGGGTAGGACCTACCATGTCAGGCGGTGCACCTGCGGTGCGGTGTAAGACGCCAGGGGACGCTACCGGCTGTGCTTCTAGTGGGTGGTACTCCTGTCGAGTACGGAGTGTCAGACTGTCAGTCGTGTGTTTCCGACCTTCGGGTTTTTGACGGTTCAACCGTTGAGTTTCAGTTTCCTCGTACCGTGGCACGTGTCTCGGTTTACATGCCGTTAGGGTCTAGTTCTGTAGAGTACAGGGCTTTCCTTTCCGAGATACTTTTCTACCGCTAGAGTAGTGGTTTCTCGTTTTTCGAGGTAGGGTTCGAGTGATCCCTACTGAGTCTTGTTCCGAGACTCAGTCCCTGCGTGTTTTCACCGTGTTTCAGGTGAGGCGCCACCTTCGGGGAGCGCGTCAGGAGCGCAGCGTGGTGCGGGTGCCCAGCGGTAGTGCCGGAGGTCAGAGCCGGGGGATGCCCCGTGTAGCTGTACTTTCCTTTCTTGTCACTGTACTAGTCGTTGACTATTGTTATTGTGTTATTTTCTGTTGTGGACCATGTAAAATGTTATTCTATTATAACTGTTTAATTTCTGCAATTATTTGTGATACTTGTGTAGTCTCCACACCATCCTTTTTAACCCTTCCGAGTCTTCGGGCTCGTGGGTGGCGGTGCGAGTCTCGGGTTATCGGGCCTTCCCGGTAATCGGATTCTCGGGTCGTTACATCCACCCCCGGGGAACTATGGTCCCCAACAGCAACAAAGGAGGCCGCTCGGTCCCAAGAGTGCCTACTATCCACCATTGCCAGAAACCTTAACAGACATTTTTAATACCCTCATGGCATCAAACCAACTCGCCCTACCCAGAGAAAGGCCCGCGTGGCCCCCCAATGTTGATACCTCCAAATACTACGTCTACCACAGGCAGCCGGGACACATAGTAGATTACTGCTTCCATTTCAAAGATTACATCCATGATATGAATGATGAACATCAAATAGATTGGGATGAGATGAGACGGTATGTCGCGGCTCTCAAGGCTAGGAGACCTCCTCAGAGGCCACAGCAGCAGTTACAACAGCAGCAGCAGCAGCAACCACAACAACAACAGCAGCCTCAGCAGGCCCCACAACAACAGCCCGACATGGGAATAATCCAGAATCCATTACCGGAGCACCAACAGCCCAATCATCAGGTTAACCCCATCTCCTCCTTCCCGGAAGTCGGGAGAGAGCAGGTGTGGCACCAGGAAAGTACCTCCATTCTTTCTACCTCCAACCCTATCGTCATGCAACCCCCTCACCTTGCCCGGGTAGCACCTCTCTCTCATCAACCCGCGTCAGTATCACCATCACCATTTCCACTACCATTACGCCCTCTCATCCGCACCCCGACCTCCTATCAACCGACACTCTCCACTACGCCTTCACACCCTCTCATCTTCTCCCATTCCCCCACTTTACCATCCACCTCTACCGCTTTTACCCCTACGCCTTCTAAACCCCTTATCATCCGTCAACCATACATAACCCCGTCTTTCTCCACCACATCACCACTAATGCCTTCAAAACCACTCATCACCCACCATCCACCTCAAAACCATTACCCGTTTCAAACCTTACCCACTCCTACTTCGTCTCCATCGCCACCTTCTAAACCCCTTATCCTTCATAATCCGCGCAATATCCCCTCTACCTCCGCCATGCCGCCACCTAACAAACCCCTCATCAGAATCCCTGCTCCCGTCATCACCCCTGCTTCATCAAACATTCCTCCACTACTACCACTCAAACCCTTGTTAAAACTCACTGCTACCCCCACAGAGGTACAAAAGCCGCAGGCAATGGTGCTTCGGAGTGGAAGGATTTTTCACAGGGTTTTCCCCCACAACAGTCAGAATCTTGAGCAATCTCAGCCAGAGAAGGATGATGCAGAACAACCAGAAAGAGCTATCCCTGGAACACAGTATGATCTATTGAAACACTTGGACAAGACACCTGCCCGGATCTCCATCCTGGAGCTACTTCAAAGATCCACATCCCACCAGGCGGCCTTGATGGAGTACCTTCAAAGAGTCATGGTTAATGAAGACCTCCCCGTGGAGAAGATTTCGACCGTCCTGACCCCAACAGACACACAACCGGCCATCATGTTCCACAACTACGAGCTCGCTCCCAAGGAGGCTCGGAAATATGCACTATGCATTTCAATAAAAATTAATGGGGTATCCATAAACCCGTGTCTTGTGGACACAGGTGCGTCCATAAATGTGATCTCCATGAGCACTCTTCAGTTGTGTGGGATCGACGAGGAACAAATAAGACCTTCCTCGATCACGGTCACGGCCTATGACAATAGCAAAAGGCCGCCGCAGGGGATGATTATCCTGAAGGCAGAACTAGGCCCCATGTCAATTCTCACGAAATTCCATGTCCTCGACATGGACCCCACATTCAAGGCTATACTGGGTCGCCCTTACATCGAAGCCATGGACGTTGTGCCTTCCACCAACCATCAGTGCATGAAGTTTCCTTACAATGGGAGAATTATTAAAGTGGTCAGTACACCTGTCCTTCACACAGTGGATGCTATCAACACCTCTCTGCCTTCTGTTTGGCCATCTCATCGGCCCATATTATCACTGCTGGACGTGCGTGATCCATCTCACATTCCACTAGCACCAAAGGAGCCGGTCAGGGCAACCACAACATCATGTCTCCCTTTTCACTCCAAAGGTTGAGAGATTATGAGGAACATCGGCTATCAACAAGGAAAGGGTCTGGGCGCACAGTTACAGGGTATGCTCAAACCGCCAAAGGAAACTAGGCCGAACCGCAGGTTTGGCCTAGGCTTCAAAGGACCGTTCAAGGCAGATTGGAAGCCCCTCACGTGCACTCTATCAAACCACTTCAACAGAGGACCCGTTGTTCAGATGGGAGATCACCCACGAGAAGCACATGGGGGATCACATGCTGTATATTTGGATGAAAAATATCCGAGGATCACCAAAAGAGGCAAGATCAAAGATCCGGAATGCGAGTGGGACAAATGGTTCGACATACGGGACATTTCCGTTGCACTGGAAAGGATTTTCTCGTCTCCGCAGCTTGAAGGATCACCATTGATCTCCGAAATACCAGAGAATATTACCACTCTTGCCAAGGTTCCAAACTATCCTCGTCCTCGCCAGAAGGACTCTGTCATCGACGGATCTTCATCCGTCCTCAACATTGCCGTCGACGGCTCATTAGCCGCCATCCTCTCCATCCACTCGTCTCAGCCTTTGCTGATATCTTCTTCCTGGGCCAGACAATTGTCTGATGATCTTCCCAGGTCCCCTTCTTTACTTACATACCTGCGCGGGCTTTTCAACCCGCGCCAGGTCTTCAACCATGATCTGCTCTATGAGCCTCACAATCCTCTAGCCATAACCCCTTTTCTCTCTCCTCCAATCTCTTTTCACTGCTTTGTCATTAAAAATGAAAACGAAAAAAAAACGTCAATTTTCAAACTCCTCAACAACACATCTTCGTTGAGGAAAACTCCTACATCTCCCACGGGTGCGTACCGCCTTGCGGACCACCCGTCCAAGGTCCGATGAGCGACCTTTTCTACCCCTCCTCTGAGGGGTCTTCTCCTGTACATTCTACACCATCCTCTTCGTCTTCCTCTTCTTCTGTAAATATTGTCAGTCAATCTAGGAATGATAGGCCAAGGGTAATACCTAGGAAGAAATCCAAGGGTAGGCAGATCCCTCGTCGATTCCTTCTGGATTTGGCCGCCAGGTGTCAGGCCCTTCTTGCCGTCCCCCAGTTGTTAGAAAATCCCATCCAGCTACCCGAAATAGAATGCGAGGGCGACTGTGCATTTGATGAAGGGTATGGAGTCTACGAGATCACGGATGAAGAATGCCCCACTGAAGATGAGGGTGAAGAATATGAGGATGCGGCGGGCGCATACGCTAGTGGAATGAGGAGATTCGACGAGCCGTCAACCGCCATAGAAGAATCCACCAAAGAAGTCAACTTGGGAACTGAGAAAGACCCTAGGATCATCCTCATAAGTGACAACCTACCACCCTCCGAAGAAGAGGCATTAATTGAGGTTCTCAAGGAATATAAGGACACGTTTGCATGGAGCTACGAGGATATGCCGGGTCTGGATTCAACCTTGGTCGAACACCGTTTAACCCTAAAACCAGGGTCCATCTCGGTAAAACAAAGGTTAAGGCGTTTCCACCCTCAGATGGCTTTAAAAATGAAAGAAGAGGTCGATAAGCTCCACAAGGCCAGGTTCATTAGAGTCGTTCTTTATCCTCAATGGGTGGCGAACATTGTCCCGGTCATGAAAAAAGATGGGAAAGTCAGGATTTGCATCGACTTCCGGGACCTTAACCGCACGTGTCCAAAGGATGATTTTCCCTTACCTCACATTGATGTGCTGATTGATAACACGGCAGGCTACGAAACCCTCTCTTTCATGGATGGATTTTTAGGATACAATCAAATTCGTTTGGCAGAAGAGGATCAGGAAAAGACGTCATTCACTACCCCTTGGGGAACATATTGTTACGTGGTCATGCCGTTTGGGTTAAAGAATGCTGGAGCTACTTACCAAAGAGCAATGATGGTCATATTTCATGACATGATGCACGTATATCTGGAAGTGTACGTGGATGACTTGTTGGTAAAATCAAGGACCAGGATGGAACATCCAGAAGTTTTGGCTAAGGTCTTGCAGAGGTCAAGGGAGTTCCAACTGAAAATGAACCCGAAGAAGTGTGTGTTTGAAGTGTCGTCAGGTAAGTTGCTGGGGTTCATCGTGAGTAAAAGAGGGATCGAGATTGATCCCGACAAAGCCAAGGCTATCAGGGATATGCCACCTCCCAAGAATTTGAGGGAAGTCCGAGGTTTAATCGGGAGGTTGCAGTTTATTCGTCGGTTTGTGTCTCAACATTCACAAAGGTGTAGACCTCTCTACGAGTTGACCAAGCCAGGAGTAGAATTCCACTGGAATTCTAAATGTCAGAAAATTTTTGAAGGGTTGAAGGAATATCTGGCTAGTCCACCCGTTCTCATTCCACCCAAACCAGAAAAACCTCTGATCCTTTACGTCTCAGTCTTGGATGACTCCGTGGGAGCCGTCCTCGCACAAGCTGATGAAGAAGGCAAGGAACGGGCAACCTATTACTTGTCTAAACTTCTCAATCCCTGCGAGCAGAAGTACACCGTCATGGAGAAAACCTGTGCTGCCCTCGTTTGGGTGGTGCAGAAATTGAAGCACTACTTCCTGGCTCACGAGGTCCACTTGATTGCTCGAATGAATCCTATCAAATTCCTTCTGGAGAAATTCGTCCTTACGGATAGGCTAGCACGCTGGCAAAGTTTTCTCTCTCAGTTCGACATCACTTACATCCAGCAAAAAGCGATTAAAGGCTATGCCATAGCCGAGCATCTCGCTCACCATCCTCTTCCCAAGTTCGATCCCGTCCAATCAGAGTTTCCAGATGAGGAACTAATGTCCGTCAACCAATCAGATGAGCCAATGTGGACACTATATTTTGATGGAGCTCTGAATTCTCAAGGGAGAGGAATCGGCGTCGCCCTCTTGTCGCCTGAAGGTCTCACATTCCCGTTGGCATATCAGCTCAAATTTTCAGTCACCAACAATATAGCTGAATATGAAGCTCTTCTAGCTGGCCTAGAACTCGCCCATTCTTTTCGTATCATTGAGTTGCGAGTCGTAGGTGATAGTCAACTCATCCTTCGCCAGGTGCTCACTAAGTATCGCACTCGCGATCCCAAACTCAAGCCATACCAAGAACTCACTGCTGCCTTTGCCAAACTGTTCGCCAAACTGATCTTTGTCCATGTCCCTCGTCATCAGAACATTCTCGCCGATGCCCTCGCCTCGTTGGCATCATCCATAAGGTTCCCTCTAGGAAGATGGTTTAAGTCCATTTCCATCTATAAACTTCACGCCCCTGCAATCGATGATGCTTCCTACGTAAACATCAAAGACAGGATAGCAAGGAAGATCCTGCAGGAAGATATCCTTGAGAAGAGGGAGCTCATGTTGGCAGAGGTTGAAGAAGAACTGGCTGATGAAGAGAAACCATGGTTCTATGAAATTGTCAAATACTGTCAAGATCAGTCTTATCCTGAAGGGGCCACCGCAGAGGACAAGAAAGCCATAAGAAGGGTGGCTCAGAAATATACATTGGTTGGAGGTCTACTCTATAGGAGGAGCCTTACTGGTATTCTGTTAAGATGTCTCGGTGACGATGAGGTTTGGAAATGTGTAGAAGAGACGCACTCGGGTGTGTGCGGTGGCCACGTGAATAGTCAGATGCTCGCCAAGAAGATCATTCGTCAAGGCTTTTATTGGCCCACCATGGAAGAAGATTGTGCCATCTATGTCCGTAGGTGTGTCAAGTGTCAACTTCACGCCGATAAAATCCATTCACCATCTTTCTCACTTCATCCAATATCCTCCCCGTGGCCTTTCTCCATGTGGGCATTCGACATCATTGGTCCCCTAGGTGATCCCAATTCCCTCACCAAGCAGAAATCTTTCATCCTTACTGCGACGGAATACTTCACCAAATGGGCCGAAGCCGAAGCTTACGCAGAAATCAAGGCGTCAACAGTCTGCAAGTTCATCATGAAGAACATTCTCGCCAGATTCGGCATCCCAAGCACGATCGTCACCGACAATGGGCCACAGTTCATTTCTCAGAACCTACAGGACCTCTGCAAAAGGTACGCAATTGCATTGCATCATTCATCGCCTTATTACCCACAAGGTAATGGCCAAGCGGAGGCCACCAATAAAACATTGCTCAAAATCATCAAAAAAACCTGTGAGTCTAGTAAGTTTTCAGACTGGCCAGAAAAGCTTATCGAAGCTCTATGGGCCTATCGCACTTCAATCCGTACCCCCACCAGGCAGACTCCATTTGCCCTTACTTATGGTATGGAAGCGGTAGTCCCGTACGAGACTCTGATCCCTTCTCTCAGGGTACAATTGGACGAGGAATTTCCCCTCGACGATCGTCGTAATTCACTCATCGCTCAGTTGGAACTCTTGGATGAGAAGGGGCTAGCCGCCGCCGAACACGCGCGTGTGTATCAAAATAGACTCGCTCGCTTTTACCAAAAGAAAGTCGTTGAGAGAAAATTCAAAGTCGGTGAGATGGTCGTAAAAAGAATTTTTGTCAAACCTGGAGGGCCGCGTTCTAAGCTCCAACCCAATTGGGAAGGACCATTTGTAATTCAAGCCGTGTACCCTGGCAACGCCTACAAACTAATCAACGCCGAAGGGACCGAGTTATCCCACCCTTGGAATGGGCTTTATCTTAAGAAATACTACCCTTAGCACAAAATAAACAAAAAAAATGATGAAAAGATAAAAAACATCAAAAACAAAGAAATATTGAAAACCACTAAAAATATGGAAAATTCAAAATGCCGATGCCTGGCAGCCACCATGTAGTTAAGTCCCTGCATTTAACCTTCATGTTAGGATAGGGCCCATTGAGACTTGGTAGGCACCGGGTCTTGGTTTGCCAGAACCGTGGAGATCCCTGTCCGGCCACGTCGGCCTATGCTCGCTCGAAGGAAGCTAACATGTGCTCACTTATGTATTTTATTCAAAAAAAAAGATCAGTAGCATCACCTACGGCTGAATCCACCCAGAAGATCTCCGGAAGCTGTAATCTTTATTCTTTTCTCTTCGACCAAATGAGACAGTCGGCGCCCTTAAAACGCTGAGCATGAGAAACCGAAACTCAAACCCCAAGGGCAAGAGTAGGATCCATTTCCTCGAGCATCGATCAGTGCACGAGAAGAGGGCAGTGTCCCCGCAGGCATACAAAAGGGAGCCCACAAACGTCAAACGACTTTATCTCCCTCACAAAAATAAATACAAAGTCAAAATCAAGAGAAAAAGCCTGGTCGTGACCGTGCCTGTTGCGATAAACGGAACCCCTCAAAGCAAAAGTCTGAATCCACAAAAGGGGCCGTGGAATGTAAATGCTCGAGATTTGGTCCGAGGTTGTCCGAAAGGAAAGAGTTAATGGGCCCTTATTCGCTCGCCGGGTTAACGGCTTTGCCGGTCCTCTCAGGAGGTTTATCCCCTACGCTCTTCCTTCTCCCTCTAAAGATGAAGGTTCGATGGAGTTTCTGAAGGGTGAAAACTGCCTAGGGTCTGTGACCTTATTTTAATATACACATTTGGTTGCCTACTTTGAAAAGTAAAAGCTATCGCTGCGAAGGAGTCTCTGTGTTTCTGGCTGGTCAAGACCCCTGTTTACCACCTTGATGTCTTCTTGTTTAACCTCGGGCTTAGGCCAATGCAAGCGCGTCACCTATGGGTGCGACGGCGTCTGATTCCGGGTCAGCGTCGCGTGGTTGGTCGTTAGGGTTCCAGGGTGTTCCATCATATACCATCTAGAGTTGTGAGGAAATAGACCCGGGTCGGGCAAATCATTTACCTCGAACACCTTTTGGGTGAATCCCTGTGGTCGGAAGCAACTGGGAGCCTAAGCATGGCATGACGGTATTGTCATCAGGGTAAGTCTTAGCCGGCGGGATCATCATTCGAGGGGTCTAGAGGCCCAAATCAACCTAGATGTGCACTTAGGATACCTGGGAGGTTAGTAAGAAACCCCTGTTCTCACGAAGGTTAAGTGCCATTTGGGTGCTTGCCGGGCGTTAGCAATAAAAAAACTGAGATGATGAAACAACAAAAAAATGGAAAAGAGAAAATGTACATATTTGCAAACAAAAAATCTTTTTACGATAAAATAAAAAAAATCAAATATAAAAAAGAAAACAAATCAATTTTGCATGATTACATTTGCGTGCAGCATCTCACTTTTAATACCGCTTGCATTCGTGTGCTTGCCTGTCGCATTTATCATCACCGCATCTTTCCCTTGCCTTCGTTAAATAAAGGCTTGGCCCCTTGACCAGTTATCAAGGACAGTCACAGTGACCATTTGCTTATTGAGTAAGGGGCCAAGTCAGAACAGAAATTCTGATTTGTTTGTTTCAGTGATATGTGCAGGGATTCATGTAACTGAAGCAAATGTGAAAAATAAACAAACCAAACCTTGTGTTTTATTCCAAAAACTAAAAAAATTTACATCAAGTTCCGCCCTCTCTCTCTGCATTACTCGTCCCACTACTCTCCGGGCAAAACACTCTCAAAGGTGCTACCCAACTATGAAAAGCGGTACTCCTGTCACTCTGTACTCCTCTTCCTATTCCCACATCCCGGCGTTGATCCACGGAAGCAGCAGAGAAGCTACCAACACGAAAGCCACGCTCTCGTGCTCTTCGGTAGCGCTCCTCACCATCTCTCAGCCACTGTTCAGCAAGGCCAAGGCTGATTCGGAGTTCGAATAGTTGGGCCTCCATGGCCCTTCGTTCCTCCCTTTCAGTCAATCTGTTGGCTCTTTATCTCTCCGCGTCTCTTTCTCTCTCTGCACGTTCTCTCTCACGGTCTTCCCTCTCCAACTGGAGAGTGATCCTCAGTTCCACGGGATCCCTAGAGGAGTCGTCATCAGGATGACGCCGCAGTTCCCTCTCCAGTTCTGCTATCCTAGCCTCCTTCTGCGCAGCTTGGGCAAGCGCTTCTTCCGTCTCCTTTTCCTGCCGAGTGTACCATCTCAGATACGCGATAAGGCGTAAACAAAGAGAACTCAACGCTGAAACTTTTACCTATATACGGAGCATCCCTTCTGCCTCCGCAGCACGCTGCATGGCGTGAGCAAGTTGCTCATGAAGCGAGTCAAGTTCTGAGGCGGGAATCCACAAGCTGGAAGAGGTACCACCTACTCCCATCGCTGGGGAGGCCGCGCCAATCTGGGCATGCTACGACCATGTGAATTAGCAGCCAACATCTGGAATCTGGGGTTTTAATTAGGAACGTATTGTACACCTACCAGAGCGCTCGTAGCTCCGCGGGCATCGCCCAACTGTTGTTCCATCTCTGCCAAGCGAGTTTGTAAATTCGCTATCATGGCATCCCGGACATCCTGCAGCCTTACAAGTCAGCATTTTCACCAGAAAACCAAGAAAAGGAGAAAGAAGAGAAGAGAAAAAGGGGAAACCTACCTCCACAAGTCCCCTGGGTTGGAACCGTTCTGCGTACTTTGTCCTATATAGACGCAAGTAGTCCTCGCTGTCCCGCGCCTGCGATTCTACAATCGTGCCACCCCGTTGCCAATCTTCGTACTGTTCAGGGAACCGCACGCGCCAGTCAATGCAGGTCGCCGGTCCTCGCGTCTTTCTCCCGACACGAGGTGGCGCAGCTGAATCCACCCATTCTTGAGCCAGTCCTAAAGTCCTCATAACTAATCGTAGCTGAAGCGGCTCGATTTCATTCAGGCAGTGCATCCATAGTTCCCGTCCGAACCGGGCACGACTTGCTAGAACCCACGGCTGGTTGGCATCGACCATGTCTGAGTAGGGTCTCCAGTTTACCATCGCTGCAGGGAACTCCTGTAGCTCCCGCCTTAACACCATCAGTTGGTAAGTTAGGGGTGCCGCACTCATGATGGGTTCCCACCGCCTGGCTAGCGGCACCATCACGGGTCGCCAATGTCGAGCTCTCCCCATAGGGAGGTAATAATAGCTCCATAGCTGCTCGGCACATGTCATCAGTACTTTGTAAAAACACAAAAAAATACAAAACAAGCAAAACCAAAAATACCTGGATGAATGGTGTGAAACCACTCACAGTCATCTCACGATCCGCTTCTTAGAATAGGCCTGCAAACAAGTGTGCCAGCATGGCGGCACCCCAGGCATAATACCCTACTCTTTCAAGGTCTGACAGCAGCTCCAGGAAGCAACATTGGATACCGTTGTTGGATACGGACTGAATAGATCTAGAGGGGGGGTGAATAGATCTTTCCCCCTTTTCGATGATTTACTAACTATCGACCAGATGAGCTACTGGTAATTAATGAATTATAGAACTAATGCGAATGGTAAAGATGCAAGCATACGTATAGAAAATCAAACACACACAAGCACACCACAAGAGAGGATTTTTAAGGTGGTTCAGTCTCTTCCTGAGACTTACATCCACCCCTTGCTTAACTCAAGCAAGGCTTCACTATGAGAATCTCTGATCTCAATCAAAACACAGCTGACACACAGCTTGTACCTGCTGACACACAGCTTGACTCTGCTGCCTCACAGCTTGACATTAATTGTAATCAAAAATGGAAAGATGATAAGAACAGGTGATGAAAGACAGGACTGAATATTGGCGTGTGTAGAAGAATAGATGTTCAGCCTGGGACTTGATCACTCTTATGAAGAAGCCTAGACTCCCTGTTGATCTTCCAGTCAGTTGCCTTCGATTGTTCTGCTGCTGGAGATCACACAGTCTTGAGCCAAGTCTTCCTTCTGCAGCAACGAGATTGCCTTTAACCTTTCTGCAGATCTTTGATTGGTGGAGAGCTCCTTCTTCCTCTTCTGTGTATATCTTCCTTGGCTTCTATTTCGTGCTCTCTCACTGCTTCTTTGTTCGTGATTAGTTGCATTATATTCTTCATACCGCCTTTGAAGTTCTTCCCGCGCAATTTTCAGATCGAGCGCCAATCTGCTAGAAAACAGGGATCGGTTTAAATCCAATCGTTAGAACGAGTTTGACCACTTCTAAGCAAGATTGTTTCCTTGATTCCCGTGCGGAATCTTATCTCCTGGGCAGCCCAACAACCTGCAACAACCATCTGCAGGTTTTAAGGAACCTCAACAGAATTCGGTTAGAGTTCGGTTCTGGACGCTATAAAGCCCGTGGTCGACCATGACCCTGTCGCTGGTCGACAATGGGCATTCCCCAGACGGCCGGTTCTTCTGGCTGAAACTCACTTCGCCCGTTGGTCGACCACAGCCTGGTCGCTGGTCGACAAGGAACGAATTACAGATGGCCGTCAGTTCTGTCTGATGTTCTGGCTGTTCTGTGGTCGACCAGAGGTGGGGCTTTGGTCGACAGCCAAGGTGCTTCTAGAAGACAGATGATCTGATGCTTTTCTGGTTGAGTTCGTTGGTCGACCATAACCACTTCCCTGGTCGACAATCGGCCTTTGACACTTCTTCTGATTTGTTGATTCCACTTGGATTTCAGTGGACCTGAAATTACTTAACTTATCAGAAGTAAATTGAACTATCCGATTTATATTGAGTTGATCAGAAACATTGTTTGTCATCATCAAATGGGCATTAATTCAATGCACTATCTTTACACACATAACTAAACCATTTGCTTTAAGAGACAAGATAGAACTTAGATTAGTCAAACATATCCTATTGTCATCATCAAAACCAAGGGATGCACAACATTCTCCCCCTTTTTGATGATGACAACCATGAGTCATTGTGACAAACAACAGATTATGAAATTCATTTGATATTGCATGCAAGGCTATCATAGCACAGATTTCATTCAGACAATTCGTTTGATGTGGCTTTCAAAAACAATAGCACTAATTACATGAGAGACTCAAAAAAGGATAAAGACACTGAGGACACGTAGACAAAGTAAACTTGACAATCTACTCACATCTAGACACACAACTAGACACACAATGACACATAAAGCTTCTCTCTCCCCCTTTGTCAACAGCAAAAAGTGAACCAACGCGATGAAACAAACGAGCGGTCAGGATTTAATCAGCATAACTCATATTTTGGGAAATTATCGAAGTGTACCCCCTTTCTTTAATAAGACATTTAAGTAACCTTTCCTCCCTTTCTCAAAGACCACCTTGTGACAAATTCGAGTGGGTCTTGTGGTTCAAAGAATTTGAAAGTATTGCCCCAATAAATTGACTCCCCATATCCACTGTCTTACTCACGGCTCCTTAAACTTATAATATGGTTCATGAGATAATTTTACTAGCTGAACAAGCTGAACAGTGTTTTATGCCTCTATTTGCATATAGTGCATTAGGTCAACCATTTTTGTTGCCTTTTCGTTTTGGAATATTTAAAAGCTGTGGTCAGGTTTATCACATGCTTTTCCACACGAAGAGACACGCTTTTTACACGCCAGAAACCCCGGCTACTTAGCATGCCTAACCATTCCACTTTTAACTGGGACACACTTTTTATCCGTGAGGATATACGTTTATCAGACGCCAATATCCCCAGTTACTCAGGATACCCAATTAATAATTTTGAGAGTGGCAGAGGTAGATTGAGTCTTCATGACATACATGTCTCCCACTTAATTTTTCAGCCAATTTTGCTTTGTGATGGAGAACAGTAGTTTCTCAGAACTCAGTCCATTGCTCTACCAAGTAGGCAGAATTATGGCGTATTCCATATACATTCATGCTATAGCTGCGTTTATTTTCACTGTCCAACACAGACACAGGTAGAGAAGCAGTCTCATTACTAAAAACATAAGTTCTCAATAGTCTTGAGTCAGAGTCATAGTTATGGTTTGAATTTATTGCAGTAGTACAGGTCAAATTCTCATTACTACACTTAACATTTACTCTCATTGATGACTTTGGTGATTTTCTTGTAAGAGGTGGTTAGGTTGTTCAATGGTTTATTAAGGAATGAGTTTACACTTTTTACTCCCCCTCAATTTGTGAGTCCTTGCTGAAGATAGAGAACAATAAGCTGACCACAAAGAGATATTGAGACACAAGGAATGGGAAGTGAATGAGGATGAGTGAGTGAAGCCAAAACTGAGCTCAGAGTCCAAAAAGTTCAGAAGATTTCCCACCAAAGCCAGCAGCTTGATTAGATCCAATTTCCCTTTTTCAGGTCCTTTGTCGACCATGGAGTGGCCTGTGGTCGACCTTTGTGCTGACACAGAACCTGCCTGTTGAGAAGACTGCGTTCTCACAAACCTGTTGTCGACCATTGGATCGCCTGTGGTCGACAGCTGCGAATTCCCAGAGCTAACTATTTCCTGTCCTGATGCCTTGGTCGACCAGCGCCTTGTCTGTGGTCGACCACAAGAGATGAGCCGTAGAGAACCAGTATTCTGTAGAACTTGCTGAAGTTGCACCCGACACAAGACTTTCCAAACTCAAAAACTTGACCAGTACTAGAGACCTATAACTTATACAGAAATGACAGAATCTATGTAGAGTACACATGAATATGATTATTTCAAGAATTTTCAGGAGAAATTCTACAAATTCCTAACTCCCTTCTTAGAGTTGAAAATCTGTCATTGTTAAGGGGTTTTGTGAAAATGTCTGCCAGTTGTTTTTCAGTTTCTACAAAATGAAGCATGAGATTTCCTTTGGAGACCTCATCTCTTAGAAAGTGATGACGGATCTCAATGTGTTTTGTCCTAGAGTGTTGAATGGGGTTTTTAGACAAATTAATAGCACTAGTGTTGTCACAGAAAATAGGTGCACATCCAAGATCTACATTGTAGTCTTGAAGTTGATGTTTTATCCACAAAACCTGTGTACCACAGCTCCCTACTGCGACATACTCAGCCTCAGCAGTGGAGAGTGCCACAGAATGCTGTTTTTTAGAGGCCCATGATATTAAACATCCACCTAATATTTGACAATAACCACTAGTACTCTTCCTATCAATTTTGCAACCAGCATAATCAGCATCTGAATATGAAATCAAGTCTAGTTTGCAGTAAGTAGGATACCATAAACCCAATTCTTGGGTACCGGCAAGGTAACGAAAGATACGCTTGACAGCCCCTAAATGTGAATCTCTAGGGCTAGATTGATATCTAGCACACATGCATACACTGAACTGAATGTCTGGCCTAGAGGCAGTTAAATATAGTAAGGATCCGATCATACCTCTGTATTTCTTGGCATCTACCATGTTACCTTTTACATCAGCCTCCAATGTTGCATTTGTCCCCATGGGTGACTCTATTGGTTTGCAGCTCTCCATGCCAAACTTTTTCAGCATCTCCTTTATGTACTTGGATTGATTTATGAAGTAGCCTTCTCTACATTGTAGAATCTGCAATCCAAGAAAGAACTGTAAATCACCCATTAAACTCATTTCAAACTCATTGGTCATTAGATTTGCAAATTCAGTACATAATGAAGCTTCAGTGGATCCAAACACAATATCATCCACATAGATTTGCACAATTAGTATATTCTTACCTTGGGTCTTGGAGAATAATGTTTGATCAATTTTACCTCTTGTGTAGCCCTTTTTGGTGAGGAATGAACTCAGTCTGTCGTACCATGCCCTAGGAGCCTGCTTTAAACCATACAAAGTCTTATGCAGTTTAAAGACATGATTAGGAAAATCATCATTTTCAAAACCAGGGGGTTGTTCCACAAAGACTTCTTCCTTTACAAAGCCATTTAGAAAGGCACTTTTTACATCCATTTGCTGCAATTTAATTCCATGGGATGCCGCAAATGCTAACAGTATTCTAATGGCTTCTAACCTTGCAACTGGAGCATATGATTCTTCAAAATCAACTCCAAATTCTTGGTTATACCCCTTAGCCACCAATCGAGCCTTGTTCCTCATAACAACTCCTTCTTCATTAAGCTTATTTTTATAAACCCATTTGGTTCCAATAACAGGATGAGATGAGGGTCTGGGAACAAGTTTCCAAACCTGATTTCTTTCAAATTGATTTAATTCTTCATGCATGGCATTTATCCAAGATTCATCTCTTAAAGCTTCCTCTACATTTTTAGGCTCAACTTGAGATACAAGGGCTAGCTGATCTAATTCATCAACTGTTTTAAGCTGAGATCTAGTTTTCCTCGGTTCATTAATTCCTCCAATGATGTTATCTAGAGGATGATCTCTGAGAAATCTCAGATTTTCAGAATTGTTACCTGGGATGATCTCTCCTTCGGGTTGATCATTGGAATCACCTTGCTTTGGTTCTGCTTCAGTCTCCATTGGTTCCTCTTTGCCTTCCAGAAATTCCCCATCTTCATCTTTGCCTACCTGTCCAGTTTTGTCAAAGTCATTATTTTCATCAAATGTGATATGTGGGGATTCTTCAACTAGCTGATCTTTGGTGTTGTAGACTCTATAGGCTCTTGATCGGTCAGAGTATCCCAAGAAGATTCCTGGGTCACTCTTTGGTTCAAATTTGTCCAATGATCTCTTGTCATTGTTATGAATAAAACACCTTACACCGAAGATCCTAAAATGAGCTAGAGATGGCTTCTTACCTTTGAACACCTCATATGGAGTTTTCGTACTAGATGGTCTTACCATTGCCCTGTTTACAATATAACATGCTGTATTGACCGCCTCAGCCCAAAATCTTCTTGGAAGATTGGCTTCAACCAACAAGGTTCTGGCCATTTCAACAAGTGTGCGATTCCTTCTCTCTACCACTCCATTTTGCTCTGGCGTCCTTGGTGATGAGAACCTGTGATTTATTCCTTTGTTCCTGCAGAATTCATCAAACTCTGAATTTTCAAATTCTCCCCCATGATCAGATATTATTGAACACACTTTGGACTTTCCATCCTGCTTCATCCTTTTGTAAAATTCCTGAAACTCAGAAAAGGCATCACTTTTATGAGATAAGAACATGACCCATGTAAATCTAGAGAAATCATCAACAAGTACATAACCGTACCTCTTACCACTAAGGCTAGCAGTTCTTGTTGGGCCAAAAAGGTCCATGTGCACAAGTTCTAGTGGTCTAGAGGATTGACTTTCAGTTCTACCTTTGAATGATTTTCTTGTTTGCTTACCTTGGGTACATGATTCACATACTTTGACATTTTGAGCAAACGAAATTTCAGGTAAACCAGATACCATTTTATTCTTAACCAATTTGTGCAGCACCCTGTAGCTAACATGCCCTAGCCTTCGGTGCCACAACCAAGTCAGGTCCTCCTTCTTGGCGGTGAGGCACAAGTTGGAGTGGGCTGGATCATCCAAGTCTATCATGTAGACATTATTTACTCTCTTGCCCATAAACTTAACTTTAGCCGAATTTGGTTCAAGAATTTTACAGATTTTAGAATCAAAGACCACTTGATGGCCTTTGTCGCATAGCTGACTGATGCTAAGAAGATTATATTCAAGGCCATCCACTAGCAGTACATCTTCAATGTTATTTGTAGATGTCTTACCTACCTTACCTTTCCCAATGATCTTGCCTTTGTTATTTCCTCCAAATGTCACATGTCCTCCATCTTTTGAGTTTAGCTCGGAGAATTTTGCCTTGTCCCCTGTCATATGTCTTGAGCAGCCACTATCTAAGTACCACTTGTTGTGTATAGCTGCCAAACACACCTGCATCACAAGTTACACAGAAACTTTTGGACCCCAATGGTACCCGGGTCCAAGATGACTTGTAAAGTTATGAAATTGCTGCAGTAATCCTTTGGGAACCCAGATTCTGTTAGAGCAGTGTACATTTTTATTTTTGAACTTGTTCAAATTGGGTTGCTTTTGTTCTAAAGTTTCTTTAATCTGAGTCCACCTTTGTGTATTCAAGTTTTCATTTTGTTTTACCCGAGAAAACCTGTGATTTCTGTTTGCTTGTCTGGCCATGGTCGACTTTTGGTATGTCTGTGGTCGACCATCGCGTCTCCAGAACTCAGCGTCTGTTCTGGCACCACCTCTGGTCGACATCTGGTGTACCTGTGGTCGACCACTGCTTCTCCAGTAACCAGCGCCTGTTCTGGCAGATCCTCTGGTCGACAGATGAAGGGTCTGTTGTCGACCAGCCTGTCTCCAGACATCTTGTTTTCCAGATTTATGTCCTTTAACTTGGTTTATTTGGTGATTTCTGTGAATTTGGGTTTCTTGTTTATTATTTTGAATCTTATATTGATTGACTGTTTTCTCTTTAAAATTTCTCTCTTCCTTGGTGACATTGTTCCTTTTGGAGGAGCATTCAGCTACATCCTCTTGTTTATCTTGGTATAGATTAATCAGGGGCCTTTTTCCTTTTGAGTCAGCAATCCCATTTACGGTTTTTATTTGGAATTCCTTTTTAGCCGTAGGATTGTATCCTAACCCTTCTTTTTGAAAGTTTACTTTTATTCCCAAGACAGCATTTAAGTTTTCTTGACCCTTGGTCATTTTTTCCAAGGCTTTCTGTTTATCTTCCAATTCACCTTGGATTCTTTCTATCTCTTTTAGAAGCTTACTGTTTTCTTCCTTGAGTGAATTGTTTCTTTCTTGACTTAACTTAGTTTCCTGTTCATATTCTTGAGTTTTTAGTTTTAGCTCATCAATGTCGTTTTTTAGCATTTCATTCTCTTCGGACATTCTCTTGTGGTTTTCTTCATCTAAGTCCATTTGATTCAGCTTGTTTTTCAGAGACTTGATTTCCATTTCTAGTTCAGTTTTGTTTTCCATTGAATTGCTGTCTTTATTCAGTTGACTGATCTTCTTCTTCAAATGTTTATTTTCCTTTCTTATTCTTTCATAAGTATCAAGCAATTCTGAATATACTTCTTCCCAATCCGAACTAGAGAAGTCTTGAAATGGGGAACTTACCTCAAGATCACTGTTGTCTCCCTTGGCCATCAGACAGAGCTTTCCTTCTTCTTCCTCGGAAGTTGTTTCCTCTTCACTGCTCTCTTCCTCCTCACTCCAAGTGCTAATCATCGCCTTGGGTTTCTTGCCTTTCCACTTGAAGCTTGATTTCTTAGGAGCTTCTGGACATTCAGCCTTCATATGTCCAGGCTGCCTGCAATTGTAGCAAATGAGTTTATTAGAAGAAGTCTTATGTTTATCAGATTTAAACTGGGATGACTTCCTTACCATGCCCTTTGGATTTCTGAATCCTTTACCTTCCTTTCGCAGGAATTTCTTAAATTTTCTTGTAAGCATGGCTAGCTCACCAGATTCTTCACCTGAGCTAGATGAGTCTTCATTGTCAGACACCTCAGAGGTGCTTGTCTTAGTCTTTAGGGCAAGTTGCTTCTTTTTCTTCCCCTCATCTTCCTTTCTCTTCAGATTGACCTCATAGGCCATCAGGGATCCTACTAACTCATCCACTGTCATTGTTGTGAGATCCTTTGAGTCCTCAATGACTGTGGCCTTGGTATGCCACATCGATGTGAGAGACCTTAAAATCTTTCTCACTAATTCCTGCTCTTTGTATGTCTTCCCTAAGCTCTTCAAGCCATTAGTCAATTGTACTAATCTGGCATACATCTCAGAAATACTTTCATCATTTTTCATCCTAAACATCTCATATTCTGAGACTAGCATATTTGCTTTTGTCTCTCTTACCTCGGAAGTACCTTCGTAGATTACCTTTAGACGATCCCACATTTCTTTGGCTGTTGCGCATTGGGAAACTCTTGAGAATTCTGTGGGGTGTAGTGAGCACTGCATTACGTTCATGGCTCCCCAGTTGACAGTTGATTTCCTGACCTGTTCTCTGGTCCAGGTTTCTTCATCTTCCGGTAGCTCAAAAGGTCCGCGGCTCACTACCCTCCACATCTCGTGGTCTTGCGCACGTAAGAACACCTGCATACGATTTTTCCAATAAGAATAATCAGTTCCATCAAAATATGGAGGTCTAGTTACAGAGTGCCCCTCAGCTATGAGGCTTTTAGAGTTCAGTCCGCCCGGTCTCTCCTGGTTGTTAGACCACATTTTTGGAGAACCTGCTCTGATACCACGTGTTGGATACGGACTGAATAGATCTAGAGGGGGGGTGAATAGATCTTTCCCCCTTTTCGATGATTTACTAACTATCGACCAGATGAGCTACTGGTAATTAATGAATTATAGAACTAATGCGAATGGTAAAGATGCAAGCATACGTATAGAAAATCAAACACACACAAGCACACCACAAGAGAGGATTTTTAAGGTGGTTCAGTCTCTTCCTGAGACTTACATCCACCCCTTGCTTAACTCAAGCAAGGCTTCACTATGAGAATCTCTGATCTCAATCAAAACACAGCTGACACACAGCTTGTACCTGCTGACACACAGCTTGACTCTGCTGCCTCACAGCTTGACATTAATTGTAATCAAAAATGGAAAGATGATAAGAACATGTGATGAAAGACAGGACTGAATATTGGCGTGTGTAGAAGAATAGATGTTCAGCCTGGGACTTGATCACTCTTATGAAGAAGCCTAGACTCCCTGTTGATCTTCCAGTCAGTTGCCTTCGATTGTTCTGCTGCTGGAGATCACACAGTCTTGAGCCAAGTCTTCCTTCTGCAGCAACGAGATTGCCTTTAACCTTTCTGCAGATCTTTGATTGGTGGAGAGCTCCTTCTTCCTCTTCTGTGTATATCTTCCTTGGCTTCTATTTCGTGCTCTCTCACTGCTTCTTTGTTCGTGATTAGTTGCATTATATTCTTCATACCGCCTTTGAAGTTCTTCCCGCGCAATTTTCAGATCGAGCGCCAATCTGCTAGAAAACAGGGATCGGTTTAAATCCAATCGTTAGAACGAGTTTGACCACTTCTAAGCAAGATTGTTTCCTTGATTCCCGTGCGGAATCTTATCTCCTGGGCAGCCCAACAACCTGCAACAACCATCTGCAGGTTTTAAGGAACCTCAACAGAATTCGGTTAGAGTTCGGTTCTGGACGCTATAAAGCCCGTGGTCGACCATGACCCTGTCGCTGGTCGACAATGGGCATTCCCCAGACGGCCGGTTCTTCTGGCTGAAACTCACTTCGCCCGTTGGTCGACCACAGCCTGGTCGCTGGTCGACAAGGAACGAATTACAGATGGCCGTCAGTTCTGTCTGATGTTCTGGCTGTTCTGTGGTCGACCAGAGGTGGGGCTTTGGTCGACAGCCAAGGTGCTTCCAGAAGACAGATGATCTGATGCTTTTCTGGTTGAGTTCGTTGGTCGACCATAACCACTTCCCTGGTCGACAATCGGCCTTTGACACTTCTTCTGATTTGTTGATTCCACTTGGATTTCAGTGGACCTGAAATTACTTAACTTATCAGAAGTAAATCGAACTATCCGATTTATATTGAGTTGATCAGAAACATTGTTTGTCATCATCAAATGGGCATTAATTCAATGCACTATCTTTACACACATAACTAAACCATTTGCTTTAAGAGACAAGATAGAACTTAGATTAGTCAAACATATCCTATTGTCATCATCAAAACCAAGGGATGCACAACAACCGTCCCCTTTCGAGCTCAGTACCAATCTCCCCAAAAGGAAGAGGAGAAATCTCCTCAAATCTATGTTGCATCTTTTCCAGTCACCGAAATCTGTACAGTACACGGCACGGCATCCTATTTTCATTCTTTCCATGAACTCTTTTGAGGATTCATCGTCCCGCCGACGAGTGTCGGTGAGCCCTAATGCATCCATGAGGGACGCCCTAGCTACCGACCTGTTTTTCCGACCATCTAGGTCCAAACCCAGTAACTTCTGGGCACCTTCTCTGTAGTCCGCGTAAGTGACTCCGGTCACTCCTCGCCCTCTACCTTCAGGCTTGTGATCCGGACCACATCTTCCAAGTTGGGCACCATGTGCCCCCAGGGCATCAGGAATGCCCGACTCACTGGGTCCCATCTCTCACACAAGGCTTGGATCAGGACTAGGTCGAGCTGGATCGGCTCGATCCGAAGGAAGGTACCAAATCCCATCACGTCTAGCCTCACCTTCTGAAAATCTGGGAGGCCCCTGTACGCTGCTACTACCAACTCCCATAAGATTTGTGATTTCGTCACAACCTACACATACAAGGAATGGGGGTGAGGTTTGGTCAGAAGAAAGGAAGAAAGAATGAAAAAAGGGCAAGAAAACTTGACTTACGAGTTGTGATTGGGCCCTTTCGTTGAAGTCCCTTCAAGGTCTGAAAGCCTCCTGGAACTACTACCACTGGACCTGCTTCTCTTCGAGGAATGGGAAGATTCGCCCTCCATCCAACTCTCAGAATTTTGAACTCCTCCTCTCCCGTGAGAACTTGTGCTCCTTGAGTTAGTCCTCGATATACCTGGGAAGATAAAAGGGACAAGAATTTATAGAAATGGAAGGAGTGCGGGCCAAGATTGTCTCCATCACCTGTTGATGATAGCCCTCGCAATGAGGCACCTGCCATGCGGTCCCGTGTGTCACTTCACCGCGCGCACAGGGTGATTGACTGGACGAAGAATACGACGAATAGCCCCTTTGTTGTCTAGGGATACCCTATCATGATTTGAAGGACGTCCGCAAAATTTGACACAGCATTCGAGAAAAGGGACTAGGGCCGTCATTATTGACTTCGACGGTAGATTCCTGTGGAAAATGGTCACAACAAGACGCGATTCTCCGCTTGAAGCGGAGTCTCGGCAGACCCATCACATGGGAACAGTGCAAAGGAGAAGAAGTGTAGGGAAGAAGGAACGCACAAGAGAACAAACAAGCAGCAGAAAATCAAATCACTCCATTCATAATTCTACATAAGCTGTCATAAGCACTACAATCATAGAGAGGTGGCGGGTCCACTAGCCCGCCAATCCTCACCATCACTCATCTCTCAGGGCACTCTCCTCCTCTCCCCCGAGGTGAGGGTCCCTCAGAAGCCTCCGGGATCCCCGTGCAGTAGCACCTGCCTCGCCTCTGGGCGCCTGCTCCGCAGCAGTGACTCGCTGCTCCTCCCCTGGCGTGGCGAAGAAGCCACTGGCGGCAAAGCGACCGGACTGGCGGAGTCGCTCCCCGAACTCTCGCGCTCTCTCGTAGCGCATTTCCATCCCTCCTAGCCTCTGCACGACGGCCTGAAGGCCCAGCTGGAGCTCCCTCACTTGGGCCTCCAGGGCCCTCCTCTCGGTCAGATCCCGCTGTCGCTCGGACCTTCTCTCGGCTTTCTCTCTCTCTCTGCCTCTCTCCTCACCATCTGCAGAAGAACCCTTAACTCTAGGATGTCTGGAGAAGGTCTCTCCTCACCGCGATGCCGCAGCTCTGCTACAGTCGCCACCCAGGCGTCATGCTCCTCTTCCGCCCGGGTCGCGCGGGCCACCGCACCGGCAAGTTGCTCCCGGAGGGAGGCAATCTCGAGAAAAGGGGCCGAGGAACTGGAAGATCCGCCAACCACTCCCACCGTCGCTGTCTGCTGGGCACGCTGGAACGAAATAAACAACGGCCGTCAGTGAAAACTCCAAAATCTAAAGTTAAAAGTGCGGCACGTAACTTACCAGGAGCGACAACTCATGTTGAGCGACGGCCAGCTGCCGCCTAGTCTCTGACAGTTGGGCGCGCGAGCCGCCGATGCCACGCGTGTACCCAGCTTGGGGAAGCCCCGCGTAACTCTCTCTCTGCCGCCGCAGGAAGTCGGCACTGTCCTGCACCAGTACACCCCCTTGCTGTCCAGGGAGACGTACGGGCCAGTCCTCGAGCCTCGCCTTGCCGCGACTCTCCCTCCTGACGCGGCTCGGCTCGTCCCCACTCGCCCACTCATCGGCCAGACCCAGGGTCCTTGCCATGTCCTGCACCAAGAAAAGGGGTCCCACATCAGTCAAAAGGAACGCGTCCCCTGTCTAGGACGCGTCCATCATTTGAGTGCAACACTCGCCGAACCCTTTCCTCCTCGCGCGGCTCGCTTCAAAACCCAAAATGAATTTAAAGAGGAAGAGATCGAAGCACCTACCGAACCGTGTTCACCTCCTCCCACGCCATCGGGCCCCTCGGGTCCCTCGGGGGTCCGAAGCGGCCCTTCCTCCTCCATGGACGCCGTTCCGTGCTCGGGCGCGTCCCTCCTTGGGCGAGGAGTTCCTCGTCCCTCTCCACCTTCACCATGGTCGGGCCCACCGAACTCCATCGATCAAAAGAGGAGGAAGACGAGAAAAGGGACAAGCGAGTTTCGGCAGAAGGCGGGCTCGTTTGCGGGTAAGGCACGGGAGAAGAAGGACCACCCATCGCTTTAAATTTGAAATCAAGGATTAAGACGCGTCCTCGCGCCTGGACGCGCCCAAAAGGGGAAAAAAGGAAATAAAATCCCCCCGTGCAAAGCGTAGTTCCCCGCTGTTCAGGGCAAGGTCTCGCGAAGCATGCCTCAAAGGACAACTCAGTGCAAAGAAGAAAGTGTGGGAGAGAGAAAAGTACACACAACACAAAAAAGCCATTTCCATTTCATATAATAGCCGAAAGTACATCATACAGTGAGAAGGGTGACGTACAAGCAACTCTCTAACTCTCACCGTCACCCTCCTGGTCATCTCCTTCCTCCCTCCTCTGACGGGGATCCCTAGGGGGCCTCCGCGACCTCTGTGAACCCTGAGAAGCCGTGCTCGCCTCTCCAGGTGGCACCATGCCTGCCTCCAAGGTACGGCGACGCTGCTCAGCCGAAGAAACTAGAAAGCTGCCCACAGAAAAGGAACCGGACTGACGAAGTCGCTCCCCGCGCTCCTTCGCCCTCCGATACCGCTCCTCACTCTCCCGGAGTCTCCCCTCCGCCGTGCCAAGACTCAGCCGGAGCTCCGACACCTGGGCCACCAGAGCTCTCCTCTCGTCCCAATCCCGATATCGCTCTGCGATCCTGTACTCCCTTTCTTTCTCCATGGTCTCCCTATCCCTCTCTCTCTCTCTCTCTCTCTCTCTAGGGTCTCCCTATCCCACTCCCTCTCTCTCTCCATGGTCTCCCTATCCCTCTCCCTCTCCTCTCTCTCTCTCACCGCCTCCCTCCTCGACAGCTCGAGGGCGATCCGCAGATCCAGCACGTCACGAGGGAGCTCCTCAGCCTCCCGTCGACGCTCCTCCTCCAGCTCCGCAATCTGGGCGTCACGCTCTGCCACCCAGGCATCACGCTCTGCCACCCAGGCATCGCGCTCCTGCTCAGCACGAACAGCACGCGCCAGGGCCTCCCGAATCTCGGCCACCTGTCAAAGCACGCATGCACCGTAAGAGAACAGTGATAGAAGGAAAGCAGCTAGAAAAGAGTCGCGGCCAAGCAAACACTCACTCGAGCCTCGCGGTCACGCTCGGCCTCCTCAGCCCGAGCCACCGCATACGCCAGCTGCTCTTGGAGGGCAGAAACCTCTGGAGGAGGGCCCCGCGAACTGGAACCCGCTCCACCAGCCATCCCGGCTGCCGCTGCCTGGTGGGCCCGCTGAAACACGGGGCAAACGTCAGTCAAAGGCTAAGCATCAAAAATCCAGGTCACAAAAAAATGCATTGCATAGACTCACCAGGATCTCCAACTCCTGTCGGATGGCCACCAACTGTCGCCTGGCGTCCGCCAACTGGGCCCGTAGGTCGACGATCATGGTATCACGAGCATCCTGCATTACACATAAGTTAGTATCCCATGCATATACATATAGAAAGGTTAAGCAGTTTCATTTCACTTACCCCTGCCATACCACCCAAGGAGAGGCGGTCCCCGTACGTAGCTCGGTACCGTCTCATGTAGTCTGTGCTGTCCTGTACATGGGACACCACTGGGACCCCGCCCTGCTGCCAGTCCTGGTACTGTGCTGGGAAGCGCGTACGCCAGTCCACGATCTTCGCCTTCCCCTTGGTCTTCCGCCCAATGCGGGCCGGCGCATCTACGTCAACCCACTCCTGGGCCAGCCCCAACGTCCTCATGACCAGTCTAAGCCGCAGCGGCTCAATCTCGTTCAGGCAATGGACCCACACGTCCCGCCTGAAGCGAGGAAGACCCGCTACAACCCAGGGCTGGCCAGCATCGCCCATGCCCAGGTAGGGCCTCCACACCACCTGCATAACCATACATACATTATGTTAGTTACCATTCAGTCACATGCATAAACACAAAAAAAATCATACGCATCATACCATGGCCTCAGGATACTCGCTCAGCTCCCGACGAAGTGACGCCAGCTGGTAGCCGTGGGGTGCTGCAACCACGACCGGCCTCCACTGCCGCGCCAGAGGCACGGCCCTCCTGTTCCCATGCCTAGCCCTCCCCATCGGGAAACAGTAATAGCTCCACACCTGCATCCATCATACATCATTAGTACAATAATTACATATTTAACTGTGGGAATGCATAAATAAAATGTTTACCTGGAGGAAAGGTGCGAAGCCGCTGACTGTCGTCTCCTTCTCCGAAGTCTGGGAGAGATCAGCAATCAAATGGGCAAGCAGAGCCGCTCCCCACGCGTAGTGTCCCACTCTGTCCAGATCCGCCAAGATCCCGAGGAAACGGCAGTGGATGCCATCCCCTTTCGTCCCCAGCAGAAGGCGGCCCAGGAAGAAGAAAAGAAACCTCAGAAGGTCTAGATCCACCAGCTCCCGCTCGCTCGGGTCCTGGGTGAAAGCAGAGCGAGCGTCCCCCTCTAGTCGAGCCAAGAACTCCGCTCCAGTCTCGCTAACCCGCTGGCGCGGGTCGACGAATCCGAGCGCCTCCATGATCTCCACTCGACCCACTACCCTGCTGTCTCTATCAGTCACACTCGTCTCCAACCACAGCAGGTCTAGGGCGCTCTCTCGGTAGTCGGGGTAGGTGACCCCGCTGACTGCCTCTCCGTCAACTCGTAGCCCGGTGATCCGAGCCACGTCCTCAAGTGTCGGCACCATGTGCCCCCAGGGCATCAGAAACGCCCGGCTCGGTGCGTGCCACCGCTCCCTCAGTGCTTGGATAAGAGGAAGGTCGAGCCGGAAGGGCTCGATCCTAAGGAAAGCTCCAAAGCCCATGGCGTCTACACGCGCCCTCTGGAAATCCGGCAGCCCACGGTATGCTGCCACCACCAAGGACCAGCTGATCCGGCCCTGCATCACGCCCTGCAAACCACAAAATCAGCAAAGAACACATCAGCATCATGAACAGTCATAAACAATAACACTGTATATATACTACTCATTCTTTTATTTTTACTTTTTTAAAAATATTTATATTTTCTTGTGGAGGCGTCCAGGCCCCTGGACGCCTCCTCTTCTTTTCCTTTATTTTGTTTTATTTTTAGGAAAAAAAGAAAACCAAAACCAAAACAAAAAAATATATTAATAATATATATATTATCATGGAGGCGTCCTAGATACAGGACACCTCCTTATTTTTATTATATTTCTATTACGTATAAAAAGAAAAGAAAAAAGTGGAGGCGTCCAGGCCCCTGGACGCCTCCTTCTCTCAGTACCCGGCCTTCTCTCACAGCCTCTCGCACGCCCGTTTTAGCCTATTGAACCACAAAATGAGAATTCCGAAGTACTTACCGGGTCGTGATCGTCCTCTCCCGCGTCACCAGCATCCGCAGCGGCCTCCGCGGCCAGGAGAGGCACCTCCATCCCCTCCTCCGCAGCAATCTCCTCTGATGCAGCCTCCTCGGCATCATCCCTCAACCTCCTCGCACGACGAGCCAGTCGTTTCCGCTTCTCTGGACCCTGGCTCGATCCTCCTCGCTCCATGGCGACGAAGAATGGGTTTGTCTGGTTTGACCGGATCGTTTGAATGAACAGTAAGTGAGTAGGGGGGAGCCCCCCCTATATATATATATTAATCTTTAATTGGGGCGTCCAGGCGCCTGGACGCCCCCACATTTTTTATTTTTTTTAAAAATTCAAAAAAAATTAGGGGCGTCCAGGCGCCTGGACGCCCCCATAACAAAAAAATAAAAAATAATAAAAAATAAAAATTAGGGGCGTCCAGGTCTCTGGACGCCCCCAAAAATAAAACAAATTAAAAAATTAAAAAAAAAATCAAATTAGGGGCGTCCAGGCCTCTGGACGCCCCCACAATAAGAATTTTAAAAAATATATATATATATAAATAAAAAAAGGGGGGTTAGAGTACGTACTTAACCCAAACAAAATAAAAAAAAATACAAAGAAAAAGAAAAACTATAAAAAAGATAATAATTAAAGGGACGGGGGTCCGAAACATCCAAATGCCAGATTTTATTCCATCAGAAAAGCAGAGTGAACTACATCAGGGGTTTAGGCACCTTAGGCCTTAACTTCCCCAGTTCGGTTACATAAGCCCTCCACGGCTCGCATTCTTCCACCACGTGCGCTAAGGCCTTTCCCGCAACACTTGTCTTCCAGGGAGCTTTAATGGCCTTCGCTTCCTTCGCGTCCGCTTCAGTGCCCAACTCCCTTTTCTTCAAAGGAACAATGCCAGACGATGGCGGGAACGAATGGCGTGGGATGCCAATCTGGAGGCAGCACCGATGCGCACTATAAAGGACGAACTCGGTCGCGCCGATCAGTTGAAGATCAACTTCGGGGGAAGACCTCATGAGGAGATCTAGCGAAAGCAAACATGCCGGTGCGCAAGTAAAGAAGCCTTGTGTCACGGTGCGAAGTGAGACCGCCAGTCTTCACGTTTCTTCAGCCACGGAACGCGGTTCACTACAGTACCACCGAAGCCTAACACGTCGGCTATGTGGTGAAGCGGGCTTTGTTGAAGAGCTTCGAAGCGGTTGGCATTCCCTCGCGGTGGTCGAATTTGAAATGCAAATCCAGCCAGCAATTCAAGATAAGTGCACAACCAAATGGAGGCTACCCATGCTCGAGGCAGTAAGACCGCTGTAAAGATAGGCAAGGACGGCGGGTCCCACCCTTTTTCCACGCCAGATCCCGCAGATAGCACTCAGTTGGTCTTCCTCCACTATGTTGTCGGTATGAGGGAACAAGAGAGCACCCGCCAGACAGATGGTGAACCCCTTCATGATTCCCTCCAAATAGTCATCATCTGGTGACCCTCTCAGGGCGTCCATGACCCACTCCGCAAGCTTTTGGAGATCGATCCCCTTTTGAGTACGGACCTTTCTGGCTGCGTCGGGCGGCATGAAGCTTCCAAGGACGCTTTCAGAAGTCCCCCGTGTCAGCATCCGCATAGCCTTCACCTTCCCGTCACTCTTGAATTTCTTCAAACCAAGCAGAAGTTCCACCTCCTCGAGGAGGATGGTCACCTCGAAGGTCGGGAAAATAAAAGTGTGGGTCTGGGGATGCCAGATCTCCACTAGCGCGCCCATAGCCGCCCAGTCCATACGAATCTTCTCGTAATGTTTGGCGTGAATAAGGAGCCCCTGCAGATGCCACTTCGAGAGTATGGCCCTCATGCCAATGGAGATATTGGAAGTCAGCCTTGAAAGCCATGGCAGCTTGAAAACTTCCTCGGGCCTGGGAAGAGTGGATATGGCTGGAAGAGGAAAGAAAGAAGAAATGAAGGAAGTAAGAAGAAAGTTCACGTGGAGAAATTTGAAAAGAGTCAGCTTACCATATGCGACATGATCGTCCCACTCAGATGACCCTCGAGGTCGGAAAGTCGCCTAATCTCGCTGCTAGGCTTGCTCCTCTTCATAACGCGGGAAGACTCTCCTTCCATCCTGAGATCTCTAGATTCTCCTCTCCTTCCTCTCCTGAGCTTCCAAAACCCACCTTGGTGCATTTGATTGAACTAGCCTAAGGGGAGTTCTTATAGGAAGGGAAGGGTGCTACAGGACAGAACATGTCACATCAGTGGTCATTGTCAAGATTTTATCTGGATCTCCTTTGAACTGTGGTGCGATTCTGCTATAATTCTGCTACTTTCTGATGTTGCTAACCTTTGCTGGCCTGTGCAGGTTTTACTAACGGACGTCTTTGTCCTATCTCCTGTCCCACCTTTCATTGGTTGGTCCCACCATGTCATGCATCATAGTATATGATACCTACGCTACTAGAACATGTCAAGGACCTTGCGGCCCGAACGAATCTGGGATTTGAGTTCCCCTTCAACAAAAATGGTGATGATCCCAGAAGAGTTTGGGTTGTACGGATAGGCTGTTAATTTGTGGTAGCATGGGGACGACGGTTCCATTCAGTGAGTTGGTGCGCGGATAAACGGGCCCCAGCCAGTATCAGCTCACCGGGTCGGTATCCTGACCCGTTCTTCACAAGTTGACAATATTATCCTTGGCTATTTTCTATTTTAGTTTGTCTTAAATTTTTCTTTAAACCTAGCATGCATTCATATAGGACTTTGATTTATTGCGGAAGATCATTCTAGTGATTCGATTGTGAAAGCCGTTGTGTTTCAATTCCCACAAATATGAGATATTCCACTCCGAATGAAATACCGAGTTTCCTTGAGACAGCCCCGACGCTGCTCTTCCAAAGGAGACCCTTGTTTGGACAGACCCTCAGATATTCCTTTACCTTTTTTGACCCACCTTGGCCGCAGCACTTCCACATTGGCTGGTAACCGCTCCCCAAAGGTGAAACCTCCGGTTTATGACCCAGGTACTTCCACACCGAGAAGTTGGTCTCCTTCTGTTTCGTGCCTGAGCGCACATCTCACCCTCCCTTATTTGATCTCCGTCCAAGCAATCGTCAATATTTGAAAGACCTTCTTCAAGGTCGCCTCATTGAAACTCCAGGAAAGATTCCAAACAGTAACGTTAAAAGCGTATCTCATCACACCTTGGCATCAACTTATCAGTCCGCTCCCACTCCATTTCACTCCACTTCGATACCATTCCACTACGTATCGCTCCCTTGCAAAGCAGACGCCAAGGCGGGGCAGCTGTAGACACGCCATTCCTGACGTCTCCTGAGAAAATCTCATATTACTATACAACGCCCCGCGACGGCTTACGCATTTTGAATCACTTGAGTACTTCCTTTTCTTGAGTCTTCTTCCGCCCTTTTCGGCATCCGGAATCGTCTCATCACGGCATTCGGACGGCATCAACACCAGTCGAACGCATCAGGAGGTTCCGGAACCAAGAAGGATATCTGCCGGGCGCACGCCGACGCCTGATCAAAGGACCCGGGTGGGTCTTAATGGGGGCGTCCAGGCCCCTGGACGCCCCCATTCTTTTCTTTTATTTTATTCTTTTCTCAGGGCCCAAAACCAAATAAAATATATATATATATATATATATATATATATATATATATATATATATATTAATGGAGGCGTCTAGGCCCCTGGACGCCTCCATAAAAACAAAAAATATATATATATGTTTGTAAAATGCCAGTTGGCATAAAATAAAACAAATAAAAATAAATAAAAATATATATTAATGGAGGCGTCCAGGCCCCTGGACGCCTCCATAAAAATAAATAAAAAAATCAAAAATGCCAGCCCTATCATAAAAAGACAAACAAACAATAAAATAATATATTTTTGGAGGCGTCCAGGCCCCTGGACGCCTCCATTAACTCCGTCACGGGCGCCGGCCACCGAACGACGGTTTGTCGTGTGTGAAAAAATCCAAAATATAGAGACGTCCAGTCAGCTGGACGCGCCCATTTCTGAATCACGAGGCGCCGCTCACAAAACCACGCGTTATGCCAAACCGCGTGCGGCCGTCGTCGGCTTTCGGTGGACCTGTTAGAGGCGTCCGGGACCCTGGACGCCTCCATAAAAGTATTCTAAAAAAATCAATAAAAATATAATAAAATATTATTTCGGCCCTGATAGAGGTGTCCAGGGTCCTGGACGCCTCCACCCTCCGGAGCCCTATAAATAGAGGCCCACCCCCTCAGTTCTAAAGGGGCTTCTAAGTGATCCGATAGGCTGCCGAAGCCCAGAGGCTACGGAGTCATTTTCTAACCCGTGGGTTCTTTTGTAGGTGGAGGTTCTGCCGGCTTCTCGGGTGTTCACGCTCGCGAGAGGAAGGCCGTCTTCATCCACCGCGCTTCCACGTCGTCCCCACGCTGCCGGAGCTCCGCCGGATTTCACCCTCGGCTCATCCAATAAGCCTTTTCTTCCCCTTTTTCTCCATAGTTCTTTACATTCATCATATTGCATCCTCTATCCCCCTTCACAAGGGCGCCTCTTCTCTTATACTTCTTGCATCCATCATCTCATTTTCCTCCTACTCGAGTCCGAGAGGGGTTTAAAAGATAACACCAACCAGGTGTGTGTCTTGCCATCATTTCGTTATTTTTATCGCAAGGATTTGAATACTACACCTCCATCTTTCTAATCCACTTGTCATTTATTTGTCGTTGTTTTGCAAGGGTACCCGAGGAAAGCCCTCTCCGTCGGCCGGCCGAAGGGAGAGGAAGAAGCAACCCGCCATCTCCCGCTCTTGAGGTAGGCGCGATCACCTTCTTATTTTGGGGTCTTTCGGCCCCTGGCGATCACATCTTTTCATCGAGGCCGCGGCGAGTCACTTCCCCAATGGCCGTTTAAATTTCTGTTCTCATATTCTCTTTATATCCTGTTATATTTTGCTCATATCATCGAGGCCGCGGCGAGTCACTTCCCCAATGGCCGTTTAAATTTCCGTTCCTATATTCTTTCTATATTCTATTATATTTTGCTCATATCATCGAGGCCGCGGCGAGTCACTTCCCCAATGGCCGTTTAAATTTCCGTTCTTATATTCTCTCTATATTCTGTTATATTCTGCTCATATCATCGAGGCCGCGGCGAGTCACTTCCCCAATGGCCGTTTAAATCTCTGTTCTTATATTCTCTTTTATATTCTGCTATATTCTGCTCATATTCTCGAGGCCGCGGCGAGTCACTTCCCCAATGGCCGTTTCAATTCTTGTTATTTAATTTCTGCACCATTCCCGTCCCCCCGAGGTCGCGGCGAGTCACTTCCCGCTATGGCCGTTTGAACCCCATATCTTGCTATATTATACTTGTCCCGCTCGCCCCGCCGGAGCAATCTCTCGTGGTGGCCCCTTCTCTCTTCTCTCTTATTTCTGTGTTGCAGCAAAGCAAACAAACAAAAAAGAAGGAGCCCTCGCGCTCTCCGCTTCCCCTTCCCCGCTCTTCCCCGAACCGCGTGACGTCGCTCACAGTCATGTCTCTCCTTTCGGATACATCATTGTGCTGTCGTGTATACGGTGGAGTCCACTGAGAAATAATTCCATTATCTTTAAGATAAGAAGTGAATTCATGGCTAAGGTATTCTCCTCCTCGATCCGATCGAAGAGCCTTAATACTCTTACCAGTCTGTTTCTCTACTTCATTCTTGTATTCCTTAAACTTCTCAAAGGTTTATGATTTATGCCTCATTAAATACACATATCCATATCTGGAGAAGTCATCAATAAAAGAAATGAAATAGAGATAACTCCCTTTTACTTCCATGGACATGGGTCCACACACATCCGAGTGTATGAGCTCGAGAAGGTCAGCAGCCCTCTCACCATGTCCACTAAAGGGAGTCTTGGTCATCTTCCCCATGAGACACGACTCACATGTATCAAATGGCTTGTATTCGAATGAATTCAAATATTCATTTGAGTGTAGGTGAGAGACTCTTTTCTCACCTACATGACCAAGCCTGCAATGTCAAAGATATGCAGAATTCACTTCATCAGCATTGGAAACCTGCATAACATTAGAACGTGTATCTAATACATAAAGACCATTGACTAATGAACCATTGGCTATAATCAAACCATTATTCATTATAGAGCACCCAGTGCTATTAAAAGCTAATATATATCCAACGTTATACAAGCCAGAGATTGAAATAATGTTCTTAATGATATTAGGAACATAATAACAGACATTCAGCTCCAAAATGACTCCTGAAGGTAAACTGAGATGTGCAGTTCCGACAGCTTTGGCGGCAACTAAAGCTCTATTGCCCATCTTCAGTTCAATCTCTTTTTACCCAGCCGCCTTCTATTTGCCAGCACCTGCACAGAGTTATAGATATGAGATGCACATCTAGTATCCAATACCCATGATGTGGATTCCATATATGACAAATTAAGATCTATGACAAAAATACCTTCATTTAGAATTACCTTGTAATTCCTTTTCCAATGCCCTATTTCCCCGCATCGAAAACACTTGTCTTCTTTTTCATTCTTCTTGCCCTTCCCTTTGTCAACTTTGGCGAGTTACTTACCCATGGCCTTCTTCTTTCCCTTCCCTTTGTCACCTTTGGTGGATATCTAGGTGGCCTTCCTTTTCTTGTTGGCCCGGCCAACAATCATTACAGAAGAAGATGGTTTATCTTTTTGCATAGTCCCTTCAGCACTTTTTAACATGTTGAGTAGCTCCGGGAGAGTTGCTTCAATCTTATTCATGTTAAAGTTTATGATGAAGGAAGAAAATGAATCGGGTAATGACTAGAGAATAAGATCAATGCATAGTTCAAGATCCAACTTGAATCCTAGTGTATTGAGTCTCTCAATCCACTCCATCATTTTCAGTACATGAGCATGTACTGAAGCACCCTCTGACATCCGTGTCCTGAAAAATTTCTTGGAGATAGCATACCTCTCAATCCTGCCCTGCTCCTCGAAGAGCTGGCGTAGGTTAAGAAGTATGCTTCTACTATCACTCTTTTCAAATTGCTTCTGCAGCTCGGGAGCCATAGAGGCCAGCATGTAACATTGGGCAAGGGAATAGTCTTCTGACCATTTGGCATAAGTTATCAACTCGCCATCGTCGGCATCGGGAGCTGGCTCAGAATGAAACGTGTCCAACACATAAGCTATCTTTTCGGCGGTGAGGACTATGCGTAGATTACGCAGGCAATCCGAGAAGTTCGGTCCAGTCAGTCTGTTGGCATCCAAGATGCCACGGAGGGGGTTAGACGACGACATTGTAATCTGGATAAGAAATAAAAGATAACTTAGCATATGTTCAAATTCTAACTTAGATGTGATTTTCTATCTTAGTTAGTCCCACTATTTTTCGATCGATCTATATAACCCTCCGTATATAGAACGGGAGATCAGCGGAATCATCCTAGTGGGTCGGAATCCCGACGAGACTGAGGTATGACCTTGTGGAAAGTATAACAAGCCATACACCATCTCAAGGACAGTCAACAGGCACTTGCATCTAATACAATATTCGATATTCGACCCCCAAGAAATCATCCCCTTGTGGAAAGCACAACAAGGGATACTCTCGGTTAGATCTAACCACCATTATGATATAACAAAGACTTCATGATCCGACCCTTGTGGAAAGCACAACAAGGTTGGGTTCAATTCCTCACCCCATTGAGGCCTAGCCTTGGGGTTACATCCCGCCTCCAAGTCCTTAGACCTTGTGGAAAGTACAACAAATCTATGAGATGAAAACGTTCATTCACCCCATAATGATAGAGGGCCACGACGACTCCTAAAGCCACGCTTACTAGATGTAAAATTAAATCGCGAGGGAAATTGATTTTATCTTGATCTCACCCTAGGTGATAATATAAATATATCCAATATATTTACCGTACCTAGTAGTTTGCACAAAGTAAATGCATCCAATGCAAAATTACCGTACCTAGTAGTTTGCACAAACTAAGACATCCGGCCCGCTTCCGAAGTAGCTGGATCGTCCTCGTCGGGTGTGCTACGCGCTTTCAAATTCCGACACCGCATTAATTATAACTTTTACACGACATGCAGGCCGGTAAAATTTAAATTACATGTCAAAAAAATTCCAGCAGCCCTTAGGGCGAGTACAACTTTAAAGGGAGATAGAAGTCCATAAGAATTTTAATAGATAGAGAAAGGAGGTTCGCAGATCTCAAATAATTACATTAACCAAGTCCATGATCACTTGCCAACCCATTCATGTAAAATCAATCAAGGGTTATTTCTGAAAATAATTCTTACTTTTGGATTGAAAAATAGGATGTGCAAACAAAAATGGGCTAACTTTGTTTAATTTTAAAAATCGAAGTTGGATTAACTAAAATTAATCACATAAGCAAGCCAATGCAAGGTAAATTAAGCAAATCATGTAAAGAACCGTCATTTATAACAGGGGCATGCATATTTGAATCTGATTCAAATAAGTCAGATAATTGAGATAATTATTTAAATTTAAATTTAATTATCTAATAATCAAATTTAAAATTAAAATTTTAATATGACAATCATTTAAATTTAAATTCAAACTAATTATCTAATAATTTTATTTGAAAGTAAATTTAAATAATGTAATTATCCTCAATTATCATTTTTATAAAATTTAAAAATTGAATTTCACAGAATTATCTTCAATTATTACCCTTTTATCTCAAAATAAATAATAATTATCTCACCTCATTAAATTTAAAGGGTAAATATGATTTAAAATTTGAATTTTCTATTGAGATAACATAATTAATATTTGAGATAATAATATGATTAATTTAATGTGCTTTTATATATATATTTGTCATATATATATATATA